>JAIVFJ010000001.1:0-600000 GCA_025765615.1 Zopfochytrium polystomum | reverse complement strand
TAAACGGCGTCATGCTTTGATATCCCCTTGCGGTCTCGTTCGAGCTTTTCTTGGCCTTTTCGGAGTGGGGCAGGCATGTTGGTTCCCGATCGGCTAGTGAGGTGATGGCAGTGCTTACCAATGTAGCCGATGTCGGCGAGCCAGTTCGGGCTGCACCCGCATTCAAGGAGGATCTGAGTCGCTTCTCCGTCGGCAACGAGGACTTTGAGCTTTGCGGTGACGGACTTGAGGCGGGCGGTGATCCCTGGAGTGGAAGGCCCAGGCCAATTCGTGAGACGCGAGGCGGGGAAGGGGGAAAGATCGCGCCGCCCTTCGCGAGAGCGGTCCCTCGATAGGGCCACGAGTAAAGACGCCGATCTCACTTGTTTTGAGGATAGTCTTCAGGTTGGATCGCATGCAGGGGGGGGGGGAGGCTTGTCTGGAAGTTTGGGTTTGCAGCTCACTACCAAAGCGAATCCACCGATTTGGAAAGTGCGAGAGGGCACAGAAAAACCAAACTCCGACGTCAACCAAAGACACAATCCTGAAGTACCCCCCCAATGACGTAGCCCTCTTCCCTCCTAACTTTCTCGTCCACGCGGTAAAGCAAACACAGACTATATTTCATTCATTGCAATGACTTTGCCACCGAAAAAGGTCTTCAAAGCTTCTTCGTATCCATAACGCGCGGACTTTTGCTGCCGGCAAGAAGATCTGGCTCCTTCTTCCCATTTCCGGCTGGAGACAATCCCCCGCTGCTACCAGAGGAGGCCGCTGCCGCAGCTTCCAGCGCCGCGTTTCTCTCATCCAAAGCCGCCTTCTGCTTCGCAAGCTCTTGCTGCGCTAACATCAGCTCCTGCTGCTTCGCGAGTAGTTCTTTGAGGTCTTCGCGAGTTTGCGCAATGCGCTGTCGAAATGGATCAAATTAATCAACGGGTAGTCCAGTTTGAGTGAATCCCACCTGCGAGGGCCCGCTTTCTTCGTCCTTCTTCTCCGCGAAAAACGTTTTTACAAGCCAAGAGCTCAGGGGGCCGACAGCCAACCTCGATGGACGCTTCACCGCTCGGTTCCTCCTCAGAGATAGAAAGCGCGTCGATGGAGCGTTGCGTCTTCTCAATAAGACCTGCGAACTCCATAATCTTGGCATCCGGGTTCACTAAAGTGCAAACGCAAGTCAACCAACTTAAACGCAGCACTCGTGGACAAAAAAAATAGCTTACTCATTAACGTTGACATCCGCTTCTTGGCAGCGCTGGGAAGACTCTTCTCCGTGAGCTTGTCCAGCGCAGGCGCAGGTGTAGTTTGCACGGCGGGCACATCCCTCGATCCATCTTTCAATGACCGCTCGTTTTCACCAACAAAAATTTGCCGAGGGCGGAAGATCTTGAACTCGGGGTCGTCGATGCTCTCCTCCCAGTGGGCGATGAATCCCGCGGCACGGGGGACGCACATCAGGACCGGAAACATGTCTGATTTGCGAAACAAAAGTGGACAGGTGTTGGCAAAAAGCGCAGAAAGATTTGCACGTGCGTGCGCGAAACATACCAGCCGGGAAGCCCATCGTGTGGAAAACGATCGCGCACCAGTAGTCAATGTTGGGGAACAAGTTCCTGCGTGAAAACCATTCGTCTGAAAGCGTCGCTTCTTCAAGGGCAATCGCAAGCTCTCCGAGTGGCCCTTTGCCAAAGATCTCAAACAACTGCGCGGACCGCTCAGTGTCAAATATACAATTCAAACCAGTAACGCACCTCCAGCGCCAGTTCTTTCGCAATTTTCACTCGCGGATCATGAGTTTTGTAGATTCTATGGCCAAAACCTTGCAACCGCGTTGGCTGCGTGGGCCTTCCTCCCGTGGGCGTCCTATTCGAACTGGATGCAACAAGCGTCCCATTGGGTCCACTCACGATAGTTTGCTTTCGCTTGACGAGGCTGAGGAACACTTGAATATTTTCAACCTTGCCAATCTGTTTAAGCATGCCAATGACGGCAGTGCTGTGCGACAATAAGGTGCGAGAAACGCAGTTTAGCTTGAATTGGTCGGATCATTTTCGCTGACTTGATTACCTCTTCCGCTCGCCGAATAGAGCACCAGCGGCACCAGAAAGAGCAGTGTACGGATCAACTCCACTTGATGCGAGGTGGCGCATGGTGACAGTAGAACAGTTGCTGCCGTGCTCTATCGATGATTATTGTCATGCTTACGGTTCTTCATCTGACATTCGAATAGTGACCATACCTGCGTTCAAGATAAACATCTTGTTCAAAATCTTGACGAGTCGGGGGTCCGGCTTATAGTTTGGCTCGTTCAGCCTGTCCAGCATGAACAAAAGGTTTTCCGCGTAGTCGCGGGAGCCAGGCATGGGGTGGTTGTACGGGCGACCGATGCGGTGGCGGTAGGCATTGGCGGCTATGGTTGGCAGTTTTCCAAGAATTCGGTAGTAAGCTTTGCTGCGAATTTCCTGAGCTGCGTGGATCTTTGCCAAATCATCAGGAGTTTCCTTGCCCGGAGCGACTTTGGGCTTCATGTACAGGCCATCTCCACGAAGCGCGGGATTAGCGTCTGGATGGAAGGTGGAGAGCGACGCCGTTGTAGCAATGAGAATACCCTGAGCAAATCAAGGATTTTGTCATTCATTCTTGCTCTAGGGGTCCAGACCAAAGAAGCAATCACCAACAGACCATTGGATGCGCGTCGTAACGGAACGTTGACATCTGCTTTTCCATCTCAGTGTGCAGGTACGTGTGGGTCATGATGTTGGTTGTCCACTTTTCGTACTGCGCCTTGTTAGGAAGATTGCCGTGGACTACAGTTGATCACAGTTATCAATATCGCGAGTGCCACCCGATTTACTCGGCACACTCACTCAGCAGATAGGCGACTTCCAGATAGTTGCTGTTTTCGCACAGAGAGGCGACGTCGTACCCACGGTAGTACAGCTTTCCATTCTTCCCGTCCACCTGCACACAGCACGCGAAGGCGCATAAGATCGCGGAGCGGGCGCAAGATCGCACGAACCTGTGACACTTTGCTTCTGCAGACCACGGTGTTGCGAAAGCCTGGGTCGTACAGCCGGACAGGCACGGTGTCGGATTCGGTGACGCCGGGTGGCGTTGTCGGTTTGATTCGGATTTGGGTGAACGACGAGGCGGGAATGTAGTTCAGCGTCGGGTGGATGGGTACTTTGATGGTGGTGTTGGTGAGCGGGTCCGTGACCGTGAGGTAGTTCCTAGTTGCATTTAAACGCATAGGCCCGAGGTTAGAGGGTGGAGAGTGATAACAAGGGCGAATACGTGACAGAGAGGGGAGCTGTGCGGAGAGCGGAATCAAGCCAACGCGTACACGTGCGCATCACGATGGCGAGCATGCTTCTCCTATTCTTCCTTCCATCCTCCCCAATCCTCTCCGCTGCCTCCAAGAGATGCTGGTGGTTGCGTGTTGCTCACTTGTCCTCATGGGGGCGGCGGCACGGGCCATGGTTTGGGTCACGTGTCAGGTTGAAGGCAGCACGGCAATTTTATTTTGTTTCAGTGGCTTCGAAAAAGTCGGCAATATAAAAGCACGTTTCGGGTTGACTCGGAGATCACGCCTGCCGCCTGGCCCCAACCGGACCAACCACCGCGGCGGACTTACCCCGTTTGATGGCCCGTCCCCCCGACGCTCCCCGCGAGCTGTGCCTCCACCTCCCTGGATGGGTAACTGTGACTCTTTTGCCGCAATGCCGGCGGACAACGCGAGTCTGCAGTTCGCGCCCCCGATTGTCGGCGGTCCTGTTTAGGTCGTGTGCCCGTCCCCCTCGTGACACACGCAGCCGCCGGGATTGGTTCCACTCGCTGCGGACCAATCAACTCAGCAGATACTGCATCATCAGTCAGTCAACCAAACTCCCGCCTTTCCTTAAATGAGTCAGTCAGCAGTTTCCACCACCGAACGCCGCCGCCGTCAGTGGTATGCTGTGGCGCTCGTGGCTTCTCGTCTCCTGTCCCATCACCTTCCCCAATTTCACTCTCAATCTTCAACAAGATTGTGAATGCGGCCGTCCCTTTGCGATTTGCTCGTTGCCGATTCGTGTGCCGATTAATGACACGCTCTTGCCCAGCCCGAGTGGCAAGGTGGCGGCGGAACAGCGGCAGCTCGATACACGCAAAGGTACTCTGTAAGGCTTTCAAGGAGGGCCAGTAGATGGACTTGAGCTCGAAGCCCTACCGCAACAAGAATCAAATGCCTGTGGCCCTTCGCACTTTGATCCGCACAACTTGGTTAAGACGGAAAGGATGCAACGACAGTTGCGCACTCTCTCCGGTCGTCAGTTTTCTCTTTCGACAGCGTCAAGAAAGCGGAAATTAGCCATTATTTCTTTCGGCATTTCCATGGCTCAAAGTTTTCATATTTTTAGTAATAGTTTGAGCGAGGAGTTTACTTGTAGTGAGTTTTGATGGGAGTCCAATGTCCGTTTACACTAGCCCCATGCTTCTCGTTTCCATTTCGATGGAATGTGCTTTCCAAATTGAGAAGCCAATGTTGGGTCGAATGGGCGAACAGTGAACACACATCATGCAAAATTAGAGAGAGATGTCGATAAGAATTCTACCACCTCTGAATCTACTCCAATCAAAGGGTCTCGACAACAAACCTGGACAAAAAGCCTCAAATCTGAAAGGGTCTTCTAAGAGAAAGAAGGAGTGGCAGACGCAAAGATGATCTTTCGTGTAAAGTGGGCCGGTCTTTTGTGTGCGAGCTCTCTCGCGTAAGAACTCGTTTTCTCGCCACCTTGCTCCATCCACGGATCCTGGCGACTCGCAAAACGCTCGGTTCTCTGAATCGCTGGTCGACCTCCGCCTCAACAGGAGCCCGAAAGCGGGTGATTGCCGCCACAAACTGATGTGAAGAGGTGGTGAATCGTCATGCACATGTGCTTTTCGCTTAGCGAAACATTAGGGCGAGAGATCTGATGCTCGGTTCGACTTGCAGCGGGCAGCGGGATGCGACGACTCCTGACAGGTGCAACCACCTGCTTTTTATTTTTATTTTTATTGTTCCAGCCCCACAGGGGCTGGCAGGAAGGGAAAGCGCCATCAATGGTGAACCGTAATGGACTACATCCACGTATCACCTCAGCAAACCCACCCCATGAGCTACAGACTTACAGGGTTGTCAGGCATCTCCACCGCACATAAAAGCCACAATGATCAAAGGAGAAGGGAAAAACACAGAATCAAGAAAATAGAGAAGTAAGTCTGAAGGAGGTCAGTATAAGAGAGGGGAACAGCTGTGAAAAGGCAGAGGGTTGGGATAAGTCAGATTAGGCTACTGCCCATGTTAAAGGCAAGAGTGGGCTCAGTGAATGTCAGGGGGCTCAGCTGGAGGTGGGTGACAGGTGGCTCTTGCTTGTTGGCGTGAGGGAAGTTCTATTGCATGGTGAAGCCAGATAATGCCCGCAACAAGTTTTATGGTCAATCCATCTGGAAGAAGCCTTGGTGCTCAAAAGCCAGATGCCTGGGCAAGTGTCGGTGGAGTGCCGGCGACTACACATGGGGCAGTGAGGTTGAGAGGGTTGTGAAGGGCTGTTACGAGTTCCGTGGGATGATGGAGTGGGAGGGAGGGAAGAGTTGATGGTTGGAGAGGACAGTGGGTGAGAGGTTGTGGAGCAAGGGTGAGAGGCCCGAGAATTTGGTGGAGGAGATCTGTGGGGCTTGGAGCACTTGTCAGAGGGCTTGATGGACTTTGACTTCTCCCACGAGATAGTGTCGTTGCAACAGGGAATCCAATTGAGTCGACGGGCATCAAGGAGGAGCTGATGGAAAGCAGTGACAAGGGTTTTTGGGAGAGTGGCAGCCACCTGCCCCACCCCGCCAGGCAGAATCGGCGCCATTGCGCTGCGAAACATTTTCCTTCGTTTACTTGTCCCTTCCTCGTTCTTCGCCCTGCCGCATTCACCGACGCCGCCGTCAGCTGCCGCCCCTCGACGTCGGGCGTTGTTTGGTTGCGCCACACCTTGGTTCAATCTATTTGTTTGTCTCTGGCAGAAAAATCACTGCCGTGTGGGGCGGGGGGCTAATTGCTGGGGACTGGCAATAATGGAAGCCAACCTCAATGTGTTTATTGGGATTTGGGGCAGCCCTTGTACAGCAAATACGTGGGTTGCAAGTATCGCTTTGGAAGCCTTGTGCCTCCGATTGTTTCCAAACTCTGACAGGTTATCCGTGGCCATTTCATCCTCCCAACCATTGCCATGACTTGCACATGGGGTTGCAGCAAGCAATCAACTGGCAGCCTGTTGAGCAGGCGAGATTCCTGAAATGGGACATCTTCCCGTTCCGTGTCGCTTCATCCATGCTCGCTGATTGGATGGCCTTTCCATCACAAAACGCTGGATTAGTTCGCATTGGAGATGCGAGGCAGTGCATCCGCTGATTACCCGTCAATCTTTGATGAGATTGACATTGATCGATTGGATGGTCAGACATAGTCTATTGTCGATTTCATGTGAAGGCTTGGTGACCATAAGGCCATGACCTTTTTCTGCTCCGTCTCCGTTTCTCCATCGGGAAGTAGTAATCCGCCATCTTCCCGCTCAGCGTCGGTGCGCGCCTCGTGCTGGTCGCATCGATAGAAGGGTGGCAGCATGTAGTACCTACAGTTCCGGCCTGTGACATAGAGCGTGAGTTCATCCACTCAGCGGAAATAACGCACATCGCCGCCGACTATTCAGTTGGAAGATGAATTCAAACGAAAGCTGAAGCGGGCTTGTTTTTTTTTTTTTTGCTTTTTTTTTTGGGTTTCTTTTTCTTTCTTCTTCTGTTTGGCATTTCAAATTTGCTGGTGGTCCCGTGAGTGTTCTTCGTTTGACTGACTGACGGATTGATGGACGGGTGATAAGCCGAATCTCAGCTCGATCAGTGGTGCTTTTGGCGCCCTCGTGATGGATTTTCTTTTTTTGCGAAGGAAATCAAATCCGCAATGCAGTGCGGCAGGCAGCCTGTGTTCGCCGTCGCCTCCGTGGCACTTGCGTTTTTCTGGTGTTTTTTTTTTTTTTTTTTTTTTTCTTCAAATCTTTATGTTCCCTGAAACTGTTTGTTTACGTGAACCGTTGTTTCGCAAGACATACGAACCGGGCTGGGACCCTCCTACCCCCCATTTATCCTGTCGTGCGGTTTGTTTGTTTGCCTCTTCTGTTTGTTTGTCTCCCAACCCCGCCAGGCCCGTCCGGGGGAAGGCGGCACTCTCTCCCGTTTCAATTGGTTTTCCTGCCTTTTTCAGACAAAGTTGTTCTGTCTCTTTTTTTCTGTCTGTTTTCTGTCTCGCTCGGTCTGTCTGCCGCTCTCCTCATTGCGAGCATGAAAGCGGCTGGGCTTGCCTAATCGTTTCGTAAAACAAAATCGGAAACAATGTAAGTTGACCGATCGGGACAGGCTTCGCGCTGAGAACGAGAAAAAGACCCCAAAAACTAGGGAGCCGATGTCAAACAATTTGAAAACCCAAACAATTTTACAGAAAGGAGAAAATGTCCAACGCGCGTCTGTTTTTTACTTTTTCCGTCCCTCTCTCTCTCTCTCTCTCTCTCTCTCTCTCTCTCTCTCTCTCTCTCTCTCTCTCTCTTTCCATTCTCGCTTTCCTCCTTCCTCTTTCCGGCTTTCTTTCTTTTTCCCTCCCCTCGTATAAAGCGCGACCCCCTCACCTCTCCGAATCGCCACAATCTTCTCCATCAAAAAAAAGTCCACCACACACTCTCTCATCACCCCACCGACTCTACACATTAGTCAAAAAATGGGCAAGGGTAGTCCCGTTCCCGCCATCGTTGTCGGCGCCTTCGTCGCCCTTGGTGGCTTCCTCTTCGGCTACGACACCGGCACAATCTCTGGTGTCAAGGAAATGAAGCCATGGCTCCAGCAGTTCGGAACCTGCAGCCTGGCCACCGACCCGGTCACCAACGTGACCAGCAACGTGTGCACGCTCTCCTCCGCTCTGGAGTCCGAGGTCGTGTCCATCTTGTCAGCCGGCGAGTTCATCGGTGCCCTCCTCGGCGCTTTCCTCGCTGACGCCATCGGTCGTCGGTACGGTCTGTCGGCCTCGTCGCTTGTCTTCATGGCAGGTGTCGTCATGCAGACCGCTGCCTCCGAGCTCATTCTCTTCTCCATTGGCCGTTTCGTCGCGGGTCTCGGTGTCGGCCTCATCTCCTGCATTGTGCCTCTTTACCAGTCCGAATCCGCCCCCAAGTGGATCCGTGGTGCCATCGTCGGCGCGTACCAGTGGACCATCACCATCGGTCTCCTAGTCGCCGCCATCGTCAACAAGGCCACCACGGACCGCCCCGACTCGTCCTCCTACCGCATCCCCATCGGTATCCAGCTCGCCTTTGGTATCATCCTCGGCGGTGGTGTCCTATTCCTCCCCGAGTCTCCCCGCTGGTACGTTCGCAACGGCAAGGACGACGAAGCGCTCAAGTCCCTGGCGTTCCTCAACTCGTCCGACGTGACCGACGCGCCCGTCGTCGAAGAGTTCAACAATATCAAGACCAACCTCGAGGAGGAGCGCAACCTCGGCTCGGTCGGCTACGCTGACTGCTTCCGCATGGGCGGCTCGCGCAAGATGGCTCTCCGCACGTGGTCCGGTATCTGGCTGCAAGCCCTGCAGCAGCTGACCGGTGTGAACTTCATCTTCTACTACGGCACCACGTTCTTCAAGCGCGCCGGCTTCAGCGACCCCTTCATCGTCAACGTCATTGTCAACGTCGTCAACGTGGTCTCGACCGTCCCGGGCATGTGGGCCATCGACAAGTTCGGTCGCCGCCCGCTCCTGATCGCCGGAGCCGTCGGCATGCTCGTCGCGCAGTTCATCGTCGCCGGCACCGCCGCTGGCGTCGGCACGGAGAACACAGCCGGCCAGAACACCCTGATCGCCTTCGTCTGCATCTACATCTTCTTCTTCGCCTCGACCTGGGGCCCGCTCGCCTGGGTCGTCACGTCCGAGATCTTCCCGCTCGAGGTGCGCGCCAAGGCTCTCTCCATGACCACCGCCTCCAACTGGGCCTGGAACTTTGTCATCGGCTACGTCACCCCGTACATGGTCAATGCGGGCCCCGGGAACGCAAACTTGGGCTCCAACGTATTCTTCCTGTGGGGCTCCATGTGCACCGTGTGCGCCTGTGTTCTCGTACTTTTTCATTTTCGAGACCAAGGGCATCTCGCTCGAGCAGGTTGACGAGCTGTTCGCGACCACCACCGCGCCAAAGTCGGCCGAGGTCAACCAGAGGCTCCGCACCCAGCTCGCGGCGGCCGACTCGGTCGACGTTGGTGTTAAGAAGCCTTGAAGGCCGCCGACTGTTGTACACTCCTATTTAGGTCCCACACGAGGCCTTGCCCATATGTGTATGTATTATAAGAAAAAAAAGTCACCAGAAACTGTTTTGTTTGTTGTTGAAATCACACACTTGTTGGACCCCATTTTGCTGCCGCAAAAATACTTTTCTAGGCATTTTACCATCACCATCACTTTTCCCTTTTTTTTTCCTCACGAAACACCGAAAATCCGTCACCCTTTTCACGTGTTGCGTTCCCATTTTTCCCACCTCTCATTTTTTTTGGACTTTTTGTGGCCGTTTTATTGTGTGGATATGATTGAGACCTACCCACCTTTTTCCCCCCTTGTGTGTCCCCCCAAAATGATCTATGCCCATTTTAACTTTGTTGATCGCGGTTGGAACGGAAGAAGGGAAGGAGAGGTCAGATGAAATTGAACAATGTTGAAAGTCGGTCCATTATAACGTTTCATCATTTTCTCTCAAGAAGAACATCTCACGGATTTACGTCCACAGCCACAACTCGAAAATTCAAACTACAGTGCGGGACAACAAGAATATACAAATGGCACAAAACCTTCCCACCCATGAAATCTTTTTGTTTGCCAAGTCAACACCCCCCACTTCCAAAGCGGGATGTCATCGTTGTTGCGGGTTGTGCATGATTCCGAACAAAAAAAAAAAACCATCGATCAAGTGCGCCAATTTTCTTGACCCCTCCTCGTTGCTATCGCATTTGAAATCCATTTCGTTGTCGTCTGAAAGTCCATCGGTGTATGATGGGTCCTCATCTGAGCTGGGAAGGGAGCGTTCTCAAACAGATCTGAGCTTGAGTCACCATCCTCAGAAGTGCCAGGGTATCTGCATAATTCTAAGAGAGCTTCCCTCGCAGCCTGCTGCGACTCCATCACCGCTGCTGTTCGCTTTGCTCTTCTTGTTGCAGGCATTGTCCAAAATTTTTTTTCGTTTTTGGTCATTACTTTTGGGAGCTTGTCCACTGCCCTGCCGCCACTGTGCCCTTCCTCCTTCTGCTATTAAGCATCCGTTATCCCCTCTTTCCACGTATGTGTGCTACTCATTCCTGGCATTCTAATGATGTCCGTATTGTTTTTTTTACTAATTGGGGGAGCGCCAATTTTTCTCAGGCCAATTAGTGTGACAAGTCACCTCACTAACAGACTTACTGTGTGAACTACTCTGGTGGAATCAGTCGAATTGCAAAAAGCTCAACGTATGATCTTTGAAGTGAACGTTCCACAATTTCGTGAGGCTATAATGCGGTTTGTACAAATTTTATACCAGTTGTGGAGTCCCCCCCCCCACACATTCACTTGACGACAATTTCGTTGAAGGACAATTACTGAAAGCAATCGCCCACCGGCGCAGGTTAAAACTGGATAGAACATCAGGCAAATGGCAGAAGAGGTGTTGTCCCTCAGCTATCGGAAACGGAGTGGGTGTGATTTGGTAGCGGGAGCTATGAAACGGCGAGCTAAGGAGGCCGAGTATTGAATGATCCAAGGACGCTACCAGAGAGATGACGCCATGGGATGAGGTGGCTGTTTGGATGGGTCTGCGCAAAACGATTTGAATCTTCAGTGGTGGGAGGAAGTACATAATACATTATAACTCGTTTTGTTTCTCCAGGTGGTGATGCCTCCTGAAATTAATAGGGAAAGTCAAAGAGATTGGTAACCTGGTTTTTGCAGGGAGACAGGCCAACAGATGGGAATTGGAGAAAGTGAGTGGGCGGAAAGCTGGTTGACCGCGAAATCCTGCATTTCAGTGGAGGGAACATTGGCGAAGGACGAATCGCACGCTGTGGTTTTGCTGCAGCCCATGCAGTGTGGCTCAAGCACACAGCCGAGAAAGAGACGGACTCGTGACTCCCCTCCACCCAAGCTGCTTTTTTTTTTGTGGAGCAGCCACGGACAAGTGGACCTTCGTATTCGTGTCGAAATCACGGAACCATGGAACGCCCGAAACCTCCCGAAAGTCTATAAATCCACCCAGTGCCGGGACGGTGGTTTCTTACAAGAAATAGGTGGCGCAGACTTTCAACAAATTTGAGCGACGATCGCGCCATCCCACCCGAGTACCTGTCCGATCCCGACGCGACCGCGAGAAAGATGAAACCGGCAACAAGGGGCATCCGCGTCTTCATTGGTATGCGCGAGATGGCCTGCCATGCGAGTGCGTCTGATCCTGATCCAATCTCTCTATGGCCAATTGTTGGCAACAATGATCGGCTAAAGACCGCGGAGGCACATTCACAGACACGTTTGGGATGATCCCGGACGCGAGCGAGCCATCTGGATTCAGAACTGTTGTTGTCAAGCTTCTCAGCGTCGATCCCAAGAACTACCCTGATGCACCACGGGAAGCCATTCGCAGAATTCGTAAGAGCCGTCTTTGGCTGCTTCGTCGTCTTGCTTGTGTCGTAACGGACACTCTTTTCTTTGACAGTGGAGATTGCTACTGGGGAAACCTCACCCGCGCTCAGAGCCAGTTCCCACGACGAACATTGGTGATGCAATTTTGTTCGCTCAGCTGCTGTTTTTACTAAGCAATGTTGGTCGTCGCCAATGTTTCTCGACAGAGTTAATTCGTATGGGGACGACAGTTGCGACAAATGCGGTACTTCATTCCTTGTCTTCAATTGCATGTACACTGATATGGGTCATTTCAGCTGTTGGAGCGCAAGGGCGAGCCTTTGGCTTTGCTGATTACGAAGGGATTCAAGGTAACCCTTTGTTGGACAGTCATTGCAACTAACAGGATCATGGAACAGAATCTACTTCACATTGGAAACCAATCAAGACCAAACATTTTCGATTTAAACATTCGTATCCCCAGCGCACTATACGATCATGCAGTAGAAGTCGATGAAAGGTTTGAAATTTGAAATAAGTCTGTCATTGACGCTCCAGCTTTCAAGAGTGACGCTGGTTGGCTATTCGGCATCGGACAGCGGCTTCAATGTTCAAGTACCGAAGGACGACCCGAATTACGTCCAAGGGGTCACGGGCGAATGGGTTCGCATTCTGAAACGGCCAGGTTCTTGCACTCAAAGATTGAAAAAAACTGAATTAATGTCTCTTGGAAGATTTGCACGAGGTCGAGCGACAATTGCGTCTGGTTTACTCGCAGGGAATTCGAAGTGTTGCCATATGTCTCATGCATTCGTTCACATTTCCAGGTGCGAATCGTAGTTAAAATTTGCCCCCATTGACCTGCGAAACAGAGCACGAACGTTTGATTGGCGACCTGGCAAAAAAAATCGGCTTCGCAAACATTTCTCTCTCATCGGCAGTCATGCCAGTTATTAAAATTGTTCCTCGTGGCAACTCGTCAGTGACTGATGGATATCTGACACCCAGCATTCAAGCCTACATCCAAGGATTCTTTTCCGGCTTTGATGAGGGAATTCGAAATGGCAAGGTCCGTGTGGAATTCATGCAAAGCGACGGTGGTTTGGCCCCTGTGGGAAGTTTTTCTGGCCTTCGCGCTATCCTCTCTGGTCCTGCGGCCGGAGTTGTGGGTTACGCGCTCACCTCTTTCGAGGCTGCTGACGGGACCCCAATCATCGGCTTTGACATGGGCGGAACGAGTACGGATGTTTCTCGCTTTGCAGGAACTTACGAGCACGTCTTCGAGACCACAACAGCAGGAATCACAATTCAGGCTGCGCAGCTTGATATCAATACGGTACGTTGCCTAATCATATCCAATAACGAACTCACCCAGAATTCGCTCAGGTTGCTGCTGGCGGAGGTTCGCGGCTTTTTTACCGAAATGGAATGTTTGTGGTTGGGTAACGTGTCCCTGATACATTTCGAGTTTTCACATTAATCTATCTCTTTTGAAGCCCCGAGAGTGCCGGCGCAAACCCAGGGCCAGCTTGCTACAAAAAGGGTGGCCCACTGGCAATCACTGATGCAAACCTCCTTCTTGGGAGGCTGGTTCCAAGCTACTTTCCGCATATTTTTGGACCGACAGAGAAAGAGCCACTTGATTTTGAAGCGACCAACCAGGCCTTTGCGAAACTGGTGGCGCAGATTGAGGCGGAAAATGGCGGAAAAACTTTCACACTGGACGAAATTGCTTACGGCTTTGTCAAAGTGGCGAATGAAGCCATGTGCCGACCTATAAGGGCATTAACGCAAGCAAAGGGATACAACACCTCCAAACATGCACTTGCGTGTTTTGGCGGGGCGGTGAGGCCAAGCGTGTCAATTGTACGGAGTTTTTAACTGCGTTTGCGGTAGGGCGGCCAACACGCATGTGCCATTGCAAGATCCCTTGGCATCAAGACTATTCTCATTCACCGATATGCAGCTATTCTGTCAGCTTACGGCCTCTCGTTGGCGGATGTTGTTCATGAAGTTCGGGAGCCCAGGTATGACTGCCTTCTGTAGCTTCGCAGCACTGAAACCTTGACTCTAAGGCAGGAGAACTTCACAAATGACTCTCTGGAGAGGATTAAGAGCGGGTTTGCGGCGATGGCAGAGCAAGCCGCCGACAACCTGAAAACACAGGGCTTCTCGGATGAGCAGATTGTTGTGGAAGAGTATCTCAACTTACGCTACCAAGGTTTTTCACTTCAGAATGTTCAAATGGAATCCTTATCGCCCGATTTTTCCGTCAGGTACCGATACCTCCATGATGATTTTGAAGCCAGAAAACAGCTGGAACTTTGTCGATGCTTTCATTCAGCGGCACAGAACTGAATTCGGGTTCACTTTACCTGACCGGCCGATTGTCGTTGACGATCTTCGTGTTCGAGCTATCGGAAAGGGCATTGGGAGCACAGGGGGAGCCAAAGTTCATCAAGAGCTCAAAAAACTGCAACGCCACCATCTCGGAAAGGCAGAGTCAGAATCTTTGGCATCGGTTTACTGGGAAGATGGTGGCCGCCAACCGACCCCCATCTTCCTACTTGGGAAGCTCTCTCCAGGGACGGAAATCCTGGGCCCAGCGCTTATCATTGATCAAACCTCCACAATTGCCGTCGAACCAGCTTGCACGGCCGTCATAACGTCAGAGCATGTAGTCATCTCTGTCGGCGATGCAATCTCGAAAAGCATTACTGTGGAAGCAGACCCTATTATGCTCAGCGTTTTCGGCCACCGGTTTATGTCGATTGCCGGTGAGCCTTTGGTGAGCTTGGGGCTCCCTCGAACCTGACGCACCTGCTTTCCTATCTTCTTTAAGAGCAAATGGGGCGAACTTTGCAGAAGACCGCCATTTCCACCAACATTAAGGAACGACTGGACTTTTCCTGCGCGTTATTTGGACCGGATGGCGGACTGGTATAAGTGCTGGCTTATCGTTGAACGACTGATCAGATTCCCTCAGGTTGCAAATGCACCACATATTCCAGTCCACCTTGGCTTCAATGCAAGAAGCTGTTCGATGGCAGATGCTTGCACTGAAAGACGACTTGCATGAAGGCGATGTTATTATGACCAATCATCCCTCTGCTGGTGGTTCTCATCTTCCCGATGTAAGCGTCTTCCCAGAAGTGGCTGTCGCTAAGTGAACTTGCAGATTACAATCATCACCCCTGTTTTCAATAAAGGGAAAATCGAGTTTTTTGTAGCGAGCAGAGGTAAGCTTCTTTTATTTGTTTGTAATATCCACTTAATCGTCGATATGCAGGTCATCATGCGGACATTGGGTAAAGAGTGAATCCTCTCACTGGCCGCTTTTGCTAACGCGTTGCTGTTGAAAGAGGCATTCAGCCTGGAAGCATGCCGCCGAACTCTTGCGAGCTCTTCCAGGAGGGAGCTGCGGTGAAATCCTTCAAAATCGTGAAGGCTGGAAAGTTTGACGAGGACGGTCTGACAGACATCTTATTTGTTCAACCTGGCAAATACCCCGGTTGCAGTGGGACTCGTTGCCTTTCGGACAATTTGTCTGACCTGAAAGGTTGGTCTGTCTTGCATCTCATGCAAAATATCTGATGTGGGTCCTCCCGAAACCGCGTAACTCTTCAGCTCAAGTCGCGGCAAACCAGCGAGGCATTACTTTGGTGAAAGACCTCATCCAAGAGTACGGTATGCGAGAAAATAACCATATTGGGAAAGTCTATTCTTATGCAACGGGTTCTAGGCCTCGATGTTGTGCAGGCTTACATGCATCATATCAGAGGCAACGCCGAGCTTGCTGTTAGAAACTGTTGAGTGACGCATTGCTACAGAATCTGTTGTTAACTTTCTTTTGACAAACAGTGCTGAAAGACTTTGCGAAAACGCAAGGCCGCCATGTTGAAGCGGAAGACTACATGGATGATGGGAGCACCATCCGATTGAGCATCACTGTGGACGAAGCAACTGGCAATGCAATTTTCGACTTTACAGGAACAAGCCCAGAGGTGAAAATCGATTGCTCAAGCCCGTCAAGACTCTTATCAACAACGATTGCAGGTTTACGGGAACACGAATGCCCCTAAATCAGTAACCTACTCAGCCATCATATACTGTCTTCGTTGCCTGGTCAACCTTGACATGCCTTTGAACCAAGGCGCCCTTCAACCTATCACCGTTGTCATCCCAGAGGGTTCCATGCTGTGCCCATCAGAGACGGCTGCAGTTGTTGGAGGAAATGTTCTTACTTCGCAGCGCCTGTGCGATGTCATTTTGCGAGCCTTCAAGGCTTGCGCCGCCAGTCAAGGTCGGATTGACATTTTTTTTTTTTTCAGGCTTTCCCGTTCCTGACTTCAGGATTACCACAAAACAGGCTGCTGCAACAACTTTACCTTTGGCAGCGGTGGAAAGGACGAAGCGGGAAACGTGAAAGCTGGATTTGGGTACTACGAAACAATCGGTTTGTTTTCATTTGCTGGTTGCGCCGTTGCGACGTTCTTCATTTCTTAGAGCTTCTTTCTACAAGCTGGAGGGAGCGGAGCAGGACCGACGTGGGATGGCCGCTCCGGTGTGCACACACACATGACCAACACTCGAATCACCGACCCGGAGATCCTTGAACGACGTTACCCAGTGATCCTCCGCGAGTTTTCCCTTCGTGAAGGTTTGTTCAATCCCGCGACTGTCCTCTGTCTAACCTGTGTCTTACAATTTTGCAGGTTCTGGAGGAGATGGGCTATATAAAGGTGGCGACGGCGTCATTCGAGAGGTAATACACCAGACTATCTTTGAAGACTAACAAAAATTTTGCGCAAGGTTGAATTTTTGGAGCCGTTGAACGTTTCGCTGCTCTCTGAACGACGCGTATTCGCTCCTTACGGGTTAGTCGCCCCCATTGCCCGATTGGATTGATGTAATGCCAAATCCATTACCCTTCCACTCTCAGACAATCTGGCGGCCGTCCCGGCAAGCGCGGGCTGAACCTGCTGATCCGCGCCGGCCGGAAGGAGGCTGTCAACTTTGGCGGAAAGAACGCGACCGTCGTGCGACCGGGCGACCGCATCCGCATCGAGACGCCCGGAGGCGGCGGTTTCGGCGCGCCGCCGGCGGACTGCGGCCGCCGAGGACGACGGCGGGGTGAAGAAGCGGATCACGGAGGAGGTTGCCGGGCACGCGGAGGTGGACGCTTTGCGTCGCGTTGGAGGAGGGAGCCTGGGGAACTTGATGGAAGCCGAAGCGCGACTTTTAGTTCGTTGGGGCGGTGAAGCAGTTTTTTGAGTGGAAACAAAAGAGTTCGTGCCATATTGTCAACTAGCGGCGGTTCGAATAAAGCAGTGGAAAAACAACTGAGTCCGTCAACGTTTCTTGTTTCGCAGCACCGTCGACGCACAAATGTTCATGTACAAGGCAACCAGCAAATCCGCCCAATAGCCTCCCGAACAGCAACCAAAGGAAACGACAGAGACTGAGCGATGAATGAAAAACGGAGATAGCGGTGGTACTTTTGACTTTCAAAACATTGCAAGAAGTTGGGTCCGA
Organism: Zopfochytrium polystomum; assembly: GCA_025765615.1. NCBI lineage: Eukaryota > Fungi > Chytridiomycota > Chytridiomycetes > Chytridiales > Chytridiaceae > Zopfochytrium > Zopfochytrium polystomum. The sequence goes on along the minus strand of JAIVFJ010000001.1, from coordinate 582,818 downwards.
CGAGTTCAGAGGGGTGAAGAAGTAAGGCGGGAAGGGGGTTGGCGTTTGCGGGCAGAAACCAAAGTCGAAGTGCGAGGAAAGTATATTGGGAAAGCAAAGCCGCTCCGGAGCCAAACACGGACCTCCGCAAACGATGTCTTCAGAAAACGAGAACGGAGCGGAAGCGGACGGACGCGTCCTTCATCTTGTTATAGGCTGTCACCACCTCGTCGAGGGAGAAGCGCTCGACCTGACACACGACGTTGTTGGCCTTGCAGAATTCAATGGTTTCCTGGGAGGTGCGAGAGCATTTGTGTGCGTGTGTGTGAGAGAGAGGGCAAGACCAAACGCAAAAAGGCCACCTCGGAATCCTTGGCGTGCCCCGAGTTCCACCCCATAACGCGCGCGCGATGATGCACGAGCTGCACCGCCGACACCTTGAGCGGCGCGCCGGGCACCGCGAGCAGCAGCAGCGTGCCGTACAATCCCAACGCGTCGACGAGCGGCTCGATGGCCTCGCTGCTGGGCGCGGTGGCGACAATCAGCCGCGCGCCGCCCAGCGCCTTGAGCCGCTGCGACCGCGGCGTCCGGCGCAACGGCCTCGTCCGCGCCCGAGCGCCAGCGCCGCCTCGGCCTTGGACGGCGACGTCGTGATCGCGACCGTGCGGAACCCGAAGCGCCGGCAGATTTGAAGCGCGAGGTGGCCCAGCCCGCCGATGCCTTGCACGGCGACGACGGACCCGGGGGGGACGCCCATGTTGCGGATCGAGTTGAAGCACGTGCAGGCCTGGGTTTTGTTGTTGTTGTTGTTGTTGGTATTGTTTTGGGGGTTAGCTTGTTGTGACGACCACGTGCGTGAAGGCTAGGGTTGCAAAGAGAAGAAGGAGGCGCGGCGGGCTATCACTCGCGCAAACGCGCGATACTACTCGTCCGACCATCTAGTCAAGATACTCCTCGATCTAACGCGCGCATGCTGCGCGTTCAATGCTCATGCTCCATGCACAAGTCATTCGCTCGCGAGATCGAGCACGCTCGATCGTTTGATCTAAGCGTGCGCATGCTCCGTGCGCGTCCATGACTCAAACGCCCAATGTCCTTTCGCGCGCATTCGGGCGGCGCTTACGCGCCGCACGTACAAACAACAAAAAAATAACTCACCGGCACACATCAACGGCGCCATCTCCGCAGCATCTCCGTCCTCCGGCACAAACGCGACGGCCTCGTATCGCGCGACCATGTACTCTGCGTACCCGCCGGGGCGGGTCATACCGGTGATGAGGGGCGGAGCGGCGGAGCACGAGGCGAACGCGCCTTGGCGGCAGGGGTCGCAGTTGAAGCAGTGGCCGCCGGCCCAGCCGACGCCAATGCGCGCGCCGGGGGCGTAGCGCGACGGCACGCGCGCGCCGGCCTTCGCGATGCGGCCGATGACTTCGTGGCCGGGGGTGCGCGGGTAGACGCCGGGGGTGGTGATGGCGTGCACGTCGCTTTTGGGTGTGTGGGTGCGGCGGTGGTGGGGGTGGGGGGGTCGGTTGGATGAAATGGATCGGAGGGCGTGTCAGCGTTCTTCGGTCGAAGCTCTCTCGGGCTCGGTGGTCATACGGCACAACTCACTCACCCGTAGCAGACGCCGCACGCCTCGACCTTGATGAGCACCTCGTTGTCGGCGGGGACGGGCAGTGGGAGCGACACGACGTGGAGGTCGCCGCCCTGGACGTCGGCGCGGGCGGCACGGTACGAAGCAAGGAGAGGGTTGTCGGCGGAGGCTGGGCATGTGTTTGCTGTTGTTTTTTTTCACTTTTTCCTTTTTTTTTTTTCTTTTGCGTAGTCCGAGTGAGAGTCGCCATTTTTATAAGCTTTGTTTGTTTTTGTTTACTAATAATGATATACAGGACTATGAACAACGACCACCACCATCGAGACGGAAGCTGTATTGCCGGAGGAAGGAGAATGAATAGATTTGTTTACTATTTCCCATCATCAAACTCATACAACATGTAATATAGATAGACGTGTTGTTTATTAATGTACATACATACACACACACACATACAGTCTTTTGGATTTTTTTTCTTTTTTTTTCTTTTTCTTTTTCTCTCTTTCTCTCTTGTTTCCCTCAGGAGGAGGAGCGGAAGCTGTCCACGATCCGCTCTGCCATTCGCTCCACTGCACCCCACGCCCTTCCCGTATCCAGCGGATCCGCCTCTACATACTCGACGCCGGCCGCCGCGCATGCAGCCTGGGTTTGTGCAGGGCGCGTCCGTTTTTGTTGTCGGGCATTCATTCGCGTGAGACCGAGAGGGAGTGGCCAGAACATAAAACTGAACGAAAAGAAAAAAAAAAAACTACTAACCTCCATCTCCTCTCTGCCCACCGCCCGCCGCCCGCCGCCGCCGTCGATTCCAACAACCGCCTGGCACACAGTCAAAAGTCCGTCGCGGCACCGCGACGCCCAGTCTCGCACTCCGTCGCCGCAGCGGGCGTCTGCGAGGTCGCACACGACGATTGCGCAGCTCGATCCGCCGCCGCGCGGGCGGATCGCGACGACGACGCCTGTCTGCGGGTCGGTGTAGGTGGGACCGTCGGAGTATGTTGCGGGAATGTCGAACTGTGGTTCGGGGGGAGAGGGGTTTATGGGCTGAGTTAGGACAAAAAGTGCAAGTAAGTGGTCGGGAGGCTTACGATCTGGAAGGCGGCTCGCACTCCGCGCGAGGCGATCCAGCGCGAGCCAGCCGTGCGGAACCGTGGTGGTGTTGGCGGCCGCGACAACACCGGCGGGTGGTGCGGGCGGGTCGTCGAGGAGGGCTGCGACGAACTGGAGACGAGTGGCGTCGGACGCGCCGACAACGAACACTTGGAGGATGAAGTTGATGTCGGCCATTATATTATGACCTATTTTCAGTTGGTGCCACCTCCAATATTAGGCATTTTTTGAGTGTGCTTCGTATTTACACTTTTTCTATAGGGGGGGCGCGGTGGTACCTGTTTCAATTTGATTTCTTACACCCACGTACAGGTTATAATAACACTCCTGCCAACTCAGTTCCCCTCTCTCACTTTCTCTTTCTATCCCTCAAAGAATGGTGCACCAGGAAGATTTCTTGTTCCAGACAGCGTTTCCTTGTGGGTCGAACTCGCACCACGCCGCCTTCATGTTTTGCGTGCAGTACTGCGGGGTCACGACGGTTAAACGCACGAACGCGTGCAAGAAGATGTACACCCACACCAACACACACACACACACACACACTTGGACACGATGCGAAAAGCAGGCGCGCCACTCATCAAGCCACTTCTCACCTGCATCTTATCGTTGTCCGTCGTGGTCCACTTCTTCTCAGTAAAGCACTTTTTGATGAGCGCTTTGCAAGTTGCTGCCGGGTACATCTGCGGATAGATGACGTCGTACGACGGGCGGAACCCGTATCGGCGGTACATAGAGGGGTGCTTGCCCGCCTGGCACCGTGCTTCCTTGGTCTGGATTGCCGTCAGGTCGCTGATGTGCGCAGACGTGATGGGGTGGCCCGTCTGGATCAGGTTGTTGCCGAGATCTTTGATGGCCTGCATCATCCTTGGGAGGAGCCCTTGTCTGCTCTCGGGAGACGGTCAAAAGGGGTTAGACGGAGGAAGTCCAGGTTTCTGAGACACCGGGAGTGGAGAGCCTTAGGGGAAAATAAAAGAAAGAAAAAAAAAGAAAAGAAATCGTACTTTTCACCGCCGCCCTGCAGATTGTCAATGACCAAAGCTTGTCCTTTAAGCTTTACGAGCATCTGTTGTGGCAGCTTCACGATAAGCATGAGGATGGCAAAGAGAAGTGAAGACAAAAAGCCACCGTCGTGTGGCCATTCTGGTACTTGTACTCGTCTCCGTGGACCACCCAGTTGCCCGAGAAGCCGTGGCCGACAGCAAGCGTACGGCGGTGCAGCCTGAGGGTGTCGTCGTCTGGAGCGGGAGCGGCGGCTGCGGTGCTGGGGCAGGAGGCTGAGATGGCGAGCAGCAGTAGCATCACCATCATCAGCAGGGCGATGATGGTCACGGGCGAGCGAGGAGGAGGCCGCCAGGGGCGTCGGCATTGGTCGCCTGTTGTGGCGGCGCGGGCGGGTGGTGGTGATGGCATGGTCGTGACACGGCTCTCCCTCTCTCTCGCTGTGGGTCCACTATGTTTTTTTTTTTTTTTTTTTTTTTTCACTTCTGCTTTTTTATCCAGTGCTTTTTTCTGTTTGGTGGGTTGCATTTTCCTCGTTTGTCTTCTCCGTGAGTTGAATTGAGTGTCTGTCTACCATACACCATGTCAATCATTTTCTTGTAGTTGGGAACGAGACACACACGTCATTCTTGGCTACCCGAAGACAGAGCGTTTCCGGCGTGAGACACACGCGCCCCTGCGCCGAAGGCTCTCTTCAAAATGGGGTGCGTCTGTTCGACTCGTTGAGCAGAGACGACCACACCAGCAATCTGCTTATTCGGGCACCAAACCATTGCAGTGGAGGCTGAAACAAGGCTCTCTGCTCTCTCTCTGTTCAAGGGAATGAGACCTTGCAAGGGATGCTCGCCCTGTCCAATATAACACCAAGGGCATAGCGTTCCGGGATACATGACATGCAATTCGAGTTCCGTACGTGCGATGACGCCATCTGTTCAATTTCGTGGACGTGCCCATTCTATCCCCAAACGCATAAGCGCCCAGTCTGAATCTATCGGGAATGTACCCTCCCACAGGCCGCGAGTGCAAGTTTCTCGTAGCGGCCTCGACCTCCGCCAGCGGCACTCGTCCACCAACAAGCTTCTTGGCGGCATCCTGCCAACGCTGCCGTGTTTGGGAGGGCGGCGATGGTTTGAGCCAGGTTGCCGTGGCTCTTGATCGTGCCGAGAGAGATCAGGATCCACAGCAGCATTTATTTGTTGAAGGTGCCGAATTTCAGCGTAATCTTCGGCGCATTTTCCAAGCAAAACACAAAAGGAAGAGAGCTGCGGGTGAAAAGCACACTCACCAACGCCGCATGGACTTTAAGCTTGTCTGGAGGAATTTCCAATTGGCTTCTCTGGTGGCGAACGATGGCTCCTGTTTGTTGCACCCCCGCCCACATCTTCTTCATCAGGTGCATGGTCTGACCATCCTTTTTGGCCAGCAAAGGCGCCGTCTCCAACAACACGGCTGCTGAAGAACTTGCTGACGGTTCCAGAATCGTTCGCTAAGAAGAGATAAGAGCTACCGGGTGCTGGGGGTAAGGTCGCGTGGTACGGTTGCACAGATTCGGCTTGACGAAGCGCAGGTGGGTGCAGGAGGATGGCTTTTGGTGCAGCGGAGAGGAGAGTGGTGTCGAACGGTAAGCATCTGGAACTTTCTTCGAAAAGGTTGGTGTTGGGGTAGCTAAGAAAATCTTTGGGCAGAGACCAGCAATATATACGGTGGAAGAGAATGAGAAAAAAGGGTGGCTCCAACTTATGCTTCAACAATGACAAAGCGAAGGGAGGATATAGAAAGCAATCTATTTTTGGAGAGTAGAATGGACTTACTTGAATTGCTTACTGGTTCGGCCAAAACCTTTTTGGCGGTTGTATTTAGGGTTACGGCCATGGCAATGCCCAATCAATTATATTGCCAGTACTGATGACACTAGTCGGTGTCACAAGTGATGCAGCATTCTCCTTGCCTCACGATGGTGTGATAGCGCCGAACAAAGTTCACGAGAGGAGTAAACACACGACGCGTTTGTTCATTTTTTGTTAAGCCTTTGACAAGACGTGCTTTGCGCGGTCGAAAACAAGAACGGGGGCTTCGAGGGGACATTCCCGCAGGAGGTAGTCTTCTCCCGAGCGGCGGAAGCAAGACGGAAGGTGCAAACGAGAGCAAAAACGCGTAACGCCGGTCACAAGGCAGAGAAACACAGCAGCAAAGAACACCAAAAAAACCAAACAAAGGAAAAAACCGATAGATGCAAAGCCGATGCATCCAAAGTCTTGGACAAAAAACCAAATCGGGCGGGTGAAACAGAGAGCACAATCACGCGGCTCAGTCCCCCCTTCCTCCTGTCCGTTTTCAAGGAAGGGCGATAGCGCCCGGAGCGTGGTCGTCCTCTTGACCAAGGTTCAGCAGCTCGTAGTGGTAGTGCTTAAAGACCTTGTACACTCCGGCGGCGAGCGCGGCGCCCGAGAGTGGGGCGATCCAAAACAGCCAGTGGGCGTTCCAGTTGCCGGCGATGAGGGCCGAGCCAAAGGTGCGGGCGGGGTTGAGCGAGGTGTTTGTGTACGGGATGGAGGCAAAGTGGGCGATGGCGACAAACAAGCCAATGATGAGCGGGGCGAGGTAGGTGGCCTTGCTCTTTTCGACGGCGATAAAGAGCACGAGTAGGACGAGGCCTGCGGTCAGGAGGGCCTCGAGGAAGAACGCCTGGAGGAGGGATGTGCCGGCAAAGACCTGGTTTGCGCCCTTGAAGTGGCCGCCCCAGGAGCCCGGGACGACGGCGGAGACGACAAAGGCGGCTACGGTGGCGGCGAGGACCTGGGCGGCGACGTAGAGGGCGGCCTTGCGCTGGGTGATCTTTTGCAGGAGGTACAGGGCAAAGACGACGGCGGGGTTGAGGGCGCCGCCCGAGATGCGGTAGGCAAACCAGATGCCGCAGGTGAGGCCGAGGCCGACGGCGAGGGAGATGGAGAGGACAAAGTGCTCTTGGTGCTTGACCGAGGCCTGGATCGCAGAGTACGCGATGAAGAGGAAGAAGAAGGTTCCTGTGTGTGCGTGTGTGGTGGAGGAATGATGGGGATGATGAGTGCGATGCCCAGCAAAAGGGCGCTTAGGGTTCCCAAGGACCATTAGGAGCACGGATGCATCCCATGAGTGCTGGGGACGCCCTCACAACATCACGTCGTCATCATCATTGCTCGTCGGGCAATCTGAAACTGGCTCTCTGAAACTGGCGCACTGCCCGTCGTCGACTACTCACCGACAAACTCGCCGCCGGCCTGCACCAGCTCCTTGGTCAGGTCCGAGGGCGGGGTGTAGACGTGGGGCGCGATGACGGGCACAGGCCCGCCGTGCGGGAGGGGCTCATGCGGGTGCGAGTGGGACGAGTAGCCGCCCGCGCCCGAGGCGCCGGTGGTTGTGCTTGTGACGACGGTCTGGTACGTGACGTGCTCGGTGGTGGACGGCGTGTTGCCGTTGTTGGTGGTGGTGGTGTGGTGGTGCTTGAACATGATGTGGATGATGCTTCTGGGAGTGCAGTGGTGGTGGTGGTGAAGGCGGTGGTGGGTGCGTGGGTGGGGTGAGGAGGGCAGACTTCTGGTTCGTCCGTTGGGCAAAGACAGACAGAGGATACTCACGTGACTTTACGATGGCCGTCCAACGCGCAATCTTTTTTCTCTGTTGCACCACCGAACTGACTGCTTCAGAATTTCAAAACTGGTTGGAACTCAAAAGAAAAAAAAAAAAAAAAAAAAAAAAAAAAAAAGAAAAGAAAAGAAAAGGAAACGAGCTCCCGAAACTGCGCCGTTCAAACAAAACAGCAGCAGCGGCAGATCCAGACAAGAAACAACAACCACACACGCACGCACACACGCACACACACACACACACACACACACACAAGAAGGTTTCGAAGTTTCCACCATTTTGCAAAATACAAAGCGGGCACTCAAAGGAAGGGGGCGCACCAACACGCGAGGTGGCGCCAGCTCAGGTCACGCGCGAGCAGAGAGTGATCCACCCACCCACTGTTTGGCTTTTCTTTTCTTTTCCTTCTTTTTTTTCTCTTCTTTTGGAAAGTGGTTGGGTTTTATATTTATGAAGGGTGAGGGAAATCAATAACAAGAGCCGGACAACGGGAAGAGACTGGGGAGGGAGAGAGGGGATTGGAGCAAGACTGGTGCCACAATAAGCAACCGTCCTACTCGCCATCAAAAAAGATAAAAAGGGGGAAAGGGAGGGGGGGGCCAGGGGGGCAAGTGGAGGGAAACAAAAACAAGGAAGGAGAGAAAGGCGTCTGCAAGCGAGAGCGTAAAAGGAGAAGGACGTCGATAAGTGACCCCAATCCCGAAAGGAGAAAAGAATGGGAGGAAAGTGAAGAAAAAACTCGGGATCAAAGTACCGAAGATAGAAGGGTTTGAAACGTTCCCAACTAAACAACAACAGAAACTGCAGATCATACAATCTGAGCGGAGCCGAATCCACAAGGGAGGGAACAAACCTCGGAAAAGTTCCCGATGAGCACATAAAAAAAAAGAAGGAACAGTAAAGGGAGGCAAGGATATGGGAAAGGTACTGCCAAACGGCAGATATACGAGAAAGCTAACAAATATAGGGAGGGAAATAAAACAGGATGTGAGTGGAGGGAGACTGAAAACATCACAAGGGGGCAAACATGGACGTCCACGAATACTTGGCCATATCAAAACGGAACAAAGGAGGAAATATACTGAAGGTGAAACTGGAGAGAAGTGGCTGGGCGCAGAAATCGAAGCCAACGACAACAAAGGCAAGGCAAAAACGATTTACAAGAACTCAAAGAACAGCTCAGGCCCCAAAAGCCAAGCTTTTGGGAGCGGAACCTGGGAATCAAGGGAAATAAGATATGAAGGGATAATGGAACCGGGGTGACTGGACGGCATTGCTTAATTCAGGGTAGTCTCGCTGTAGCAAGGCAGGAGAGGGGTGACAATACATATAGCAAATATAGGGAAAGGGTACGGCTTAGGGCTTAGGAGTTAGTCGGTTAGAGAAAACATGTCGATGGGACGGGGATAAAATATAGGACTGAGATAAAATCGCAGTGGGGGAGCGGTGTTATAAAGTTTAGCGATGAGTTTGCAATTTACAGCATTCTTCCGATTAAAAGTCGTGGCCCTCCTGAGCAAGGTGGCGGCGATAGTGATCTTCTTGAGAGAACGAGTGGTGGCACTGACCGCAGCGGAAGGGTCGGCTCTCCGAATGAATAGTCCTCATGTGACGGCGAAGGTCGTGTTTACGAGCAAACATGGCTTGGCACAATTCGCAGCTGTGAGGGCGTTCACCCGTGTGGCAGAACATGTGCGAGGTCAAATTGTATTGACGAGGAAAGACTCGGTTGCAGTTTTGCCAAGGGCATGGAAACATCTTGCGCGGGACCCGGCGACGAGCAGCATTCGGTCCGGCAGCTGACCGCAGCCTCTCAGTTCCGGAGCGAGATCCAGCAGTAGGTCCTCCCGATCGACGTTCAACTGTTTTTGCTTCGCGCACCGGGGATGGCATTACTTCAATCTTGACATTGGAGATGTCCATGAGAGGTGACTGAAGTGGACTCTCCGGCTCCGCCGTATCGGAAAGCTGAGGGGTCGACGGACACGGAGAGCTTGCCGCCGAAGAGGCTTCCGACGTGTAAGGAGAACCAGCGAAAGCAGAAGACTCCTCACTGGGTGGAGCAAACATTGCCGGGTCCACGTTAACAACCAGTGAAGAATCCGAGGCCGAGGTTTCCGATGCAGTGGTGCAAGAGGACGAGCGCTGCGTCTGCGTGATGGTCTCGGTCAGCTGGGTCATGAACTCGAGTCCGTCACTTTCAGAGAGGGGAGCCTCTGCTTCGGCGTAAGTGCTTGAATTGAAAGCAGCAAGGCCTTCCCAGAGAACGGTGGGCGACACGGAGCAGTATTCCGTTGGTGTCAGAGGAGCGGTGCCGCAAGGTGACAAGCTGGAGCCGATTGTTGAGACGGACATCGTTGACGACCTTCGGCTCGACAGCCGCTCGCCAAAGTTTGATTCAAGCATCGGGGTGCATGGCGATTCAACGCAAGCGTCGGGGAAACTACAAAGAAAAGGTCAGAAATTATGAAAATGGGACCAGGTAGTACACTTACAAATTTCCAGATCCTCGGAAGAGGAGCGCGTCCCTGGTCAAGATTTGCAGGGATGGATTCAAGATGCGGTTCTTCTGTGATCGCAAACCAGCCTCGCGAAAGGCGCCAGCGGCCATTCCAAACGATTGCGGGAATGCCGCGTCGAAAGCATCGCAATCAACAGGGCAGGTGCATTGGGGATGGTCGTTGCGGGGCATACCGAACCCCAAAGTTGAAGCGTCGGAGGCATGAAACCTGTAGTCGATCGGGTTGCCGAACGACTGACAAGGTGGAGCTGAGAAGACAGCTTCGGTCGGGTCAGTTGCAAACGAAGCGAACAGCTCGGGGAGGGACTGGATATCATGGAGAGCGAACGAGTTGGCAGTAGCGGTCTTGCCGTTGGGGCTTCCGCAATTGTTGTTGGTTGAACCGCTGCTGCTGAAGTCGGTCAGGGCGCTGAAGTCCTCGTCAGAAAGGGTGTTGTTGAAGAAAGAGCTCATGCCGGCGGATATAATGGCACGTTGAAAGTGAAAAGTGAGCCAAGGAGCTTGGGCGGTAGCCTGCCACCAAAGCAGTCAAGGAGAAGGAGCGGAAGTCGTGCCCAGGGGCGTCAAGTAGACTGGAGTTGCTGGCAGCTAGCCTAGCAGGACGACAAAGCGAAGGATGTTGAGCAGCTTGGAGGTTACAACCAAGCCAAGGAGCGGAGAATAGGGGCGTTCTTATAAAAAGGGCAAGAACGCGAGGGGAGGGTGAGGGGTGAGTGGGCGAAGAGGGTGGGAACAGTGGAGCGATGATGAGCGAAGGCTAGGAGCTGGGAGCGGTGATTTAAATGGGTTGGAAAAAGGCAAGGGGGGAGGGGGAGGAGGACGGGGGGGAATGGCAGCGAGACAGACCGAGATGAGCAATGTCAGAGAGACAGAGTGGGGGTGTGGGGGGGGGAAAACACGCACCAGAGCGAAGAGACAGACGAGCGTTTGTGGTGTGGGGGCGGGACGCGTGAGAACAAAGAAAACGAGGGAGTGTGTGTGTGTGTGTTCGGAAGAGTGGACGAAACTTGATTGAGCTGCATTCCTGGTGCTGTGCGGTGACTGGCGCCCGCTCAGAGAATGGATGGAGCAATCGAGTGAGGGCTATGAGCAATCGGTCAAAAGAGAATGAGAAGAGAAAAAAAAAAGAAAAAAAAAAAAAGATAAGGAAAGCAAGAATGCGAAGACATAGGAAGCAATAAAAAACGGAAAAACTAGGAGAAAAATTTGAGCGAGAGACAAACGGGAAAAAAGGAGAAACCAATGTTTGGGAAGGGGACTGAGAGGACACTGGACGCGAACTCCAGCGAGACAAACAAAAGCAAAATTCAATGCCCCCCCAAAGGCAGTGTGAATTTGATTGGATGGGGGGCTGTTTCAGCGTGGGAGCCGACCGTTCCGAACCAAACAGCTTTCAGGCATGAAGCGCGGGGCATGCAAAAAGACGTTTCATTCATTCATTCTTTCCATTTCCAACAACTGCCTGTCTCGCTGGGCCTGGGCGGAAAGTGGAGTTGGCAAATAGGCGAGGGCACCAAATTTCAAATTATTGATTTGACCGAGAATCAAATCTCTACCCTAGCAATTGGTCCAGTGCCTCACACATGAAACAAGACCCCAGTTCGCCTCATATGACCAGCGCTTGGTGAACAGCTCGCCATTTTCAAAAATTTGATGTGTTCAGCAGAAGGCTTTCGGCCCCAACGACCAACCCCCAGCTGCAACAATCTTCGAAAAGTGCAACGAAGCACTGCGTCCGAAACAACGAACGCCTACCAATCAGCGAACTCATCGGACAAAAAAGCAAAGCAAAGCGACTGTCACTTGTCCCTGGTTCCGCCCTCCTGCAAACCACCGGACCTGCTCATAAGCGAGAACATGGAAAGAAGCTGATTGGTGCGCAGGGCATGCGAGACATACTTTCGTTTTTCGTTATTTTGCATTGATTTTTTTCCTAGCGGAAAACGTGAATCGCACGCGCACGACGGAGATCAGAGGGAGAGACGCAGGGAGGTAAAGCAAGCCCGAAAAGGGAAAGGCTTACCACGCGTCAGTCAGCTTGCACTGCCTGTGTGTCTCTAAGTCCGACGACTGCTTTTGTTTGTTCCTTTCTGGTGGCGAAGCGAGCAACCAACAGGAAACCCCGCGTTGTGTCTGATTCTCTCTCTCTCGCCCAATCTGTTGCCACCCAACTATCCCTCCATCGATAAACGTGACGCAGATGGAGCATTGGCAGAGAGAGAGAGAGAAAAAAAAGAGAGAGAGAGCGAGAGAGAGAGTGTGTGAGTGTGTGCGTACGTGTGCAGACAAACCAACGTGATTGCCTGCTTTGTGCGTGACGCGCCTCATCCTGCCCGCGCAACAACATCCCCCGCGTCCGATGACAAAGCGGAGGTGGGCATGAAACCAGCGCGCGGCAGCCCTGCCCAAATTTAGACGGTGGGGGCGCGTTAAGGGAGGGACAGCGGGGGCGTGTGCAAGCACAACGAAACTGCCCATGACGGCAGAGGCGGACGGATCGTCGGTGTGTGCGCGGACGCCCCGTAATGGCAAAGCGAGGCAAGCCCGAATGCGGCGATTGATTTGATTGATTTGATTGACGCCCACCCGGCCCCGAGCGGGCCGCTTCCACAGCGGCAAAAAAAGGAATTCCTCAAGCGGGCGAGGCGAGGTAAAAACATACAAACACCCATTACGCATCTTGGCCGTCCAAGCAACCGTGTGGTAACCAATCAATTGCTTTCGGCGTTGACAAACGAGAACAACAACAAAAATTCGAGTAACACAAACAAGGGACATGACGGAACCAAGTGGCGGCTGTTTAACAACAAAGGGGAGGGGGGGCGGCGAAGCGGGAAACAGCACAACGGCGCATCCGCAAAGCAAACAACGGAAATATCGTGGAAAAAGCGACGCGATGGGAAACACTCTCGAACGAATAACAAGGAAAATATGAAAAAGGAAGAAATTTTCGCTGAAACAGTGGGGACGTCCAGTTCATTGCACAGTCAAACAAAGGCCGAAGGCCTCAGTTCAGTTCGTTCCCCACAACTTCATCGTGCCTTCTTCCTCACGCTCTCCGCAGTACTTTTTCTTCTCGTTGACCTCGATCCTCGAACCGATAGTGGCTTCTGTGGGGGGACGGTGGTCACAAGTTCGACTTCAGCTTCCTCAATGCCACCCGTGCCGCTCCGAGGTCTTGGCCTGTGAATATTGCTTTCAACGCATGGGCCACATATTCAAAGTCGGATACATCGTTGTAGACCTGATGGCGCGTGCGAAACGCATGACGGGGAGGGAAAGGAGGGGGGGATGTGGTTGGTGGATATTGTTGGCGATAAGGGGAGGTTTACACCAACCAAAACGGCAATGGAACCAGAGTTCATGTGAGCACCGCCACAATCCCTCCCCACATCGACTACCCCGCACGCACGTTCTCCAATCATCTTTCTTCCTCTTCTCTTTGAACCCCTCTCGTTCCTTTTCCCCCTCCCCCCCCCACACTCACACCCCATCCACCGTGTGACTCAATCGCAATGCGATCACTCTCCCTCGCCTCTCTCGCACGCCACCTCTCCACCCCTACGGGATGACTACAAAGACAGACAGACGTTCTCACCTGCGCAGACAAACGGACCCACCACTCCACCCCAGTGCTGGAACAACTGGGCAGCCGCCATGAACTCTCTCATGAGTGTCTCCTGCGCTGTCTTGACGACCGCTTCCGGCACCCCCTCGGGAACCTTGACGCACACCATAGGACGCGTGGAGAACGTCGTCGAGGCCGAGGCGCTCACCAAGCACTTCGGTGCCCCAGATGGCGGCGACCTTGCGCCCGCCCTCGATGGCCAGCGAGTGGCAGTATCGCATGACGGCGTCCTCGCCGCCGAGCTGCTTGCGAAACTCCACCGCGGCGGGAACGCAGAGGAACGCGGTAAAGTCCTGGGTGCCGGGCCACATGAACGCGTTGCGCCACGACGGGTAGGCGATGGGGGGTTGCGCGGGGACGTTTGGGGCCGTCGGTTCGAGCGCTGTGGGCACGCGGGTGATGGTTGGGCCCGCCACGTATGGCTGCAGCCGTTTGGAGAGGTAGAGGACCGCGCAGCCGCGCGGGGCGTGCAGCCACTTGTGCAAGTTGGTGACGAAGCCGTCCGGGTCGACGTCGGAAAGATCGGTAAGTGGGATCTGGCCTGCGGCGTGCGCGCCATCGACAAAGATGGGGACATTGAGCCGTCGGCAGGCCGCTGTTATTTCCCGGAAGGGTTGGACCACACCAGGCGCCGACTAGTTCGCGTACAGCGAAAGCAGATCAGAACCCAAAAACGGAGTGATGAAGAAACAGAAAAGTGGGCGTCTAACGAGAGGGAGGTTTTACCGCAATAGCGTCGAATCACTGCTATGGCGACTTCCCCGCCAGCCTGCTGTTCCGCTAAGATGGCCGCCTCCACTTTGGCCACCATCTCCGCCGGCGCAATCGGATGCTGAATCACGACTGTCAACGGCTCAAATCCATCCGCAGCGCAAACGTACGCGATTTCAATCGCGACAAACGAGTAGCCTGTCGACAGATGGAGCACCTTGGGCCTCCTTCCTCCCTCAGCGGCGACGGCCGCAGCCGATTTCTTTCCCTCGGCGAGCCGCTTGACGCGGAGGCTGTTGAGCACGGCGGTCGTCGCGGTGGAGGAGTTGTTGACAAAGACGAGGTTGTCGACGGACGCCTGTCCAAAGATCGGACCTGCGACCGACGCGAGCGCTGCGTCCAGGTTCGCGTTCAGCTCAAACTTGATGAAGAGATCGGGGTTCGAGTCAATGCGGGCGGACCAGGCCTGGCGGGATTGGATGACCTGAATCGGGGCCAGCCCGTAGGAGCCGTTGTTCAGCGAGATGTAGCTGTGGGGATAGGAGAATGAGTGAGATTGCACGTCGCGCTTGCCAAGCACGCACTCATTCGCAATGGGAAAGAGCTTCCTCGCCGGGCGACCGAAGGACGCTGCCATCAGATTCGGAGACGAGTTGGGGGCACTCGTTGGAGCGCGAGTTGTCCAATGTTTTCTGTCCTTTATGGAGGCGCATGCAATCGGTGACAAGAAAAAGAGGAATCAGCAGCAGAATCAGAAGCAAATCACCCCTTCAGGCGATTGTGAAAGATCCAACGGTGAACACGATGACCGACACAGACTGTATGTGCTCTTCAACACTTCAATCGCGTATCGGCAAGTTGTACCCAACCAAAACAGAAGTTTCAAGGTCGCTCGAAAGCGCCACTTGACTAACAAAAGTACAGTTCCAATTTCATTGTAAGTCGTTTCGTTCACGCATTTTCATGATCAGTTAGTTGCGAACGTGAGAGTACAGTTGGTGGGTCTCGGTCGGCGCGTTCCGCCGACCTGAGGACCAGTCATTTCAATTATTGTCTATGAAAGACTGGAATCTCTGGCTTCAGTATTATGCATTTCAATGCTTTGGCATCTGACTCTGACTAGCAACGAAATAACGGACAACAATCCGGCACATCAACCCGGAAACCCACGAAGTCTTCTCTTTAAATCTCAGACTCGGAGAGGGAGAGGGGTGCTGTTATGTGTTGGTTGGTGGATGGATTCATTAGAACGGGGAGTCATCGGGAGTGCACGGGAGACCGAGATAGCGCCCGTACCCAGCAACAGCAACAAACACCACCAACCCTGCCAGCGAGGAGACACGACTCGGCAAGCCCCCATGCGCAGCACAGCACAGACAGGCCGTTGTTTTGTTGTTTTTTCGTTTTCTCTTTCGAATTGGGAGTTTTTTGTCTTCAACGTTGGACGCCACAATAAGTACAGAAGTTTTTTCATTTCATTTCGATCTCCGTTTCTTTTTTGCGTGGTTTTTTTTTCTTTCGTTACTGCCTCTGTCTCATTGTCTGTGGGTCGGTCTGCCTCCGCTTCGTTGACAGATATGGATTGAATCTCCCTCCCTTGATTCCACACCACACTCACACACACACACCACACACACACACACACACAACACAGAGCAAATTTCGTCCCAACCGGCAACCCCGCATACTTGCGCTCCTCGTCTGCTTGCAGGCCGACATGAGGTCGACCACTGTGCACCCCCTCGTTCTTTCGAAGCTGCTGGTCTCTTCATCCGACCTGTCGTCGGCTGCTGCAGAGGCTCTGTCGCTGCTCGCCGCCGCCCTCAGACCGGCGTCGTCGTCGTCGGCCGCAACGGTCGGAAACATCACCATCAGCAGCAACACCAATGCCAACAACAACAGCAACAACAACTGGGACGACAACGATAATGACAGATCGGCGTCGCCACCCCCAACAAGCACATTGCTGGGATCCGATGAGAGTGGTGACGGCGATGGTGACAGCGATCGCGACTCCTCCGACAGCTTGGAGATATTAAATCTCTATTCGACTTCTCCTCACCACACCCTGCGAGTGCAGGCTGCCCACCGCCAGTACTCCATTGCATCAGACTCGGTGTCATTATTCGCTGCTCCTTCCATCCGTGAAATCGATCCAATCCACGCATTGCGCCTCGCCTCCTCTTCCCTGTCGAGGTCCTTGGTTCTGCTCAATGCGGCAGAGGGAGTGCTTCCAGGCGCGTCCTCTCTTCTGCTGTCAGTAGATCGCGTGAAAGACTTGTTCCTTCCTGCAGCCAAGGAACTTCTGGCAGCCAGCCGCGATGGTATCCTCGAGACAAACTCTGAACTGAGGGACCGTCTCGCAAAAACCGTTGTGGAAGTCGATCAGCTCTGCTCTCAGCTATGGGCTACTGCAATCAGAGAATTACGAGCACTCGAGGCTAACAATCGCAGGGAGCTTGACTTGTTGGCATCGATTACCATGGAGACGGTGCGGTCGATGGCGAGATCGGCGCGCACTTTCATCATCACGAAATCAAACCTCACACCCAGCGCTCCTGTCCACACATATCTTTCCCTAACCTCCGACATTCTCGTGAAATGTGAGGCTGTTTTGCAAGCATTCGATCGCGTGACACGAGACGATCCTTATTTGCCAGAACTGGACATATCGATTGAGTCTGCCACACAGCTTTTTGAATTCGCAGGCAACGAAGCTATTTCGCTCGCTTTGGACATGGCCGCCCTTATTGTCGAAAGTGGAATGGTACGTTGCCTGAGTCTTAGACCTAGAATTTTCCCCACCAACCTATTTCCTCAGCCACTAGGTTCAAAAGAGGACCAAAATCCAGCAGTGCGAGCTCAGGCCGTTCGCCGTTGGACAGAGTCACTACTCAGCCTCTCCCACATAGTCGAGGACACTACCGGAACTGGAAGCCAGTCAGTGGAGGGGCCACCGGTACGAGCCCAATCGGCAACCCCCGGAACGCGTGATCCAGAGTGGCTGTCCTCGGAGGTGGACAGAAACGCACCGTCCGTCCCTTCCCCAGTACCTCGTATTAAGCTGTTTGGGAAGCCAGTGAAGTTGGCGAGCCACCGACTCTCACACATTCCCACCACGCTGCCTGCAGATTTCAGCACGGCGATTTCCCCGGAGCGAATGGCAGCTTCAACTCCGGGAAAGTCGAAAAAGATTCGTCGTCGCGGCTCTTTCGACTCCCTACTCTCCGAAATCATGTTTGACCGACGCCACGCCAACAGCCAAAACTCTCATGGACGCGTGGACAAACTTGCTGAAGTCACTCTCCTCACGAGCTCGCAAATCGTTCACTCATCACAAGGATCACCCTTCTTACTCAGCTCACCATCGCATCGCCCTCCATCTTCGAACTCGCACATTTGTTGCCGCAATCCAAGCCGTATTCCACGCCGCAGTTACTTCGACGGCCGAATCACAGCCTGTTGACGCATCCGAGTTAGTCTCCGTCGCAGACCTCGAAGCGTGTATGTCAGCCGCTCAGGCACTGCTTCAAACAGTCGACTCGATTTTGGGTAATATTGAGGCGGTTGCCGTCAGCGCAGAGATGGAAAATGTCGTGAAATCAGTGCGTTCCATTGGGCGACCACGCGAATCAGTGGTTAGGACCAGCTCTGTGACGTCGGCTCCATTCGTGGACGAAACGCTCTCCAGGTCTGGCGACATAAGCCGGTTGGTTCAAGTGGTCGATACAGGGCCACGTCGGGATATTGCAGCCTCCTGTTTTGAAGCAGTTGACTCGGTGAAGACGTTGCTGAAGGTTGTTGAACAGGCGCTGGAAGATGCGAATGTACGACCAGTGGCGGCGTCTCCCGTGCCGTCAAGTCTATTGACGCAGGAGCTTGGAAATTTGGATAACCGGAGGCTGAGCTTGCAGTCACCACTGACCATGGAATCAACGCTCGTTGGGTCACCAACTGTATCGGACAGCGGACTGCCATACAGCGAATCTACTTTCGTGAGTTTACTTGATGCAAATGATTGAGCTGTTTGGTCTAAAGAAATATTTTCTTCTCTCCATGAGGATTTCATCCCCGAGGAATTGCGACCGTTTCTCCCCGATGATCCAGCACGGGATCTCTCGTTCGGTGGTTTGAAGAATGATAGCCCTTTACAACGGAGACTCGCAAAAGGAATTCCAGCCTCTGACGGAAAAGTTGTCCGTAGTGGTACCCTGCCGATGTTTGTGGCACGAATGACCACCTTTTACTTTAACGGCAAGTGCTTAATCTTTGCTGACCTGGCGTGATCTGAGTGGCCTCCTGTTTCAGATCCATCTTTCACACACGCTTTTATGCAAACATTCACAATGTTCACGACGCCTAGCGTACTCTTTGACCAGCTCGTGGAACGACTGGTTTCGACCGTTGCAGTTCCGTCGAACCTTCCGGCTCGCCTCCTCAACGACTACCACGCATTTGTCACTCTTCCCGTTCGCATTTCAGCGTTTGGCGTAATTAGACTTCTCCTCGAAATGTGCGCTGGCCCCACCCTTCGTGAGCAAGTGCTGGTGTTGAGCTGGAAAGTTCGAGGATGCTGCTGCAGCGTGTTGAATTGACGGACTTGCCTGTTCATCAAAACGGTGATGTGAGCGAAGCTTTCGCGGCGGGAAAGCAAAGGTTGGAGGCTGAGGTCGGGAGAGTGCGAAAGGCTTGGCGAGAAATATCAGTACGTCCTGGTTTGAACTGCAAATCCTTCTTGCTCCTGTCTCACCCGGCATCCGTTTCCAGCGCAAGCAACATCTCGCAATAGCACGAACGCCAGGACCGCTGCCGGCGCGGACCACTTCACTTTCAAGTCCACCTCCCTCTCCATCCTTCGTCACGACTTCCCCACCATTAAGCCCGCATCCCCTATTCGACTTGAAACGCTCACCTACGACCAAACCACCCCGCCTCCTCCGCATGATCACCCCCCTTGCCGTCGCTCAGCATCTTGTTGCCATTGACCGCGCCATATACTTGACAATTACACCTCAGGAAGTGATTGGCCGCTGCTTCAAGTAGCGGTGTAGAGTCTCAGCCAAAGTCGGGCGGCGTTTCGGCTCTGAATGCCCGCTTCAACTTTGTTGTGGACCTGGTCACAACGGCGACCATGAGCTGCGACACCCCAGCTGCACGCGCAGAGATACTGGTACATTGGATTAAGGTTGCCAACGTAAGTGTTTTCGTTTCACTATGGGAATGCTGACTTTTTGTTTCACTTGAACAGTGTTGTCTCGAGCACCTCAATTTAAACGCTGCCAATGCGATTACGGCGTCCCTCAACTCGGCGTCGTTGCACCGTCTGACGCGGACGTGGGCACAAGTACCTGCCTCCTCTCTTCGCCTTCTGCAATCTCTCTCCTTGCTGTTCTCTCCGTATTCGAATTTTCGAGTTCTCCGATCGCTTCTCGCCAATATCGCTGCCACCCGCAACTCTGCGTCTGCGGGCAAAAGCCCTCTCCATCGCTTCGCAGTACCCTGGTTCGGCATATACCTCCGAGAGATTGTTTCGCTTTGCGAAGTGCACAAGATCATAGCACCCGCGCCATCTGACGGTCATGACGAGGTAGACAGCCAAAGTCGGAACCCCGTGCTGTCGTTCGACCGGTCTTGGTGGGTGAGCGGGATCGTGGACCAGGCCCTGCAGTTCCAGCGACGACCGAAAGTAATATCGCAGTCGGTCGCTCCGCTCGGCGGAGCAGGCGCGGCTGGCGGCGGAGGCATTCCTCCAGAGTGGTCACCGTGGGCAGTGCCATTGGATGCGGTCGTCGGCAGGAGCAGGAGTTTCCGCCGCACCGCCGAGCTCTCTCCAATCGCTGAAGAAGGCAGCCTCGTTGGCGCCGAGCGAGCGGATGGGGCGGCTGCAGTTGCGGGTGGTAGGACGGCTCCGCTCTGCGACCAGCAAGATCTCGCGTCGTACCCGTGGCCGATCGATTTGGGAATCCTGCGCGTCCTCGCCGAGGACATGGCGGACGTGGACCCGGGTCACGGCGGAACGGCTGGCGGGACCGGTGGGTTTCCGGCGGGTGGATCGCTTCTCCGCACGGCAGGGCGAGCAGTTTCAAATGTCGCTCGCGGTCGAGCCTGCGAAGAAGGGCCCGCTCGGTCTGGGCCACAGGGTGTCCGTATCGCCCGCCCCGGGGCCTCGCCCGAATCCTCACGATGGGGCATTGGCAAAGGACAGCGGGAGGATGCGGAGCGCGGATGCGTTGTTCCTTCCCGGTGTAGGAGGGACGGCGCCCACTCCACAGTCAATGCGGGCTGTGACTCTGGAGGTACCCAACGTCTCGGGGAAGAAGCCCGACCGCGGATGGTTTTCGTTGAAGAAAGGCTGACCGTTTCAAGCTGGGAGACTGCTTTTCATTTTCCACTTTCTGTTTTCCCCGCTGTTTTCTTTTATCACCATACCGACTGTCCTGGAAAATCGTGCCTTATGTTGTTCGTACTACTGAACTTAATCCTTTTACTTTTTTTTTCTTCACGCTTTCTCTTTTTCCTCTCTGCGCGCTTTTGCATAGCTATCCATTTTCATCGGCGTTCGTTTCATCCTTTTGCTCGTTTTTATCTATGTCAGTCGCCAAAGGCGGATGAATGTATTTGGTTTCCAGCTGGGATTTTCCTCTTGTCGCTCCCTTCCGCCGCCTCATCGAGAATGGCTGTTAATCAACGCAGCGGCGTGTTCAGCTCATGGTTGTCTGTCTGCCTTTATGCGGAAAATAAAACCGAAAAGGCCGAAAAGCTGTAAGCTACAAAGTTTCTGTCGCCCAAGGATCAAGGGTTTGCCTCGGAAAGGGGCGTGATCATTCTGCATGAGAAAGAAGATGCCCTCCCGGTGGCAGAGCAGACAAAAAGCAACTCCACCAAACTGAAAGAGGAGGCTTTGAGTTTGGTGGGCTGTTCGGCGACCATCAGCCAACGATTTTGCGAGGACATGTCATCACCAAAAGCCCCGCGCCAATCTCCAGCATCTGCCGCGAGACCCGGCTCGCGTTGGCTCCTGGCCGTCCTGCTTTGCGCAATCTTCTCCACGCACGCGTTTGCCGGATTCACACCGGCGATACCTTCTCTCGTGATCGATCTGGACTCGCCCGTTTGGTCCACAAACCTCACATCCAACTGGCTTTCGCGCGGGGAACTTGAGCGTTGGGCGGATATTCTCCTGGACGAGACATCGTGGACACCGTCGACATTCAGCAAGCTGAGAGCCGCGCTGCTGCCAGTCTCGTCGTTGTCACAAGATCCGCCATCGCCCCGAAAACAAGTGCCTTTCGTACCGTCGTCTCAACACACTCTTTTCGACCAGATTGTTAGGGACATCCGTTCTCTCTCCGCACAAAAGGCCGCCGACCCGTCGCTCTTCCGCTACAATGCAATCGAAGAGAGGGCCTCGACCATTCTTGGGAGCAGCGGCGTGCTCGTGTTGGATGCCCTTGCTGATATTGCAGATGCGGTTGAGCCTTCCTCAATTGTCGTGGCATTTGAAGTGAGCGCGTGCGCCGGAATACCAACTCGAAGAATTCACATCGACGTCAGCGGGTGCACAGAGACTGACCTATTGGCGTCCTCTGCGTCTTCACCCCTCAAGTTCGGAACGTCCTGGGTGGCTGGGGAGGGATTCCGTTCCTGCCAACGAACTTGCCGTGACGGTGTCGCTCGAATTTCAGACAAGTGGGCCTCTGGAGAAGATGTGGGACCTGGAAACTTTCTCTGACCTCTAAAAACTCATTAATATCTTGTCATTAATATCTTGCCGGACAGACTATTGCGCCAACTCGAATTGCAATATTTAGTCCCTCTCCTTTAAGTGAATGCACTGCACTTCATCTCATGACTGTCAACCACTTCTTTGGAACCCCATCACTCACTTCGACCGAAACGCCGCCATTCTCGACATGGTCCATGGTGAACCCGATTGTTCTCGACAAGAGTCCGATTTGGAGTGACGACCAAGTAGCCATTATGACCGCCGACGTCCCCGCGAAGTGCTACACCGGGTTAAAATCGGTCATGGATCTCCTGCCGCCCTTGGATGAGTCGATGGGAAAGTGCGGAGAGCATTTTTCTGGTTTCAATTGGGAGATGTTTCGTGAAGCCTTCGAGCATTTCATGCTTGGTAACGAGGCAACCCTTTTTAAGGATTTCCTTAACGCCCTCTTCCACAGATGAAGAGCGGTCAGATGATTGGCCATCTTTCTCCGAGATATTTATGGCCAATTTCAAAAACGATAGCGCCGCCCTCGATGGCACTTGGCGTTCGACATTCTCAACTTTCACCTGTGCGCAGTGGAACGCCTTGCCATTGTCAATGATCCAAAGCCCAGTCTTTGTCCCTGTTCTGAATGCCGAAGGTCCAAATGTTAACTCGCCGTTCGATTTAATCAACCTTGCATTGAAACTGGCTTTATCGAATCCCAAGTTACAAACCCAAATTGACGACGTAGCAATCAAGGCCATTTCTGAGGTTTGCTTGGCGTGCGCCGTGGTCGCTGATATTTCATACGACCGCTTGTTCCGGTCTGTCGATGTCGGAAGCAACAGCGGGCCTTGCGTGAAGGGTGCACTGCTGGGCGGACAGGGGGGAACTGTCGCGTCGTACTTGGACTCTCTTGCCCGAGAAGTGCCACAAGGCCCCGTAGCAGGAACACCTACCAGTACCAGCCAAGGTGACAAGGATGGAACTGTTGCTGCTGTGGAAATAGTGCGACCAGATTCAGTTCAAGCGTCATACTTTGAGCGGTGAGAGTACCAATGGTTTGCTCAACTTAAGCTGAGGCTTAGCTCAACAGATGCTTGATTGGAACAACGCTTCAGTTCAATATTTCATTAGAAAATGCGACTGTTTCGATTCCAGAAGCGAAGGGCTTTTTGGGACAGATCAAACACCGCCTTGCGCCTCTCTCGTCATTCGCACCTGGGCAACAATTATTAGTCATCTCTGGTGCGATCGACTCCAAACAGTCCATCGATATTACAACCATTTCAACCAAAGTCTCTGTTGATGGAAAAGTGGCAACCGTCACACTGCCTGTCGTTCGCAACTTCCTTGGATGGCTGCAGTTTACTTTAAATGCTACTTACGGTTCGTTAAACAAAAACCAGAAAAGGTTCACAAAAAAAACTGATCCGCCAAACAGGGAATGCGACTCTTACGACTTTGTTGACAAAGCCCCTTGTTTGCGGTTTTGTCACTGCTGTGGCACAGTCATCGTTGGCGCAGACCACCTCTCGTTCTGTGAATATCCGCCAACCGTCATCGAATACTTTATCGGACCTGTTTAGAGCGGAGGTCATTGAAATCATGACTTTCGAGTTCGACATAGATATTCGTTTCCACGGTGGGCTGTTGAATGCAGCGGAGCCCTCTGTAACTGACCAAACTGCATTGTAGTGGCTTCAGTGAATCTTCTTGGCACATCTGAGATGTCGCCATATGTTCGTGAGCGTTTGGCTTTCCTATTCCCGCAGGCGGTCTTTCTCCTACTTCAATCTGCAAGGTACCTGACGTTTGAGACCATGAACCTTCCGACCGCATTTAAGGCACGCCTATCCCTCACCGAAACGTGCTCAAATTCGCGCTTCTCGCACATTTTCCTACACTCATCCACTCGGTTGGGGTATCGAAACGATCTATTCGATGTTCAACCATGCTTTGAAGAGACTATCCTTTCAGAAGAATCTGTCACACCGGAGGTTGCCGCACAGCGTAGGAGTATTCTTGAAGCTTTCGCCGGAGCCAATGTAGAGCTACCGTCTGTGAACCTTATTACATCGAAAAAAACGAAGCAAAAGGTTTGAATTTCTGCTGCAGACGCAATTAAAGTAATGTCATTTCCGAAACCAATACGCTGCATCATTAGCTTGTCATCATAAATACAAATTGGCGACCAAGATATGTCATGACTCATAGGGCAGAGCTATTGCTTCTTCTTTTTATCATGGACCAGGTGCGAACACGATACGGACTTCCAATCATTGTCGGTGGAGTATTCGATGAGGATCTTTCAAAGCTTCTAGAAGAAGTTCGAGGACACCATCTTGACGATTGGTAGGTCACTTTGAACCGTAAATCTCATTAAATGTCCCAAAAAACCATGCAGGATGTGGTTTCCGTCCAGCTCCGTACCAGTCTCTTCGTACATCTGGACTCCAACAGTCCCACCTGCAACACATTCCTCTCCACGCCGATTTTCACCAGTTGCCCGAAACTATGTTGATGCTGAAGAATGCTTGACGCCTGCTCCTCCAAACGCTTCGCACCCAAATATTTGCGATTCTGTCTATGAATACTCCAAGACATTTCGAAAAGCTGTTGGCGGACTGCTTGCTGAAGACCGTATTTCTGCCCGACATGAAGCTTGTGCAATTGATGTCGGTGGAGGTTTTCTTCCTGTAAGCTATGTAATTGAAAAAGGTAGGAAGTATTTCTGTAAATGAGGCTAACAAAGCAAAAGGTGGGGAAAAGCTGGATCTTGTCACGTTCAAGATCGGTAGCCTCAAAGGAACTCGATTAGCTGAAATGACCGAAAGAGTTCCTCAAATCTTCCGATTCCTCGCCTCGTTCGACATAGTGTTGCTGCAAACATCAACCGAAGATCTTGCAGACCAGCGAAGAATATCAGAAACAATTTTGGCTTTGCTAAACGCGGAGCAAAAGGCCAAAGGAAGCGGCAAAATTTCATTCGAAAACCGATTAAGTTCGCAGGACGGTCCCCCAAATCTGCACATTTTCGTGAAAGCGGAGAATTCTCGACTAAGGACACTCGCGTGCAGCTCCCAGCAGTATGCAGCATCAGCTTTTTTGACTGGCTGTGCCTTGATCGTGCAGAACCGCCACCCTTTGATAGTGACGACTCTGGATGACGCCGTTGTGCCAGGGACACCGTGGACAAATCCAACACAGGACCTTCCAGACTCAGACGCTGCCGCGATGAAGCGTCAGTACGGCACGCTATGTCGTTCTTTTGCAAAGCAAGCCGGCGTGGTGACGACAGGCGAGGACATTTCTGATTGGTGCTCCAGGTTTCCGGTCTCGGCAGTATTTGCTGGAAGCTGGGGTGATATCGTTGATCCTGCCGCTGGAAAGGGGCATCTGAACCGAACATTTGCCGAGTTTAAAAGTGCAGTTGAATTCGTGGAGCATCAAATGCAAGTTCACTTTAATGGCAGTCGCAGCTCTACTCTTACCGCGTTGGTTGTTTAGTTTACGTAAAAATCAGATTGGTGACCGCGGCTTCCCCAAATCTCGAAATGATGCACTTCGAGTTCGAGTCGTCGTTCCACCAGAACGGGCCCCTGCGACCGAAGAAGAGCTGATGTACGAAGGGTCATTGACAATATCTAATGTTCTCGGGTGGTTGATTGGCTCCAAAGGTACGTTGCTGATGAATCTTACATTTATGGCTAACAATTAAATTATGTGAAGAATCATCACGCGCTCTATGGCCATACTGGACAAATTCCTGGGGGGCTGTCTCAAGCTTCCTTGTGCTGTGGACTTCCACTGATGTCCCTACAAACACCCCAGAAATCGAACCCGACGTTCCCATGCAGCTGGCGAGAGTTGACGAATTTTTGCGCTCTCCCGTTTGCGGAAATCGTCTGCTTTCCCATTCGCTGCCGGGGAGCATCGATCGCTGCAGCGGCTCTCTGCCCGCGTGCTCGGGTCCAGGGTTTGCCGATGTGCCCGAAAGATTTTCTTCGGGAGTCACAGCGCTACGAGTTGACGCAGCGGAAAGGCCGGGATCATCGAGTTCACGTTCTCTGACAGATAGAAGCAAAGCTTCGATGTGCGCCGCGGTGAGCGCGAGGGAAATGGAAAATTTCAAGGCAAACAGAGTGGCGATTACCATCACAGATCAGTGGATGGCGCACGATGAATTATGAATAAAGATTTTTTTTTTTCACACTTTCAAATGTTGCATTGAATGGCGCTGACCACTATTTGTCATGGCCACTTAGGGACAATATCAGTTCCCTCCCATGGCAGACTTTTTCACTGCCGACAGCCTTGGCGGAGTAAACTTTCTTTTTTGGAGAGTGGGGTCTTCTCTCCAAATCCTATCAGTGACTGCAGGTAGTGATTGTCGGCACCTGGTGGCGCGATGGTTTCAGGGGAAGGTTGGGTTATGTTTGTCTTGCCTGCATTGCCGCAAATAAACACCAAATTGATAACCCAAGGTGAGAGTGGTTGGCAGACACCACGCTGCATTGATTGGAACCGACTTCTTGTCCTCATTCGCTTATCATCGTTCGTTTTTCCCTTTTTTGCACTCAGTCAGTCAGTCAGTCAGTGAGTGGACCCTTGTCGTCTTCAGCAGTAGGCGGGCCCCTTCTCCATCTGTGCCACCCCATCGCCGTGCGCAGCCATGAAGCGCCAGATGCGGTCGCTGACCGTCATGAACGCGGACGACGATCGGAGCTCCCGCCGTCAGCGATCCATCAAGAGCACCGGAGACGGCTACCGGTCCAACAACAACAGCGACAACGAGGGCGGCGGCCCCGTCGGCGGCAGAGCTTACGGAGACGACGACGACGACGACTACTCGCCGCACTCGTCCAAGTCCCTCCTGACCCACCAGGTCCTGTCGCAGATGCTCTCCCTCACCCTCACGATGCACGTCTGGAGAGCCAAGCTCTTCTTCCTCGTCAACGCCGGCAACCTCCTCCCGATCCAGTCCCTCGACGTCCGGCTTGCCAAGGACTCCATGCAAGCCTTCCCTGTGCACCTGTCCGACCGGATGTCCCGAGCTCGGCTGCCCCACCGCAAAGTCCGTCATCCTCCTCTTCCTCGTGTCCAAGCTGATCAACTGGATCTTCACCGCGGCCATCATTGTCTCGGTCGTGGTCCTCTGCCTCGCCTCGGAGCCGTCGATGCCGCTGTCGGCCCACGCAACCCTCTTCTTCTTCGACCTGCTCTGCACCGCCATCTTCTCGATCGAGATCCTCATGAGCGCGCTGAGCCTGCGCCGCCCCAAGCGCCGGCGGCACGTCTTTGCCGCGATCCAGACGTGGGTGCACCGGCTAGGTCTCAGCTCGTCGGGGCGGTGGCTGTCGCGGTGGATCGACCGGCGGGCCGCGATCGAGGCGTCGGCGGACGAGCACGAGTTTCCGGACTGGGGCACGGGGGCGGGGCGCGCGAGCACTTCGATAGAGACGGGCCTGCTGTCGTGGCGGTGGGTGGCGCTGGACGCCGTCGCGACGCTGCCGTTCTACGCCGAGGTCACTATCGCCGTGTGGGAGGCAGCAAAGGACGGGACGGGGTTGAACGGCGTGGTCGACAAGATTTACGGGTGGGACCACGTGAATACCGCCATGCGGGTGTTTCGCGCGCTCAGGATCCTGAGGCTGTTCAAGATTGTGCAAAAGTCGGAGAAGCTGAGGTTCATGCTCAAGGCGGTGTCCATGTCGGTTGACGGTATGCGGCGATGCGGCGATGCGGCGGGGAGTTGCGCTTCTCGTCTTTGACACAGAAGGTGCTAACCATTTTTCTTTCGACCTTCTTTTCAACCGCGCCTCCACTCCGAAACCCAGGAATTTGGCTCCTCTTCTATATGATTGTTTTGGTTGTTGTCCTCTTTTCGTCCATCCTCTTCTTCGTTGAACAAACCGGAGAGCGATTCGTCAACGGCGGTTGGTACTACGTTGCTGACGATGCACGCTCCCCTTTTCAGTCCATCGTTGACTGCGTAAGTCACCCGCTTTCTTATCCTTGCTTTTCGGTCGCCTCCTAACCCTTTCTTCAAACGCTCTCTTCACTGGCAGTTTTGGATAACCATGGTCACTCTCACAACAACGGTTGGTTTCACCTTTAATTCAATAATCACCCAGCTTTTGACTGATCAGATCGTGGGCCACAGGGATATGGAGACGTTGCTCCGAAATCGGCTGGTGGAAAGCTTGTGATGACCGTAAGCGGTTTTTTGTCCATTTCTCGTCTTTCGTGTTCGGTT
Source organism: Zopfochytrium polystomum (assembly GCA_025765615.1). Lineage (NCBI taxonomy): Eukaryota > Fungi > Chytridiomycota > Chytridiomycetes > Chytridiales > Chytridiaceae > Zopfochytrium > Zopfochytrium polystomum. The sequence continues at coordinate 554,682 of JAIVFJ010000001.1, read as the reverse complement.
GGAAATACATTGCTGTCGTTAGCTGACGATTGTTGACGGTTTCTGCATTCCATGGCTTTGAACGACATCTACGCTTTTCAGGTCGTAATGTAAGTTTGGTACTTAATTGGTTACTTTGAAGAATTGGCGATTTCTATCTTTTGACTGTTCCCGTTCGCTGACCTGCACAACAGGATAATTTCCCTGTTCATCATTGCTTTCCCGCTATCCATGATCACGCTGCAGTATGGAGAAGTAATCGACCTCTTTGTAATGCGAAAAGAGTCCCACGAACGCGCGAGACGAATGGCGCGGGCGAGGATGCAGACTGCTCAAGACAGGGAGGACGATAAAGCTGCGGCTGCAGCTCTCGGACGGCGAGGTAAACTTAGACCCAGGTCGAAGCGGAAGATGGCCATCTCGTGGTTCAAGTCGGGGAGCGCTGTGTCAGACAGAAGCTCCAAAGCGGAGGAGGAGGAGGTGGAAACCAAGAACGGCGCTGTGGAGACAGGTCCCGATGGCATAACTGAGTTGGTTGTAGCCGAGCGCGACTCTGGCCACACGTACAATGCCGACGACGGTCATCATGCTGATGCAGCTGATGACAGAGGCTGGGCGCTTGCCACTTCTGACCATTCGACCGCCCGAACATCGAATGTTGAGGAAGACAAACTCGGCTCGACGCAGTCAGCCGGCGAGCACGCAGACAAGGTCCCCGATGCCAAGGAAGCCGACGCGCTTCACTCGGAAGCAGCCGAAGCAGACGCAGTTGTCGAAGATGTTGCTACCACAACCACGGCCCAAGATATCCCATCACCGCACGACAACAACGACCTCGACGGCTCCGAACTCAGCCCGCCTGCAACATCACCCACCCCGTTCATCCGGCTTCAGTCGGTCGCCCGCCTTTTCAATCACCACCGCACGTCACCGCACTCGGACGACACCGCCTCCACCATCGTCGTCGGAGGGACACCACCGCCGGACGAGCGTCGCCACTCGCTGAGCCCCTTGTCCGCGGCTGGCGGTCCCAGCCGGCACCTGCCGCTGCTGCCGCTGCAGCGCGTGTCGACGTCGCCGTCGCTCCCCGTCTCGCGTCTCTCCAGCGTCTTTGCTTCGTCGTCGTCATCGTCGTCGTCAGGCGCAGCCCCGGTGGCGTCCCGCGCGTCGCCGATCCCAATCCCCCGGCGGGCCGATGGCGGCGCGACCCCGTCTCCTCCGCCGCTCGCCGCGCAGTACCTTTCGTCGTCCGCCGGAGCAGCGTCGCGGAGCAGCCTGCCGCTGCCGCCATCGCTCCCTGCTGGGTCGGGGCTGGGGTCGTTGCAGCAGCACCCGTCGCACCCGACGATCCGCGAGGTGGAGCGGTCGGCGGGGCTGAAGCTCGGCGGGGACGGGTTCCCGGCGCGGGTGATTATTCGGGCGGGAGACTGGCGGAGCGACGACGGGAGGAGCAAGGCGGACGAGATGCTCAAGCTGCGGATCGACTGTCGAGACGAGAAGACGTACCGGAGATTGATGAAGGTGCTTGCCGAGGTGTAAAAAAGAAAGAAAAAAAAAAAAAAAAAAAAAAGGAAGAAGAGGAGGTTGCTGTGTTTTATAAGGGTTCGGTTGCCCCTTGCCGGTATGATGACGGCATTTTTATATTTTGGTTTTCCTCGCTTTATGTCACTCGCCTTTTTTGGTGGACCTTTTGTTATTGCGTTTAGGTGGTGTTTCAAGCGACCCTCTTCCAATCGTTTTTCTGATCTTGCTTTTGGTCGGTTGTTTGGTTGTCTCTCGATGAAGTCCTTACTATTTCGGACTTTCAAATTCCGGTTCCGCTATTTCACTGCTTTTCCTGTGCCTGTTCCTCTCTCTGGGCCGCTTCCACACTGTCGCCCTTCTCGCTTTCGCCTTTCTATGTTGTCTCTTCAGTATTGAAATAAATAGTCGTAGCTGCTCACACCCGAAATCACTTTTTTGCGGGCGGTGTCTTTGAGCAAGCCATCGGCAAATGCGCACAACCACTTCCTGGCGGGTCGTCGTTGCCGCCGCCGCCGCCGCTATTGCCTCAGCCGCAACCCTCCTCATAGCGCACCCCTGCGTCGCTGCAACAACAGCACTTTCAACAAGGTTGAGCAGACCGTTCCGCTTGCCTCGGCTTGTCTTCAAAAAAGCAGTGTAATGACACAGATGCACGTCACCAACCAACTTTTAGCAGCAGCATCGAGCTTCTGGCCCTCTCCGCCGATCGCAATCCCCGCACCATCCTCCGTAACCTTCTCGCCGAAGACAGTCGACCCGTCAAGGCGTCGGGCACAGACGTGGACGCAACGCCGCAGTTTGTGACGATCAGCGAGGTGGGTGGGGGCGGAAACGATCTGGTGCGCCGGAGCGGACTGTTGATTGGTATTTACGAGAGCAGTACAGGGCACCCATAAACGTTGGCACGCCGCCGCAGACTTTCCAAGTGCTGTTTGACACTGGTAAGTGAAGCAGACACCGTGTGTTTGGCTGGCCGCACGTTCGCTTTCTCCATGCTCAACGGCAAAGTAGGATCTGCGGATTTCTGGGTTCTCTCGAGCCAATGTCAGAGTCCCGTGAGTGTCGCTTGAGGCGCAAACAGCAATTTTTGGAAAAACTCCTCTCACGCAGGGACTGACCAGGGTCGCTTTACAGGCGTGCACCAACGCACCGCGAACCTTTGACGGCAGCAAAAGTTCCACCTTCACATTGGGAAGCCTTCCAACGTCTGACCAGTGTGAGCAAACTTGTTCTCTCACTTGAAAACTTGAAAGCATTTCTCACCATTTCTTTTGGTCGCCCAGACGCCGACGGAAGCTCCGTGACCGGCACGAACGCGTTCGACACGGTCACTATCGGCAACTACACATTGCCCTCTGCCGAGTTTTGTCTTGCTAATTTCTACACCCCGCGTTCCTCCGACTCTGCCAATGATGTCGACGGCATCGTAGGCCTGAGCTTTCCACCCAGCTCGTCCTCCAGCGCATCGTTGATGCAACAGACTAATCAACCAAAGCCCATCTTCAGCGCGATGATGGACGCGGGCATCGTCCCGAATCCGCAGTTCAGCTACTATGTCAAGCCGGGGGGTATCGCTGCGGTGCTAACGTTCGGCGGGTACGACGAAAAGTACTTTGTAGGGCAGTTACAGTGGGTCAACATAACCAGCGCCGCGCCAACCGCCGCAGGCGTGATCGGAGGGCTCTGGACGGTGCCGATCACAGCCTTCAGCTTTGGCGACTGGTCGGCGCAGTACAGTGGTTCGTCACTGACATCGACGAAATCGGCCGCGGCCTCGGCGTTCGGCATCGTCGACACTGGCACCTCGCTCGCGCTCCTGCCCCCTGCCGCTTTCGACGCGCTGGGTGGGCAGTACCCGAACGCGGTGCGCAAGCAGCTCTCGGCAACGGGCCAGGCGGTGTACGTGGTCCCGTGCTCGCTGCCGTCCTCCGGCAAGCCCGTCGCGGCCTTTTTCTTTGGCGGCGCGGCGAACGTGACGCTCGGGCCGCGCGAGTACGTGCTGGACCTCGGCGGCGGCACGTGCGTGCTGGGGTTCATGAGCACCGGCGGCGGCGGCGGCGGAGGAGGAAACATGTTTGTGCTGGGGAACACGCTGTTGCAGACTTACTTTACGGTGTTTGACTACGGGCGGCGGAGCGTTGGGTTCGCGCTGGGCTTTGGGCGGCTGCCCCCGGGCAGTCCGCAGCAAGCAAGCGGCCGCTCGGGCGGGTCCCGCGTCTGTTGTGGGGGCGCGGGTGTTGAGAATGGTGTGGCGATGATGATGATGATGATGGTGATGATGATGATGGCAGCGGGTGCGGCCGGCTTCGTTTTCTTTTAGCGCTCGCATATGCTCGCTGTTTTGTTTTTGGAAGGACTGCAGGCCACGCACACACACCACGCGCGCGCGTGTAGATAGATTTTACCATATCGAACGTCTCCTTTTCCCGAAAGCAGGATTGGTAGCATCTGGTGCATGTCCGACAGACAAAGGGTTTCCGACAAACCGGCGTTGTCTGATACGCCAGATGGCCTCTGCCGGAAAATTTCAGGTATTCGATCGAATATCTATCTGACTTTGTCCGAAACAAAAAAAAACCCCCCTGCGGAAACAAAAAGTTCGCCGCGCCGCGCGTGCTTTGTTGTCTCGGAAATATTTATTATTTATAATGAATGACTTCACAGCCACAATTGAATTGAATTGCCTGGGCAGAATGAAGCACTGGAATACAGACAGACAGACAGACAGTTAGACATACAGACAGACAGGCAGACAAACTGACTGGCTGGCTGGTTAGACTGACTGAATGACTGACGGACAGAGAGGCAGTCGGACAGACAGACAGCGTCCTTTTGATCAGCCCTCCTTTCAGCCTTTGTGTGGGACAGACACGCGGCTCCTTGCTGTCCAAAAGCCCAAAATCTCGACCGAAAGAGGAAGCAAAGTCCTCCAACCCATCCTCGTCCATCACCCGAAATGGTCCTGCTGGGTCTCGTTGCGGCTGTCGCCGCCACCGTCGCAAACGCCGTCGTGCCCGTGGCCGCCGCCTTTGAAGTCGTCGATGGGCTGTCCAGGTAAGAGGCGGGGGAAAGAGACGTCGGATGATTGGTGGATTGGTGGATTGTTGGGATTGGTGGGAGCAGGCAGAGTCTGTGATAGCAGGATCGTGGAAACGTGAGCGCACTGGCCTTCCTCAATGTTGATCCCCTTCCTCCTCCTTTCACCAGTATCCGCCTCACTGCGGTGTCCGAGGACAAGCACCCGTACACGGCAATGCGCAACCTGATCAAGGCCTATCGAAACGTGATGGATGCGTCGGGAACGGATGTTACTGCACCGGCTCAAGCCGTCACCATCAACGCGGTATGGCCAACAGAACGAAAAAACAGCTGTCACCGGATTGTTGCTGATTGCATTTGGTTCCTATACAGTACCGAGGACCAATCAGCGTTGGTACTCCTCCTCAGACTTTCCAGGTGCTCTTTGACACGGGCTCCGTCTGACTTCTGGGTCCTTTCGAGCAGGTGCACCAACACTGTAAGAATCTCTCGGTTTGCCCATGGCCTTTCTGCTGATTCGGCACGTCATAGGCTTGCTTGACCGCCCCGAGGAAGTTCAACAGCGCATCCAGCTCAACATACAAAGCGGGTGCTTCAACGACCAGTTCCCAATGTGCGTTGCCTTCGTTGAGCTTCCAAGTGCTAACCCAATGGATCCCTCTCCAGACGCGGACGGTACCGAGGTCACAGGCACGAATGCTTTTGATACGATCTCTCTCGCAAACTACACTGTCACCAGTGCAGAGTTCAGTGTTATCACCACGTACACCGCACGCTCATCCTCTTCGGCGAATGACATTGATGGGATCGTTGGGATGAGCTTCCAAGTGTCTCAGTCTGTGTCTAGTTTCCACGAGAACAAGCCCGTTTTCCTAAGCATGATTGACGCTGGTGTCGTCCCCAAGGGCCAGTTTAGCCACTATGTCGCACCCGACGGCAAGTCGGCCATTTTGACCTTCGGCGGATACAACGAAGCCTACTTTGCAGACTCCACGGCAACGCCCACGTGGGTTCCGCTCTCTTCATTGAGCACGGTTCGTTCTGCGGGTGCCTGGGGTGTTGGCATGGATAGCTTCTCCTTTGGATCGTACCGCACCAGCTTCACTTCCAGCGCTATCGCAATCATTGACACTGGTACATCGATTGCCCTGATCCCCGACTACGTGCTTTCGTCCCTTGGAGGCCAGTACCCTGGTGCTACCAGACAATCGATTGGTGGCGGATCTTACCTCTATCAAGTCCCCTGCACTATCCCCAGCTCTGCACCTACCGCCACCTTCACTTTTAACGGTAATGCCTTTGCGCTGAGCGCCCAAGATTACGTGGTGGACCTTGGCGACAACACGTGCGTGATTGGACTCATGGGAAGCGGCTCCTCGTCGAACCTCTTCGTTCTGGGGAACACTCTTCTGCAGAAGTACTACACAATCTTCGACTTTGACCAGCAGCGGATTGGCTTCACGCTTGCCAAGGGCAAGACTGCCACGACTCCTGGCAGTGGATCCGGAGGTGGCACAGGCACTACTCCTGGTTCCACCACTCCGACACCGGGGGCTCGGTCGGCCGCCACCGCTGCAATGGTTGGCCCAAGGCGCTGTTTTAGCGGCGGTGCTGGCAGCTGGCCTTGTTGTCCTGGCACAGTGATTTGCGGCGACGCGATTCCATCCCTGTTTCTTCTTTTTCAGTAAATGCTCAAGCATGCCTTCTTATAAGTGATGACAATGAACATTTTCAAAGTTTGATTCGTATCCAAGGCGTCCTCATTCTTATGTGACCGCTCCTTCGGGGAAAGGGTAAAATGCTTGCCGACAGACTTCGTCCTCAAAAACAACAACGAACAAAGAACCACATCCAATCCTCAAATCCGTACCTGTTATCATGCACTGTGCATTTTAGTTTACTCTTCTTCCACGCCGATGCGCACCTTGCGGCTGGAGGCAGCGTTGATGGGCGGGAGGGGCTATGCTGACTATTTTCCGGCGCGGGAGCAACCACGTCAAAGCATGATGAAAACAAACCAAAAACGCAAGATGGCAAAAACAAAAGTTGGAACGGCGCCTGTCCCAGCACCAAACGACGGGCAGCAGCGCGCAACGGCCAAACGACGACCACAATAACGGCAACTACAACAACCGCCACTGCCACTGCCATTGCCTCTGCCGCTGCCTTTACCTCTGCCGTTGCTGCTACCGCTACTGGTGCTGCGAACGCAACGTCGCTGACAAGATCAGTTGGTGCTGGGGCCACTCCGCCGTCGTCGACGCTCCCATCTGTGTCCGTGTGAGAGGTAGTGGTCTGCAAAATCTCCGCTCGTTACGCCTAACCCTCAAGTCCATCTGCATCTCCAGGCTCGGCGTGATGTCCGGTCCACCCTTCCTACCGTCACGTCGATCCCCGTGACGACCGCCTCCTTCCACCTCCGCCGCCTCCCCCACCAACTGCTCAAAGTGCCCAACCCCTTAGCGCTCCAAGCAAACCCCGCGCCACGGCTTTCTCGGCCCCATGGAAGAGCCCAACCGCCACATCCACACTAGGTTTCAGTCGCAATGGAAGACATTTCCCGAATCGCGAACGCGGCGGTAGGCTCGTCGCCACCGCGATTCCGAGCAGTCTACTTTGTGGACGTGCCATCTTGCTGTCGCCATGGAATCGTCCTGTCCGTTCCTCGGTGATCCCGCATTCCATTGCCCACATACTTCCACCTTCTGTTGCCGTTATCCTCTTTTCCGAGAAACCCTCCTCATCCTCCTCCTCCTCTGCCGCAGCCTCCTCCCCCTTTGCGTCGTGCCTCTCCAGTCTCGATGCTGGCCTCTATCCACCGACTGTGTTGAATGGAGAAGAGAACAGCGATGACGACGACGACGACGACGATGAAGATGACAATGAAGGCGACGGCCGTGACGGCAACGGACGGTGGCCAAGAAGACTGCACACGATCGAGTGCGACTTGCTTGAACTGGAGGGTTCTGTGGAACAGGTCTGTGTGCCTGGCCTTAGTGGCGTTTTCGCGACGCGTCTTTCCGTTTGTCTCCTGCTTTTTTTCTTCTTCGTGGTTCTCTGTTTGTGTCTAACAGCCTCGCATAACATGCATAATAGCGCATCCTTAAAACCGCGGCTGCACTCCACAAGCTCCTGCCAAAAAACGTGGCGTTTGTCCTCCTGACGCGGCCAAGCTCAAAACTTGCCGCCCAGTTTGCGTTCATCAGCAGCATGGGGAGAAACGACGCTGTGCCAGGAGACAACGCGAGCGCGACCAGCCTAACCAGTACAAATGACGGAAACGAGCGGCAGTTTCTGGTCCCGAAGAGGCTGGAGACCCCGGATGCATTCGTCTGCCTTGCGTCGCACTATGTTCTGTTCCTCTCGCCGAAAGAGGCCCAAGAACTCCGGCAGTCGCTTCCCCGAGCCTACGACACACTTCTCAATAAGGCAAAGCGCAAGGCTGTCTCGAAATCCTCGTCAAAAGGTCTTCATGTCACCCTCAGGAAGCTTCGGCGCATGCTTGCGCTGTCGACGGAACTCGCTGCACATCTTGTCAACTTGCTCGTCAGCGGATGCTCCGTGACGCTTTCCGAATCCTCTCGGTCCAAGCGAAGCGATTTGCGGGTCTTTATCGCAACTGTGGAGGGCCTTGACGCGCTGAAGTCGATTGCCACAGCCACCTCCCTGCCAGAAGCCCACGGCGAAGCCACCGTCGCTACGACTGCTCCCTCAAGCGTTACTGATCACATTGCTCTGCTGCAAGACTACTTGAACTCGAACCTCCCACGCCACGAAGAGCTCAACTTTCTCGTCTCAACGAGCGTCGGAGAGGACAATGTCGTAATGTACTTGGCCAAATTGTCAGTCCTGGACCTTGTGCTCGAATGTCGAACTCCTTGTACAACTGCTGAACAGGCGAAACAAGATGTCGCTCGTCTCGCACTTGTGTTTTTGCAGCGATATGCAAACGCTGCTGTGACTGGATCGGTCCCGCAAGTGCCAAACCAAGACACGGACGAGCTCGAGCCGGGCGAAGATCGTCAACCAGTAAAGCGGCAGAAGACAGAGACAGCTCAGCAGGAGATGGTCAACGACTACTTTACTGCATTGTACCACTGGTCTCAAAAAACCAAAGTAATTCTCGACTGTGACATGAAGCTCTACGCTGGAGCTGGCTACTCCGCTACTGTCACCGTCCGCCGCTCCGACAAAACATTCAAGTTTATCACCAAGCTTTTGCACCGGAGGAAAGGACAAGCCAAAGAGGAGGCGGCCAAGGTGTGCTCCAAAATTCCATAATATGCCTTCATACCTTCACTTTGAACTGACTGATCGTTTGTCCAATCCTGCGTCCCACTTATATTGGCTTTTTCACACACCCCACCCAAATCTCAAACACATCCCAGTACGCGTGTGAGTATTTTGGAGTCGAACCGCTCCAAAAACCCTCCGAAGTGAAGAAGAATGATATGTCGATCCTGAACGAATTTAGCCAGCGCCAGAAGGCCAAGCTGCAGGTGACTTACACTGAAAACGCTCCGTTTGAGTGCAGAATCCAAATTGGCGACCTTGCCTGGAAGTCGGACCGCAACGGAAAATTCCTCACCCGCGCCGAGGCGAAGATCTCTGCCGCCGCCGTTGCGGCTCGAGCCGTCTCTGCTCTGTCGAGGGGCCATTCCCTTCCGGAGGCGAAGCCTGAATCGCTGCCGGAGGCGATGCCCGGTGTTTCTTCGCCCCCGCAGCCCACGATACGACCTAGCTTCAGTTTGCCGCCAAAGCCCCCGACACCAGAAAACGAGTTGGAAGATGGCGAGGAGGGCGAAGGTCTTCGACTGGGCGAATCCATTAACAACTCGATGGAGCTCGAAGAGGAGCCAACAGCACGGAAACGAACCAACTACCGAAGTGAATCATTCGGCTCGAACGCTCAGTCCGATCATCACCAACCGCAGCCGAACGTGACCTTCAATCGGTTCCAACAGAGATCCGCAGACAGGGCAGAGTCTCAAGCCACCCGCCGCGGCTACTTAAACAAGAACTTCAATCAGCAAGAAGGCGTTGCCAGTCGTTTCAGCCCAAACAGTCGCGGGCAGAGCGGCCAATCCCGATTTGCGACGGGACAGAACGCATCCAACCCAGGGCAGCGGCGGCAGGCCCAACCTGGTTCTCAGAAGATGATTCTGACGGCAGCAAGTACGCCGGGGGGATTCGTGCCGCAGGCGATGGGGATGCAGGCTTTGCAGCAACCTATGAACACGAGCATTGCCGCGGGCATGGTGGCGATGCACTCACAGCAGCAGGTTACGCAGCCGCAGCAACTTTTGCAGGCACAACTGCTTCTCCACCAGCAACTGCTGTCGCAAGCTCCGATCCAACAGGCACAGCAGCAACAGCAACAACAGGCACTGCTGCTTCAGCCGCACTTGATGCAGATGCAGGCGGCCGCCACCATGATGACACAGCTGGCGCAGCAAACGCAGCCAGTGATGTCGCCGCTCGCTTCTTTTCAGCCCGTATTGCAGCCGTTACAAATGGCGCAGCAAATGCAGCCGCAACCCTTGGCGCAGCCGCAGACGCAAATGTCGGCCGTGATGCCCATGAACATCCTCCCACAAGTGCAGGGCACGTCGATGCAGCAATCGCAAATGCAACAGCTGGTGAACCAGATGCTGCAGCAACAACAGCAACAGCAACAGCAGCAACAGCAACTCGTGATGTCGCAGGCGGCAGCTGCGGCGGCAGCTGTTCTCGGTGGAGTAAGCGTGCCTCAGCAAATGCAGGCGCAGCCGCCGCCGATGCAGCCACTGATGACGGCGACCCAGCTCCAACAAATACAGATGCAAGTGCAGCAGCGCCAACTGCAGTTGCAAATGCGCAGCGGTGGAGTTGGCAGCGTGAGCGGTGGAGGAAGCCGTGGAGAGAGCGGAGTCGGCACCAGTTTCTCCAGCAGCAACAACTACGGCTGGTGGCGGCGGCGAGAGGGGAAATATTGGCGGCGGCAGCGGAGGTGGACGTAGCTACAGTGGCGGCAGTGGAGACGGATACAACAATATCAAGCGGAGGAGGTAAAATCAGACGGTGTTCGTGGTTCGTGGGATTTAGGCAGGGTTTTGTAGCTCGAAAAAGACTATTTTATGTATTCAAATAGGACTTAGTTTTATTTGCTCCTGTAGATCAGTCGAAGAGATAAAAAGCGAATTTAGTGACCAAGGAAAAGAGCATCTGCAATTGCAGGACCAGCGCGGGTCTATCGCATGGCGGGCGATAATTCAACCACTGAACCACAGTTGCTTGTGAAACCCTTCACTATTTTTACACAATATACGCTCCGAGTGAAAGTTGAAGAAAGCCTGCGCCGAACGATCGCTGCAAGGCGTCAGTTGAGATCGGCTCGTACTATGTTTCCGAATAATCATCATTTTAGACCTTCTTATAAAAATCCTTAATCCTGGTCTGCTGCTTCCCTGTTCTCGCTTCCAACGCGACGCGCCACGTCACCGAGACTCGTTTGCCGAGGGTTCCCCCGGCAAAGTCCTGCCCCGCCGGGATCTGGGATCTCGTGGGCCCACGACCGCCGCGCCTCACCGGCCAGCACCAGCAGCGACCGCTGCGGCAGCAGCAGCGTTCACCGGCTTGTCTGCCGCCCCTGCCCGCGAAAACGTCATGACGCAGTCCGCGCCCATCGACAGCGATGCGATCGTGTCGCCAAAGCACTGCGGCGAGTCGACGTGCCGCGTGATGCACTGGCCCGATTTGTACTCGTTGACGATGACCTGGTCGAATCGGGCTGGGGCGGCGGCGGCGGCCCCCGCTCCGGGTGCGGGGCGCGGCTGCTGCGGCTTCGGCCACCGCGTTCTGGACGCATCCCGTCGTGGGCAGCAGCCATTCCGGGATGGGCGGTGCCGGGTCCAGCCGTCGGGTGCGGTAGCCGTACTTGTAGCCGTAGTGCTGCGTGCGGCGTTTGAGGTCCATGCCCCATTCCTGCGCCTCGATGAGGGCGGCGAGGTGGCGCTCTTGCGACGGGGTGATGAAGTCTGGGAGGAGCGCGAGGCCGCGGATTTTGTCCATTCGGGGTAGGATCGAAATGGGTGCTGGTGTGGTCCGTTGAACGTTCGGCAAAGTTCAGGATTTTTGGGTGGAAACTGTGCCTTCACTCCATTGATTTCAAGTTCACTCAAGAAGAAAGAAGAAAGCCCTGAATGGGCAACAGCTGCGCGCAGTGGGAACGGAAAGCCGAGGAAAAGAAAGTCAAGCTCTATGAGGCACTCCGACCGGAAGCCCGATGGGGAAATAGAACCGAAATACTAAAGTTAAGCCCCACGCTCGGTCACTCTCAGCCCAAAATCCAAATCCAAATCCACACGCTGCAGCTCTCAAGCGATACGCCTTCTTGGAGCAGGCCGATTCCGAGCAATCAAATCACCCTGCAAAATAGACGTGACCCACTCAGTCAGCCACGGCGGCGTAATAGACTGAAACGCAACAAGAATCCACGCGGCGGCGCCAACGAGGTAGCGTCGGGGTGGGCGCACAGCGACGACAGCGCGCTCAATAAACTTGACGACGTACGCAGGCTGGATAGACAGCGGCGACGTCAGCTGGGTGGCGACGAAAGCCAAATTGGCGCCGCCACCGCGGTTCTCCGTGCCAGTCCCCTCTGCCCGCCTCGGCGGCGGGTATGCGTCGCGCACTTCCTGGTCTGCGTTGGCGTAGTTTGCGATGAGGGCGCGGTCGATGGTTCCGGCGGTGAGCATGGGCGACAGGGCGTAGAACGGCTCGATGAGCACGGCGTCGATACCGTGGGCGGCGACTTCGACGCGGAGCGCTTCTGTGGCGGCGCGAACGGCGTTTTTGCTGGCGCTGTAGGCGAGCATGCCTGGAACCGGACAAACGGCCGGCAACGGAGGCTACATTGACGATGCGCGGGCGGACGCTGGCCGCAGTCACAGTGCAGTGGGTGCGGACGTAGTCGCGGAGCGACGGCAGGAGGGCGTATAGCATGCGCAGCGTTCCAAAGTAGTTGACTTCGAAGACGGCCTTCTGGGTGGCGAAAGGTGTCACTTCGAGCGGGCCGATCGAAAGGATCCCAGCGTTGTTCACTAAAGCACTTTTAAGAAAGCAAGAGTGAAAGTCACGGTTAACTATCGATAGATCGTTCGAACACAGAAGCATTGGATCCTGCCGAACTCACAAAATGCCCTCAGGGACGTCAGCCTTCACTACATCAGTAAAAGTCTTGACGGACTCATCGCTCGTAACGTCGAGATACAGTGCAACGAGTTTGCCGGGGTACTTCTGGATATTGGCGGAGCACGTCTCGGACAAAGAGGCAATTCCTGGGAGTGTTGTGTTCCAATTTCGGTGAATTGGGTGGCGGGGGTTGGTCAACAAGATGTCGGCGGGTTAGGCACGTCGATCATGGTATGATTCATTGTAGTGGATGATCCCTCGTCACGACGCTGGTCAGCATACTCTCCGAACGTCTGATCTTACCTTGCTGTGTGAGGCAACCTGCATAGACGGAGACGCCGCGCGAGAGGAGGGCAAGTGTCGTGGCGCGGCCGAATCCTGTATCACAGCCGGTTATGACGACAGTCTTTCCCCTAATGGTCGTTTTTGTTCCGATGTTGGGGGGCCAATGTAGGTGAGCGGAAGAGTGTTGTGAGAGAATGAGAGGTGAAGGAATGGTGGCGTGAGGGGAGGGATGCTCGGATCACGAGGGCACCCCAACGCCTCCGTGCCGTCGACTCCCCAGGATGGTTTGTGTCTGCCTGGCCGCCCAGTGGACCCAACCAACGTCCACTGGACTGGTAGTGCCCGCTCCGCATATAAGCGCACAAGCTCAAATGCAAAGGCAATCTCACGAACCCCCTCTCGCTCACCGTAGGGCTGCTCTAGCTCGTCATCCCATCATCTCACCTGAGGTCCTTGTTGTCCAAGTCGCGGCTGAATGACACCCCCATGGCTAACGCAAAATTAACACAAAATGCAAAAAAAGAGAGGCGGAACTAGGAGCCGTCCACGTGACAGGAAGAGTCCCAAATCCATTGCGGAACAGTTTCGTCGGGCCAGTTTCGCCGAATTTTTCAGCTTGTATTCAATATATTTACAGCTGCTTTTACTTCTGCCGCTTTAGTGCCTTTGTTGAGAACTCCCATCACCCTACAAATCCAAGTAAACGTTGGACGTTATTGAACAAGCAATCTTGCAAAACGCCTGTAATCTGCTTAGACGAGGTTGGACGAATATGATTGCAGGAGGAAGGCTCGGAACGTTGGTGTAGGAGAAGAAATTCGACTTGAGTATCGCACTTCAACAACCCCAGAACGAAAGCGTGATGAGTGGATACTAACTGCTTCGATATTTACTCACTCCCGCTCCAGGGCCCCAGCTCCTTCACGATGTAACGGAACATTCTGAGCTGGCACATATGGTCCGAGTTTGTCCGGAGTTGGGAAACTGCGAGGCAACGCAACCCGCACCAGCGTCCGAATGAAACCGCAAGCCCGCCAGATCGGCGAGCTTGGCGGGTAAATCCGACGATAGGAGGCGATTCCTGGAGAAAATTGTGCAAGGTCGCTTCCATGTGAATGATCAAGAGCAAACACAGCGAAGAATCACACCGACTTGTTTAACGCACCATAAAGTTGTTTCTGTCGCACGTTTCCTACAGCGCCAACTTGAAGACTCTGTAGAAAATTAATAAATAATAACTTCGTTGGTGCAATTGGCACTGCAAATATGGTACAGTAACAACTTGGAGTCCGAACTGAAGTCTCTGTTCCAAATGATGCTCGCTGTGCAGATAAGACGGCCCTCTTTTCTACGTTTGACAAGGAAAAAAACAAATGATCGATTAGACAGGGTAACAGACAGAGAGAGACAGAGACAGAGAGACAGAGAGACAGCGAGAGAGAGAGACAGAGAGACAGACAAGCGATCAAATGATTGCCGAATGCGGCGGCATTTTTCCTTCCCATCAAAGCGAAGCGTGGTCCCAAATCCCAAATCCGCTGCCCTTCCATCTTTGTCCAAAGGGCTCCTTCCATCTTGACATAAACTGTCGAATTGTCGAGGAAGGAAATAAAAGCAAAGGCGACGGCGAGACACTGCCCCCCCCTGGGTCTGCACATGGCGGGACTGTCTCGCCCGCATCCAGGAGGACGAGTTGGGCTGGCGGTCGTTGCTGCCGCCGTCGCCTTGCTTGTCGCTACCGTCCAGGCGACCGGCTCGACCACGCAGTCGGCTCAGTCTCCTTCCTCATCGCCGCTGCTCAGGTGAGGCAGTTGCGGGTGCAGCAATCTCCCCCACAAACAATTCGGGACCACTCTTCACGTTTCTAACAAACCGAACTGCGGCACGATCGCAGCGTGGAGCTGACTGCCGTTTCTGCGTCACATCACCCCCGCGCTGCGCTCCGAGATCTGCTCTTCGAAAACGACAGGATAGCTGCATCTGGATCCGACATTTTAGCCCCGCCGCAAGCTTTCACGGCCAACGAAGTGAGTATCGGCAAGTTAGAATCGGTTTAACCGGAATGATACTAGTTTTATGGCTCTATAAGCGTCGGAACTCCTCCACAGACGTTTCGGGTGCTGTATGATACTGGTAGGATTCAAACTGCTCGCAATGATGGGAGTTTATTCTCACTCCTTTGCTTTTCCGGCCGCAGGCTCCTCCGACTTTTGGGTACTTTCGACAGAATGTACCAGCCCGGCAAGTGCCCCAACCGACGGCTACTTCGTTGACAAAAACTAACTTATCAAATACTCAGGCGTGCAAATCGTCCCCTCAGCTGTACAACCAGTCTGCGAGTTCTACGTATAAGCCTGGCAAATATACCACGGCCGACAGCTGTAGGGACTCAAATCAAAACCAGCTGCGTTGCCCCTCACTAACCTTCGTCCGCTCGCTGACTCAGATGCGGACGGTACGAACGTCACTGGAGTCAACGCATTCGACACAATCACCATCGCCAACTTTACCCTCGCGAACGTCGAGTTCTCGTCCGTCCGAACATATACGCCACGGTCCGCCAAGACCGCCAACGACATTGACGGCATCGTTGGTCTCGGCTTTCCCCCGTCAATACCCGCAAACGCTTCGGGCGGCGACCTCTCCATGTTTTACAACAAGCCGGTCTTCAGCGCCATGATCGACGCCGGCATCGTCGCGAACCGTCAATTTGGGTACTACGTGGCGCCGGGCGAGACGCACGCGGTGCTGACCTTTGGCGGGTACAACGAGACGTACTTTGCGGATCCCAGTGCGACGCCGCTGTGGATCCCCTTGTTCAGTGGAACAAGCAGCTGGGCGGTTCCGGCGAGCATGTTCCGGGTGGAGGCGGCGGCGGCGGCGGCGGCATCAGCAGATACAAGCACTCGCGTGGCGTTCCCGGCGGGGACGTTGGCGTTCGTGGACACGGGCACATCGCTGGCGCTGGTGCCCGAGTCGGTCGTCAGCCTGCTCGGCAGCTCGTACCCGAACGCTACGCGGCGGACAATCGGGACGTCTAGCCTATACCAGGTGCCTTGCGCGATACCATCGAACGCGCCGCGCGTGTCGCTCACGCTGGGGACATCCGGCGCTCCTGCGACGCTGCTCCTCGGCGCCGAAGACTACGTCGTGGATCTCGGGCAGAGCGTCTGCGTGCTGGGGTTTGCGGCGTTCAGAAACTCGAGCGTGCTCGTGCTGGGGAACACGCTGTTGCGGCGGTACTACACCGTCTTTGATTATGGCGAGAGGCGAATCGGCTTCGCGCTGGGGAAGGGAAGGACGGAGTTGGTGCAGGCGTCTGGCGGCTCGGCATCATCGGCGGAGCGTATTTCCCATGGTGGCGGCTGGCGTGGGTTGCTTGGCGCTTTGTCAGCGGCAGCCGTTTTTGGGACCATCGTCGTCGTGTTGGGGGTGGCTTAATAAGTTTGTGGCGCGCTCCGCGGCTTCTGGCGGAGTCGCGGGGGCATCTTGTTGGGCGGGTCATGCATGACCCACCGACCACCCAGTGCCAAGAGCGGAGAGCGCACACTCTGCCAAGACGCAAATGCAGGCCATTATTATTATTATTATTATTATTACATGTATTAAATAAAAAATAAAAAGTAAGAAATTTAGGGCCGCGACTAACGGCGTCCCCTTTTGTGTTGTTTTTTTGTTGGAATCCATCGGTGGTGGCGGTGGCAAGACGCCAAGAAGTGCTTGCGTTGGTTGTTGTGTGCGTGTGCCAAATATACACCCACCCCAGCTTTTTTTTGTTTTAGGTTTTATCATTCTTTTCCCTGAGTTTGTCTCACCGCCAGTCTCCGCCGGTGTGGGTCTTTTCTTCGTACCGCCCCATTTCTCGCTGCCCTCAAATTGGGAGGGTGCCGACCCCTCAACCGCGCATTGAGCGGCTCTCCCCTTACACACACACACACACACACTCTCTCTCTCTCTCTCTCTCAGTCTCCCTCGCTCAGTCTCTCTCTCCCTCTCTCGTCTCTGTCTCCTTGTCTGTCTCTCTCTCATTGCGCACCAGACCTCTTCACATTTTCATTTGTTGCATTCTTTGATTGTCTCACGCCAAAAATTTGTTATATTCGTCGTTCGCCTGCCGCAACCCCTTCGCACCCCCTTCGCACCGCTACCATGGTCCTCATAGCCCCATCCGTCAGCCGCAGCAGCCGAAGCAGCCTAAACAGCTGCTCCTGCACGAGCCGGACTCCACAGACGCCGTCGCCAGTTGTCCGCTGCTCGAGCGCTATCAGCTGCGGCCACGCTGATCGCTGCGGTGGCGTACGCGGTCGCCCCAGCCGCCACCGCGGCCGCTCCATCCGACAACGGCCACTTTCTGTTCCCGCGAGATGGGAACCTGGTCAAGTGGGTTGATAGATGATGTAGCTGCACCTCCCCTCACCTTTCTGATCGTGGCCTCTTCATCATCCTTAGGATCCCACTTATTTGTGGGAACGGCTCGTCGCAACCCCACGCAAGCATCAGAAACCGCATCGACTCTGTTTCAAACTTGAAGTCGTCGCTGCAATCAGCTGCGGTCACGGGAGGAGGATCGACGCAGACGATCGAAGTGTACCCCAATATCATCACAGAGGTGGGTATTTGCCAGAATGGCGCTTTCCGTTTGCTGACATGAATCGCGGTAATTTTGCAGTTCCGAGGCGCAATCTCGATCGGCACACCAGCTCAATCTTTCCGGGTTCTGTTTGATACTGGTATGTGGCTGTGACGTACTTCCGCCGATCGCCTCCTAATACTGTTCACCATGTTACAACGACTTGCAGGATCATACGACCTGTGGGTCATCTCGTCAAAGTGCACGTCCTCGGTTTGCACGTCATCCCCAAATGTTTATACCGCTTCCAAGAGCTCAACATACTCCAACCCAAACCAAGCGTCCTCGACTTCCACCTATGCCGACGGTACAACCGTTGCAGGGATCTCTCGCGATCGATACCGTCACCGTCTCTGGCTTCAGCGTGCCGTCGTACGAATTCACAGAGGCAACCACCTACCAAACATCTAGCAGCGGCGCAAACGACGTGGATGGAATCGTCGGGATGAGTCTTCCGGTCAGCGCATCGGCCGTGGGACATTCGGTAAACACTCCTCTGTTCGACGTTATGGTGTCGAAGAGCATTGTGTCGACGCCAATGTTTTCGTACTACCTCGCCGTGGGTGAAACGACTGGGGAGGTCGTCTTTGGCGGCTACGATACCTCCCTGTTTGCAAACTCGTCGGAGTCGCTCTCTTGGTTCCCGATTGACACATCCGATTACGTGAACCTCTTGGGAGAATGGGCGCTTCCGTTGACCTCCATTACCGTTGGATCCAGTTTCACGTACACTGGCACGTCGGCCACCAACAACCCGTCGATCGTCATCATGGACACGGGAACATCCCTCGGCCTGCTCCCGCAGACGGTCGTCGACCAGCTGGCCAAAGCATTCTCCTCTGCGAAAAAGACTGCTATCGGCACCGGCACCTACGACTACCTCTACCTGGTAGATTGCACCGCCCAGTCGTCCACAACCGCGCCAAACTTCCAGATCAACATGGGCAACGGCGGCAGCCTGTACCTGACGCCGGCCGAGTACATTGTCAACGACGGCACCGAGTGCTTTATCGGGTTCCAGGTGAACCCACCGACGGGCACTGTGCTGCCGACGAACACGGTGCTGCTGGGGAACACGTTCTTGAAGCGGTACTACTCGGTGTTCGACTACTCCAAGAAGCAAATCGGCTTTGCGCTGGCAAAGGGCCGCAGCGGGTCGACTGGCGTTACTGGATCTGCCACGACCGCAAAGACGTCCAAGGGATACCGGCAGGCGGGACGGTGGGTGGAGTCGGCCGCGGCGGCTGCTGCTGCCGGTGTCGCTGGCGCCGTTTTGTTCCTCTGAGGCGCTCGGTGAACAGGGACCTGGCTTCTTTCTTGGTTTTTTTTATCGCGGGAATGATTCTCTTACCATTTCATATGATGTTACTGCTTAGCTTATCCACTACTTTTGTGTTGCGTCTTCTTTGCCCTTATTTTTTTCGTTTCTCCTTGCTCTTCGTGCTGCGGGCCGAACTGTCCTCAGTGCAAGACACTCCTTTGAATTCTCTGTCTCACCTTCATCTGGGTTTGCAATTATCTGTTTACTTGATACGTGCACAAAATGAGCGAACACTTCCCACTGTGACTGCCCCACGTTCGGTGGCGATCATGCCCGATTGATTTGACAGAACCTTGGTTGTAGCTCTTCAGGGTCGTCCAAAGAGCTCGAGCTCGTCAGGAATGAATTTTCGGGGCCTGTGCCGGTGGTGGTTGCGAGTCGAGCAAGGGCGAGAAGAACAGGGAGTTGGGGGAGGGCGGAGGTCGAAACAGACCGGGGGAAAAGAGCGTGTTGGAACGGAGAGGAAGCCACGAACCATCTCGTGCTCGCGCAGCGCCTTGTCGAGGGCCGTCGTCGTTGGCTTGTCGCTTGGTCGGGTTTGCTTTGTTATTTGCCTCCACGGTCTCCTTCAATCAATCCTTTGCACCAAGAAACAAGAGAAGTGAACCTCGAAGTCCCGACCGCGCACTGTCTCTCTCTTGTTATTTTTCTGCCAAAACTATCACACAAGCGTATAGAGATAACGAAAGGGGAAAAAGAGGAACGAGGAATAGACAAATCAAAATACCGACGGGAACGACGGGTTGGCTGTTTCACGTACATGAGCCTATTTGTGATGTATTATCCCTGCGAAACCGTAGCAACGCACCATTTGAGCCTTTCTGGAAGTCGCTCTGGTTCGTCCTGCGACCAGAGTACGACAATAGAGGCTCGACACATGCACAGACAATATTTGCATTTCAACGGAAATCTTACTCGCTGTACCACGAGAAAATGGGAGATCGAGTACTAATAGTCCACTAACAAGCAAACTTCCAATCTTGTGAAGTCTCGGATCTCATGCACCAATGTTGCAACCACTAGTCTCGTGCGAGTCAGAAGGCTCTCCGCCTATTAACATCTTATACCTTGGAAACCTGATTGTATTGTTGGTTGGCCTCTTTTTTTTATTTTATTTTATTTTTTATGTAAGCAGGCTTGCGACGGCAGCAGGAGGAAGGAAGAAGGAAAAAATTTTTACTTCGGGCTTGCCAGCCGCGCTTGGACCAAGGCTGGGCAAAAACAGCGCAGGCGTGTTCTTTTTTTTTTTTTTGGTTTTTTGTCTCTCCAGCAGAGCCAAGCTCTCTCTCTCTCTCTCTCTCTCTCTCTCTCTCTCTCTCTCTCTCTCTCTCTCTCTCCCGTCTCTCTCTCTCTCTCTCTCTCTCTCGTCTCTCTCTCTCACTCTCTCTCTCTCTCTCTTCTCTCTCTCGTGTTCTTTCTTCTGACAGCCCGCCCCTTTAAAAAGACAGCATCTCGCGCGCTCCCAACTCGCCGACTGCCTTCTTCACCGATCTTCCCTGCTTCCTTCTCCTCGCCAAACTGCCTTTCTGACACCAAGCTCACAAGAATCGAAGAAAGATGCCTTGCGGCTGCGGATGCGTGAGGGACTGCAAGTGCGGCAAGGACTGCACGTAAGTCGAGGGATGTTGTGGGACCGTGGCGCTGGTCTCCTAATGGCAACACTTCTTGCCTCTCATTCGTAATATTTCACAGCTGCAAGGGCGGCTACATGATTGACGAGGAGCGCGACGAGCTTCCCATGGCCGCCCCCCTGGCCGAAGCCGAGCCTGCCTGGGTAAGTCCCCCTCTCCTAGTTCCCTTTCCAAGTAAGTGCAAACGCATGGCCCTGTCCACAGACCTTTGGCGGTGCGTCGACGGCCTGGTCGAACGGCGGCTGCAATTGCTCGAACCCCAACTGCTGCGGTGGCGGCTGCAAATGCGCTGACTGCCGCTGCACCTAAGCACTGCCATAGTGAAATCGCATTCTATGGAACCGTTGTGTGTTGTCCCTCATTCATTTCAGTTTCCCCCAGCCGCTTCGTCATACTCCTCGTCCTCTTCCTCTTCCTCGTTCGCGGCCGCTCGTCGCCCCTGCATGGAGCGATCTGAGTGCTGCTGGGCCTCATCCCTTTGCCGCTATAGTTTACTTTATTTTATTTTATTTTTTTCCGTTTGGATCTTCTGCTTGCCACCAGCCAGTCTTCACATTTGAAGGAACGAATAATTCCTATCCAATACTTGGCCTCCCCAAACTGCTTTCATAAACGAAGGAGCGTTTGGACGAACTCTTTCCAATACTTCGAACTTTTTGGATCTTACTTTCTCTGATGCATTGGAGCAAAAACCGCTCCTTGGCTCTTTGGTTAGCCCAAGTAAAATTCCAAAGACGACAAAACATTAGTATCGAAAAAGAAAAAATGGAAACGGCACCCCACAATCTCATCATCCACCCGCCTTCATCTTCGCGCCCGACACCGTTTTCGACAGCCCTTTAAACTTTCTTCCCTCCCGTCTGCTCATGAGAACCCGACTCCGCGTGCCGTGCCCGCCTTCCCAGAATCCGCTGCCCTTGGAGTTGCGCGTCAGGTCCTTACCGCAGAGGCAGGCCTTTTGCGAGTACTGCTGTTCGCGCGAGCAAAAGCTGATAAATTTTTTCAAAAAGAAAAGTAAAAAAAATGAAATGATCCGAAGGGTTTGTGTTTTCTATGCGGGCGAAAAAAACCACAACCCGCGGGAATGCTTACCCGCAGACCATTCGAGTAGCCCACGCCATTTCGTGGCCGTCCGGCTTTCCTTCTTCGTGACACTTGTCGCAGGCGTAGACTGGCATTGAAAATCGATAAAGGGGCCAAAGGTCGAGGCAAAATAAATTAATTAACCGGACGCGGTTGCCTCGGGGGAAGGAACGAAAAAGTTCCAAGTAAAAAAAAAATAGAGGAAAAGAACGGGTTTGCGCACGTCGGCCACAGCAAGGAAACCGGAACCACCGGTACGACTTTCGGTAGTGAACGCATGCGCCGTTTTTTGGCAGGGGTTCTCCTTGGACGACACCGTCGTCGGTTTTCTTGGATTTTCTCTTTGAAGTGACGGCATCGAGATTCGAGTTGTGGACGCTGGGTGCGAGGGTGACGAAGCGAATCTGGTCGACTGATGGTTGGGATCGGGGAGCGGAGGAGGATGAAGTTCGGAGTGAGTTGAGGCATTGGATGCAAACAGCGCAAAACCAGCAATTAAAACGATCTTACTCACCCAGAACAACCATCTTTGTCGAACACGTCTCGCACCCGACCTTCACCTCACTCCCTCGGTCGAGCCGTTTCAAAACCTTCCCGACGCCTCCACACCCTTCGCACGTGAGTTCCCAGGCGCTCGCCGCCATGACATCCAACGGAACGCACCGTTCCAGGTCGAGGTACCCGACGCCGGTCGACGCGGACGACACGGTGCGAGCATTGACGATGCTGCCGACAACGCCGGCGGCAAGCGGCCGGTAGGCGACCGACCACGGCAACGTACACGTTGGGCACGGGTGCGGGTTGCGCTCCGGCAGCGCAGTCTGCGCCGTCGGAGCTGCGGGAGGGGCGTTCGCGCTTGGCTGGGAGCGGAGGGAGGTCGGCAGTTCGGCCTCTGTGCGGCAGCGGACGCAGCGGAGGTGCAGCGTGGGCGTGAGAAGACGGAGCATGGCTACGTTTTGGAGCTTGACGCCGGGGAGGCGGACGTGGATTCCGCGGTGCGGCGTAGATGAGGGCGAAGCCGACGCCTGGTTAGTCGGTCCAGTCGGGTTGTAGTCTTCGCCTTCCGCAGCTGGGTCGCTGTCGTCACCATCATCGGAGCCGCCCTGGCCTTCTTCACCATCTTCGTCGTTCTCATCGATATCCTCCTCTTCGTCGTCGTCGTCCTCATCATCGTCCTCGTTAAACTCTGACCCTGTCCGCTCTGTTTCGGCACCTTCACTACCCTCACCCGCAACGGGCACACCGTAATAGAACACTCGGTCTTTGAAGCTAGGTGGCCCACCGCTGGGTCCACCTACTTGAGCTCTTGCGACAGCGACCATACCTTCGATAGCAGTCGAGATTTGGCCGTCAGAGGCAGCTGCTCCTCCTTCCACACCTTGATCGTTGCGTACCTAAAGTGACTGTTCCGATGCCGTCGCTGTCCGACGCGATCAACAGGCGTTCCAGCTCGCGGTCCAGCCAGTTGAGCAGCCCCAACAGCACGGACCCGCCGCCCCCCACCAGCCCCGATCCCGCGCCCGACGCACTCGTCTGGGACCGACCGAGGACATCCACGCGGCGTTCCCAGCCCCTCTCGACGCGTCGGGCCAGGTCACCCGGAATCTCCGTGTTCAGGACCTTGATGCGCGAGTGGACTCCGACGCCGGTGCGCCCGCCGGTTGCCGGTTCGCCCGCGGTCGTGAGAATGAGGCGCACGCGCAGCGATTCCAGCTCGAAGGGGAAATCGGGGTCGGTGGGGACGAGGGAAAGCTCGACGATGGTGGGGTCGGCGGTGGTTGGCTCCGGGCGGTCCGCCGCGACGTGGAAGCCGGTGGCCCGGAAGCGTCGTTCGAGCGCCTCGAGCTCGAGAGCGAGGGGCGTCGCGTCGGGGTTGGCGCTGGCAGCCGACGGACGGACCACAGCGGGGCGAAAAACGGCAGGGCGAGAAACGGCGGGCCGGGAAGGGGTAAGGTCGGGAAGAAGAAGAGTTGGACGACGAGGTTGCTGGAGCTGGCGGAGCCGGCTCGGGGGCGTCTCCGCCTGACTTTCCCTTCTTCCTCTCCTTCTTGCGCGGAAGCTGAGCTCTCGAGCCCTCGACGCCGTCGCAGGCGGCCGCCGCCTCTTCTTCGAGAAGGTAGCGTGCGACCTTGACCTTCCTTCATTTTCTTCTTTTGGCCCCTCTGCAGGCTGGGTGCACCACGACGCGGAGGTGACTTGGCCTCGTTCGCGGCCACGGTCGCCGATCGGGCGGCAGACGTCACCCGATCATGCTGCTGTTTCGCCTGCTTTAGGATCTTGCCCTGCGAGATCAATCGAGCCGATGCCACGCTGGGGATTGCTGGGGCTGACGTTCCGTCGGATGGATCGCGTGCGACCAGGATATGCAGGAACGGGCAGGCCTCTCCGGAGCGGCAGCCTGTTTGGGTGGAGAAGAACCGGCAGGGTTTCTTTGCAGCCGAGCCTTGCTTCGGGCGATGAAGGGATACTTGACCTCGCGTCTGAGGTTGTTCCTTCAACCGGTTGCGGAGTTGAAGTGGTTACGGAAGAAACGGGAGAAGTGATCGGCGCAGTGGCGACGACCGTGTGGAGGAAGCGGCATGCATCGCCGTTGCGACAACCATGGGGAGTGGCGAAGAATCGGCAGGCAGCCGGAGTAGCCGCTTTCGAGGGTGATCGTCGCATCGCTGGGGAAGCTGTCGGCTGGGATGGGTTGAGCGTGGACGGGGAGGAAGCGTCGAGCAATGAGGTGTCATTGTTCGGGGAATGCCTCCCGCAAAGGGTGTGCTGGCGGTGGCGGATGCCATTTGATCTTTGGTGGTACGCTCGCTGAAGTTTTTTCACGGATGGCCGATGTTCACATACATATAAACGAGGCCTAACCATTTACTCAAAAGAAACTTGACCGCTGCACCCCACTTCCCCCTCTGGTCTATCCACAGTCCTCACAATGTTCACCCCCAGCTTCCACGACCAAACTCTCCAGCACGATTCACGCAATGCGAGAAAAACCGATCAGATCTTGCGCATTGCGTTCCGTATTGCCTCTTGTTGCCTTTCGACCATTTTCGCTTGATCTTGCAACGACTTGATCTGATCCTCAAGGTTTTCTGCACTTGAAGGCTGACGGCGTGCTCACGCGCTTGCAGCATCATGTTGGGAGATTGGGCTTGTTGCTGCAAAAGCAGGAGCTGTTGCTGGAGGCGCTGCTGCTGTTGGGCTTGAAGTTGCAGTTGGAGCCCAAGGTCGTTCCCTGCAGGCAGAACAGGCTGAGCCGTGGGGGAGACCAAGGACGGTCCAATGAGGTCGGCCGAAAGAGATGGAAGGTTCGGCTGTTGAAGTTGCTGGAGTTGAAGCTGGGTCTGCTGCTGAAGGAGGAGCAATTGCTGGTACTGCTGCTGCTGCTGTGGCGTGAGTCCGCCCTGCGTTTGCTGTAAATATTGAACTTGGAGAAGCTGCTGCTGTATTTGAGCGAGGGTATTCTGGAGCTGCTGAGCTGGATTGGCTTGCTGCTGCTGCAATTGCTGAGCTTGTTGCGCTTGCAGCTGCACGAGTTGCTGTTGCTCGGCTTGCTGCTGCTGTAAGAGTAATTGTTGTTGTTGCTGCTGCTGAAGCTGAAGCTGTTGCTGTTGCTGCTGAAGCAGCTGCAGTTGTTGTAGCCGTCGCGGCACCGGCTCCTCCTGTGGGGCTCGCCACTGCACCGGCAGCAACAGTTGGGCTTGCAGCAGCACCTTGGTGACCATTCGGTCCATCGAGCCCTCGTCGCACAGCGAGTTTCTCCAAGTCTGCGAAGTTTTTCTTCCCTTTGATCTCGATGACACCAGTCGACTTTCCTCCAGCAGCCATGTTTGCAACGACGTAGAGCGTATTGCCGATTGATGATCGATCGACAGAGATCTTGTTCATGAGCACGTCTGCCCAAGTGACTTGGGGTCCGTGCCAACGAGCATGGCGCTCCATGTCCTCCCGAACTCCCCAACCAGTCATGTGTGCCTGGATCAGATCTGCAGGGGTGAAGGCGTTGTTGAAGCGGACGTAGCCGTAAATGTCTGTCGTAGCAGAGAGAGGTAACGCGATGAGTTTGGTGGCCATGTCACGAACATGTGCGGAGAAGTACCACAACTAACCGACTCCCTCAGCGATTTTTGCCTGTCCGTAAGGGCCCGCTTCAAAACGATGAGTCGAGTTGAGGATCAATCGCGTCCGGGAGACCAGCGATAAGACTGAAGTTTCCGACATGAACAGTAAGATGGTATCTTGGCCAGGCTGGATTTGACCAGACGGGTTCTCGAGCATGATGGCGCATGGGGCGCTCCATTCTGATACCATTTCGAGCACAATCAGAAATAAACATGGAAGATCGCATCAAAATGGCTTACCGCCAGTCTTGAGACGAACGATCGCTACACCGACACTTCCTCGCACTATTGAGATCGCCATTGCCATCGTGATGAAGTTGCTGCGGCACGATGATCGTGAGAATGTGAGGAGGACCGGAGAGACCCGTGACAATACGCATCAAAGGCAGGAGGATCCCCGCATGTGGATCGGTGGACCACAATCAGCAGCGCTTGTTACCTTGGGATGGCTCCGGCGCCAGTCGCGCTGGCAAAAGCCGAGAAGGCTTGGCCGCATAGCCTGCATTCTTCTCCGGCGGTGAGAGGAGGCGCCATCGGAGCGGACTGGTTTTTCTATTTTTGTCTCTGCAGCAAGTCTCCATTCCAAGACGTCGCAGTCTGACCCAGAGAACGAACACGCATTGGAGTGAAGATGCCTTCGGTGGATGTTAGGACGTTCTGAGAGGAAGAGTCAGAGCCAAGGTGAAAACATTCCAATCATTGCCTGAAACAGTAAATCACGTGGCCTTGCTGAACAGCACGAACTTTCGTCAGAGTTGGTGATTAGAGGCTGCTCGACGAAAATGTAACAGTCCGTCACAATGCGAAAGTCGGAAGTAAACAGTGAGTATCAGCCTTCACGTGTTGGTGTCATGGCGCATAACATCCGGTAGTTGTCGTTCAGGACGACGGGGAGCAGATTGCATTTGGGAATTCAACTGAGTGGTAACGGTAACGCACATTGGAGGATACAGTCAAAAGTTCGAGTCCTTTCGCCTGTTCTGTTTCATGTTCCATTGTTGACAGTTCGTCTAACACCTTTCTTTGCATGAACGGAAAAGTGCGAAAGGAGTTTGGGACACCACAAATCTGGCGCAGCATTTTGCTGTCGCTGACGCTCTCGCCTGATATGACGTCGGACTTACACCCATGAACGCATGATTGACACATTTGTGCGAATAAAAGTCTCCATCCCCGCGTAATTTGCCCAAGTTTGGGCAAGGAGTCGCCAAGGCGAAGGGGGAGCCAAGACAATCAAGACAACGTTGTCTGAGCTGAATTCGATCACTCTCTACCGTCTGGGCTGCGCACGCCGGAATACGTTGCATCCAAAGACAAACAAGACAACAAGGGAAGAACGAAGGAAGATGGAGGCAAGGAATGGTAAGCGCAACGCTGGTTGGCACCAATGAAAGTTGGAGGGGTGGGGGGGAAAGCGAAAGCGTGTCCCAGCTTCCGTGGTGACAAGAGGTCTGACAGATGTTCGTTTCATGAGAAGTCCGTTCGTTCCCTGTTAAGGTGAGTAAAGAAGCGTGTGGACAGTTGGCGGAAAGTCAATTCGATCGGGGGGTTCTACTTTTGGTTCCATTCATTCATTGGTTGCAAGTGTTCGGGTGTGTGTGTGTGTGTGTGGCGGGTCCTCGGCGAAATCGAAGGGGCTCAGCGGCCGGTGGCGGGGCACATACTCTCGCATCTGTTTTCCATTTTTCATTTCTCAGCGATCAAAAAAAGTAATTTTTATATTTTTATTTTATTTTTATTTTATTGTTCATTCAACCAGTATGAAGGAAATCTTGGAAATCTGACGGTGTTCCCACGGAGCTTGACAACCCAGCTAGCCTGGTTTTCCTTTCTTGTCTCGCAAGCAAAAATTTTTTTTGTTCTGTTTGGGCCTTCCGCCGCGTGGAGTCCCCCACCCACTTTCCCACTCGCCACCCAAAAGCCTTTCAAACAAAGCAAAAAAAAAAAAAACAAGAACATGAAAAAAAGATGAAGACCAAAAAGCAACAACATACAACTAACAAACAAACAGCCATTGTTTGTTCCAAACAGCGAAAAATGAAAAATTCTCCTTGACCATTTTTTTTTTTTTTTTTTTTTTTTTTTTTTTTTTTTTTTGTTGCGTATCTTCTTCTGTCGCCACTATAAAGAGCGCCCCCCTTCCCCCCTTGCCTTTCTGAAACTTACGAAATCATCCACCTGCCCCGCATCCCCTCCACCCACCCGCTCCACAAACCATGCCCCGCACCGTCCGTGCTCTCGCGGCCGCCGCCGCCACCCTCCTCGTCGCCGCCGCCGCAGCCACCGTGCCCCGAGCGGCCGCACACCCCAACTGCCTCGCCGACGTCATTGCTGCCGACGGCCTCGAGCTGAAACACCTCGAGCGCCGCGCAGACTGGAGCTACGAAGGTATGTTTGCCGTTTGCGTTATGCATACACAAGCTTTGAGAAATGACTGATCGACGACTCCCCACTTCCCTCTCCAGGCAAGACCGGTCCCGAGAACTGGGGCCAGTTCAGCGCAACCTGCGCGACGGGCAGCCTGCAGTCGCCCATCAACTTTGAAGGCGACGACCTGACCATCACGGACGCCAACAGCAACCCCAACGTCAAGGCTTGGAAGGCGGTTGCATCCGACCCGGTGCAGTTCATCAACAACGGGCACACGGTGCAGGTGCAGCTGGCGTCCGCTCAAGCAGTCAACGGTGCAGGCGGGAAACCGGACGTACACCTTGCAGCAGGTGCACTTCCACACGCCGTCGGAGCACCACGTCAAGGAGAAGCACTCGCCGCTCGAGGCACACTTTGTCCACTCAGACGGCTCCAACCTCAACGTCATTGGCATCTTTTTCGAGATTGGCGACGCGAGCCCGTTCCTCGCTCAACTCGTCGGAAACATCCCCGCAAAGGCAAACGACTCGACTTCGATCGCGAACCTCGACCTCTCGTCTATCATCGCCCACATCTCAAAGTCGTCCTTCTGGACGTACACCGGCTCCCTCACCACCCCGCCCTGCACCGAGGGCGTCCTGTGGGTCGTCGCCAAGCAGCCCCTGACCCTCTCCCAGGCCCAGTACGACGCCCTCCACAAGGTCATGCCAGTTCAACGCGCGCACCACCCAGGAGAACGAATCGGCCGAGGGCCACGACGGCAGCAGCGGCGAGCACTCTTCTGGTGGCGAGAGCAAGGGCGAGTACTCTGGCGGTAGCAGCTCCTGTCAGCAAGTCGAGCGCCTGCCGCCGGCGCAAAGACCACCACCTCGACCAACTCGTCCTCCCAGCTGTACTTCTCGGCGGGAGACCGGTTCGCTGCCGGCGCAGGTGCCTGTCGTTTTGGGTGGTGTTGCGGCCGCTGTCGCAGCCTGGCTGTGAGCCTGTGTCTGTCTGTTGGACTTTTTTTCTCTCTTTTTTGCTTTGCCTTTTCTTGATTCCCTTTTCTCAATTGTCGGGTGAAAGCGGAGCAAAATAGAGCGGAATTTTCTGCGACTAATGGATAAATCGGGGATAAATTTATCCTTTTTTGGACATTCCTGTGAAGTCCGCTTTACGGAAATCTACGTTTTGCTTTGTCCAAAAGAGATAATCACTGGAGGATACATATATATTCAAAGACAGCCTCCACCCACAACCCACACGTGAGGAGGCGCAAGCAGCTGGAGAAGGTTTACTAATACGCACCGAGAATCGTGCAACCAGTCGTCTCGGCGATGTGTCGCGGGTGCCGGTTTGGTGTCAAATCTCAGGCCGTAACTTTGTAAGCTCACCTTAATCGCGACACGATGCGGCAGCGTGACGGTAAAAGGGTTAAAAAACCAACCTATTTTTGCGACATCTGGCGCTCCCGCCTCAACGAACGGGAAGCGGCAACAAAGGCGGCCGCCTTCGCGGAGAGCTTGAAAGCGGGTTTCGGGTGCCGGCTGACAATTTTCGGCGTTGGCGGCGGCATCGGCTGCGGAGGAGTGGACGGCGGTGTGGACGGCGCCAAGGCGGCGGGTGTTGGTCGTCGGGAGCGATGGCCCGTCGGCGGGCGGCACGGACGAACGCCAAGTTCTGCTTGCCGAAAGTCGAGGCCAGGCCGTAAGCGAGCAGAGTGGCGATGAAGGCGGCGGCAGCCCGCTCCGGAAGAGCGAGAACGAAGCGGACGAGGGATGCGGAAAGGCGGTCTGGCAGCGGGGCGATCTTGTAGAGACAAATGAGGACGCTACCGACCGCCCGTGCAGCGTTCCACATGCGGTCGAACATTCGCATAACAGGTGGACTAGAGGTGGATGGTGAAGAAACGGAGAAGCAGCGGGGCGAGGAAAGTCCATGATTTCATTGACGAAGAGGCGGTGGCGGCTCGTCCCGGCAGAGTGAGGGCGAAGCGAGTGAGCGAGATGGCGGATCGGAAAGGAAACGCCGCCGCCAGGTAAGGAATCAGAATATGCCAAAGAAGGGCCCTTTCTGTCATGTCCATGAAGTTGTGGAGCACCGCTGTGATAAGGAACTTGAGGATGTGGGGGCGAGGAAGTTTACAATACGGCAGCCGACAAGGCGGACGAAGGAGGTGGCGACGCGAAGTGGAAATGTGGCAACAGGGTAAGGAAACCCGAGTCGGCCGCGCGAATGCCGTCGCGATGCGAAGGGGAAGGGTGGCCGTCATGAATACAAGCAACACGACTCTACCGACAGCCTTGGCAGCAGCCCAAAGCGATTCCACCATGCTAAGAATGTGGTAGAGGAGTGTTGTGACGAAGAACTTTAGGAAGATGGGGGCGAGGAAGTCTACGATCATCAGGAGCGTCTTTTACTGTAGTGCACTAATCAGTTTCAATGTGGGACAGAAGCTCCGTGTAAATAGGCTCACCTTGGCTCCACCCAAACGCGAATGCGTCTACCGACTGCCTTGGCTGTGGTCCACATCCTTTTCTCATCCTAAGAACGTGGTGGAGAAGAAACGGGTGCAACAATCAATAAAGTGGCGAAAAGTTTGTCGTCGGATCAGTTGGGGTTCAATGGAGAGTGGTAAAGACAAGAAGCCAAACTGATTTGTTGGAATTGTCGACGAACGACGAAAGCCGCAGCCTGTAACGGCCGAACAGAATGAGGACATAGGGGGTGAATGAAATGGAGGCTCGCAAAGGAACTGCGTTCCGCCATTTGTATAGAAACAAGAACATGCCAACGAGGCCTTTGCAGCGTCCCCAGTCTTTCCGCATGGCACGAAATGGTGGAGCAACTTTGGTGAAAAGGGACTTCAGGATGATGAGGGCGGGAGTTGTACAATCTTGGGAGCATTTTTTTGCCATCGATTGTTGGGTACTTATTAATAATTAGTTTCCATGTGGGATGGAGATGCCGTATATTTAGGCTCCCCTTTACTCCTTAAAAACGAATCGTAGGAAAACGCTTCATTTCGCGTTTTAATTGAAGTGGAAGGGTGAAATGAAGGCTCGGAAAGGAAATGTTGCAGCAATGTAAGTCAAGCCAGGAAATTCCCCCGACGGCCTTGGCAGCAGCTGACAGGCAGCCGCCACCCGTCAGCGAGAATCACGGTGATGAGGCGGCGGAAGGCGGGGGTCCCCATCCCTGCTGTGCAAGGAGAAGTAGGCCCGTGACAAATGCAGAAAGGCAAGCATGGCCATTTTGTACAAGTAAAGCAGTTCGCTGCCAACAGTCTTCGCAGCGTTCCACATGTTTCCCAACATTCACAAGGAAATCAGCAGTGCACGTATCAACTGTAAGAAAGGAGGATGGGAGCAGCAAGGGTCCGCACAAGATTATGACTAGTCGCAGCGATTACTCTACCGCATAAGGCTGTATCCCAACCTTTCTAAAGTGCGAACAAAGCCATGAGGAGATAAAGACCGATCATTGAGACCTCTTTTCTGCTCTGCAGATTGAACTGATTCGAATAGAATATTGGCAGCTTACGGTTGCCATAGCCTGACACAGACAAGCTATGTCCTGGACGACCGCGAGCAACGGAGCGCAGCGGATAACACGTTTGCCGAGAAACGGTGATGCGACTCTCGTCGGAGAGCGTGACGTTAAGCTTTTTACCTTTTCCTAGTTTTTCTTGGGGATGTTTTGAGAGCGGAGGTGCGTTACGAAGGGACCGCGGAGACAATTAGTGAGAACGCTGTTTCTAGGTCTGCTCGTAACAGTATTGGTTTGTGCTACAGGTGTGTGGTATTGTTTTGGAATATTCGAAGGCCTTCCATTCTTTCCGAAATACGCGGATCGGCGTCCAGCGGGTACGAAGAACTTCCATCGGGACGGAATCGGATTAAGAAGAAGGGGGTGGACGGTTTCGCTGGGAAGAGCCGACGAATGGGGTAACCGGCAGCTGATCCCTGCCACATAAACAGCCCAATGAAAACGGTAACTGAAAATAGATATATAACTGGTCCATGCAGAAACCCAAGCCTATGGTACCCTCCAAACCCCATGCCGCCGCCTGATCAGCAAGATTCATCCAAACGAGCCTCCGCCTTCGAATAAACAGACACCACTCCTGAAATCAGCCTGATCATGGCGCTGCCCCCGGTCCCCCGTTGGCAGCACCCTTTGCGGCAGCTTCCCGCTCCGCTGCAGCCGCCCTCGCCCCAAGCTCCAGCTCCAGCCGCTCCTTCGCCCGGAATACTTTTGACTGCAGGTAAAAGGATCCGCCGTTCGCTGGGTCGTTTGCCTTGAAGAGGTGGTCGTATTTCTGATTGTAGGAAGGGACGTTTTCAGCGCCCGATTTGCACAAGTGCCACCACGCCACGATCACGAGCAGGTCCCTCACACGGCAGCATCGAGCCCCTCCTTCACGGTAAAAAAAACGTCTCTGGCAGACCGTACCTTTGCGATTTCTTCGACAGGAGTCGTCCGCTCGACGTTCAATATCAGCAATGCCTCGTCCGTCGTGATTCCAGTCTGGTGGTCAGCGGCGCCCGCTGCAGTCCGCCGAGAAGCAGCCTGGGCAGCAGCATCTGCGTGGATCCACATGGCACCGTTCAATTACGAGAGGAAAATTCAACCGATTCAGACGAAGCGAAGCGGACGGGGATGTATCGATCCATCGACAGCAGAGTCCCACCACAGCCGCAGGGCGATCACGACCAGACAACAATAACGAGGTAACAGTAGAGTTAGTGGCTGGGAAGAGTACGATCGTGGTTGTTTGGAATCGAAGTTGCATAGAATGGATCGAATCGACTCACCGGCAGCGACTTTCCGGTACGCTTCAACGAAGGCGCGGCCAAAGATCTGGGCGCCGGTAACGATGACTTGTGTGACGATGCGAGCGGCCTAGTGAAAACGGACAGAACGGATTCCAGATGGGGTTTAGCGGATTGAAACCAAAGTCTGCTGTTCGGGGAGCGCTGCCTATTGGTTGGGTTCGGTGCGGGGTATATGCCCGGTGAAGGCTTCTGCGGCAGAGGACGTGGGCTGTGGTGATCGCGGCGAAGGAAGGGCTGCAAACGTACCATGTCAGCGGAGTAGATGGGTGGATGGATGGATGGATTGGATTGGGGGGTTTTGTATTTTTGATTCTGGGCCAACTCACGTGGTCGTTGTGTGTTTCTTCTGCCCTTTTTTTCCTTTTTCGGCTCGCAGGCGTTCCAGCGGCACCGAAAGCGTGGAATTGAGCGAACGAACACTAAATACTCTCAATCAACCGGAGACAAACAGCCTCATTCACTCTTCACTGCACCCCGTCCTCATTCCCTGCCCCTTCCTTCTTCCCATGGACAGCCGCTCGAGCCACACAACCCTCGTCGTGGCCGCCGCCGCCGCCACAGTCGCCCTCATCGCCGCGTCGACGTACTACATCGCCGATGCGTCCAGCAAGCGCGCCAAGGCCAGGGCCGCCGCCGCCGCTCAGGCCGAAGCCACAAAGTCCGACCTCGAGCGCTACGGCAACTCCTTCCCCGTCGCGCCTGGCGCGCAGCCCGTCGTCGGCCACGTCCCCTTTGCAAACTACAGCGACCTCATCGCCTCCCTCGGCAACGCCTTCAACGTCTCGTACTTTGGTCAGCCCGAGCTTTCCATCTCTGGGTTCGTGTGGTCTTTTCTTATCTTATACCTCTCTTTTGCTGTTGCGGTGTCATTCTCTCGATGAGGGTCCCCGTCGATGATGTGACCGCTTGAATGCAGTCTGACTTTGCTTTCCATCCACCCACATCACTGCCGACCCCGCAGAGCCGAGAACCTCAAGTGGGTGGGAATGAAAGGCGATCACCGCTTCCTCATCCCCGCGTGGCCGGAGCGCTGGAATCGACTACTCGGCAAGCACTCGACGTCCTATCCTGGCCGACCATGACGCACACAGGCGCATACGCGCCCTCCTCGTCAGTGGCGTCTCCAAGACGTGAGTGGGAGAAGACAAAGAATTTTTATGGCCACCAGCCCCCATTTCTTGTCTTGTCATTTCCAAAACTGATTTTTCCCCGTGACCATATTGGGGTTGGTCCTGCGAAACCCGAAAACACCAACAGAGCCTTGGCGAACGCATACCCCGCCCTTCATGCGCACGCCTTTGCGACGCTGAAGCGCCTGGCCGCCGCCAGCCAGCAGGGCACCGTCGAAGTCAACCCGCACGCCTTTTCGCAGGAGTTCACGTTCCGAGTGATTTGCGGGCTCGTGGCGGGCGCGCACCCTGCGCACGAGGCCGCGCTGTTCGGCTGCTACCCGGACTACCAGACGTGGTCGGCGGGATGGTCTGACCTCGTCCAGCCCGAGTGGTGGTACTTTACGCCGTTCGCGCTCGCGATGCGCAAGCGCGCGGCGATCGCCAAGGTGGTCGTCGGGATTGTGCGCGAGAGGAGGAAGATGATGGAGAGCGGGGTCAAGCTCGGCGACGGCCTCGGATGCATTTTGGAGGCGCGCGACGAAAAGGGCGGGCAGATTTCGGAGGAGGAGGTGTCGGACAACGTGATCACGATGCTGTTTGCGGGATACGATACGTGCGTGTCCTCTTTCATTGCCATTGTTTCTTCTTCAAATACTTTTGTTCACTAATCTCTCACACGTCTCCTTCCTTATCTAACAAAACAAACCACAGCACCTCCAACGCCCTCACGACCCTTCTGCACGTATTGACGGCCCTCTTGCCTCACGCGCACCTGGCCACTCTACGCGCCGAGATCGCGTCGCTCCCCGCGCAACCGACCGAGGCCCAGCTGAACGCGCTCCCGCACCTGGACGCGGTGTACAAGGAGCTGCTGCGGTGCTACAACCCGGTGACGGCGTTCTTCCGGCTGGCGACGTCGGACGCGGAGCTCGGCGGGCAGGCCGTGCCAAAGGGGACGACGCTGCACGTTTCGCTGTTTGGGACGATGCGCGACCCGCGCGTGTACCGCGAGCCCGAGGCGTTCGACGTGGGGCGGTGGCTGGAAGGCGGCGAGGCGGCGGGCGCGGGGTCGGCGGGCGCGGCGGCGTGGGCGCCGTTCTCGGTCGGTCCCAGGATGTGCTTGGGGTTCCAGCTGGCGCGGATGGAGGTAAGGGGAAATCCCATTTTATTTTATTTTATTTTTTTGATTTTATTTTTTTTTTTTTTTTTTTGGCTGTTTTGCTTGCAACATCTGACTGATAGTCTGGTTTCAGATCAAGGTGTTCACGTTCCAGCTTCTCCGCCACTTTGACATCCAAGCCGGAGCGCAACCCGCACAGCCGCAACTGTGGCCCTTCCACACGATCGTGCCAAGCCTTCTGGTCAAGTCGAAGTAAAATATACTGCCGTGTGCGCGTTGTGCGTTTGCTCCTTTTCTTCTGTTTCTTCTCTTTGCTCTGTCTCGTTTTCTCTCTCTCTCTCTCAGTCTCTCTCTCTCTCTCTCTCTCTCTCTCTCTCTCTCTCTCTCTCTCTCTCTCTTCTCTCTCTCTCTCTTTTCCGCAAGAAGATAAGTTCAAAACGTTCGTGGACACACGCGATGAGTCGAACACTGTGGATAGACGAACCAAGTAAATGAGAAAATGAAAATGAAGAAAAAGGAGGAAAACTACATTTTTTTTGTCTCGACCGTTGAGTCATTGTGGGGTTGGGGGGAAGGCCGTTCATTGGCCCATCGGCGATCGGCGGTGTTTGTTTACATTGAGAACCCACTGTTATCGGCGCCCTTCCCCTCACTGTTCCAATTCAAATTTCTCACTCAACCCACACACACTCGTTATCCGACCAACCGAACCCTGCACGGGAAGTGAGGGTGGGGTCAAAACTTGATCGCGCTCGCCCCATTCCCAACCACCCTTGTTACAAACCGACCCCTGCTTGTCCACCCACACCTGCTGCAGCTGAAGAACGCTGCCCTCAAGGTGGGCCGGGCGGTCGGGGCAGGCCGTGCAGGTGGTCCCATCACTCTCCGTGCCATCGCGGTGACCCGCCACCCGACCGACGCTTTTCAGCAATGTTGACAGTCACGCGCCCAGCAGACTGACAGACATGAGGAATCCTTGGAATCTCGATCGGCCAATCATCATTGCTGGTTCCAGCCTTGCCAGTCGGCACGCCAATGCGCGCGGCTCGATCGAGATGCAACAGGTTCACAATCGGTCTGTCTGCCCCTCTGTCTTCTTGCCAGCGACCCCGTTTTCGCGATGGCGACGAATCAGGTGGGGGGGCCAAGCACAACAATAACACACTCACTCCAACGAATTTGTTGAAGGGCAAAAAAAAAAAAAAAAAAAAAAAAAAAAAAAGGAAACAGCGACGCCGATGATCGGAGGCTGGGCAAAACCGCCAATCATCGCTCATCATCGACCCCAACACATCAAAGTCTTTTCCCCTCCTGCTTTATTGTTTCCTTTTGTTCTTTTTTGTTCTCCAAAACAGAAAATCCCGCGGCTGCCCGCTTCTCTGTCTCTTCGCGAGGAAAATGCCGTCTCGCCTCCCTCCTCTTCCCTCTCCACCTCATCACGGCACCGACGACAGCGTCGACAGCGACGACGACAGCGGGCACCAGCAGCAGTGGCAGCAGCGGCGAGTCCTGGCGCTACCGCGGGTGGAGCACCGGCTGCACAGTGAGAAGCCGCGGCAGCCGCAAAGACTGCCACTCGAGCAACACCGAGAGCAACATGAACAACGACAACAACTCCACCACTGCGACCAATGACGACGGCAGCTACTCCGCCGGCTGTTTCGGCTGCTCTCCCGCTGAGCCTTCGTCAGCCCCACCAGAGGAGGTGGGCTTCCTGCGCCCTATGCATCTCAAATCCTCCGACAACCTACTGCCACGATCACCAAGACTTTGATTTCACAAACGCAACGGCAACTGCTCTGAAAGTGGGGAGGACGTTAAATCTTCAGCACGACCAGCTTTCGCATCCCCGTGGCCCCCAGAGCTCATCCGCATTGTCCTCACCCACCTTGCTCATCACCCCCAGTCGCTTTACTGTGCTTCTCTGGTTTCTCGGTCCTGGCACGCCTTGGCCACCTCGGTTCTCTGGCATTCCATTTCTTTTGAGTCGGCCACGAATGAAGTCCACATCATCACTTTCCACAAATTCTGCCTGGCCCTCCAGACCGCCGCAATTTCCCGAGTGCTCAGTCGCGGAGGCCTTGGCAGCCATTCTTCCCCACCCCATTCTCCCAAGTTGCCTAACCCGTTGTGCTTCACGCGACACCTTACCCTGCCCGAAGGCCCAACTCGTGTCGTCTGGGACGCTCTCTACCCTCTGCTCGTCACTGATCACAGCGCCATCATCAGCTGCAGCAACAGAATCTCTGCCCGGACAACAATGCCGGCCTGTCCCGAACCAATGCGAGCTGTAACGGACATGCCCCAAACTTCTCCCTCCAGCCATTCCACTCAGCTTCTGTCGCTGTCGGTACCCGACCTTGATCACGTCCCCTCGGACTTTGTGCTGCGCCTTGTAGGCGCGAGCAGAAGGCTCCGGGCGATTCACATTGGCGGCAGCACGGCGCGCGTTGGGAATGAGGGCTTGACAGATCGGATGTTGGAAGCGATCGGAGTGCAATGCGACGCGCTGTCCTGGATCCGGATTCAGGTTCGCGAGCCGCACTCATTGAATCACGGTCGTCTTTCACCGCGACAAAGTGTGGTAACGCCTCTCGGGGTTGCCAAGCTGGTTTGTCGGTTCTCGGCGACTTTGGTCGGCATCGAGATTGCCGGCGTCACCGGAGATTGTGAGTTTTTTTTGGCTGGGTGTCGCTATTTTCGACAGTTTATTGACCGTCAAGTTGAAATCTTTCAGGGAGCGCGGCGAGCGACCTCCTATCCGGTGCAATCTTGGGATCGGTTAGAGTCCTTAACGTTTCTCTCCTGCGGCCGTCGACACATCCATGCTAAAGGCATTTGTCCCCACCCACCGAGAGAGGCGTTCCCTCGAAACAGTCTGCATCAACAACATTCCCACATTATCCTCAACCAATCCTCCAACTCCAACCCCCGACCAACAAGACACCGCTCTTTGGGCTTCCGATCCCACGCCTTTTTGCGCCGCGCACAATCTCATCCTCCTGCCCGCTGCCGCAGAGCGCGATCGGTCCGACATCCCTGCTGATTCCTCAAAAGTCGGCAAAAGCAGCCGCCGCGGCAGCATCGGTAGCCACCGTCTTTTCCCTTTGCCCGCGCCTCGCACTCCTCCACCTCGCGACGACGGAAGACGCCCGCATAGCCGCGTCCCTGATCGCGACGTTTACCCCCCTTCAAAGCGTCCGGCGACTCACACTTCGCGGAGTGGCCAGCGACACAGCAGAAGGTCCTGCCACGGAAGAAGAAGGACGCGTTTTATTAGCCGAGGACCATTCTGTGGAGGGAGATGACGAGGAGAACGAGTACGAGAGCTCATCGCCAGCGCGAAGCAGGTCACTGATGCCAGCGTTGGTTGAGGTGCACGATCCCGAGGATAGCAGCGTTGGGGCGGCGGGCGACATGCTGGTCGACCCTCAAACTGATGAAACTGCGTCAATCGGAACATCGTCGGTGCCGGAGCTGTGTCCTATCTTCCCCGGATCGCCGTCGTGGTCGTCCACGACATGGTCGGTACGGTCACAGTTGTCAGTCGGATCATTGTCGGCATCGCCGTGGTGCCTACCGTTGTCACCACGATTAGCACCACCACCATCATCATCATCATCGTCGTCGTTGTCAGAGTTGTCACTGCACGGCGAGCCGTGTTTTCACAATATCAACGGTCAGCCTGGAGGCGGCACCGGCACCTGCGACCACGCCCTCATTCGAGTACGTCGCAGCGGCACCACGGTGCAAGGTTATCTGCGGCGCCGACGACGCCGTCTCTGGCGCGACCGGCATCGTGACCACCGCTATTCGCGTGGGATGGCGCGGCTCCCGCGCGGGTTTTTGTGAAATTTTATGAGTGTGAGAGTGTGCTGTCCTTTTCTGTTCACCAGCATGTACCTCATGCCAAGAGCACGAGGTTTAGGCATTGGCAAATTCTTATAATGATCATCAACATCCCCAACCCTTTCCACCCTTTCCCGCACGCACCAGTACCCACTCTTATTCTTTGTGCGTCGTTGTGGCTTCAATGTTATTCATCTTTGAGAACCCGGCTCGCGGCGCCGGCGGAGTTCTCCAACAATTTTTTTTTTTTTTTTTTTTTTAGCTTCTCAGTTGGATGAGGGAAGGCCCGAAACGGACATCAAATTAACAGCAAGCCGGAGCGGTGCTGCTCGACACACTACTGATTATGAATTGAAGCATCTTGGAGGGAGATCGTCCATGATTTACAAAAAACGTGCGCATGCAACACGCGAAGGGAGCTCATTTTCGGGTGGCGTGCTGAATTTTTCTCCCGATCCGTTCGTGATTTGAAATCGAGAATATATCGGCTCTTTTCGGTTTGATCATTGCGCTCGGCCAGTCTGTCTGTCTTGCCTCTTCTTCGACTGACTGTCTCTCTTCCTTTTTTCTCTGAATCTGTCGGTGCCTGTCTCCGTCCCTTTCAGCGGCTTTCTCGGACGATGGCCCCTTTTTCTTTTCTTTTTTTTTTTTTTTCTTCTTTCTTTCGTTTTTCTTTGTGCTCTTCGATTTCGTTTGCATTCTTTGAGCCTCTTCTCTCCTTCTCTCCCTCTTGTTTCCCTGCCCGCCCGCCCGCCCACCGCACACGAAAATCTCGCCCGCCCAGCCCTCTTCCACATCGAAGACTGCTCCTACTCATCATCGCCTGCCCCTTTCCTTACCTTTCGTTTCTCTCTCATCCGGCACTCGGCACCAGCCGGCCTCGGGGCGTCACCGTCGGTGCCGGAACGAAAACCCCCCTTCTTCGGCCCCCCCCCTCCTACGCAAACAAGCACAAGCAGCAACTGCATCTGCAACACTTGGCAACAACCAACCTTGGGAGCGAATCAAAGAAACGATGGCCATCGACGCAACCATCATTTTCCCCATCATATCCGGCGTCTTCGTCACCATCCAAGGCGGCTGCTCCGCCAACCTCCGGCGCACCGGCGGCCGTGCCTTTG
Organism: Zopfochytrium polystomum; assembly: GCA_025765615.1. Taxonomy (NCBI): domain Eukaryota; kingdom Fungi; phylum Chytridiomycota; class Chytridiomycetes; order Chytridiales; family Chytridiaceae; genus Zopfochytrium; species Zopfochytrium polystomum. The sequence continues at coordinate 514,511 of JAIVFJ010000001.1, read as the reverse complement.
CGACCCTCGCAACCTTCTGCGCCTCGTCCTCCTGCGGCCTGATACTCTTCCTCGCCATGACGCGCGGCGCGCACACGGACCTCTCGCCGTCCCTCGGCGCCGCCGCCGCGCCCTGGTACGCCTACATCGGCGGCGCGCTCGGGCCTCGTCTACGTCTTTTCGCTCGCGACCTTTGTCGCCGTGCTGGGCGCGACCCGCTTCTTTCTCGTCTGCGTGCTGTTCCAGCTCGCGACCGCCGTGCTGCTGGACTCGATCGGCGGCGCCGGCATCGAAAAGAGAGACCCCACCCCCGGGAGGCTCGTTGGACTGGCGCTCGTGCTTGTCGGATGCGTCGTCGTGAATGTGCCGTTTGTTGGGTTGGGTGGTGCGATCGTGGGGCGGCGGAAGTCGGGGGACGCAGCAAAGGACCTGGAAGCGCATCGTCGTCAAGGAGAGCAGGGCGGGAAGGACGCAGATGCGGGTCACAGCGACGATAACGCTGTCGTCGTCGAGGACGACGACAGATGGGCGACTGCCGACGCCCCGACGACGTCGAAAGCGGCTACGGCCTTTGGTTCGTCCACTACGTCGACGACGGCAACAGCGGCAGCAGACAGCGACTCGGACGCCGCGCGGCGGTCGAGCGAAGCGACTACGACTGCGTCGGCGGGAGCGTCGAGCCCGACGCTGGCACTGGAGAGCGACGATCACAAGGACGTCGGGCCAAACAACGCTGCCGCCGTGGAGGAGCTTTCATCTGACAAAGCCGCCAAAGACGTCCACCGGGCTTGCGAAAATGCACAAGCCGAAGTTTCTGCAATTCCACCGCCGCGACCGCCGCCGCACGAGCAGCAGCTCAAGGGGTGGCAGAACCTCGCCGTCGTCTTTCCCGCCATCGCTGGAGCGGGTCTTTCCCTTCAAGGTATAGTAAGTGAACATGCATTCACATCTTGTGCAACTTCTAAATTGCTCTTTTCGGCGAAATAAATGTAATAACCGTGCAGCTGCATGCAACAGCACCCTCGGACGCACCCCATACGGCCGCGGTTTTGCAGTCCTCTTCTCGCTCGGGTCCTCCCTCCTCCTGTGCATACCCATCTTCATCTTTGAGCAGCTGCGCGAGCCCACCGACTACCGCCGCGTCCTTCGAGGTCAGCAAACCATCCCACTCCCATTTTTTTTCTTCACCCCACCGCCTCACCCCCTAAATCAAAAAACCCAACAACCAGAAACCAAATGGTACGCCTACTTCTCCGGGGTCCTTGGCTTCGTCTACGTCCTCACCATCACCTTCTTCTCCAACACGCTCGGCACCGCGAACCTGCTCGGCACAGTCATCGCGACGCAGGTCGTCGCCGCCGTCGTCATCGACCACTTTGGCTGGGTCGGCCTGCCCGTGCGGAGGATCACGGCGCAAAAGGTCGTTGGAGTCGTCGTCATGGTCGCCGGCGTCGTCATGATGATGGCGTTCCATTGATGCGCGCTTTCTTAATGGCGTGGGACGGGTGTTGGTGACCCCCGCGAGTTTGTTGCGGTTGGGTTGCGAGAGTTGGAGGGGGCGAGGGAGGATGTGCGAAAGGACTATAGACGGGACTCATTTGGCCGAGAGAAAGTGCGCTTCTGGCGGTGCCCCCCTCATGTAAAATGCCATATCAACTTGTTCATTCTCCAAATGCGAAGTTCCACCGTCTGCCGACTTGCAGCCTAGAAATTGCTTTCAGAGGTTAAGCAAGGGTTGCATTGAGCGGGGCCCTCGACTCACCGATTCCAGTGCTTCGAAAGTCTCTCGAAACTTAATCGCGTGGATTCGAATGACCGAAACTGTCTGCGCAGTGCCAGTCTGGGTCCGATGCTGGCAGTGGAACACGGCAGCGAATTGAAGACGTTGGGATGGGGCTTGCTGCTTGTTGGCAAACTTGCCATCAACACGAAAGGCAAGCGGAGCGCCCGTTGTCAAATAGGTGTTTGTCTCTGGAACACTATCCAGCCGACCATAACAACGCAAAAGTTGCGTAGTTTGTCGGAATTAGAGAGATCTCCTATCTGTTACACGGCGCTGAGTCGGAGAAACTTATTGGAGCGAATCAAAAATTTCAATTTCCAAAATATTATTCTGTTGCCTTCCACATCTAACAAGACTGGCCAATATGCCGTATGGCCCTCTAGCATTGCGAGAGTCAAACAGCTTGAACGACCCATTCACACTCCATCCACGTGGCGTACACGTCGAAAATGCCTGCAGGAGGAAGCGTCTGAATTTTTCGGGAGGAACAGCACGGAAGCTTCAGATTATCGATCGGTCGGGACGACCGACTTGAACATAAACCTTACATATGCCGTGTAACCGCGCAAGGTGACTTGCACGGATGGGGCGGTGACGTTGTGGTGGATGGAATAGGGAATGGGCGCCTCCCGAGTGGTTCCGTCCGAATAGGTCACCCAGGACGGACATCCCTGCGGAATTTCATTTCAAATGGGTTGTATGTCACGAAAATTGAAGAGCCTCGTTGTGTGAAAGACAGACCTTTAGGAAACCAAAAAGAGAAGGCAGAACGAAGCCTGCCGAAGCGTGCGTGCTTCTGCAAGCACCGCGGGAGCGGGGACGTGATCGCGAGCAGTCGCGGGATTTGTTGTTTGACTTTTTCTCTATTGATCTCGTGGCAAGTCTTTCTGAACGATGTCCAACAACACAGAAGGTCAAGCATGAACTCCCACACGAAGACGCTGTAGCTGTGGGGGTGAAGAGGTTGGGTGCTGCGCGTCGACCGCCGGTTGTTCCTGCCCCGCAACCTGTGGGTAGAACGGCGTCGCCAGTGGTTTGAGGCCGGCTGTCTTACAGGAAAGACAGCTCTGTGGCGCCGCCCCATCCAGTAGCGTCGAACAGTCGGTGCTGCCGTCGGTGGTTTCCGACGCCGTCTAAACCGCAGACCGGGCCTAGGCGCGCTTCGAGTTCCTGGCAGCGAAGAGGAACCGGCGCGGTAGGATTTGCGGGTGATCTCGCCGCCGTGACTGCGAGAGCCTGCACGAGGCGGTCGAAAGGTGGCAAGTCGGCCACCGGTGCCGTCCCTCCAGGCTCTGTCCTTTGGCTCGACCCAGGGGTAGCCGGTGTATCAAAGTGCAGATATCAGCCGGGCAATTTTCAAGCGAAAGAGCGCAACGGGCTTACGAGGATCTCCAGCGGCATTGGGTAAGTCGAGCTGGTTAGCTCGAGCATGTTTGATAGCCGCGAAGGGAATATCACGTGGAATCTTCAGTAAAATACACGAAAACGGATCGCGTCCACCGCTCCTATTGTGACTTAACGTAAAAAGTGTAAAACTTCATGTACGATACAATGAGGCTGCATTTTCTGCCGCCGATTCATCTGCTGGAAAACCCTTCCATGCCGTTCAGAATTACATAGCCTGTCAAGAGAGGAAGAGAAAAGGCAACGGGAATGTTTAGAAATAGATGCGCCTTGCGTAAATTGGTAAGAAGACAGTTCATAATGAGCGTTTGCTTTCATCTTCATAACCTGAACCACGCTATCTCCACTGATGGGCTGAATCACCGTGCAGATTGACTCCCACGTCAGTGTGAAACTTTCCATCGCCAATCGAATCTATTCTACGGCCCAGGATAGCGGGATAGCGCTGCGCAGTAGCACACGCCTTTGGCTCGCAGCCGCTATTTGCGGGGTAGCCACGGTTCAGACCATTACGATCGCGCTATCGGTGGAAACTTCTGCTGGATCGCAGCTGGGAGGCTAATGTTTCGATGACCATGTGCGTGGTGGTCGCCTTGCAACTCGTGTCATGCCTTGTCAGCAAAGACACAAAATGTCCTCCTCGGTGCTGCCCATGGCCTCGTCGTCGTCCTCGTCTTCCACCCCTCACCAAGGAACAACCCGATCCTCGTCACCGACTCCGTTTCCCCGCATCCCCCCTTCGCGCGGCCTCCGATCATTCCTATACATGCTTCCCGCCGTGTTCCGATCACGCCGCTTCTTCTTCCTCATTCTTACACTGTCCTCCTTCGTCGCGACTGGATACTTGCTAATCGTGGCCAGATCGCCCTCTGTGCCCGTGCCACAGTATTCCCGCTACCGGGTGATCGACAACAACAATCACTACCTGCTCGAGGCGAACAAGACCCACGTTTCGTGGTTGTGGACCCCGATTTCAGCGCTGTCTCTGTGGATCTCTCGCCACCACATTCCTCCTGCCATCCGACAAAGCCTGTGGAACTGTGACCGCGGCTTGAAAGTGGACGGTCCAGAGCGGGTCTGCAGCCCTGAAAGGATGAGAGCGGCTGCTGCAAGGGGAGAACCGACTACGTGTACGCCAAAAGAGTCGAGGTGGTGGGTTTCCGGGGACGCAGCCCGCTGGGTTCCGTTGGGCTCCAGGAACTGGGGTAGGTGTTGTGGTTGGTTCCAGTGATTGATCGCTGACCCGCACCCTTATACAGGCGGAAATGAGTGCTCCGGAAACCAGAGTATCTACAATCACTACCAAATGGTCTTTGCAGTTCCCTACCGTTCTGTCTTCACTGACGCACCTATTGCCGCAGGAGCATTTGGACTTTTCGGATTTGCGCCTCGCCGACACTTGCAGTCTTCCGCGTACAAGCATCAATCCTACCGCGTACCGCATTCCGAAAATCGTTCACTTCGTATTTGGACTCAAGTACGACTTTGGCGGCCTCCCTTTCCTCTTCTTCCACTACATGTCGATTAAGATGGCCCATGACTCCATCAAGCCAGACAGAATATTGCTTCACTACAAGTACCAGCCGACTGGCTTCTGGTGGGAAAAGGCGAAAAAATTGGTCGAACTGGTCGAAGTCGATGAAGTTCCCACCAGTATTTTTGGCAATGAGATCGTGGATGTAGCGCATCAGGCAGATGTTGTGAGGTTGCGAGCATTGCTAAAATATGGTGAGTAGATCTGCACTCGCCTCACCAAAACTGCCTTTGTCTCATATTCTCGCTCCGGATTGGACTCTTACTAATGGCGATGCCCAATGGCCGTGCAGGCGGTATTTATTTGGACTCGGACGTTTTTGTGTACAGATCCCTCGACCCGCTTCTCCACCACTCGACGGTTCTTGCAAAAGAGGACGAGTACGGGCTTTGCAACGCCATCATCATGTCGGCACCACACTCTCCCTTTGTCGCCGCCTGGTACGATGGATACCGTACGTTTGACAAAAACAAGTGGAATGAGCACTCTGTGTTGCTTCCGCGGCGCCTCGCAAAGGAGCGGCCAAAGGATCTTTGCGTACTTCCAAGAGTCAGCTGGTTCTATCCACTCGTGCTTGAAGAACCATGTCGATGTATGTCAGCAATGATTTCATGCCGTTTTTCGGAGCGAAGCTTCAAAACAAAGTCGAAGTGAGAGCTAACTCTTTTTCTCGCGACATTTAGTTTGTCCATGATGCCGACGAATACATTTTCGATAATGCGTACCAATACGCATATCACGCGTGGAACCACAAGATCCTGGACCGCATCCACACAATCACGCCCGACTATGTTCGCAACATCAACTCGTCGTTCACCCGCCTACTGAGGCAGTTTCTGGACAAGGACGTGGTCGGCAATTTTTCTGGTGCTCAGACTCTGTGAACACAATCCGCGCTCCTCTTGCTCAGTGTTTGAGTCTCTTATTCATCCGTAATTTTATTTTTGGGATCACTGCACACTTGCAGCCTTCCTTCCGCTGGACACCTCCCTAAGAATATAGGAAATTATAGACCGAGTACTTTTGATTTCTCCTTCACTGGACGAGCAGCAGTTAGACGCAGCAGGAAAGAACATCCACAAAAAAGCATCCGCTATTCGTTTTTCACTGGATACGCAGAGCTCTGATTAACCTCCGAAGTTTCTGCGCAGTCATTGGCTGGCGGTGACAAGGATCGGGACTCCTTGTGATTGACGCGGAATTTTTTGGCTAATTTTCACCCACCGCCCGAAGAATCCGAGTTTTGGGAATTTCTTTAAAGGGGCGGTTTCCACTGTCGGCCATTCATTCGCACAGAACGGACATCAAAACAAAAACAAAAACAAGCTGCGGGCGGTGTCTTCTTTCCCTTGCCCATATTTTGAGATTGCAGTCAAAGCCCAAAAGAAAAGACTGGGCAGTGCGGAATTCAAAATCTTTCACAATTTTTTTTGCCTCTTCTCAATCAATGCGCTCAACAAAGACACAGTATAAAAAACAGATGGGCAAAGTTCAAAAAAGGAAAGAAAAGAAAAGAAAAGAAAAAACAAGATGCGACTCAGCTCGATCCTTGTTGCTCTCTCCAGCGCTGCTGCCACAACGGCCGCACTTGCAGCCCCGGCTCCCGAACCGGTGACGTAAGTTCGGAAGGGAGCTTTGCTTCTCTTCCCTCCGACTTCATCCTGACCGAACCGCCCACCCCCGACTGCGCAGCGTCAACCTCACCGCCGCGTCCGGAGACGGCCACCCTTACGCCGCTCTGCTCGACCGGATTGAGGCGAGCAAGAACCGACTGGATGCCTCTGGTTCGGACATCACTGGGACGCCCCTCCCGAAGATTGTCAACGAGGTGGGTGCGGCGTCATGGCCTGCTTGTTGGGGGTCGACATTCTTATTTTGTTGACAGTTCTCGGGCACGGTCGGCATCGGCACACCCGCCGCAAAACTTCAAAGTTGTTTTCGATACAGGTTCGGCAAAGCCACTGTTTTCTCATCCGTCTTACTAAGTCGCTGGCCCGCGATGTGATTTTAGGTTCTCCCGATCTCTGGGTTTTGTCAAGCCAATGTACCAGCATCGTAAGAGACCCAAATTTCGGATTAATTGCTGCCCCAGACTTTAATCCTTGTGCGCATCATTTCTTAGTATTGCTCAACTGCTCCACGTGTCTTTGATCCCACACTCAGTAGCACCTTCCAGAAAGGAAACGTCAGCACCGATGACAAATGTAAAGTGACTTAACTACATTATTGAACTCGATATTTGTGTCGTACTTATTTTAGTTGGCAGATGTTGACGGCACGGAGACCATCGGCACCAATGCGTTCGATACAGTGACAGTTGGCAGCTTTGCGCTCAAGCAGGCCGAGTTCACTCTTGTTCAGAGTTACACACCCGCATCGAGTCAATCTGCAAATGCGATAGATGGAATCCTGGGTCTCAGCTTTCCCATCGACTCCACAAAAACTCACTACAACCAGCCGGTCATCACGTCTATGATCAACTCCGGCGTCGTCACGAATCCTCAGTTTGGCTACTACGTTGCGCCGGGCGACCAGTCCGCCACTATGACATTTGGCGGGTACAACGACCAGCTCTTTTCGGACCCTACGGCCACCCCCATTTGGCTTCCTGTTGCCACGTCCATCGCGAACGTCACCGCCTCTGGAGCCTGGGCCGTCTCCGCCTCGTCCTTCAAAGTTGGCAACGGCTCACCCGTGACCTTCACGGCGTCGACCATTGCCATTATGGACACCGGCACATCCCTCGCTTTGCTTCCTCAGGCCGCGTACAACGCACTCTCGGCGTACCCGGGAAGCTCGCCAGTCCCTGTCAGCAGCGGCGTAGTCCTCTACCAGGTCTCGTGCACGCCCCCTTCTAACGCGCCGGCGCTGTCGTTTTTCTTTGGGTCGGTGAACCTGACCATCACGGCCGACGAGTACGTCGTGAACCTTGGGCAGTCTAACGGCCAGTCGGTTTGCATCCTTGGTTTCCAGCCGACAAAAGCCGATGCGCTGCTGCTCGGCAATACCTTTTTGAAGAGGTTCTACACCGTGTTCGACTATGGAAAGAAGCAGGTCGGGTTCGCCGTTGGTAAAGGAAGGAAGCCAATCACTTCGGCCTCATCAGCGTCCTCCAAAGTCAGTTCCCTCACAGCCATCGTAGCCACCATAATCGCATTCGCTGTTTGGGCTTTTTAGTTTTCTGTTGTCCTCGGTTTTTCTTTGTTTCGTATAATCTCCGACAGCTTTCATCAATCTATTCGAACAATTCCCTGTTCTCCACACAACACTTCGAACTTTTGTTCTTCCTCTTGTCGTATTCAATACTCTGAAACTCCCTGATTACCTACCGTAATAAACTCTCACTATGATCATCACCACAGCATAGGAGTATTTTCCCCGCTCAGAATAATGTTATGATTGTGGTTCAACCTGGTTTTTGATGACCAACCTAACTTTACCCTGCACTGGTCAGCATGCTATCTGCGGCATGCTATGGACATGCTATGGTAGAGTGGGGTGACAGAAGTCTCATTCAGTTGAACAAAATTTGAAAAAATGGTGTCGGTTCAAGCCCTTTTTTTCACACATCTGAAAAAAAAAGAAAGCGAAAGGAAACTGTGCAAAAGGAGCAGCTACGTCAATACTTCGTGGCACCCCCTTTGTTTTTGATGCAACTAATCGTTGAAGAAACAAATGAGAAATTTAGCTCCGTGCACTTGTAACCGATTTTTCTTGAAATATGGCTGACCCATGTCAGGAACAGGGCAGGACAGGACAAGGCAGACAAGGAACTGAGAAGAGTGATGATTGTATTGGAAACAATAATTCACTTGAGGGATGGGACAGGTCCCCCATCCCCATTTTAGACCTTTTGAGAGTCTTCCTTGTCAAGACTCAAAGAAAGGTCCAGAAAGAGCAATTAGTAATACAATGATACCAATGATACCATTGACAACAAGACAAGTCAGGAAAGCAAAGAAGGTTCCAGAAGGTTCCACAAGGTTCCATGAAGGAATGTTCTAGAAGGTTCCAGAGGTTTCCAGAGGGTGATTCATAACAACCCACAACAACCTAAACCGCTCTTGCTCCCCTCGTTGTGGGGATAGTCCCTGCTACTGGTGTGATCACTGTAAACAGTCTACTCTGAGTGAGTGAGTGGAAGGAGTGAATGATGTGGAGATTTGTGTTGTGGGTGGTCCTTCTCCCCAACTTGGAGAGAAAGAGAAAAAACTCTGTTATGAATAATTGATACATAATGATGATGTGCACGCTATAATAGTTGCTAGGCAAGTGTGACTGGCACAGGGTAAAAACCTCTCCTATATTGTCTGCTTGAGCAGAGGAGGAGGAAAACTGTTGACACCAGGTTTCCGTTCCACTTAATACTCGGAGTATTTGTCATCAGCGCAAGCCAGCCCCCAGGTCTGCATTGGCAGTGGCTCGCTCTCCCATGGGCATCGTGAGAACGATAACTGACAGTCACAATAGGTTCAGGTCCGTCTTGTGCCTCTTGCTGCTAACCAGTCAGTTCTGCTTAACACAGGGGACAGTGACCTTCATGGGAGGTGCTTTCCAGTACCATCAACTATCCTAGTGAAGCTTAGCATCGCTGCAGACAAGGCCAGGAAAAACATGCTCATGCAAGTTGTAGTGGTGTGTCTAAGCTGTTGAATTCTTTCAGCGTCTTGCCAGTGAACATGCCGACAAAAGAGTTTAGGTTGGACAACATTGTGTTGCGCATAGTGATGATCCTGTTGCATGCTGGAGGATACGTTTATCATGCAGAATTTTTTTGTAATAATCCCAAAGTTTTTTCGGAGTATTAACAACTTACTTTGTCCTCATTATAATATGTTCAGACATTATGAAGTGTTTCTCGGATTAACAACAAGCCGAACAGCTGAGATATCCTTGAATTATGCAGTTTGAGAGTATTTTTGGTTCGGCAGATCATCACTACTTATTGAACTTTCTCCTCGAGTCACGAGTGAGGATATAATGTTTTCGTTCTGTTGAGACAACTCATAGCACGTACATTTTAAAAAGCAAATAAATCGACAGAAAGTCAGCGGCTGGCTGAGACTGAAGCAGAAGCGCTATGAAGCCAAATCAACTAACAACAAGCTTTTAATCCCCTCTTCCCTTCTCCACCGATATTTCCACACAAACCTTCCCATACCAATTAAACTACCGCAGGTCCAGGAGGTAAAGCGGTGGCAAGTGGCCTCGCCCACTCATTGCTTGATCAGACCCGTCATCTTTCCGCCCTCGAGGTACATGCCCTTGACAACGTTCTGCAAGTTCTCGACGCTCAGCTCCATCCGCACTATCCTTCCCCTTGGGCAGGTCGGCGAGTAGCACACCTGTCCGGCGCGGCAGCTCATCGAGTAGCACTTTACGCGCACGCCCGCGCCCTCCTCAATCAGCGTGGCGGTGACGTCCCTCGACACTTCCGCGACGCGACCGACGGTTCGGGACGCCTGGGTCGTGAACCATCCGCCGACGTCGAGCGCGCGGTGATAGAGGTACGGCACGCCGGTCATGCGGACGGCGGTGGCGGTGGTGTCGGAGACGAGTCGGCTGGCGCCGGAGGCGACGGCGCCGATGGTGTGGACGGCCCAGGGCACGGCGTCGAGCACGCCCGTGTATTCGAGGACGCCGCCGCCGACCAGCGTCAGCCTGCCGACGGCGCTGCGCAGGCCAGACTCGTACAGCCCGCCGACGATGGGGAGCTGCGACAGCTGCGTCTGGGCTACGTGTATCTCGCTGTGCGAGGTGACCACCATCTTTGGTGGGGCGGCCGCGGCCTGCTTTTTGCTGTAGAGAGACGACGCGGGGGCTGGTTCCTGGGTCTCGAGCTGCAGCTTCAGGATTTGGTGGATTTTGAGGGGCACGAGGCCGCCCAGAGCTTTCGGGTCCGTGTATTGGAACAGGTCGATCATCACCGTGTGCGACTTTTCGTCATGGGCTGATGGCGGAAAGGGAAGTGTCGTGGGCAGGGCTTGGGTGGTAAGCTTCAGAAGGCCGTGCGATGGGGGGAAAAGGGACAGACAGGAGAAGGGACCACCACAGTGCGAGCGTCATGTTGCAAACTCAACTGATGGTGTTGACTTCGACAGAAAGGGCTAGATTCCCGCTGATTAGTACCTCGTACGACCGAATGATTTGGTCCCGGTTCGTGAGGACCTGAGTGCACGTATTTTGTTTGCCGAGTTAGGCCCCGGGTTTGGTTTTGTGTGAGGATCATGGGTAGTGGGTTAACAAGACGCGGTCTGGATGCGTTGGGCAGCACGTGGCTCGCAGATCGCTTACCATGTAGGGGTTCTGTAGCTGTGCGTCAGGATCGTAGCACCGCTCGATTGTTTCACGCATGAGGGCAACGTCCGTTGTCAGCATGCCCGCAAGCATCTTGCGGAGCTCATCCGGTAAGTTGGCCGAATCCATCACGTCACGTCACCCGAGAGACGGCTCGGGCGGTGTATCGTCGGCTCAGCGAATCCGAACTAACAACCCTTCGTCTTAAGAGGGTCGTCTTTTTTACGTTTTTGATATACAAGAGAGGAAGAAAAAACATGGTGCACCAGCAAAAGGAGAAACCGCGCAACGTCATGCCCAACTCCCCCTCCAAAACACTCGCCCTCCTTCTCCCGAGCCCCACTGGCTACATTTCATGCGTCGTCACAGGAAGTACGCCGTACCCCTCCTTGCGGGAATCACCCTCTCCGAGTCCGGCACCGCTTTAAAGATTTTGAAGCTTCCTTCGTCAACCTCCAGGCCCTCTTCGACGCGCATGATGGAAGCCACGTTGCCGGCGCGGTAGCAGTAGTTGGGGGCGGACCACACGGTTACCACCGTCCCGCCCGAGTGGAAAGCAAACTTGTAGCCTTCTTGGACCAGTTGATGCGCGCGAGCGATCAATGTCAAGTTGTTGATGTGGTTGAACTGCAAAACGTTTGCGAATCAGGCCGTACGTTTCTGCGAACTATAAGGGTCGCGACCTCACCTCTGCCGCAACTTGGTGTCCAAAAAGCCACCCAGCCCCCCGCGGGCTGACCGCCCATGTTTCAACCTCTTCTGGGTCGGACCACAACAGATCTGATAGACATCGGGATTGTTAGTTATCACACGTTACTCGAAAAGAGAGATGGACGGAAATAGTTAAGTTACCACAAAATGCACCCTCGTGCGGCACTTCTTGACATCGCTGAATGGTTCTAATTTGATCAAAAGTCCGGATATCGGGCGACAAGCCACCGTGCACACAGAAGATCCGACCGTCGATGATCTGAGAGAAATCGCGTGGATTAAATACTAGGAGGACAAAAGCTCTAGAAACGGTGGAATATTCGTGGAGGGTACTCAACAGCGGCAAGGGTAAGATAGTCAAAGACAGAGCAGCAGTATTTCCACACGTTCGCGCTACCGTATTTCGTCTGACACTCGTCTGCCAATATTTCGTATAAGGCTATGCGATCTAGCCAACCGATCCCCAAAGGAAGAAAAGGAGCTGCCCCTACCATAGAATCCATATACTTGAGTGATCTGTCGACTTTCGTGGTTACCCCGAATGAGGGTGATCTTGTCGGGCCATCGGGCCTTGAGCACCATTAGCATGGTGAAGGTCTCCAAGCTGTAGTAGCCTCTGTCTACGAAGTCACCCATGAAAATGTAGTTGACCGTCGGAACCTCGCCGCCAACCCTGAAGAGTTCCAGGAGGTCATAGAATTGTCCGTGGATGTCACCACACACAACGACAGGAGCGTGGACTGGCTGAATGTTGGATTCTTCCATTAAGATCTCCTTCACCTGGTCGGACGATGTGAGGGGATCGTTAGTTGGATTCGCATGGCCGATCGGCTTAACAAGGGATGGCTCACCCTCTCGCACAGAGCTTTCACATCTGGTTCTGGCAGATGCTTGCACTGCTTGACAGTTGCGAGCCATTCGTCTGGATTTCCTGAACAGAGATAGCCACCCACGTGGTGTTTGGAGTCAGTGGAAGGCGGATGCCCTTTTTTTCGGGGGAAGCCAATGGGGCATTGGCTGTGGGTGGAGTTTGGCTGGTCAGAGGAGTAGATGACCGCTTAGGCGACTGCAGCTTTGGTGAAGACGACGGCGGCGGCGGCGAGTGGCAGCGGCAGCGGCGGCAGCATCGAGACGGAGGGAACGGGAGGGAGACAGACGGACAGACAGGCCGATCAGCGTGTGTGGGGCCTTCACTCACCACGCATATGCCTCGCGCTCGGTTGGTTTGGTTGGGTATTTGCGGTCTGTCTGTTTGGCGGCGCTTGCAACGGTTTTGGTCGGGGAGGCGCCGTCAGACAGACGGGCCAAAGAAAATGAAAGAGACTGTTCTGCTGCCCCTGTCTCCTTGTCTGTCCGTCATCCAGTCTTCCCACGAAATGAAAGAAACAACGCTCTCTGTAGGCGATGACGTGGTAGCCCTGTGTGTCTCTGGGTCACTGCCGGCGAGCAAACGAAGAAGAACAAAAAAAAATCAAAAAATGAAAAAAAAGAAAATGAAAGGATTCAACGGGAAGGATCCCCCATTACAAGAAACAGATCATCAAGTAATCCCCTACTCGCCACCAATTAATTCGCCCACTCCAGTTCTTCCGTTCATTTCGCCGAAGCCTTGCAAAGAGAAACGCCGCAACATCCTTTTTTTTTCCCCCCCCTTTGAACAAACACAAACCCTGCTTGTCGGCATCTCACTCTCTCTTTGTGCAGCGCGGCTCAAATTCCCGCAGCGTTTTGTGCATCACAGAAATTGAAGGACAGCCTGCGCACCAGCTCGTACGGTCCACCAACCTCGAGCCACCAATTCGATCGCCTCTTCACACTTGTGAATGCCGCGCACTTGCCACAGTTTCTTAAAAGAATTTCGTAACATTCTGCTAACTATGTGTATGGCGGCATAGTGTAGGATTATCACATCCTGATTCAGTAGTGGTAATACATCCTGATCCTTGGGACCCCCGTTTCGATTCCGGGTGCGGCCTGTCGGAGTGCCAGTGTACCACACTCACATCGGAAGTCATGCTTCATGGTTGAGAAAAGTTTTACTCAGAGATAAACCCTTTCTTCATAAATATAAAAGTACACAAGGGAAGTCAAAGTGGAAACGACAATCCAAAAATCAGAAAAGGAGCGATCCGACCGTCTTGGTGAGAGTGATGGCAGTCTTGTAGTTGCCGATGGTAACGAGCGAGCTGGCGACAACGTCAAGGGGAACGTTGGCTCCTCCAGCGTACTGCCTCAGCACCTGGGTGATCTGGAGGATGGTCAAGTCCGTGCGCGCCTGGATCTGGGTCGAGTTCTTGCTGCCAAGGGCAGGGACGGTGAAACCCAGACCGGCCGCGACCAGGTCGGGCTGAGTCACGGTGCCGAGGATGGCGGGCGGGTTCAGGCCCTTGTCGGTGGCGGTAGCGTTGATGGCGAGGAAGCCAAGGTCGACGGCGAACGGGTTGAAGATCTTGATGATGGCGTCGGAGCGCTTGGTAGTGGGTGTGCCGGTGGTGACGTGGACGTAGAGGGTCTGGACAATGTCCGCGCCGACGCCGTTGACGGTGACGGGGCGGTTGATGCCGGTCGCGGTCTCGGTGACGGAGATGGTGGAGATCTGGTTGGAGGCGAATGCCGACAGGACGGCGACGGCGGCGTCGGTGGCGGCGCCGGCGGCGGGGGCCCCCGTCGCGACGGCCTGGACCGTGGCGGTGCCGGACTCGGTGACGGCGGGGACCGTCAGGGAGCCGGAGCCGAAGCTGACCGAGTTGGCCGAGTCGCCAAAGGTGAAGGGGATAGTGGTGCCCGAGTCGGCGGCGTCATAGGCAATGTCGACTGTGAGCTTGAGGGTCAGGGAGGAGGAGGTCGAGTCGGTGGTCTCAATCTTGGTGACGGTCGACGGGACAACGGCGGCCTGGGCGGCGGCGGCCAGGGCGAGGAGCGTGGCGAGGAACTTCATTATTTCTGTGAGGGGAGAATGGGTAGTGCTGCTGCGTGGTGCTGAGCAAGGAAGCGAAGTCCTCGGGTTTAAGTATTAGTTGGGGGATGGATGTGCAATGATGTCAGCATTGTGCGCTTCATTCATTCCATTTTGCTCATGGCTCGAAAAGTAAAAAGACCTGGAGAACAAAGCAAAAATGAAAAAAAAAAAAAAGTTTTAGAGAGAGGAGCACCCTCCGCAAACTGCGCCGCGTCGAGCGCATTCTTCCTTTTTTGGGAGGGCCAAAGAAGGGAAGACACTGTCAGGGCCGTCACGCGCGGCCAAGCACGCTTCTTTCTGGCAGAGCGAAGTGACGATGTCCGAACCGAGCTGAGAAAGAGCCAGGAAGAGACAACAAGTCCTTGACGCAGCTGAGATTTCCTGAAGCTCCTCATTTTGGGGAACTCGTGAAGACAGCCCATTTTACAGGACAATCCCAATTGTAACACACTCCCATTAGGTATGCTGACAGGATCAACGGCAGCACGCGCTGATGGGGATGGCCAAAGGAGGGTGGTACGAGGTGTCAATTTTTCTACTTTTTATTTTCTTTCACTCTGAGTTGCGCGCCCAAGCCAAGACCTTGATCCACCAAAGTTGACCAATCACGATCCAAGCGGTGGCGCGCTCCACATGCCACCGCCCGGATCGTGATCCAAGTGCGTCTCTTAGTGCTATAGAAAGAGAATTCTACCAATTGTATTTTTTAAGTTTTTTTCCAGGCCAATGCAGCAGGAAACTGAGGATGAGAGACACTGAAGAAGGATTCTTGACAAACTCAAAAACGAAAAATCAAGTCAGATAAGGAACGAGCCGACAGTCTTTGTAAGTGTGATGGCGGTCTGGTAGTTGCCGATCTTGACAGTCGAGTTGGCAACAACATTGAGGGGGACGTTGGCACCGCCGGCATACTGGCGGAGGAGCTGGGTGATGGTTGTGATGGGAAGGTCAGTGCGGGCGGGGACGGTGGTCGAGTTCTGAGTGGCGCCGGCGGGGACGGTGAAGGCGAGGTTGTTGGCGGCGAGGTCGGGCTGGGTGACGGTTCCCACGAGAGGGGAGCCGGCCAGTCCGGGGTCATTGGCTGTGGCGTTGATGGCAACGAAGCCAAGGGGAACGGCGAAGGGGATTGAACACTTTGAAGATGGCCGACGACTGTTTTGTGGTGACGGTCGCGGTGGTGACGCGGACATAGAGGGTCTGAACAATGTCGGCGCCGACACCGTTGACGGTGACCTGGTTCGAGACGCCGGTGTTGGTCTCGGTGACGGAGATGGTGGAGGTCTGGTTGGACGCAAAGGCCGAGAGGACCTTGGCGGCAGCGTCGGTAGCGGCGCCGGCGGCAGGGGCCCAAGTAGCGACGGCCTGGACGTTGGCGGTGCCTGCGGCGGAGACCGTCGGGACGGTGATGGTGCCTGAGCCGAACGAGTTGGTGCGGGCGGCGTCGCCAAATGAGAAGGGGATGGTGGCACCAGAGTCCGAAGCGGCGAAGGAGATGTCGACGGACAGGCGGAGGGTCAGGGATGTGGCGGAGGAGTCGGTTGTCTCGATCTTGGTTACCGTCGAGGGGACGACGGCAGCCTGGGTAGCCGCAGCGAGAGCAAGAACGGCAGCGAGGAACTTCATCTTGGCGTGAGGAGAGGTGGCGATTCAAGGATTAAGTAGGGGAGGGGCTCGAGGAAACACTGACTTTGGCAGGAGGAGTCAGCAACTCGTTCTTTTATACGAATTCACGTCGATTGCAATGATGTCACAGGAATGATGGAGGTGTGCAGGCACAGAAGTCAATTCATTTTCGGAGACAGTTCATTCTGAGGAGCGTTGTCTTGTGAGTGACGGGATTGTCTAGCTGACGGATCCTCTGCGGGACCTTGTGCTCGTTCTCATAAAGGGCGATTCACTTGACCATTTGTGGTGCCCCGGAGCTGAGCTGCAGTCAATCAAAAAATGTGACATTCCATTTTGGGACACACAAAGTGCGCATCGATCGCAAACCCGAAAAGGCGAACAAACACGCCTTGCTTGCGCCTTCGCTGCGCGTCAAGTATTTACATAAAGGCAGGAAGAAGAACAAGAGAAAAAGGAGCTGCAGCCCAACATTTCCCTCGTGACCAGTCCATGCTACTGCTCCGTCATTCCGCGAACACTAATAACCGTACTGACTACAGCCCCTCACAAGACCCTAGTTGGGAAAGCATGGGGGTCTGGGTATCTGTCACTCAAGGGCCCAGGGTTCCAGTCACAACGCCAGCTGTTGAAGGCAACAAGAAAGAGTACGTGAGATGCGTGATGACCCTGTAAGTCTGTAGGGCATGGGGTGAGTTTGCTGAGGTGATACCTGCACGTAGCTTATAACAGTTCACCGTTGATGGCTCGTTCTCTTCCCGCCGGCCCCTTCGGGGCCAGAACAATATTAAAACAAATAAACCATAAAAAATAAAAAAAAATAACCGCACTGACTACAAAAACAAGTTAACTTTTGGATCAGATTCTAGTTTATTTGATGGCGATATCTAAATCCCAGGAGTGGTGCTGAACCGCAACACAAGTGAGCTAAAAAGTGAAAGCAATAGAAGGCGAAGCGCTCGAACGAGAAAATACTCGAACAAGTCTCTCTCTGCTTAGATAAGGAACGAGCCGACAGTCTTGGTGAGAGTGATGCCGGTCTGGTAGTTGCCGATTTTGACAGTCGAGGTGGCAACAACGTTGAGGGGAACGTTGGCGCCGCCGGCGTACTGGCGGAGGAGTTGGGTGATGGTGGTGATGGGAAGGTCAGTGCGGGCGGGGAGGGTGGTCGAGTTCTGCGTGGCTCCGGCAGGGACGGTGAAGGCGAGGTTGCTGGCAGCGAGGTCGGGCTGGGTGACAGTGCCAACGAGAGGGGAGTTGGCCAGACCGGGGTCGTTGGCAGTGGCGCTGATGGAGACGAAGCCGAGGGGGACGGCGAAGGGGTTGAAGACCTTGATGATGGAGGTGGAGGCCTTGGTGGTGACGGTGGCAGTGGTAACGTGGACGTAGAGGGTCTGGACAATGTCGGCGCCGACACCGTTGACGGTGACCTGGTGCGAGACACCGGTGTTGGTCTCCTTGACGGAGATGGTGGAAACCTGGTTGGAAGCGAACGCCGACAGGATGGCGGTGGCAGCGTCGGTGGCAGCGCCAGCAGCGGGGGCCCAGGTGGCGACAGCCTGGACGTTGGCAGTGCCGGACGCGGTGACGGTGGGGACGGTCAGGGAGCCGGAGCCGAACGAGTTGGTGCCGGCAGCATCACCGAAGGTGAAGGGGATGACGGCGCCAGAGTCGGCAGCGTCGTACGAGATGTCGACCGACAGGCGGAGGGTCAGGGAGGAGGAAGACGAGTCGGTGGTCTCGATCTTGGTGACGGTGGATGGGACGACGGCGGCCTGGGCGGCGGCAGCAAGGGCGAGGAGGGTAGCAAGGAACTTCATCTTGGTGGAGGGGTTTTGTGTTGTGGTCTACTTTCGGGAATGAGCGTTGACGAGGAGAGTGGGTGGAATGGGAAATGATGGTGGGAGAGAGACCTTCTTTTATATGAATTCCTGATGCATAATTGTTGCCAAGTATGATGTCAGAGGCCACCAGCAGCACGCAAGCTCTGCGCATGCAGTTCATTTGCTGAAACATGAGAGGAGTTCGTTCATTACCGGCTTTGGGCGCGTGACAGAAGCAAGCGAGCGAACGACGCAAAGAGCTCGGCGAGCGATAAAATTTTTCATGGGCGGACCTTGTGCTTGGTGTTAGACTGAGAGAGAGGGAGACAGAGAGACAGACACAGAGAGGTGCGAGAGAGAGGGAGAGAGAGAGAGAGAGAGAGAGAGTCGGCGTCTGAGGCTGGCCTTCAGCTGCGCGTGCGCAATGACGCAAACAGAGGGAAAAAAAAGAAAGGCGAAGCGAAAGACGATGGAATCCAATCGATGTTTTTGTTGTTTTGCCCCATTTCGGTGTCTTGCTAAGATGGCGCCGCAGTCAGGTGATGTCACAAAGCGAAGGATTTTGTTTTTGCCTTTTTCGAAGGCCTGCGCATTTGCCACTTCGCAAAATGGAAAGAATTTTACTGCCTGCAGCCTGTCAAAGTCAAAAAAGCTTCCAAAATCTCCGATGGTTCGGATGGTTCAGTCAGCTCCACTTGCTTCTTTTGATCGATAGCTGGGATCGATGGCTGGGTGTGAATGAAGACAGCCATCAACTGACGTTCGGTGGGAAGTGGGAAATGACCAAAACACCATTTGACAAACTTTACTGGATTGGCTCTAAGAGGCGAAGCGGAAGTGGAAGGCCGTGTTTTTCCAACGTCGAACACCTGGCTAATAATTCTCATACATGGACGCAAAATTTTCGGTTGTGTAATTTCTAGTTTATTTGACGGAGATATCTAATCCACAAGAAGAAATTTGTGCGAGAATTGGCCGCACAGAGGGGGTAAAAATAACGAAGAGGGCGATGGAAAGTCTCGCTTAGACGAGGAATGAGCCCACAGTCTTGGTGAGAGTGATGCCAGTCTGGTAGTTGCCGATCTTGACGGTCGAAGTGGCAACAACGTTGAGAGGAACGTTGGCGCCGCCGGCGTACTGGCGTAGGAGTTGGGTGATGGTGGTGATGGGAAGGTCAGTGCGGGCGGGGAGGGTGGTCGAGTTCTGAGTAGCGCCGGCGCCGACGGTGAAGGCGAGGTTGCTGGCAGCGAGGTCGGGCTGGGTGACGGTGCCAACGAGAGGGGAGTTGGCGAGACCAGGGTCGTTTGCGGTGGCGCTGATGGAGACGAAGCCAAGGGGAACGGCAAAGGGGTTGAAGACCTTGATAACTGCGGTCGACTGCTTGGTAGTGACGGTCGCGGTGGTGACGTGCACGTAGAGAGTCTGGACGATGTCGGCGCCGACACCGTTGACGGTGACCTGGTGCGAGACACCGGTGTTGGTCTCCTTGACGGAGATGGTGGAAACCTGGTTGGACGCGAACGCCGACAGGATGGCGGTGGCGGCGTCGGTGGCAGCGCCAGCAGCAGGAGACCAGGTGGCGATGGCCTGGACGTTGGCAGTGCCCGCGGCGCTGACGGTGGGGACAGTCAGGGAACCGGAGCCGAACGAGTTGGTGCCGGCAGCATCACCGAAGGTGAAGGGGATGACGGCGCCAGAGTCGGCAGCGTCGTACGAGATGTCGACGGACAAGCGGAGGGTCAGGGAGGAGGAAGACGAGTCGGTGGTCTCGATCTTGGTGACGGTGGATGGGACGACGGCGGCCTGGGCGGCGGCGGCAAGGGCAAGAAGGGTTGCAATGAACTTCATTTTGTCTCAGGGGCGGTCTTTTTAAGGGGATGCACTTGGAGCTATTGGTTTTGGTGGAGAGTGGGTCAGTTCCAGCCCCCCCTTCCTTTATACTGAATGAGGCGGGGATGAAACGCGTGCGAGCGAGCGATGATGTCAGGGGCATCTCGTTTCTTTCTGGTTGCGCGCGTGTGACCGGCGAGACATTTTGGAGGTTCGTCTTCTGTCTGTCGTTGGGAAAGTGATCGCAACAAGGAATCAAGGAATCTCGAGTGAAAGAAAAAAAAAAAAAAAAAAAAGAGGCAAAATTTGACCACAACAAACGTTGGGTTTGTGTGCTGGTGGCTGCGCGATCAATATTTGGTGTGGAAGTGGGTGAAATTTTAAGGGAAAATTCTGAAGTTCGTCGTTCCCTAGTTTTGGAAAGGAAACGCCACAGGCTGCTGCCTCGGAAGAGAGCACAGCCGCAGCGTGCAGCCAGAGTAGTCCGGGGTCACTTTTTTTTGGCTTCCAAATTGTTCGGACGGTCGACGTCATTGCCCTTGTCTCGTATTTCTTTCGGTAGTTGTCTCAGTCGATATCGCGTGCGCAAGTGGAAGTGGAGCTGTCTGTCCCACCTGTCACGCTTTTCCACCGATGCCGCTGAATCTTGGTGCTTTTTTCGGCTGTGCTGCTCAGAGCAAGGAAAAAAAAGTGACATCATTCAGCCAGAGCAGCAACCACCACAAACATCGAGCCGCTGACCACCGTCTGGTGCACTCTGCTTTCAAAGCAAAAGTTGCGAGAGGACGCGATACACTCCCTTGCGGTTCGGCACCTCAAAGTAAGCACCCTTGAACGCACGGCGCCAGAACGCGCCAGAGTTAAAGATTGAAGAACTTATTTCACAGTCGGAAACACCAATGCGTTGCGAACGCCGCTGTTTGACTGCTGGCCGACTGCACTGAGAAAAGTCATGGGGTCAGGCGTGTTCCTGATGGTGCGGCTGTCTCGCGTCAGTCCGAGTTCGGCGAGCTACCAGCGTATGTTCAAATGCGTCCAGCGGTTTGGACAACAGCGTGCATCGAGGTTGTTCCTTTTTTTTTGCAGTGCTGAAAGCATGTTACCTCTTTGCAAGCCGATGGCTTCCAGGCAAGTTCCATTTTTTCGACTAAATTCCGTCTGTAAATCACTGCTGATGTTCTTCTATCCTCCCACTGGACTCCATTGACAAACTGTACTAATCCTTCTACTCTCCTTTATTCACCTATATGCAGTTCGGCTAATTCATCAAAAATCTACTATTTCGCGCATCGAGCATATATTATACCGGAAACCGCAGCCCTGCAGTTGAAGGCAACAATCACAGCAGTCTCGCATCCTCAATCGACACAGCCGATCGTGTCTTGCTAAAGTACTTATACATTCGCGACATCTCTGGTGGTTGTATGCGAGATAGCAACCCAGCAATGTTGGTAAGTGATGTTCGTTCCCTTTAAAGGTCTACTTTATTTTGACGATGATTCTATCCCAAAAATACTCAAAGGAGAGAGGCGCACAATGTCCACGCAGCTCAAGGCTGGAGGGATGGCTAAGAATGGAAAAATCAAGGAGAAAACTACACGGTCCAACCAGTTTCCCAAAGATGGGCGCTTATACGAGGAATGAGCCGACGGTCTCGCTTATACGAGGAATGAGCCGACGGTCTTGGTGAGGGTGATAGCAGTCTGGTAGTTGCCGATCTTGACAACGGAGCTGGCAACAACGTTGAGGGGAACGTTGGCACCGCCGGAGTACTGCTTGAGGAGCTGGGTGATGGTGGTGAGAGGCAGGTTGGTGACAGCGGGGAGGGTGGTCGAGTTCTGGGTGGCGCCGGCCGGGACGGTGAAGCCGAGGCTGTTGGCGGCAAGGTCCGGCTGGGTGACGGTGCCAACGAGAGGGGAGTTGGCGAGACCAGGGTCGTTTGCGGTGGCGCTGATGGAGACGAAGCCAAGGGGAACGGCAAAGGGGTTGAAGACCTTGATAACTGCGGTCGACTGCTTGGTAGTGACGGTCGCGGTGGTGACGTGCACGTAGAGAGTCTGGACGATGTCGGCGCCGACACCGTTGACGGTGACCTGGTGCGAGACACCGGTGTTGGTCTCCTTGACGGAGATGGTGGAAACCTGGTTGGACGCGAACGCCGACAGGATGGCGGTGGCGGCGTCGGTGGCAGCGCCAGCAGCAGGAGACCAGGTGGCGATGGCCTGGACGTTGGCAGTGCCCGCGGCGCTGACGGTGGGGACAGTCAGGGAACCGGAGCCGAACGAGTTGGTGCCGGCAGCATCACCGAAGGTGAAGGGGATGACGGCGCCAGAGTCGGCAGCGTCGTACGAGATGTCAACCGAGAGGTTGAGGGTCAGGGAGGAGGAGGACGAGTCGGTGGTCTGAATACCAGTGACGGTCGAGGGAACGACAGCTGCCTGAGCCGCAGCGGCAAGAGCAAGGAGGGTAGCGAGGAACTTCATTTTATTTGAGGAGTGGAGTGGATTCGGGATCTGGAATAGAGAAGGGTGGAGTTGGGAGTGGGGGGGAGGTGGGCGATTTTATATCGGATCAGAGGGTGGATGCTTTTTTTTTGAAGGGCATGACGACGATTGCTCGATGCTCAGTCTCGCGCGGTCTTCGTGCGTTGCAATGGCGTGAGGGCCATGCCGGGCCAGTTCGCTCTGTCCCTTTGCCATTCATTCCCTTTCCCATCCACTCACACTTCCTCTGCTGGGATCGAGAGGGACGCACACAGCAGCACACAGCACACAGCACACAGCACGCGGGGAGAGAAGCCTTTTTTTCGGTTTTTCAGTTTGTCAGTGGCAATATCTGTCCGCCGCCCTCCCTCCCACCCTCGGCCAGGCTGCTCGCTCTCCTTGGCAGAGAGAGCTTGATGTCACCGCGGGCGTGACCATTCTTGGTTCGAACGCAAGAACGAGACGTCGCCACCGAACTAAAAAAATTCTCTGTTTTCTCTCTTTTTTTCTCCGTTTTGGCAGTTCGCTTGTGTTGTTTCTCAAGGGAAGGGCGAAAATTGTACCGCAAAATTTTTTCGATTTTCCTTTTTGGGGAGTGTCGGGATCAATGCGCAGTCAGTCAGTCTTCGTATGCGCGGGCAGGACCTGTGCGAGGTCATGAGACTTTGTCTTCTCGGGTATTTGTTTATTCTGTCATCACATTTTGATTGATGGACGCCAGCCCATGACGCCATAGCGAGAAAGGCCGATTGAGCGAGAGAGAGAGAGAGAGAGAGAGAGAGAGAGTAGAGTGCACGCGGAAGAGAAGACAGCAGCGAGTGACAGCCCCATTGAGAGCTGTAGGGAAGACAGGTCACCTGGGCGGCGTGGAAGCTCCTCTGTTTGGCGAGCTCGCTCTCTCTCTCTCTCTCTCTCTCTCTCACTCATTGCGTTGTTCTTAGTTTCACGGTTGTGCCTGGACACACGTGCATGATGCAATGCAATGCATGCGACCATTGCGATGGTGCGCCTGATTCATTGCGCCTCCGATGACGGAACAGTTTGCTACATGCACAGGCACAGGCTCAAGTTTTTGCGAGACTTCAAAGCCAAGAAATCAATGTATTTTTTATTCTCCTCTTCCATCGCCGGAACCAACTCACAAAGTAAGGGAAAGCATCGGGAGGTAAGTCTAAACGTGCCCAAAGACGAAGAAAAATATGTGTGGGGGGTACTGACGCGACTGGACGGACTTTTGTTCAATTGATCAGACAAGGAACGAGCCGACGGTCTTGGTCAAGGTGATGCCCGTGTTGTAGCTGCCGATCGAAATCGTCGAGTTTGCCACCACGTTCAGCGGCACGTTCGCGCCACCGGCGTACTGCCTCAGCACCTGGGTAATCTGCGTAATGGTCAAGTCCGTGCGAGCGGGCAGCGTCGTCGAGTTCTGAGTGGCGCCGGCCGGGACGGTGAACGCCAGCGAGCTTGCCGCGAGGTCTGGCTGGGTCACGACGCCGACGGTGGGCGAGCCAGACAGGCCCGGGTCGGTGGCCGTGGCGTTGACGGCGATGAAGCCGAGCGGCAGGGCGAACGGGTTGAACACCTTGAAGATGGCGGTGGACGCCTTCGTGGTGACGGTCGCGGTCGTCACGTGGACGTACAGGGTCTGAACAATGTCGGCGCCGACGCCGTTGACGGAGACCTGGTGCACGACGCCCGTGTTGGTCTCGGTCACGCTGATTGTCGACACCTGGTTCGACGCAAACGCAGAGAGCACCGCCACCGCCGCCGTCAACGCGGAACCGGCCGCCGGCGCCCAGGTCGCCTGCGCAGTCACCGACGACGAGCCGGCCGCGGTGACGGTCGGGACAGTGAACGTGCCCGAACCAAAGGACACCGTGTTGGCAGAGTCACCGAACGTGAATGGGATCACCGAGCCAGAGTCCGACGCGTCGTACGAAACGTCGACCGAGAACTGCAGGGTCAGCGACGTGGACGTCGAGTCGAGGGCTTGGATCGACGTGACGGTCGTCGGCACGACCGCGGCCTTGGCGAGCGCGGAGAGCGCGAGGAGAACGGTGCCGAGGAACTTCATTCTTCTGTTGGCGTTTAAGGTCTAGATATCTGGCTGTTGCTTCTAGGTATTTGGGGGTTTCTTGGGATGTGAGGTAGCTGGTGAGGGAGGGGCAGGCAATTTATAGGTGCGTGAAGCTCTTGAATTATTAATTTGTGTGGGGCGAGCACACACCCTCCCAATGCCTGTCTCGCCGTCTTGGCCCTGCGGGACCCATGCCAGTCGACGAGACGGGTGAGCCAGCGACGGGATCGCGTGACAACGCTGTGGTGTTCGGTTTGTCTCTTGAGCCATCGCGTGACAATTCGAAGGCGAAAGAGGAGACAATTCCCCTGCATTTTGCGAAAACACTGGTTGTCTTGTGGAGTGCGCAGTCGGAAGCGCAGTCGGCGAGGTTGTCCTTTTGTTTCGAATTTTTGACCGAGAAGGGAAGTTTCAAAATTTTTCTTCTTTCCTCTTTCATGAGGCGGATTTCTTGGCACACGCGCTTTCCCCCTATTCCGCCTGATGCAAGTTTATCGAAATCAAGCGGAGACTGAAAACAAGTGAGCTCTCCTCTGCTCACCTCGCGAGAAATCAGTGGCGGATTCAGGCCCTTTGCCGAACCACGCCAGCGATGTATGACGCAAATGAAACTGGAGATGAGTTTTCATCTCATCGCCACATAAACCGGGAGGCACGGGCGTCCAGTGGGCCCAAATGGTGTCATCGAAATGTACGCGGCAATTTGTTCCCTTTTTAGCATTCCCTCATGATCGCTCCTTGTCTTTCTTGCCTATATCTAGCTTCGAGGGTGATGTCATATGTGTCCACGTCGATGCCAAGGAGTTTTCAGTATTTCTGACCCGCACGCGCACCAACAAATCGCACTAAGACGAAACTTGTGAAGTGTGAATATTCAAATTTGAGGCTCCTACAGTATTCAAATATTCATTGCTTCATTCAACCAAAACTGGTTCCTTGCTGTCCTTTGCTTTTGGTGCGTTGCTTGGTGCTTCGGTCGCTACCTCCATCCCCTCCAGTGCCCCAATCAGCGCATCCATGGACGCACCACTCACCTCGTGCGCGACGTGGCTGGCATTCTCGCGCACTTTTAACTCCTCCCTCTCCTCCATCTCCACGAGCTTCTCCAGCTCCTTCTCTACATCTTCGTCGTCCATCCCGAGCTCGCCCGCTCCAGCAAGTGCATCCTCCACCTCCTTGTAATCCGCCATGGCCTCCCGGAGGCCCTCGACAACCTCGTCCACCCTATCGACCTGCAGCCGCTCATCCTTCAAGACAGCCTTCAGCGCGTCACGTCCAGCCGCGTACGAATCTACAACTCGCACGTCCGCATGCGCCGCCCTGATTCGGTCGTGCACCGTCTCCAAGGTGAGAAGGCTCTTGGCCCGCCGCGCGAGTACCGCCTGCACCTGTTTCTTCTGCTTGAGGAAGCGGGCCGCGCGCGTCCGAAAGCCTCCCGACAGCGCTCGCACAACGTCCCCGTGTAGGGCTTCTTCGCGCGCCTCGAGCTCGGCAACCTGCGCAGCCAGCGCCGATATTGTTCGCCGCACTGCCACCGTCCCTGCGTCAGCCGCAGTCAGCGGCGCCGGAGCTGTACCGGGAGCATCTGGAAAGCGGACCAGCTTGAGGGTGGTTTGGTTGCAGAAGTGAGAAGTACATCCATGGCCATTGAAAGATGCAGGCAAACACCGCGGACCTAAAAATATAACCAAAGTGCCTTCGCTTCTATATTTTCTCACCTCAACATTTCCATTTGGATCCATCGTAAGCGCCACTTTGCCGCTCTTTCTCAGCTTCTTAACCACCAACGCAAGGTCCGCCCGCGACAGAGCGATCGACTTTATGCGCACGCCTGCCTCGCCGCACAGCTCGTCGAACCCTAACAGCCCATCCAGTGGCTGCGTGGAAGCCGTCGGCTGGAATGCATCCAGCACTGCGGCGCAGGCTTCATCCAAAAGCGGGGTGACCACAAAGTCGACGGGCGATACTGCAAAAAGGGTGCGTGTGAGTAGGTGAAAGCTGTAGCGGATGGGCAGTGTCGCAATTGCGCTGAGGGTCCACGGGTCGGTCGATAATGAAGCGTGGAAATCAGAGAGAGAAAGAAGTGTCCTTGACTCGATCAGCTCGGACTGGGAACACACAAATTGGGCAGACGGCAGGGGAGGGGTTAGCGTAGGTAAGACGAAACTACTGGATTACAATGACAATGCCCATTCCAAGCGGTACAGCTCCATTCTTCCGTTTGAACTTTTCGGAAATGCCTTGAGTAGAAATTACGAGCGTATTTGGCCCTAATCTTCGCGATCGTGCAGTCGAGATGATCAGATCCGACCACAAAGTAAGGCGGGCCTTAGTTGGATTTCACACTACAGGTTAATGGAGCTCATGGTATGCGATCTCGGGGGATTAGGTTTAATCGGAATTAAGTGGGAGGAGAAGCGGCCGGGCTTTACCTGAAAAAGGCGTGGATTGTCGGACTTCTTGGGGAATGACGCAAACGCGGCGGCAACGGCTTCGGGGGCGAAGCTCGCGAAAGGGTCAGCGTCGCCACCCGCGTCGGACTTGTCAGACATTGATTGGTGTTGTATGTCAGTTTCGCACGACGTTTTCACGAACGCACACACTCCCACACCGCACACAGCCTCACCAAACGCCAAACCCTTCCTGTTCCCCCCAGTCACAGAGTGACCTTATGCCGTCGCCACGGCAGTGGTCGGAGCCACGAACAGTCCGTTCGCCCCACTGCTGCTTTGGGGGTTCCCTGGAAGCATTCACTCACTGCGCCGCCGTCCTGCCCTGTCCACAAACAGCGTTGGAACAAAGAAAAAAAAAAGAAAGAAAATACAGGAAATAAGAAAAGAAAAGGAAATGGGAGGTATGGGCGAAGTGGGCTCCGTCATCATCGACAGCCGTGGCGACGACTGCCCCGACAGCAGTCCTGGCGGCAGGCAGGCCGTCGGAGGCGGCGGCGGCGGCGTCGACACGATCGATGCCGTCAACCGTGGCCTCGGAGACCACGGCGAAGACGTCACCGCCTCCACTGCCGGCGCAGCCACTACCACCACCACCATGACCACCGTCACTAGGCCCAATTACCCACTCCATAACCACGGCGATGACAGCAACACCGTCGGCATACGGTCCAACAACACCAGGAACAACAGTGACATTTGCATTGGGGGGGACTCTTTCAGCACTAGCAGTAGAAATATTAGTCTCGCATCCACCCCCCACGAAGGGGTATCCAGTAGAGACAATGTGGCATCCACTTACTCTTCGCTCCCAAACCCGTCTCGCCGCGGTCACATTCCATTTTGCCGTGACGAAGTGGCCGCCGCCAATGTCGCGCGCAATTTGGCCAGAACACCTCGCCCGCAGGAGCTTCTTCGAGGAGTCCACTCTGCTGGTAACCACGTCAATGATGAAGTTGATCCACAGGACGGAGCCAACGACGACGAGATGTGGGAGACAGATTCAGGTGGCGACGAATTGGGAGACGACGCTCATAGCAGCGACAGACTAGCGTCGGATTTCGCAGAGCCCCGAGCATGGACAGAACGAAGGAGACGGCGCGCCGATGAGCGGTCCCAGTTGCTTTCCAGTGATGAAGACTCTGACGAGCCCCCGAGGCCCGTTCACTTGTGGGATTCCGCCGTTGCTGAAGAGGATGGAAGTGATATTGGATCATGGGATGACGATAATAACGACGATGACGCTGGAGATGACCCTGTAGCTCTGGATATTTTCGACCCGTTCTGGGGCGAGGACGGCGTCCACAGCGACAGCGATCCCTTCGTGGACGCGGTGTGGCGAGATAACTTCGATGAGAATTCGCAAGGCGATCCTTTTGACTTCGACGTAGGCAGTGTCTTCCCGCCCATCGGAACACGGCGCGATCTTACCCTTCGGACGAATGAAAATGGAGCACCCACGGCAGCGTGGACTGAAGTTGACGAAGAGCGCATCGCCGGCACCGTCGCTTGGCATCTGTCCAAACAGCTACAGACTCTTTTCGAGCCAGTTCTCGAGCTTCGTGAAATCAAGGGATTTACGTATGATGAGATGGTACGAGTCGAGAACCTCGCAGTCGATCTAGCGGCGCGTGACACTCTTTCAGAACGCGATCGGTCTGCTTTGGATGAGATCGAACGGGATGCATTCGCTGGCGGATTTGATGCAATAGTAGCTGCGACCAGCATCGACGGGAACATTCACAGTCACAAAGGCCTCCCACCACTTTCGGGATTCGGCCACGTTTCGGCCAGCCCCGGCGCCGAGCCTCATCCAATGTGGGCTGCGGGCTGGTTGTTCCCATCAGGCGCGTCCTCGAGAACATCCCTGTTTACTGCAACCATTCGTCTACTTGGCGCGAATCCTGACCGCCGCAGCCGGTACTTTGCCAACATTCGGCGATGTCACGCTCGATGGGCCGCCCGGTTGCGCGAATTACACAAGTCAGAGCAAGGTTTTCGCGATTCATGCCGCGTCCTCGCTCTGATGCAAGACTTTGTCAACTCATTTGAAGACGAAACCGAACCCAACGCGCTCACACCTGGAAGACCATTCCCCTCGTCATCAATGATTTCGGCTGGTAGACATCCGTGGCCTGGGGATTGGGCAGTGCCATTTCCATCACAGCTACAGGAAGGTGACGTCCTCGACGGTGCTGCCGCGCCGGATCGACCGACGCGCTTCGTTATCACTGGCCAGAGTAAACCTCTTCAGTGGTCGTACTCGCCATCTCGCGCGCGACACTTCCAAACAGCGAAGTCATTGTGCCTAGGTGAGCTAGAGCTCGTATCGGTTCTGCTGGGCGAAAACCAGAAAGGCTGCGATCGAAATTCAAATTCTGCGACGCTGTGGATGCAGCGTCCGTGGACTGCTGAGCTGTACGGCCTGAACCTCGCTGGCGCCAACCGCATTCAAGACCTCCGCCACGCCTATATCGGCATGCGCCAGGCCAGATCTGCACTTCCGTCTCGGAAGCGACTCCTGCCGTCAGCCGCAGCTGGGTTTGGGTCGGGAAGTCCGTTTGGCATGGTAGTGCGGCCAGACGTTTTTTCGTACACTCGGTACCTCGTTGACCCCCTCAGCGCTGAAGGTGGTATCGTCCAAATCCGCTTCGTTTTGAAAGATACGCCATTGTGCGTTGATGCTGCGTACGGCTTTCTTGCGGTCGGCGGCGAGCACGGCTGTTTGCAACTATTCTGCATGGCGGATAGAGATCGGTAAGAGGAGCATGGAAGATACACTCTGGGGAGAAGAATAATCGATTGTCGAAACGTTCTCCTTATTCATTCCCATCTTTTAAAAGACCGGACGCCATACCAATCAGCAGCCGGTCATCCTACGGCATGTGTAATTCAGTGCAAATCTCTCGGAGACGGGTAATGAAGGAATGCGGCAATTGCAATTGGTCTTTTGAGTATACACTAGTTGTTGCTATGAATGAAGGCGGCGTAGACAGTTGAGTTTTTCTAAGTGGACGGCGAGCCGCAGTAGCGTCGTCTCTGGCGCGTGGACTCTTAATCTAAAGCACTTTCCTAGTTCTTCTCATTTCCGAACACGACCTGCATGCGAATCTCGAGGCACCGCGCCCTTCCTTGACGGGATTTTCAAATGCGCATTTTCATCCGGAGAACTGCCGAAAGATCTGCCGCCTAAAGGCATTCGGGTCGTCTCCGGAGTTCCACGCAGCGGCTCGAGATCGCATCGACGAGTCGCAGAGCGGCACGACGAGCGACATTGACGAAGGCAGCGATAGCGATTGGGACAGCTACGACGATGAGATGCGTGACGATGATAGTCATGGAGAATTGAGCGACGCCTCGTCTCCCAACGGACACCCCACCAGGCGTTGGCGCGAATCTCTAATTCCTGTGAATGACGCGCGCATTTCTCCCAACAACCGCTTCCTAGCCGCTGTCGGTGACAACTCGCTCGCTTTTCTCGCCAAAATCACCTACGGCGAGGCGACACGAGCCACTGTGGAGGGAGGATGCGCTGATGACCCAAAGCTAAGCCGAACTTCCATCTTTGATGAGGATGCCATTAGCGAAGACCCAACTGTGCTCCCTGAGCGCAGTTTTTCCGACTTAAAACCAATTTCAGTCGCATTTTTGGTACGAGACCGCGAAGGTGGATTGGGGCTCAGCCGCCACGGTTGGGAGAACACTGGAGAGGTCACCATGCAGTACCTAAGTTGGAGCTGCAACAGCCGGTACTTTGCGGCGTCATCGGACAACATTGGATATTTGTTCGTGTTTGACGCGGAGAGGGACGGTGCGATCGTTCTATGCGTGCCAACAGAATGTGAGTTGGTGTTCTTTCAGCATTTTTCGTTTCCAATCCACTATGCAGTGGCGCTGACCCAGAGCAACCCCACCGGAAAATGAAAATCCCAGCACCCGCTCTTGCAATCGCGTTTCATCCTACCAACCCTTACATCCTCGCATATGCGGAGAAAATATCGAACGTGCATGTGATTGACCTTTACGGCCCGCTTTCCGGGTCCCATCGTCCGCCTCAAGCCCTAACGCCGGCCACTCCTCCTCGGTACAGGGTGTACCAGCACACGCTGCCGCGGCAGACGCTGCGACACGGGCACTTTGTACCTTTGCACGGGTTGGTGGTGGACGTCGATGGTGCGAGCGAGCGAGTTGACGGGGTTGGGCGGTACCCGCACGGTGAAGGCGGCACCAGCGAGAGCACCAGTGGCGGCGCCGGCTCCAACAACGCAAGCAGCAACCGCGGTAACCGCCCAGGGTACCAGGAGGTATCGGCTCGAATCAACGGCGTCGAGTGGAGTGATGACGGGCGGTGGCTTTATGTTGCAACGAAGAGGCGGGTGGTCACATACGAGTGCTGCGGGTGGATTCTGGGCTCTAGCGCGACCGGCAAGGGTTGCGGTGTGGAAAGTTTGAACGAGGTGTGTCTGAGGCGACTGTGGTGGGAGGGGGAGGCCAAAAATCGCAGTCGGCAGGGCAGAGACGACCCAAAAGCGACCTGCCCGCATGTATGTGGGCTAGCAGGTGCCCCGGACGCGGTCAGGACGGACGATGAAGAGCGCCAATGGCGGAACTCGACACGGGAGCGCGCAGTACGGGAGTGGCTGGAGGGCAAGCGGTGGGCAGGCCATTGGCGATTTTATTGAAGAGGGCTCGTGTGTAACATAGAGTGAAAGCTCATTCGTCTTCGTGGCTGAAAAGTTCCACTGCCAAATATATTATCATTAGAAACAATTTCCAAGACAAAAGCCAATTTTGCATTCAGAGAAGACAGTTGCTGAAAGAGTTCAGTGGGTTGGATGATGGGTGGATAGTGTACTCCCTTAAAGATGGTGGTGATGGGAGGTTGACACTTGCTTCACAAATGTGTCTGTCTTCTCCTTTGCCTTCATCAAAACTGTTGCAAGGACAATCACTTGCAAAACGATGCAAGTCATCCTTGCACAAGGTGCCCCTGTGCACCACAGTGTCAGGTCAAGCTCCTGCTCACTCCTTACCTCAAAAGACCCGAAAACTAACAGCGCCTATGCCCTCATCTGCTCAACGGCTGTGTTGAGATTCCACCCACAAGGTGCACTACACCTGTTGCTGAAGATCCCTTTGAGTACCACCCAATCACATTAAATGGGTGTTTGAAGGACTCAGTAGATTCAATACTTGAATGGGGTGCTTTGAAGGGCAAATCTGTTCTCATTACAAAGAGATGGCAAAGGCGCTGTTGTTCTAGCTTTGTTCGCCCTACTGGTGGGAACAATACAATTAGAACATGCCCAAAATGCACAAACTGCACACTGCACTTGTTACACAGCACAGCAAGCATGCAGAAGCAGTGTACCACTGCTCCCTGCTCTGGAATTCCACTCTGCTTTCGAATTCTGCTCTCTGCTCTGGAATTCCGACTTGCCTGCTCTGCTGTGTGTTAGGTGGAACTGACTGGTTTGCAGCAAGAGGCACAAGACGGACCTGAACCTATTGTGATTGTCAGTTATTGTTCTCACAATGCCCATGGGAGAACAAGCCACCACCAATGCAGACCTGGGAGCTGGCTTGCGCTGATGACAAATACTCCAAGTATTATGTGGAACAGAAACCTGGTGTTAACAGTTTTCCTCCTCAACTGCGCAATCAGATAATATAAGAGAATTTTTACCCTGTGCCAGTTACACTTACCTAGCAACTATTACAGCACGCATCATTATGTAACAATTATTCATAACAGAGTTTTTTCTCTTTCTCTCCAAGTTGGGGAGAAGGACCACCCACAACACAAATCTCCACTTCATTCACTCCTTCCACTCACTCACTCAGAGTAGACTGTTTACACTGTGCAACAGGGAAAAAAAGTGGCTTGTTTCTCAAACAAGCATCCTGATTTTGAAACATGTTGAGATTTGAGCCTAGGAAGCTGGCTTCCTATGTCGACGACGGCCTCGTCGCCACCACTGATGCGACTTACACTAAGTCGGGTAAGCCGAAAGGCCTAATCTGAATCCTGAAAGAATTCACTATGATGGCTGATTGATGGGTTGGGCTGCTGTGGTGTACACTGCTGAAGGTGGTGGTGGTGGGATATTGATCTTGGCTTCTGTCAGTCTTGTGTTTGTCTTTATACAAAACTGTTACAAGGACCATCACTTGCAAAATGCTGCAAGTTATCCTTGCAGAGCAGTATCAGGTCAAAGCTCCTGCACACTGCTTACACCAAAAGACCCAAAACTAACACTCCCCCCTAAGCTGTGGGCAGGAGCAAAGGCCAGCACGGAGGAAAACCTTAAGCCATAGTCAACTTAAGGAAACCGTACACCGGAGAAAGAAGAATCACAAACAGGTATGACTGGCCATCAGATGGCAGAACAGAAAGGACAGACCACACTAACAAAAATGGATGGGGGCACATAGTGAACTTCAGAGGTAAAAGAAAATGAGTCAAAGTAATGAAAAGGAACAAAGAAGAAAACAGCTTCACAGATAAGAAAAAATGAATCAGAGGAAAGAGAAGAAACAAAGGCCAATGCGACTCAAATGGTATTCACTGAGAGCAGCTGAGAGAGATTTCGTCATATAGTCTGCAGGCTGTTCTCCTCCAGCAATCCACTCAAGCCGTACTACTTTTTGTTCCACGAGTTCTCGAATATAATGATACTTTATGCTTTGACTGATTGGTGTAAAGATCATTTGAACTGAGGGTGATCACACCGCTGTTGTCAGTGTAGATGACAAGAGGAGTTGGAGACAGAAGTTGAAGTGCTGAATAGAGTTGGGATAGTGCCTTAAGTTCTCGTCCCAGTTCAGACACAGCTACATATTCAGCTTCCTGCGGTGACAGCATGACAGTATTGCTCTGAACAGATGTCCAACTAATAGTTGTTCCTCCAAATAGAACATAGTAGCCAGGCTGTGATTTCCCATCTGAGTGGACACCATGGGCAGCGTCGTAGTAACCGGCTATATCTGTGCAGTTGCGAGAATAGAATAAACCATACTCACTATTACTGTTGAGATATTCGAGAACCAGAATAAGGATCTTCATGTGTTGCTCGCTAGGATCCTTGCTGAAGGCACCAAGGTATGAAACTGCTGGGGCAAGGTCTGGTCGCGTGTGTGTTGCAAGGTAGTTGATGCCACCAAGGATTGCCTGGTACAGTCTCTGGTCTGGAGCTGGTTGGTCAATCCCACGTGGCTGAAGATTGAGACTACTGGGAAGGGCAGTTACTGCAGTATGGTTGTTGATAATGTTGGCATGGCGTTGAAGTAAATCCTTGATATAGGCTTTCTGGTGCAAGAAGATTCCGTTGTGGCGGTGTTCCAGTTGCATATTGAGGATGGTTTCATTGCTTCCATTTCGCAGAGTTTGTAAAAGGATTAGGCAAGGCAATGGCAGAAGAAGTTTTGGCCAGAATCACCAAAAAGCAAATATTGTTAACTTAGCTTGTGGTGTGGATGATGAGTCAATCTGACAAAAGAGGATGCAGTAGTCCCAGAAGATTGCATGACTTTCCTGACAACTGTTTGATTTAGGTGGCTGTTCAACTCCAGCAGTCAGTGCAGTGGTAATGAACTGCTTGATGCAGATTGGCAGATAAAATATGCTGTTGAGGTACGTGTTGCTGATATCGACTGTGTCAGTGACCCAGTTGATTCAGGCAGCCATTTCAGTGAGTTAACGAGGACTATTGATTTGGACAAGAGTTGAGTGAGTATTCTCAATTTAAATGCAACGACACTACGTGGGGCCCTTAGCCATGAGCTGTGCATAGAAGCACTCAATGCTGCTGTCCTCACAAAGTTTGACCTTGTTGACCCATTTGTTCCAGATTATGTTGACATTGGTGGGTTGTTCAATAATTTCAAAGGCTGTCTGCACATATGCGAGGATCTGCGCAGGTTGTGGTGGTTCTGATGGAATTTCGCCTGAAGGTAAGAAGTTTGTGGTGGATTCCAAATTTTAAAGTGTTATGTTTGTTTTGTGGTTGTAGAGAAATAGAATCTACTTGCAATGGTTTTAACTTTAAGAAACTTTAGGGAAAATTAGTTCAGATTTTCTAAGATACCCTGCACACAAAAGAAAGCACTGGAAAAAACTCTGCACAGGTGAGCCTTCTGCACGATGCTGGTCTGGGCTCCCCCCAGTACCCTATGAGGCAAGGCGACCACTCCCCCATACACAGCTTGCCCTCAACGCTTTCCCCCGTGTCTCGCCTGGGCACATCAGGAGAATAACTGTCTCCTGGTTGGCGCTCCTCATGGAATGGGCTCCCTGCTCAGGACTCCACCTCCTCTGACACAGGTCCGGGCCACACCAGCCTACAAGCTGGGACTTTGGTGTTCGTGGGCCTTCGGTTGATTTACATTGCCGGTCTGCCACATCGGTCCGGTCTTCCTCAGTCATGCCTATAGTGCTCCCAGTAAGGCCCACTGGAGGTGATGTTAATTGCAGTAGCACAGAATCGAACCTGTCGT
Organism: Zopfochytrium polystomum; assembly: GCA_025765615.1. NCBI lineage: Eukaryota > Fungi > Chytridiomycota > Chytridiomycetes > Chytridiales > Chytridiaceae > Zopfochytrium > Zopfochytrium polystomum. The sequence goes on along the minus strand of JAIVFJ010000001.1, from coordinate 479,062 downwards.
GCTGTCACCTCCAACACCAGAGCTGTACACTGATATCTGATTCACTTTTGCTGTGGATTACCATGTGGTTGATACTTTTTACCAATTCCAATTTAACTTCTTCCAAATCTGATTGCTGAAGTTGAATGCTGACTGAATGGAGGAAGTTGTTGTTTTCTGGAGTGATTCTGCTGTGGGGAAGCGTTGATGCTTTGTCTGACTTTGTTGAGACTGCAGAAAACCGAAAGCAATTCCAATTCAACTTGTTCAACTGGCAAAATTCAGGTTCAAAGATGGTTCAAGGTGACTAGTGACTGAATGGAGCAAAGTGGTGATTTTGGTGTTGTTTCTGAAGCTGATCTGCAGTACTGAATTGTTGGAGGTTTCCTGGGTTTTGCTGAGACTGCTGCAATTTGAATAGTTTGATGATGTGGTAATTGCCACTGTTTGACTATGAGGTGGTTGATTTTTGTTTTTGTTGGTCTAGAGGGGAGAATAAAGATAGAGATGAAGTTAGTGGTAGTACGCATTAGTGAGAGTTAGTGTATCCAGATGTTTCCACAGAGTTTGATTGCTTGATGATGATTTGCCTTCAGTCTTCAAGTGCTGTTGTGGTGAATTAATGCTAGTAGAAGAGTGTTAATGCAAGCAAAGGGAACAAAGACTTAGCCTTATGTCTTCTACTCTGCTTCGTTAAAGAATCAGCAGAATGTTTTTGTCAAATCTAACATCCAAGCCAAAGCCACTAAGGTTCTGGTCAGATTACAAAAGTTGAGGCAATCTCTGAAGCTTCCAGATCCTGGTTATGCTGCATGAATGCATGCTGGATGGATGCATGAGGCATTCAAAGAACATAGCTGTTCTGGAGTGACTCTATTAAGAGCAGTTTGAAATCTAGAGTCAGTTAGATTTGGTTCGGCTAAGGAAGAATCTTAGATGAGAATGGAACTTCAGTAATCTTGCAAGGTTGAGCTTGTTTATAGTTTGCTCTGAAAAAGTGTTAGTGTTGAGTGTCCAATAAAGATAAATGTTGATACTCCTTGGAATGAGGCAAAAGTTCTTTCAAGGAACATTGTGTTTTGTCACAGAAGTTGGTTAGGTTAATTCATCACGGTGATGCAATCAAGGTGAGGATTCAGGTGTGGCCGTGGAATTTCCTGTGATGTGGGACCTGGTGTAGTGTGTTAGTATGTCTGTGTGTAAAAGCTGAAGCAGTCAGTTGAGGTCCCTAGCCAGGGTCAAGTAAGCCCAGCAATAATAGTGTATTCCATAGTTCGAATCCTGAGTCCAGATTCATTTGGCTAAAATAGATAGTGTTTTCCAAGCCAGCAGCCTGGCACCAAGAAGACATTGCCAAGTTGGTGCCAATCCATGCTGAGACCACTTTGCAACTCTGTGCTGATGATCATCGTTCACTTATTCCAAGCATCCTCCATCTAATTGGCAATACAGTGCCGGTGATTATCTTTCACTTATCCCTATGTTGAGATTCGACCCACGGGGTACACTACGCCCGTTACTGATGATCCCTGTGAGAACTCTATCCAATCACATTGGATGGGGTGCTTGAAGGGCTCAGTAGATTCAATACTTGAATGGGGCGCTTGGAAGGGCTAATCTGTTCTCAATAAAAAGAGATAGGCAAAGGCGTCTGTTGTTCTAGCTTTGTTCATCCTACCGGTAGGAACAATGCAATTAGAACATGCACAAAAACGCTCAAACTACGCACTCTGCACATGTAACACAGCACAGCAAGCATGCAGAAGCAGTGTACCACTGCCCCATGCATCGAAATTCCGCTTCCTGATCTGGAATTCCGCTCTCTGCATCGGAATTCCACTCTCTGATCCGGAATTTTAGCTTTCCTGCTGTGCTGTGCAATCTGAGCAATGCAAAAGGCATTTAGGAATCAGGGATTGCACCAATCACTGCATTTCTAAAAGTGAGATAAAAAACTGAGCTCACCAGAGATTGCACCAATCATTGGATTTCTAAAAACAAGGAAAAAAGCGGCTTGTTTCCCAAGCAAGCTTCCTGATTTGGAAACAACCAAACCAATTTACAAGCAACTGTTTCTCAAACAAGCTGTAAATTGGTTCCTGGTGGTACTCAGCCCAGACAAAGTACTCAGCCCAAGGTGGTACTCAGCCCTGGCTGGTACTTAGCCCTGGTTGGTGCACAGCCCAGGCTGGTACTCAGCCCTGGGTGGTGCTCAGCCCAGGCTGGTACTTAGCCCTGAGTGATGCCCAGCCCTGGGTGGTACTCAGCCCTGAATGGGTACTTAGCCCAGGATGGGGGTCGGTGCTCAGCCTGTTTTATCTCATTTCTGTGGCCTGCTCTGTGCAGCCCACTGCTCCCTCTCAAGCCTGATTACTTCGGTACATTCAACGAGCACTGCACCAAGGTCGGCATTGGCGCTGCTCCTCCCAGCATTGGTTCTCCCCCTGAATCCTCTGCAATGGCGGAGGCCAAGGCTGCGTACAGTGAGATGTACCGTCTGCACCACGCTGCCCTTGACAAGTACCACACTGGTATACGCCAAGAACACAAGACCTACAGGGAGCTTGAGGCCCAACACGACAAGGCGGTTGCTACCCTCGACTCCTGCTAGCGCATTGAGGATGTGCGCTCCATGAATGCGGCAAACATCACCAACTGTGCTGATCGGTACAAGTGGCTCAATGACAAGTACGCCCTGCAGGACTACACTGGTTCACAGCAGGACAAGTGGCTTGCGACTTACAGTCGTTTGGCAAAACCCAGAGACTCTGGTCCGGCAGTCCAGGAGTGGTACACCACTCTGACCACACTGGTCACGGATTGGCCGAAGCATTTCAAATGTACTGCCACCACTTGCAGGGGTGTGACAAACATCCTGCGTTCTGCCATCATCCACAAAGCAAGGGAAACACTGCCTGGACATGAAATCTTCTCTGGCGTTCGTCAAAATCTTCTCAAGGGGCTGTCAGGCTACGCCAACACCAGCGATCTCGTCAAGGAGTTGACAAACTGCCACACGCTGTACCAGCAAAGCAAAGAGAAGAATAGCAGACACTCTGCTCACCATGGCACTTCTGAGGTGGAAACAGCTGCTTCAGCAAAGACCTCAGTGGCAACCAAGAAGCGCAAGATTGGTGAGGCACTCAACGGCAAGCCTACTTGTGACCTTCATGGAATCTGGGTCTCGCACTCTTGCGAGGAATGCCTCAAGTTCCCTCACGGGAAGTCAGAGCCAGCTCGCCCTGCAAAGAAGGCCAAGGGCAAGCAGCCTGCACATGCCAAAGAAGCCAAGGCCACACCAGCTGATTCCAAGAAAGCTACTGAGACTGCCAAGATTGCATGTGAGGTGGCCGCTAAAGAACACCACCAAGCCTCTTGCGCAGCCTCTGAGGACTCTCCTCCCCACAAATGCTACAGGATGGATACTCCACCACCACCTCCTGAAGCAGAAGACGTTGAAATGTTGGAGTTCAGTACTGAGGGTGCTGCGCGCCTTGCAGACACTTCAGCTCTAGACGACTTCCTTTCAGTAGAAAGGGCACTTGCGGCACGGGAGTTTGAAATTGGACCATGCCAGGCCGTTGAGGTGGAGTAGGAATTTGAAGTGGAACTCACAGTTACACTTCTTGACGGCAGAATGGATCCAGACTGGATCACTGACAACATTGTCTCAAACGTCGGCTACAAAGTGATGTACGAATCTGGGCGTTTCCTCTACCGCAACGTTACCTACCGCCGCATCTACGAGACTGCGCTGATGGCAAGACTTGCTGGCGGCAACCCACACCAGGTCATCCTTGACTCTGGGGCTTCCAGGACAATGTCGCCTTGTGAAGAGCACTTCACAAACTTGCGGCCCACCTCCCAGCAGATCAAAACAGCTGACGGCTTTGCAACTGCCACTGGAGTGGGCGACTTTACCCTGTTCGTTAACGGAAGAGCTCTCGTCATGAGGAACTCACTCTATGTGCCAGAGTTCTCAGACACCCTACTCTCGGTTCAGCAAATCGTGCGGCAGACAGGTCACAACGTGACTTTCTCAGCAGACACAGCCCTATTGCATCCTCGAGTACATGGTTCAGACTTTTCCATTGCTCATAGGGGACACAGGGAATGTCTATGCTGTGGACCCTTCTCTTCTGACGGGACATACTGGTCTCGACAGGGCAGAACTTGGAAGGGACGCGCCGACTCCTTCGGGGGACGCCCCAGGTGAGTCGCAACAGCAAACTGCTCCTTTGCAAACTGCAACCCCAACTTTAAGTCAAACTGACCCAGACCCTTTACCAAACCCTCAGAACAGAAGCAGTCCGAGCTCTTCACAAGAAATTTGGTCACCTGTCTTTATCTTCTTTGAAGCGTACTTGGTCAAATCTGAATAAAGTTGGTCATTCATTTTTCCTCATTCATGACATTCCCTGCGTGACATGTGATGTTGGGAAATTGAAAGCTTCGCCTATCCACCCCACTTCCGGACCAAACACCACACTGCTTGGTCATTTACACACTGATGCTGTCCCACTGCCCGCACGTGGACACCATGGTGAAAAACATTGGCAACTGGTTGTGGAAGAGTCAACCTGTTGGCTTGACATTGAGTTCCTCAACTCTTTGTCCGACACGCCCACAAGATTCCAGTCTACGATCGAAAGGTTTGAACAACAACATGGCAAACATATCACATCTGTGCGCTGTGACAGGGGGGGAAATCTTCAAAGATGGAGAATTCAAAACTTGGGCCAATACTCGGCATCCTCCTATTGTTTTGGAACCTAGTCCTGCATTCACCAAGGAATTCAATGGGCTGGTAGAACGTCAGGTCAACACTCTCAAAGACATGGCACACTGCATGCTCTTAGGTATACTCTTTTTATTTGAGGTCGCAGGCTCAACAGCCTGTCGTCCTCACATTATTATCCTTCAGCAGGGTCAGAAACAGCAGTTTGTGCACAGTTTCATCTGCATATTTCTAACATTGCCTTTGTTTCCCTGATAGGAAGCTGGATAATGGGAACAAAAGATTCAGCAGTGCCAGCTGGAAGACCCAGAATGAGAGCGACACTGAATAGGTGGATAGTGGACCAGAATATCAATAAATGGATTAAGACAATTCTGTTTCTGACAATTCTGAGCCCTGGCTAAAGCAGGAGCAGAACTGGGACCCGATCCATGAGCCTTCTTGCAAATCTGGCAACGCAAGCGGCTGTTTAAAGGCAGTGGGGCTCAAAACAACAAGTTTTGCCTTCATGTTGAAGAGTTCAAGTCCTCCGAGTTTCCCAGTGTTGGTGCTGAAATTCGGATCCCAGACCGGCGGATGGAAGGAGGCTGACAAGTCGTGTCTGCATCAACTTTTTCTACTTGCTTGCTTATTCTTATTGACGGGCACAGGGACCTTTCTTTCTTTTTTTCGTTGACTTGTCAGTGGCTTCTCTTTTGGGGCACTCGACAAGAACTAGGCAACGCATGGGGAATTCAGCTGGTCGAGCTGGCCGAAAGCAGGCAAAACGTCAACCCACGAAGGTCAAAGATGTTGAAGAGCAGGGGCCGTTGCCTGTCGTGAACGGATTCCACATGGTGGAAGTCGCAATGCCGCCCGTCACCATCTTCAAGCCACAACAGTCTTCCGCAGGAGAGGGCGATCGCGGCGCGTCGTTTTTCCCTATCACTACCCACTTCACTGCCAACTCGACCGAAGCCATGATCGAGCGGCGACAGCTTTCACACCAAATTTTCTTCCGAGTTCACCAAAACCTGACCGTCTCGAGTACGAGCAATAAGCCGGAAGGGCGCACTCTGTTTCTGTGCAACCTACCACTCGACGTCACCGAGGCGCACCTGGGGCGCCTTTTCAGGCGTTGCGGAGAGATCGAGCAGGTTATTTTGCAGATATCGGATGCGGGGGATGACCTTTGTTCCGACGTGAGCGGGTTGATGAACCGAATTTTGATTTCGGCGGACAGCGACTCCCAGACCAAGAGCCGTTCGGGCTATGTTGTGTTCAAGAGCGAAGATGGTTGCGAGCGAGCGAACCAAATGCGGATACGACGGAGAACATGGTCCGACCATGACGAGGCGGCAAAGAAGGCGGGCCTTATTGTTGGAACGAGGAAGTACGGGCTGGCGAGTAAGTCATCTCTTCGGGGTTGACTGGCCCTTGGGAAAGCTCACCTGTCATTCTTTCATGACAGAATGGATGGAGGAGGAATCACACCACCGGCCCCCTATTTCACAGCTGCAGAAAAGCGCCAACGTCTACATTCAAAAGTTTGACGAGATGGAGCAAGCCAGGCGACAGGAGCTGATCGCTAAGCGAAAGGAGCCCGACGAGGACGGATTCGTCACGGTGACGCGCTCACTGTACCGCAGGCGACTCGCCAAGGACAACCAAGGGAAAAACGCGATACCGAACCGCAAATACAACAAAAAGAAGTCCTTGCAGGTCGTTGACTTTTACCGGTTCCAAATGCGGGAGTCCAAGCGGAATCGTGCGTTTGTGTTGTGCCCCCCTGTTTCTATGGTCAAAACTGATTGATGCGCTTGTGACACAATGCTAATTCTTGTTGTTGTTCCAATTTGCCTTTTGTCAACAAACACTCACACACACGGCAGAGCTTGCCGAGCTGCGCGTCAAGTTTGAAGAGGACAAGAAGCGCATCGAAGCCCTCAAGGAGCGCCGCAAGTTTCGACCCTTCTGATGGCCCTATTCGCAAAACGGTTGCTTGTGATTTGTGTTGTTGTGTCTTCTCCGCCCGCTCGCTTGCTCTGTCTGTCTCCCAATTGCAACAACAAGCAGCAACAAATTTGGAAAGCGGAGATGCAAAAAACCGAAGAAAAGAAAGGGGGGGAAAAAAAAAAAAAAAAAAAAAAAACCAGAGAAAGGGTTTCAAGGCACCAATCACGAGTCAATCAAATCAAAGAATTTTACGAAGCCACCAAGCAAAACGAAAACAACAACGAAAGAATGAAAAAGCGAAAAAGAAAAAAAAAAAGAAGAAATCCGGTAAAAATGGCGTTCCGTCTTTTTGGCGGCCGCTCGTCACGCAGCGACTCGTCGTCCTCGTCCTCCTCGCCGTCGGCAACCAGGAATGGCGGCGGCGGCGGAAGTGCTGCTGGAAGCTCCTCGTTCTTCTCCCGCTCGTCTCATCAGGCGGCTACTCCCTCTCAGCCCTCTCGCGGTCCGATACCCGGCCAGATCTCCACTGCCCGTCCGGCTAACAACTCGCCCTCGGCGCGATCGCCGTTTCTGTCGGCGCCGGCGTCGGCGCCGGTGGTTGGCAGCGCATCCAGACCATCTGGAGTCAGTCCTACATCCCCCGCGTCGCGCGATCCTCTCTCTTCCCCGCTTCTGGACTCTTCAGATCTCTTTCTGGGCCTTCCAACGGACTCGACACCGCCTAGCTCACTTCTTGACGACATCCTGGGTTCCTTCGACCTGATGACCTCCTCGACCCCTGCGCCAGCTCGTTTACAGTCCCTGCTTTCCCCGGATAGTGGACGTAGCACTAACACACACCTGGGATCTGGGTCGCCAGGAATGAATGGTTAGTGTTCGAGAGGAAATGGTGTGCCTTGAGCAGTTGTCGTCATCTGATCAATCGCACCATCAGGGTCCACTGCCAAGGTGTTCCACCTTCCAGCGGCAGAGCCCGCAAAGTCTAGCGACTTGACAGAATCTTTCTCTTTGGGTGCCCTGTGGTCCAATTCAACGACCTCGTCCTCTGGAGGAGATCCGGGCACCATTTCGCCAATGGAAGTACGACGCTTATTGAATAAATCTTCACCGTCCCAGCCCAGTCGACCAACAGCTTCAACGCCAGCTCCTTCGTCCCCATGGCGGACAACAAGCGACGTGCCTCCGAAAAACCACCTTCCAACCCCGGCACCCCCGCCGAAATTTAATCGAGCTCAGAAAGTGGCCATGCAAAAGGATGAGGAGGAAAATTCCGAGTATGCTCGCCGAATCAAGATGGCCGAAGAGGAAGCGGAGAAGAAGAAATTACTAGAGGCTCGAAAAGCGATTATGCGCGAAGAGATGAAATCAAAAGTGCGAAGCTCATCCCGCGCGGAACCAAGAGCGCGCAGCTCGAATCGCCATGAAAGTCATGCACGAAGCGCCTCTGTCGATCGAGCAGGGAGATCCCAACGCTCGTCAGGACGCAAGAGGAATGGCAGGAAGACGAAAGACGATGAAAGCGACTCCACAGAGTCTTCGTCGGGCGATTCGCTGTCAGATCGTGACGTTGAGGATGATGACGACAAGCGAGCCATTGGCCTTCGCGCGCTGGAAGTGTCGAAACAACAGCATCAAGAAAGGATGGCGGGTGGCATCCAGCATCCTCGGCACCATTTGGATCTTCGGCAAGTCAGCAGCCATTCAGATCTGTACCGACCAGGGCCGAGTGGATACCACGCGTCGAACCAATCGGGGCATTTGCACCAATCATCCCAGTTGCATCAATCATCCAGCCACCAGAACCTTCATCACCAGCATCGACGCCCGCCAGTAGATGAGGAAGCGCCTCTCGCCCAAAGCCTAACACCAGCCGTCCAGAGTCAGCCTAGTCCAACGTCTGTCCTCCTTGGTCTCCACCGCAGCGGCTCAATGTCGTCACTTTCGTCCAGAAATTCACCTAAGCGGGGTGGGGCCCCAAAGACCCAAGGTGGGGTCAAACCGTCTGCGTCTTCCGCCTCCCTGTCCTCTCGGCCACACCAAACTGGCTCTCCGGCACTGAATTCGGCCTCGCCACCGTCATCCACCTACGCGTCTTCCGCCATTGAAAGCGGAGGCAGCAACTTTTCTTCGCCGCCCTTGTTCCCCGGCATTGTTCCTCCTGTCATGGCGAAGTCCCACAGTGTCGGCAGCCCTCTCTCCGCGTCGGGAGCGGACGCACCGCCCGCAGTAGCAGCGGCTGCTGCAGCAGCGGCGGCCGCAGCCGCATTCTCAAGTATGACCCCGGAACAGCAGAGACAGTTTATGACCGGCTACTTTGCGCAGCTGGCGGCGTCGGGCGTCGTCCAGCAGCAACAGCAGCAGGCATGGCTGGCAGCGGTCTCTGCGCAGCAGCAACAGCAGCTGGCGTCGCTGCAAAAGGATCGGAGCAAGAGTGAAAAGGCGGCCACCACAAAGAAGAAGAAGTCAAGTAGTTCGAAGAAAAAGCGTGACAGGCCGGTGGCGCACGTGGACGGAGAGTCCACGCCTTCGTAGAGCGTAAGTTGGCCGGATATCGAAAAGAAATGCCCTTTACGGGCAAGAACCGCATGTTTTCCGTTGAGCTTTTTTATTCTATAAATCACTGCGCTCGTTCATTCCTCGTACTATTCCTTGCGTTCTTTGAAATTTTGCATTGCTAGAAACATTGCATAACGAAATATAATCACCGATTGGGTGGTTCCGAAGTTCTTTGTACTTTGCTGGTTGCTCGTGGCACTGTCGCCATGGCATTGGTTGTTTGCTTCTCGCCCTTAAAGTGACGACGTGATCGCAGAACACCACCGCGAGGGAACGGCCCTTTGCCCACAGGTACTTCCTAGCGACGACACTCGCCTCTCGGTGGTGGAAGGCCCAGGTATAAAGAGCGGGTCTCAGGCGCTTCACTGCCGTCGAGGATCCAGCGAAACAGCGACTAGATGAAGAGCGAGATGGTGGCGACGATTGATGCTTTCGGTGGAATGTCAGCGAGGCACCGTACGAATCTGCATCGGAGAAATCGAGCGGGGAAGGAAAAGATCAATCTGCCCGTCGCCAAGTTTGCGATCCATCATAAAGTGAATGAAACAGCTCCCGCTGCATTTCAACGTCTAGCGCCCGATGAGTTTGCCCGTCACACTCGGCATTTGCAAGAACGCGAAACCCTTTCAACTTCGACATCATTACTTCGCTTCCCGAAACTCGGGGAAATAAATTTAAAAAAAAACGCTCAAAAATTTGCAAGAAACGCGAAAACCCGTGTAGGAGTCATGGGAGCATAAGCGCGTAAATATGGTATGTAGTATAAAAATCGGTCAAAAATCGGTAACTTTATTTGTCCTTTAAACCTGCGGCAAAAGAGATCAGCGCGTTACCCGCGAAACAGCTACCCTGCGCCAATGACGCGCTCCTCCACGTCTCACGCTGGCATTTTCCAACCTTCCGGGTGCACCGTCTTCGGCGTGCTCTTCGCCGCAACTCTTCTCCTCGTAGCCCTGCCCACCACGCAAACCGCCACTTCTGTTGCCCTCGGTGCGAACAACACGCTGCCGGCTGCTGAAGCAGCTACGACGGTCGCGCTGGACGCGTGGGGTTACCCACAGTTTATCGTGCCTCCAAAGAAGGCGACCAAAGCCACGGTGTCGATTGCGGCTATTCAGGCGTACGACCTAATCGCGTACTTTCGCCCAACCGATTTTTCGTCCTACGCGTGTGAGTTTCTCGGGAAGTGTGAGATGGTGCGCTGATCGACTCTATTAATCCTTCTCCACCTGGTTCGACTTCGATCACGCAGCCTATGCCCAAGTGATGGACACGGGGTACCAGGTGAGGTATTGAAGGTCTTTCAAGTATGTTGAGGTGGGAATGGGTTTGTCCCCACAAGGTCGCGATGCATGCCGTCCGATAGCAAGTTTCACAAAAACTGAGGCCAATTGTTGAAATATCAGATCTGCGTCCATTCTAATCTGATTATCTGCTAACTCTTTGCAATGCACGATAATCGAAAACGGGGACGCCGCGCTTAACCACAAGATGGCCGTCGAAGATATCAACGCCGATCCGTTGGTCCTACCAGATGTGACGGTGCGACTGAAGCGCATCAACGGTTTCGACGTGATGGCATCAAACGGATTTTTTTCGGGCGGTTATGCCGCCGTAAACATGTACGCAAATGTTATCAACGATCCCTCTGGTTAGTGAAACTCGCATTTTGTTTCTACAACTACAATCACTCACTCGTTTTTTCTACTTTTCTTACCCGACGCGAAAATAAGTGGTTGGTGTCAGTGGATTTCTCACCGATGTTACCACCCAGTAAGTGGGAGTTTATAGAATAATTTTGCCCTTATTTTAAAAACTCTCAGAAACCCCGCGTCAGTCGCCGGACAACTCAATGTAGGTTCGATAGAAGCTCATCCTGTGAACCGGAAATCAGTCTGATAATGCACATTGACTTCCTTCTACAGCTTCCATTTTGTGGACCAACTCAATCGGTATGAAGAGAGTATGTTGCGAATTCCGCTTTTCAGTGACCTTCTTGACTTCCAACCTGAAAAAAAAAACCCCCCACTTCAAATCGACCATATCGCCATTGCTTCCATCCGGACCAGTCTCCAATGTACAACAACAAGGGCATGTTTCCCACTTTCTTCCGCACAGCGATAAACATGGCATCCTTTGCTCCATCGTTGGAACTCTTGCACCGCAAATTTGGAGTCAAGCGACTAACGATTGTGTATACAACTGAGTATACTCTCGGTAAGCTCCGTGCACGGGTCTCGCCGCCGAATTTCGTCCAACCGTTGCTCGGATTCTCATATGTTCTTGCAGCCGCCGTTTCCATCAAATCGTACTTAGAAGCCCGAGGAATCACCATAGCAGCGTGGGTTGAAATAAAGCCTAACCCAACGGCAAAAGACTTCGACTTCTACTTCGGTAGTTTGAAACGAGCAGATGCGAGGTATTTATTGCTTGCAAACTTTCTGCCGATTCTTATCTCCACGCGACAATTCATCTCCAATCAGGTACATTATTTCGTGCAGCGCTCCCTATGACAGTGGAGACATATACTTTGCAGCGAATAAGTCGGGTCTTGTTGGACCAAGCTTTGTCTGGTCCTTTCTGCAAACACCGTATCCAAGGGCAGCAACGTTCAGTCAAGGTTTCAGCACTGTTTTGCCCTCACACTTCGTTACTCTTCCGGCCTTTGGACCTGTTGAATCTAAACGGTGGTTTATTCATCTCAGCTTTCGGGCCAGGAGCGGAAGCCTTGCTGGATGGCATAGTTGGCACAAGCACCGACACCTCACTCATGAGTAACCCTTTAATGCTGAGGTTCATACAGCAGTACCTGGTGGATGCTGCTTTGTATCCGTCATGGTATAATATTCTTTCGGCAAGCATTTCGTCCCTGTTGCGCTAACCAGTCAAAAAGGTTCATCACAGTGGGAGGATATCCAAGCAATTTTGGGGCAATGGCTTACGACTGCGCAAAGCTGATGCTGATGGGAATCGATAAGGTTATGAAGGAGCGAAAGGCAACTGCGGCCGATCTTGCTTCGGGGAAGCTGCAACAATACTTCACCACAGAGCTGTTTTCTTTGACAAGCCAAAGCAAGTTCATCATAATTGAAAGCCATGCCATTGCTGCTCATGTCAAATGACAACAATTGTACTTTTGGCAGACTACAGCGGGCCAACTAGAGCTCCGCTCCCAGTAGACACATCGGGAGACCTATCGGCGTAAGCATCACCGAAATTCGATCTTGCACTAAGAACCATTCAAACGTTATACAGCACCATATTATTGACGCAATTTAATCTGACGGATCCAATGAATGGACAACCACGAAGTAATTGTGATAGTTAACTACCGGTTTTGATAAATAATTTCGTTTCTGTCGAGTTTAGTTTGCGCGATTGTTTCGAATGACTCTTTGGCGGATACGGGGACTCCATTTATATTTTTCGGGGGTAAGAGACGCAGCCGAGGTTTGCATCTAACAAAGCTTGCCTACGCAACTTTGAAACGATAGGTTCGACAACACCACCACCCGACGGAACAGTCTACCGTGAGTGGTTGGTGAACTCACCATCAAGTGGAAAAGGACTGCTGATCCTGGTCCTTGGAGGAGTTGGAGTCGTGTTTGGTCTCGTTTCCATCGCCTTGAATTTTATCTACGCGAGACAACCAAGCTTCAAAGCAGCGTCGACAACATTCACGCATATCATTTGCGTCGGTTGCATTATGGCATTCGTCTCTGCAGCATTCATGGTGAGCGATGTGACTCAAACCTCTTGCCGAGTTCGTCTATGGCTACAAGTCCTTGGCTTTGCGTTGGTCGTGGGATCAATGCTTTTCAAGATGTCGCGAATGCTTGCAATACTGACGGCCGGCACTATGATTCGGAAGGAACTGTTGAACGACTTTGTCGGATTTGGAGCGGTTTTTATCATCACTGGAATAGATGCTGTAAGGACACAGAAGTTATGGCGGCGCGGGTATTGCCACCTTCTTACTTGCGGCCTGTGTGAAGGCTTTTCTGGCAGGATGGACCGTTGCGCAAAATCCAAAACCCACATTCCAAATCGACCCGACCTCAGAAAAATGGATGTGTAAATCCTCAACATCCATGTACCCGGGCCACATCATACTTTACGCCTACAACGGCCTCATTCTTTTAATTATGCTGTATATCGCTCGCCAAGTTCAGATACATGAGCGCGCTTTCTCAAATGGCGCTGCCGACACCGCCGCAACAATGTCGGCAGGCTTCGTCGCCCTCTTTTTGGGCGTCGTGACACTGCCTCTCATATCCGGTGGGGACCCTGGCCCAGCGACCGATGTCGCAAGGTTCATCGTAGTGTGGATTTTGGGTGTCCTTTGCCTCGGCCTCGTTGTCGGGCCAAAAATTTTCGCAGTCATCATCAGTCAACGCGAACGAATGTCCCCGGTAAGTGTCAAGGATATATCCGAGGACGAGTTCAATTAAAAGACAGAATCAACCAGAAACTGAAAGTGCAATCTGTTGCCGGGATTAGCACCGGTCTCCTCGGAATTTCCAGTGGTGCGGCAATAGACGCAAAGCTTCCACCTGAGAATCACACTGTCGGCCATCATGTTCGACCTATACCAAGAACTCAATACGTTGATCTGGTAATTTTCTGGACTGTAGTTCACAATGCAGCGCTCCTGAGATGATTTTCTGTTACAGGGCAGACTTGTATACCGCCAGTACAAACAGGGTTTCTGGACTCACTGGAAGCACGTTCGGGCTGGTGCGATGCACTACAGCGACAAAAATTTGGTTGTTTTCGAGGGACTGGAAAGTAGCCAAGGATTTCGGCTTGGTAAACCCAGTAATGGCGCTCACTCGCACCTAGAGCTACGTGGTTCGGTTGCTGTAGTCAGAAGCAAAGCGGACATCACTGGAAGCACAGAGGCGTATCTTGAGCTCGAATTTGATTCTCCTGCAGCTGGGGAGGATTTCAAGCAGAAACTGGATAGATTCTTCGAGTGAATTGAAGTGAAAAGTACTAAAATAATTGTGAATCTTTGTTAAGAAGTTATTTTGCGATGGGGTGGTGTTTAAGGCTGTTCTTTTTGTGCCGGAAGGGTTCCCTTCATCAGCCAGGACTTTAGGCCATTCACCCGTCCAAATCAGGCTCTCGCGGCATCAGGAAGATCTCAAACGACAGAAACCACGACACCCCACAGAGCGGCATCGAAGCATCCGAAGTAGAAGGTTGGTAGCGGGTCCCGCCTCCTTTCTCCGGAGAACGTAGGAATGTTAGAGTGGGGGAATAAGGTAATGACGTTGCAATTCGAACTGGAAATTCACTGACAGCTTTCTGTTTTTGGACCCTCTGTGTCTCTTTTTTTCCTTTTTTTTTTTTCTGTCTCGGCCAGCAGGTCGCTGTGCCCTGAAACCCTACGCACAAAAACACAAACAAAAACAACAAAACAAAACAGCAAAGGCAAGGAGCAACCGGAGTCAAGATCGCCTCCCAAACAAAGAAAGGAACGCGAAGTCGAGCTGCCCCCCACCCGCGCTTCATTCTGCCAGAAGAGCTTGCTCATCCCCGCGCAATCCAGCAAGTGTGTGGTGCCGAATAAGAAGAAGTATAAGAAGAAGAAGAAGGAGGAGACGGTCGTCGCAGCGTGTTCTGCTGCGACACGGCAGTGGCGCGCGACGGCGATTGACGTGCGAGACTAACGGAACAACGGCCGCGCTCGCGCAAGTCTTCTAGGATGCACAATCAGCAGCAACAGCAGCAGGGCCAGGGCGCTACTCCCCTTCAGCATGGCTATAACCTGAGAAGATCCGTCCGTTCATCTGCCGCCGCGCTTTCGTCGGGCTCGGCAGCCGTGCCATCGTCTTCTGCTGGGGCGCAAACTGCACAACCACAACCTCAACCGACCACGAAAAAATGGGCCACGTCTTCAACCAACCCTCCCTATTCCCAGCACCGCAGGTCACTCAGCCAGATCGGACCGGCTTCGATCACTTCCCAGTTGTCAAGTGCTCCGTTCCTCTCCACATACTTCTCTCAACTGCCCACTTCCGTTTCGGGTCAGTCAACTGCGACCGCACCACCACCTTGCCCTTCCGCAAATGCCCCGATCCCTACATCTGCTTTGCACAGTGCTGGCCGGGCCTACACTGACACGCAGAGAAGGAACATAGAACGGCTTTCGTCCGATGTACATTCCAATCGGAGTTGGTCAACGATGGCGCGATCCGTTAGTGCTGAATCTGGACGATCTTCGGCAACGAATGGTGGTGGAAACGGTACCAACATAGACCTGCCGATAGCTTCATCCATCCGTGGTTCTTTGAGCCAACGTCCTCCAGTTGTGAAGCTGACGGTACACCTTGTCCAAACTTACGTGGCAATATCCCAGGTAAAGAATTCGCGGTGTTGTTTCTTGAACTGATGGAGCCAGCACAGGGTGCCGACCAGTCTTCCGAGATACGACGGAAAAAGAATGTAGCGTCCCACTCTTCCGACACCGCAACGGACCCGCTCTCATCAAAGCGGCCAAAGACCAGCAAGCCCCTCATAATGTCGTCCTCATCGTTGACCAGCCGAGCCCCGCTTCCTGGTAGCATTGGAACCAAAAACAGCGGCTTCGACGATGATAAGGATGATTACATATTTCGGCAGGGGGAGGTCTGGGAAGACCGACTGCATATGCTGAGACAGCTTGGCCGCGGCTCGTTTGGACAAGTCTTTGAGGCTTACGACAAACTCAAGAGCGAGCACGTGGCGATTAAAGTCATAAAAAATCGCAAAAGCTTCTTCAATCAAGCGCAAACTGAGATTCGGATACTGGAGTGCTTGAACTCAAAAGACCCAGATGACACCAAGAACATCGGTGAATTTCTTTCCTTTCTTCCCAATGCTATGATTGTTCACAAAGATTGAAACACAGTGAGAATGAAAGAGTACTTCACGCACAGAAATCATTTGTGCATCATATACGAGAAGCTCTCGCACAACTTGTACGAAGTCCTCCGAAAGGTTGCCTTCGAAGGACTTTCACTGTATTTGGTGCGTCGGATAGCCAGTCAGATACTGACGACCTTAAAATTGCTGGCGAGGCCAGACGTTCAAGTAATTCATTGTGATTTGAAGCCTGAGAAGTGAGCAAAACGATCTATCTGTGGTGATTATTAACCATTTCTTTGAAATCGCCGCAGTATCTTGTTAAGAGACCCGACGAAGTCCAACATCAAGGTAATCGACTTTGGCAGTTCTTGCTTTTGCAAGGAAAGGGTAAGAAGTGCGCTTTATTCATGCCGAGCAGGTGGCTGACTCGCCTCGTCTTCAAGACCTATTCTTACATCCAGTCTCGTTTCTACCGCTCCCCTGAAGTTATTATTGGCCATCCCTACACGGTAGCTATCGACATGTGGTCACTTGGATGTATCCTTGTTGAACTATTCTGTGGCGCACCTCTGTTTTGCGGTCAGTCAGAGCATGACCAAATGTTCCACATTTGCGATATGTTGGGCCTTCCCCCAACGGATTTCCTCGACAAAGGCCAGCCCCAAAAAGTGTCCAAGATCTTCACAAGAACGAGAAGCGCAAGCAACTCCGAGGTGGGCCAGTATCGATTGATACCGTCGAAAGAGTCGCGAAGTGGACGAGCGGACGAGGCAGTTACACCTGGTCCCGTGCGAGGCAGTGGACTCATGGCGAAACTCAGGCACCATTTTGAAAAATGCAAAGGCAGGCCTGCTCGTCCGCTTCGCTCCTCCCAAACGCTCGAGGATCACGCCGACCGAATGACTGGAATAGAGGATGAAGACTGTGTAGCCGAGCTTGCAGGCGGAACAGGCTCAACCCCAACGATGTCTTCATTATCGGCGCTCGCTACCAATGGCCTCGCCAACCGAACTCACCCTAGCACCCGTGACTCGATCGCGCCGGCTGCAGAAGCGGCCGTGCTTGGGCATCCAGTAGCCGGAGAGGAAGACGCAAGACGGCAACCCACTGCTTCGATTCAAGGTTCGAGCTTGGTGAGCTACCCAGCCTCAGTTCGACATTCGAATTCGAGCGATTGGGTTGACTTCACCTCTTTCGTTGACCTGGTGGAAAAGATGCTTGTATTTGAACCATCCGCACGCATTACACCAGACGAAGCCCTTCGACACCCCTTTATTCTTAGACGAGGTCTAAATGGGGGTTGAGCAATGCGAACGTACCCCCTTTTTTGGCGATGGAAGAGGCCGCAATGCCGTGGCAACACCGTTGATATCACGTTTCTGCAACCGGCGGACTGTCCTTTTTATCGCTTTACTATATTTTTGAAGATGTTTATTATCAACTCTTCGAGCACTGTAAGCGGGAGTCATGCGAGTACTTGGCTCTTGTCCGTCCCTCCTCCTTCCCGCCCTTCCCATGCACTTTGCCTGAAAGCCCGCCAATCGCTGTACAGATCATTGAAGGGGAGCTTCCTCTTTTGTATTAATCTCTGGCCGTTCACAATTGGCACTAATCCGAAATTTTATTTTGACTAGCAGGCTTGGCCCCGCTTATCTCTCTCGCTTATTCTTCGATTTGAAGCCACAGCCTCAGACGTAGCCCCTCTCTTTTTATATTTTAATTCACCTTTATTTTTTTCTTTTTTGTGGTTTTTCTCGTCATGTTATTAATGCAGGAGAGGCAAAGCACAATTGCCGAGAGCTTCTCACGCAGCTAAAGCCCCTTGAGCTTCTTCCACAGCTCGAAACTAAACGATATTGACACATGAATAGTTGCACACTGAAAAGTGCTAAAGTGAGACAAGTCCTGCTTCAATCAAGATATTGTTACCTCCACCGCAATAAATGCTGCCATTCGGTACAGTGCCTGCTCCATTGCCTCGCAGTCGTTGCTGCCGTACTGCCTCAGGTCGTTAAACTCGAAGTAAGCAGACTCGGGGGACGACTGTGTCATGGTTTTTCTAACGCAGCTGACGTAGAAGGCGCTTGCATTCCAGGATAGGAGCAGGGAGGAAAATGCACCTATGATTATCGTCACTGCGATAAACTTTTTTTGCGGTCGTTCAGACGGGTTGCGAGTTGCGAGCGACCTGTAGAGGTGGGCACTTACGGCGAACATGGAGTTGGTCCGCTCTTCTGGCACTCCGTACCCGACGAGACGGGCGACTTCTCTCCGCCACCTCATTTCAGCTGCGGCTGCGTCTCCGCCGTCCCCCTGGCCTTGTCCAGCGCCGCCATTGCAGTCTCCAGCCCCTCCCTCCTCGGCGCTGCCGCCGCCGCTGCCGCCGACAGCACCAACTCCACCGGCGCCACCAGTGGCCGCCGAATCCTCCGCGCTGCTGCTTCCCCCACTGTCGCCCGTCATTCCACGACGCCTTGAGGGCCCTGCACCCCCGCCATTCGCCACGTCTCCGTATCCACATCGCAACGACGCTCTTCCGGGGTCTACCTCCTCTCCCGCTGTCGCCGCTGGAACGCCCCCGCCACTGCAGACGGCATGGTACGGATGCTGGTAGTGGCGTATGAGTGCCGCCGTCCCGCGCTGTCGGCGCTTTGCGAGGTGCAGAATGAGAACGAGCGAGGTGGAGATCTGGGCGCAGAAGAGCCAGGCGCCGTCTGAGGCTGCGAGGTAGGCGTTTGTCTCGAGGAGTCCCGATGCGACGTAATGGTAAATAGTCAGGGTGATACAGGCCGTCTGTGTTTTGTTTGTCGCTTAGCTCGTGGAAGGAACCTCGACGAACGAACGAAATCAAAAGACGACATGGAGGAAAACAGGTGGAAACGCTGTGCGCGAAGAGGGGCCCTACTATTTGCAAGCAGAGTGTGATGATCAGGACGTAAAGCGAAAAGTGGTACTTGGAACGCCGTGCGGCCAAAAGCCGTGAAATCATCTCTAATAAATTGTCGAAGTTCCTCTATGTTTTGGACAAGTTGTTAGCTTCAGTTTTAGTCTGAGCTCTAACGACAATGACTGGTGCACGCGGCACAGGCCAAAAGTGGTGACGTGCGAGGAGGCCGAAGCCAGGGGGGTG
Organism: Zopfochytrium polystomum; assembly: GCA_025765615.1. Lineage (NCBI taxonomy): Eukaryota > Fungi > Chytridiomycota > Chytridiomycetes > Chytridiales > Chytridiaceae > Zopfochytrium > Zopfochytrium polystomum. Next base: position 459,872 of record JAIVFJ010000001.1, on the reverse strand, counting down.
CACACGAAGAGCCGATTGCCCGGCTTTCGTGTGCCCTGCGACGGCATTGAGTCCGTCTTTTTGTTTATGCACGAAAGGTGACATGGTGGGTGACTAGAGATTGGGATGGGTAACAGTTTTGTATGAAAGAATTCGTTTGGGTGGATGGCCTATGAGGTGTGCTCCTGTGGGGATGGATGAAGTTGCGCACTTGTGAGGCTGACGGTCCTGCATTTGTTTGTCCCCGTCAAGGTGGGGAAAGAAAAAATATTTACGACAAAAACAAACAAAAAACGAACGACAAAAACCACCGCCCTGGCAGGGTGCGTGTATGATCGCAAGTGTTTCTGTGTGTGAGTTCCCTGCTGGCAAACTTCCGACCCCTACATAGTCGACTCCCTTCTCTCTTTCCCCCTCGTTGCTGGCGACGACAACGGCTCCCACAGCACCGTCCGCGGCAAGGGGCGCTAGGTTTGTCTGTCCCATCGCTATTAATCGCTCCTGTTGCATTTGAGATTAGGTTCCTGTGATAGAAACCTGTTTCCCTCTTCTCTCTCTTTATTCTGCAGCTGTGTTGCGCCCTCAGGAGTGCCCTTCTGTTTCCCCTTGCACCAGCCCACAGCCATGCAAGTAATTGGTGCTCCCACACTGATCCTTCAGAGGATTGTCCCTCTGAATGTTCATTCTTTGTGTCTGAGACCCCTGTTAGACAGATCAGTGAGGACACTTCGTTGACTAGGCAAGTAGTAGGGTTGAAACACCCCCTAGACAACAGCCCAATAAAGTTAGTTCTAGCTAGCCTATTATTTGCTTTCCCTCACTCTAGGGCCCAGATCCCAGGGTCAAAGGAGTGAGTATAGTCTCACAGGGGGGAGCTTCCAGAAATTGTGTCAGCTGTATGGCTGGCGCAATTTAATTATGAACGTATTTTCCACGATTGGAACGCTTGCAAACGAATGTGAGCGACAATTGCCGTCAACGACAAAGTCGGTGGCACCTGACTTTCGACCTGACTTTCAACCCACTGCAAGGCGAGGTCTCGTTTTCGATGGTACCACTTAGTAAAGCGATCCCAAATGTTAGATTTTGGGTTTTTGCAGTAAGCAGTGTGCAGGAGCAACACCTCACACTGTGGTGCATGGGAGCACCAACTGTGATGAGGATTTGGTGCATTTTTTGTCACCTGGTCTTTGTCACAATTTTGTATAAAGCCAAACAGCATACATTGTGCAACAGTCTCCCATCTCAGCTTCACCATCATAAGAGAGTAGTCCACCAGAGTAGTTCACCACCATCCACAAACAGCAGCAGTCATTTCTTTCATACAAAATTGTGACCCATCCCAATCATCTGGAGTATAAACAACAAGCAGAATCGAGGAAGAACGTGCAGAACGCAGCAACACACTTGAAAAACGAGTAAACAAACAGTGCCACTCACCACCACACATCACCAGCATCACTACCTGCAGAACCAACACCTTCAGTTTTTGTACCCCCACCATTTCACCACGTCCACACCACTTTTAACACTGGGGAAGACGTTTTGACGATCGTTTTTCGCTGCAGCAGCGTTGCAGAGCGTGTAACAGCACTCATCCACAACATCAGCCACCTGATAACGCCGAATTTCGAGAGTTTACGTTTGCAACTTCTTTCAATTGCTTCAGGAATCGCTTACCACCACAGGAAAGAGCTACTTCCACTCTATCTATCCACCAAATATCGTGATCTTCGACTGGTTCCTTGCAGAATAACAGCTGTCCGCGTTTTTACTGTTCAATTAGCACTCAACTCGTCGAAATTGCTGTATTAGAGCTTCCCACCAACACAACTCAGCCAAAACCCGACCAAATCACTTAAAACCAATTTCTCTGCACTCAGCAACTACTGATCTACGTGGGGCAACTCAGTGATTCTCCAATTTCGTCGTTGGCCTCGTGGGTTATTGAGTTACAAGCTGCATCTGCATTTTGGCCCATCTAGTCACTCAATTTCGCTCCACAAACGTGACAAGTCTGTTTTTCTCAACACCAACTCGTTACACACATCACCTATCCACCTATCCACACCCATACCTTGACCATCAAGTGTCGTGTCACGCTTGTTGAGTCTGCTACTATTCCCTACGAAGGGTTATCACTAAATCAGGGAAATCACTGCCTTTCAAATTTCTATTCTCCTGCAAAGCTCTCACACATTTTCCTCACAAGCATGAGCGAGCGTGATCAAATCAAGTATGCTTCCTGTGCATTCCCCATCCTCAAAGGCGCAGCAAATTTTGGAGATTGGCTGGACGACCTAATTTCAGAACTATCCAACAAAAGCAATGGTCTCCGCCACTGTGTTGACCCAGACCGAATTAACGTATTACGCAATGATCAAGTGGACCCCAATGATCCTAATGTCGGCCCAACATGCAGAGTACGCAGGGGGCCCAACCATGGCGAGCATTATGCATTTGCACGAGACGGGCGTGAGCCGGTCAAATGGTTCCCAGGGACAGAAGACCAGAACGCATACTGTATCCTTCTCATTCGACGACATGTTGAACCAGAGCTTCTACCACAGTTCCCCCGACGAGGGCAGATATTTGCCTACACACTGCTTGGAGAAATTGCGATTGCATGTCGAACAACAGATCAAGGATTAGCAAAGGAAATTATTGATGATTTCGAACGTATAAAAATGGAACCTGCAGAATCATCCGAGTCATTTGCAATGCGCTTCATTACAGCTTACCACAAAGTAGAAAGCTTTGCAGAAAGTTCATCAGTGGAAATCCGCAGTCGCATCACACCATTTTCCAAAGTTGTGCGAGTCTTCGTATCTGCCCTGAACAACACGCTAATCGATATGGGTGTTGCCAATACGTTCATGTTTGCAGGGAATCCTATCACTTCTGTTTCATCATTGACTAAACTAATCACCTTATTTAAATCTACCGCCCGCCAAAATACATATGATGAGAGGCGGGATCGACTTGCAGCACAACAGGAGCGGGACCTGACAACAGCCATTCCAGAAGTCACTACACCAACAGCAAATGTAATTATTCAGCCAAAAGTACACTATAATCAACTCCGTGGTCGTGGCAGTTATCATAAACCTCAGCAGTACCAGCCGTATCCTAATATCCGCCCAACAACCTTGCAGTACCAAAACCCTCAGTCCCAACAGTACACACCGCGCCCATATGGTGGTTTTGGCCGAGGCCGAGGAACACGGCGAGGACTAAGTTCACGTGGAACAGCAACAGGTGGTACCGCAATGGGACGTGGCTCTGGGGGGAGTTGGTACCCTGCACAGCAACAGTCTTTTGGAGTCCAATGTCATGCATGTGGAGGCTATGGTCATGTTGCTCGACAGTGTGCCAACACATTTCTTCAGCAATTGCAGCAACAGCAACAGAATCGACCACCAGCAAATCCAAATGCGCTCTTACTCCAGCAACCAAACCCTCCACAACAGCAGATACCTGAAAACCAAGCACTTCTGCTACAGAACGGTGATTGGGATGACCAGCAAAGTGAGCAGTATGCTGCAGAACAGCAATTGTGGATGGAAACGCAACTCCAATCAGAGACCGAACTAGATGAAAGTCAACAGGATTTTTGGATGGCCCGGGAGTAATCCGGGCATTTGCAGTTAACGTCCCTTCCCTTCCAATTTCTTTTCCTGTACTCATCAACAACGGTTGCAATGTCACAACGCTTCGAGATTTCTCTCTCTTCATTCCCTATAGTTATACTCAGCAGAAATCTAGCATGCGTATCGCCAAAGAAGGACCTATTCTTACTTGTGAAGGATACGGCACAGCTCTCATACCACTCGCCAACAACATCACACTTATAATTGAAGGTGCCCAATATGCTCCAGAATGTCCTGTCAACTTGGTCGCTGATCGGGACCTACAACTATGTGGCTTCTTCCATCTTGCACGAGACCTTCAACCTGGTACTATTTATCGTAGCAGTCCTGAGGAAGGAGATCCAGCCGTCCTTCAAATGATTCTTAGAGATGGTCTCCAATGGTTCCCAACAGCAGCAAACCCCAACTTCAACTACAGCAAACAATTTATTGCACACTGCGCCAGTAAATTTTACAACCTCTTCAGCTCTGCAGAACCAGTTGATACACTCAGTATACGCACAGCCTTTCTCAACAGCAAAGCTCCAAACACTCAGCGCATGCATGAACGCCTCGGCCATATCCCTTATGCAAGACTACGAGCAATGAAGGAGCGCTGTACATGTGCTGACTTTCCTGACATTAAGCTGGACTTACTTGAAGAACCGTGTAAGGCCTGCATTATTGCCAAACAGACTCGTGCTGCTATTCCACATACAGATCCTCCAGATAAACTACCAGGCGAATATTTAGCCTTTGATCTAGTGGAAGTCAAACCAAAGTTTCGAGGACAATATGGCTTTGCTCTCATTGCCATTGACTATGCAAGTAATTATCTCTGGTCGACGAACCTTCGGAGAAAGTCAGAAGCACTACCAGAGGCCATTAAGATCATCCAACAATTGGAGACAGTTAGGGATGTTCGTGTAAAGGGCGTCCGCTTTGATGGTGGGGAACTGAATTCACTCGCTTTTAACCGTTTCTGTGCATCACGTGGCATCCGCGTTGAAGTCAGTCCACCTTATACACCTGAGCTGAATGGGAAAGCAGAGCGAGCAGTTCGAACAGTCATGGATGTCACACGATCTCTTCTAAGACATGCAGGTTCACCGTGGTCATGGTGGGGATACGCGATTCGACATGCAGTAGATATCATCAATACACTTCCTGTCCTCAGCCGTGGATTACTATCTCCAGTTGAAACGCTTCTTGGATTCCCTCCATGCATCAGTCAATTCAGAGTTTTTGGCTCAGGATGTTTGTATCATATCACAGCAAAGGAACGTGGACAAACACATCAGTTTAAAAAGCTTGCAGAACGCGCCCGACCAGCAATTTACATTGGAAACATTGGTCGTTCCATTGCTCGTTTGATTGACATCAGCACGGGTAGAGTAATCACTCATCGATTGGATGACCTTGTGGTTGCAGAAGACAGTTTCCCTCGCCTCAGCACCTCAGCAGCAGAGGATATTGCTCAGGACCTCGTTCATCAGCTAACACCACTCCTCAGCAAAGATGAACTTACATCAACTGAACAAAACATCACCAACCTCCTTCGTGAAGCCAATGTTCGCGTGGATCAATTCCCAGAACCAGGACCAGCAGCGGTAGCTGAACGACAACCTTCCACATAACTAGCACCAAATGAACATGAAGTGGTCCAGGTACGGCAGCGAAAGTGAATCGGATAACGATGTACAGCACGAAGTGTTGGAGGTGGCGGCACGACGGGTTGGACTCCGTGTTACCGCAATTAACGCCATCTCCAGCGGGCCTTACCTACGAGCACTAAAGCCGGGGGACCAATCCGATGAGTGAGGGCGGCGACTGGCTCTGTGACTGCAGGCGCACTCTCGGCTGGGAGTGACGTGGGTGGCGCAACCGAAGGCCCTGGGCCATACCGACCCTGCGGGAGCTAGTGTGGCGTGGACCCAAGTCAGAAGGGATGGATGCCTGTTTGGGGAGCCCATTCCGTAAGGAACACCACCAGGGGAGATAGGTCCCTTGGCGCCTGACGTTACGCATGGGGGAAAATGCGGAAGGCGGGCTGTGGAGAGAGGAAGAGAAGGCTCTCTGGCACGGGGTGTCCCGAGCCGCATCGTGCAGAAGGCTCACCTGCCAATGATTTTTCTATTTCCTTTTTCGCATCCTAATACTCACCAACACCTCTGTCATTTTACTAACACCACCAAAGCATACCCCCGATGACAAAACAATTGCTGAAACACCAACTGGAGACATACCGCCTCAAGCGCCACCACCAGAACCACCACCACCGGAGCCTCCACCTACACATGTGCGCAAATCACCATGCAGCCCTACGCGCAGCCCATCTCCAAAACATACTCGATCTGGACATCTATATTTAACCAGTGTCAAATGTCCAGACCCGGAAACACGCACTGAGGCCATGAGTGGAAAGTGGTCCAAAGAGTGGATAGCAGCAGAGCAAACAGAGATTGACGCTCTCAGAATGCTTGCAGCTTTCGAAGTCATTGATCGACCCAAGAATGTCAATGTCGTGCAGAACAAATGGGTTTACAAGGTCAAGCTTCGACCAGACGGCAGCATTGAGCGCTTTCGCGCACGACTAGTGGCGAAGGGTTTTACACAGCGTCGTGGCGTTGATTTCTGGAACACTCACTCTCCTGTTGTTCACATCAATAGTCTACGATGGCTCCTTGCTATGACAGCCTCAAACGGTTGGGACACAGCTATGGTCGATATTAGCAATGCCTACCTCAACAGCAAACTTGATGTCCCCATCTACATGGAGCAACCAGATGGCTACCGCTCGGATGGCAAGGTCTGGCTTTTGCACAAAGCTGTCAACGGTATCAAACAAGTGGGGCGTTGTTGGTACCAGGAACTCATTGGTCGTCTCAAATCTGCCGACTACCAACAAAGCGCAGCAGATCCGTGCATCCTCTTCAAGCGCACAAAGGAACGTATTATTTTCATTGCTATCTATGTCGATGATATTTGTTTCTTTGGGCACACAGAGGAAATCACCTCTGCCATCAATTTGCTAAAATCCTTCTATAAGCTCCGCAAACTAGGTCATATCAAGACCGTACTGAATATGGAAGTTCATCGAACACCAACTGGCATTTACTTGCATCAACGAGCTTACACCAAAGAGTTACTCCAACGCCATGCAGACCTAGTCAATGGAAAGAAGACAGCAGTAACTGCTCTCCCCAGTCCTCTCAGTCTTCAACCTCGAGAAAATGATGAACCCACAGCAAATCAACAGCTCTACCAAGCAATCCTTGGTGGCATCAACTATTTGGCAACACACACACGACCAGACTTGGCACCAGCAGTCTCATATCTTGGCGCCTTCAGCAAGGACCCAAGCAAACACCACTTGCAGATCCTCATTCGAGTCCTTCAATATATCAATGGTACACGTGAGTATGGTTTGCTTTATTCCAACACAGGGTCTGGAATTTTCGGCTACTCGGATGCTGCTCATGGAGTTCATGCTGATGGGAAATCACAACTTGGCTACTTCGTTTTGTTTGGAAATACCGCTATCAGCTGGGCATCAACTCGCAGTCCTACAGTTATGCTGTCACCTCAGCAAGCAGAATACGTTGCAGTCTCAGAACTAGGACGAGAACTGGAGGCCATCTCACAACAGCACACAGCACTTATGCTCCCATCCCCAACTCCTATTCCAATCTATACTGACAACCAAGACGTCATCAATTTGAGCTCAAACGATCTCTACACTAATAGGTCAAAACATATTCTGGTTAAGTATCACTATATCAGGGAACTGGTTGATCGACAAGTGATTCGACTGGAATGGATTCATGGTGGCGAGCAACCAGCAGATTATCTTACAAAATCATTACCAGCTGCTTTAGGTGCTTACCATCTTAGTCATATTGGTCTTTGTCGTGTGCCTTAGTTTCTGTCCCCTTTCTTTATTTGCATTGCATTCTCTTTCTCCTTTCTCTTTCTAGCCCTTCTTCTTCTTCTGCATTGCTTCTTATATTCCTGCATTCAAGCTTCTTTGCTCTCCATCTACAAATTTCATATGGGCATTCTTTTCTTATTGTTCTGCCACCTGGTGGCCAGTCATACCTGTTTATTGCTTTTCCTTAACCAGTGTACGGTTTCCTTACGTTGCCTATGGCGTAAGGTTTTCCTCCGTGCTGGCCCTTTTGCTCCTGCCCACAGCTTAGGGGGGAGTGTTAGATTTTGGGTTTTTGCAGTAAGCAGTGTGCAGGAGCAACACCTCACACTGTGGTGCATGGGAGCACCAACTGTGATGAGGATTTGGTGCATTTTTTCTCACCTGGTCTTTGTCACAATTTTGTATAAAGCCAAACAGCATACATTGTACAACAGTCTCCCATCTCAGCTTCACAATCACAAGAGAGTAGTCCACCAGAGTAGTTCACCACCATCCACAATCAGCAGCAGTCATTTCTTTCACTTAGTGTCGTTGCATTTAAATTGAGAATACTCACTCAACTCTTGTCCAAATCAATAGTCCTCGTTAACTCACTGAAATGGCTGCCTGAATCAACTGGGTCACTGACACAGTCGATATCAGCAACACGTACCTCAACAGCATATTTTATCTGCCAATCTGCATCGAGCAGTTCATTACCACTGCACTGACTGCTGGAGTTGAACAGCCACCTAAATCAAACAGTTGTCAGGAAAGTCATGCAATCTTCTGGGACTACTGCATCCTCTTTTGTCAGATTGACTCATCATCCACACCACAAGCTAAGTTAACAATATTTGCTTTTTGGTGATTCTGGCCAAAACTTCTTCTGCCATTGCCTTGCCTAATCCTTTTACAAACTCTGCGAAATGGAAGCAATGAAACCATCCTCAATATGCAACTGGAACACTGCCACAACGGAATCTTCTTGCACCAGAAAGCCTATATCAAGGATTTACTTCAACGCCATGCCAACATTATCAACAACCGTACTGCAGTAACTGCCCTTCCCAGTAGTCTCAATCTTCAGCCACGTGGGATTGACCAACCAGCTCCAGACCAGAACCAGAGACTGTACCAGGCAATCCTTGGTGGCATCAACTACCTTGCAACACACACGCGACCAGACCTTGCCCCAGCAGTTTCATACCTTGGTGCCTTCAGCAAAACTCCTAGCGAGCAACACATGAAGATCCTTATTCTGGTTCTCGAATATCTCAACAGTAATAGTGAGTATGGTTTTTTCTATTCTCGCAACTGCACAGATATAGCCAGTTACTACAACGCTGCCCATGGTGTCCACTCAGATGGGAAATCACAGCCTGGCTACTATGTTCTATTTGGAGGAACAGCTATTAGTTGGACATCTGTTCAGAGCAATACTGTCATGCTGTCACCGCAGGAAGCTGAATATGTTGCTGTGTCTGAACTGGGACGAGAACTTAAGGGACTATCCCAACTCTATTCAGCACTTCAACTTCCGTCTCCAACTCCTCTTGTCATCTACACTGACAACAGCGGTGTGATCACCCTCAGTTCAAATGATATTTACACCAATCAGTCAAAGCATAAAGTATCATTATATTCGAGAACTCGTGGAACAAAAAGTAGTACGGCTTGAGTGGATTGCTGGAGGAGAACAGCCTGCAGACTATATGACGAAATCTCTCTCAGCTGCTCTCAGTGAATACCATTTGAGTCGCATTGGCCTTTGTTTCTTCTCTTTCCTCTGATTCATTTTTTCTTATCTGTGAAGCTGTTTTCTTCTTTGTTCCTTTTCATTACTTTGACTCATTTTCTTTTACCTCTGAAGTTCACTATGTGCCCCCATCCATTTTTGTTAGTGTGGTCTGTCCTTTCTGTTCTGCCATCTGATGGCCAGTCATACCTGTTTGTGATTCTGAACGCTTGCAAACGAATGTGAGCGACAATTGCCGTCAACGACAAAGTCGGTGGCACCTGACTTTCGACCTGACTTTCAACCCACTGCAAGGCGAGGTCTCGTTTTCGATGGTACCACTTAGTAAAGCGATCCCAAATGTTAGATTTTGGGTTTTTGCAGTAAGCAGTGTGCAGGAGCAACACCTCACACTGTGGTGCATGGGAGCACCAACTGTGATGAGGATTTGGTGCATTTTTTGTCACCTGGTCTTTGTCACAATTTTGTATAAAGCCAAACAGCATACATTGTGCAACAGTCTCCCATCTCAGCTTCACCATCATAAGAGAGTAGTCCACCAGAGTAGTTCACCACCATCCACAAACAGCAGCAGTCATTTCTTTCACCAAAACCCAACAAATCCCCACGTGGATAGTGCGTTTGAAAGCTCTGTCAAATTCGTGTATGGATCTGCAAAAAGTTAGGAGCTTTTTCTTTGTAAAAGAAAATTAGAGAAAATTGCAAAGTTAATTCACATCTGGAGGGTTCGATGCTCTGACATTGTAACTCTGCAGGGAATTTAGCTAGAAACCTTTGTAATCGTGCGTTGGAAAGCCCTTGCTGAGCGCTATCAAACGGCATCGTCACGCTTTGGATACATGCAATATCCACGGAGTTAGGTCCGGAAATCAACTTTTTGTAGAGGCCTTCACTGGACCTGCGGTACCCCTACATTTGTAGAGCTCGCTTTCAGCATTGCGAATATATTTTTTCATGCAAAGTTAATATGAAGAATCAGGTGTTACCGAAAGAATTCGCTATGATGGCTGATTGATGAATTGGCCTGCTATGTTATCCCGGAAAGACATTTTTAATCGAAACCGTTTTCCACCCTTTCGATTACAAGGAATATCCAAACCTCATGAATACTGGGTTGGAAAAGATACTCTACATTGTTCTCCTCCTAGTCAAGCTCAAGATTCCGATGTTTGGTACACAAAACATGCTGGATTTCGTAGAATGCGGTTTTCCTACTTAAACTGTAGGTTTTCAGTAAAATTCGCGAAAATACAATAAACCTCACGCTCCTCAGAGCTAAAAAGGTTTGCAGTACCTTGCTCTTGCTATTGGAAAGGTTTTGGAGGGCGACGCACTCCAAAACCATCTGTAACAAGCAAAATACACACCAGGTGCTATATATAAAGCAGAGTTGTAAGAGGCCCGACCTAACGTTCATGTCTGACAAGCAAATTCAGCAATTCCTCTTGGGAAAAAGGTTGGAATCAACTCTTCTTTTGTGCCCTGTACTGCTGTGATGGCCAGAAATGCGTAACTTGGGACATACCACCTCACAGTACTCGACCCACTAAGTAAAGCCGTCTCTGACCCTCCTTCGACCCTGCGGAGGTCAGGAAACACTTATTTTAAGCTAAAAAGTAGAAGAACTCTTAACTCTACTTTTTTTTCATTTACAAAGTTGAAAAACTTTGGTTGTGCTGCCAAAAAAACCAGTAGCATCAAAAAAGTATAAAGCTACGCCATGGCTGGCTGTGTACCTGACACCGACCCTGCTCCTGAACCCAATGCCGATAGGCCTGCCTCTGAGGAGGTTCTGACACACGCCGTCACACCATTGTCACACTGGGTGATGCTACTGTTGTCGCTATTGCCGATGAGACCTTTCCTGACCGACCAGTAGGCAATTAGGTGGTGCAACTATATGAATCATCACTAACTCTGACATAAGGGTATTGTCATTGATGCTGATGGTGGAGATGACAAGAGTGGCCTTCCACAGCAAGAGTTCTTCCAACTTGAGGCTCGAGTCTTCGTGTTCACCTGCCACTCTGCTCTCACAGATGAGATTAGTACAGACAGCCACTTTGCTCTCCTCAGCACTACTGGTGTACTGGTGGCTATTGCCAAGCCATCCAACCTGAGTCCGAACTCGAGCAGTGTATCATCAGACAGCTGTCCATTGACCTCAATGAACTGATGCCTGCTGGTCTCGTTGCCCATTCCCCTGAATGGATTGATTGGCTTTTTGCCCACCTGCCCTGCAACTGGCCTGGCGCTCCTGTCCTTAAATCCCCCAGTGAGACGGATATGTTGGATATTACCACTGCCCTCAAAAACCTGGATGGCACATACACAATGTCTACCTTCATGCACCTTGGTATCCACATCAACATTGAAACTGCTGCTGATGAGCTTTTTGAGCTTGTTCACTTCTATCTTGAAGCCAATGACGCCGATGTTGTCGTCCTCCCTGGGAGGGCAAGTTCGTGCGACCTGGTGTTGGTATTGTCACCCAAGGTTTGCCCTCAGAGCTCTGTCTTTATTGCTACTTCCATGCAGTGTACCCAGATCGACCTGCCATGCCCCAGGTAACGAACAACTGGGCTACCCAGGTTGCTAGTGTCCCCAGCTTTCGCTCTGAAGCTGAGCGGCCCTTCCTCATCCCCTCGCACGCACAGTGCCTGCTGAGAGTTGTCGCCCACCAGTTTTGCCTGAATCCTCAGCTTTCGTCCACCAATGACCACAGGTACGCCAATCATTGATGTTCTCAGAGGTCCCCACCTCTGACGCCACCTCCGCCCCCAGTCATCCCCTTCTGTCCATTTTGACACTGAGGCAGCCCAAACTGCAGCTGCGCGTTCTGCCCTTGCCAGTGCTAATGCTACCCGTGCCGAAGTTGCTTAAGCTGCTGCCTGCGAAGCTGCTTCCTGTCAATCTGCCAAACGTGCTGCCCTCGTCTGCCAGGAGGCTGAACGAGCTGCGGCTGCCTGCGCTGTTGAGCTTCGACCCACAGGGTACACGACAACTGTTACTGATGATCCCTTTGAGTACTCCATCCAATCACATTGGATGGGGTGTTTGAAGGGCTCAGTAGATTCAATACTTGAATGGGGCGCTCGGAAGGGCTAATCTGTTCTCAATAAAAAGAGATAGGCAAAGGCGGCTGTTGTTCTAGCTTTGTTCATCCTACTGGTAGGAACAATGCAATTAGAACATGCACAAAAACGCTCAAACTACGCACTCTGCACATGTAACACAGCACAGCAAGCATGCAGAAGCAGTGTACCACTGCCCCAGGCTCCGGAATTCCGCTCTCTGCATCGGAATTCCGCTCCCTGCATCGGAATTCCAGCTTTTCTGCTGTGCTGTGCAATCTGAGCAATGCAAAAGGCATTTAGGAATCAGGGATTGCACCAATCACTGCATTTCTAAAAGTGAGATAAAAACTGAGCTCACCAGAGATTGCAACAATCATTGGATTTCCAAAAACAAGGAAAAAAGCGGCTTGTTTCCCAAACAAGCTTCCTGATTTGGAAACAACCAAACCAATTTACAAGCAACTGATGAAATCCCACCCAGAACTGGAGGGACTTGGTGTGTGTGTGGGAATGAAGAGAGAGAGAGAGAGAGAGCAGTGATGATGGAAAAGGGAGAGGAGTGAGAGGCTGGAGAGAGGAGAGAGGAGTGAGTGGGCAGAGCTGGAAGAGAGAGCAAATGGAGGAAGAGAGATTGGCTTGTTTTGCACTGGATTCTGTCAAAGCAGCAAGGAGGGGGTTTTTTTTCCTTGTTTGATCTCTGTGAGAGGTTGCTGCTTTTATACTCCTGCAGGTTGGAGCCATCAGAAAACAGAGGGAGCAGTGGGCTGCACAGAGCAGGCCACAGAAATGAGATAAAACAGGCTGAGCACAAACCCCCATCCTGGGCTAAGTACCAATTCAGGGCTGTGTTAGATTTTGGGTTTTTGCAGTAAGCAGTGTGCAAGAGCAACACCTCACACTGTGGTGCATGGGAGCACCAACTGTGATGAGGATTTGGTGCATTTTTTGTCACCTGGTCTTTGTCACAATTTTGTATAAAGCCAAACAGCATACATTGTACAACAGTCTCCTGTCTCAGCTTCACCATCACAAGAGAGTAGTCCACAAGAGAGTAGTTCACCACCATCCACAATCAGCAGCAGTCATTTCTTTCAGGCTGAGCACCACCCAGGGCTGGGCATCACTCAGGGCTGAGTACCAGCCAGGGCTAAGTACCAGCCTGGGCTGAGCACCACCCAGGGCTGAGTACCAGCCTGGGCTGTGCACCACCCAGGGCTAAGTACCAGCCAGGGCTGAGTACCACCTTGGGCTGAGTACTTTGTCTGGGCTGAGTACCACCAGGAACCAATTTACAGCTTGTTTGAGAAGCAGTTGCTTGTAAATTGGTTTGGTTGTTTCCAAATCAGGAAGCTTGTTTGGGAAACAAGCCGCTTTTTTCCTTGTTTTTAGAAATCCAATGATTGGTGCAATCTCTGGTGAGCTCAGTTTCTATCTCACTTTTAGAAATGCAGTGATTGGTGCAATCCCTGATTCCTAAATGCCTGTTGCATTGCTCAGATTGCACAGAACAGCAGGAAAGCTGGAATTCCGGATCAGGAAGCGGAATTCCGATGCAAAGTGCGGAATTCCGGTGCAGAGAGTGGAATTCCGGTGCAGAGAGCGGAATTCCGGTGCAGAGAGCGGAATTCCGGTGCAGAGAGCGGAATTCCGGAGCATGGGGCAGTGGTACACTGCTTCTGCATGCTTGCTGTGCTGTGTTACATGTGCAGAGTGCGTAGTTTGAGCGTTTTTGTGCATGTTCTAATTGCATTGTTCCTACCAGTAGGATGAACAAAGCTAGAACAACAGCCGCCTTTGCCTATCTCTTTTTATTGAGAACAGATTAGCCCTTCCGAGCGCCCCATTCAAGTATTGAATCTACTGAGCCCTTCAAACACCCCATCCAATGTGATTGGATGGAGTTCTCAAAGGGATCATCAGTAACGGGCGTAGTGTACCCCGTGGGTCGAATCTCAACAAACCAAGAAGAGCAAAATCGGTGAGGCACTCAACGGCAAGCCTACTTGTGACCTTCATGGAATCTGGGTCTCACACTCTCGCGAGGAATGCCTCAACTTCCCTCACGGGAAGTCAGAGCCAGCTCGCCCTGCAAAGAAGGCCAAGGGCAAGCAGCCTGCACACGCCAACAGTTGTCGTGTACCCTGTGGGTCGAACCTCAACACACCCCCGCAATAGAAAGAGAGGGGGCAACTGTTTCTCCTGGAGTACATGGCTGTCCAACAATGCCAGCCAAGCAGTGGGACTCGGACCCACCCATGCACCCCCCTACACTTGTGAAAACCTGCATGAACCCACAAGTGTAGCTGGAGAAGCCAGAGGGAGCCTTTAGACTAAGCGTTGTGCTGATTTGAGCGTGGGCACCACGCTTACACCTTGGAGGTCGGCGAGACTGCAAATTCCCATCAGTGATGCAAGCTTTGCATGTTGAGCTGCAGGAAGAGCTTTGGTGAGAAGATCGGCAATCATCATGTCCATTGGGCAATGAATAAGTTGAACCTCCTTTTTCTCCAAGTGGTCCAGTATGAAATGCAACCTCACGTCAAAGTGTTTGACCCGGCCATGGTGTATTGGATTCATAGCAATAGCTATGGTTGAACGATTGTCTTCATAAACAGTAGTGGGCTTATTTGAATCCATACCCAGCTGCTGGAAGAGCATTCGTAGCCAGATTGCCTCTTTGATGGCCTCAGTAAGGGAGAAGTATTCCGCCTCAGTTGAGGACAAAGCGACAACTGATTGTTTCTTGCTGTACCATGTAATAGCACCCCCACAAAGCATGAACACATGCCCTGACCTCGACTTGCGTCCATCCTCTTCAGCATAGCTGGCATCAGCGTAGCCATGTGGTTCATCCCACTCTGGGTAAGAAATACCCGCAGCTTTCTCTACCTCTGGGAGCGTTGCATTGGTGATGCATGTCATCTGGGAGTCTCCCTTCTGGTAGAAAAGTCCATGATCCCAGGTAGCGCGGACATATCGCAGCAATCTGTCAAGCGCAAGGGAATCTGAATGGGTTGGAGCAGACTGGTATTGTGCAAGTGTATTCACAGCATACGCAATGTCAGGGCGCGTCAAGTTTGCAAGGTAAGCAAGTTGCATGAGTGTGCTTCGGAAGTATTCCGACTCTTTTTGTGGAAGTTTTCCAGAGTCCACATCGTGCATCCATGTCGTGGACATGGGAGTTGCTTTGATTTTGACAGGTAAGCCTTCATCGTCACACCAGTAGTTCGCTTCCTCCAAGACATGCTGTGTGTAGTTTTTCTGTCCAATAAAGATTCCATCTTTGATTTTCTCAACTTGGATGCCAACAGCAACTTTTGGGTTGAGGTCCTCGCGGATTTTGAACTTTGATTTGATCAGAGAAAGAATTTTGGCAATTTCTTCTTCAGTGTGACTGAAGATGAGGATGTCATCTACATATAGAGTGATGATGGTCTTGACCTTTCCATCAGGGTGCCTTTGCACAAAGACACAGTGGTCAGTCTTCAATTGCGTAAATCCAATTTCTACTAGGAAGTCGCGGATTGTTTTGTACCACTGTCGACCAGACTGGTGCAGTCTGTACAGACTCTTCCTGAGTAAACAGACAAGAAGTATCCCGTCTGCACCACGTATCTCAAAGCCTTCTGGTTGTTCCATGAAGTTTTCAATGTCCAGTTTGGCGTTCAAGTATTCGGTTTCGACATCAAGGCCTGCAAGTATGAGGTCAAACAGCAACGAGATAGCAAGGATTGCCCTTATGGAGGAGCTGCGGACGACAGGGGAGAAGGTCTCATTGTAGTCCTGACCAAAGATCTGAGTGTAACCCCGACCAACAAGGCGAGCCTTGAAGCATTCAAGGTACCCTTCACTGTCAAACTTGTAGGCAAAAACCCATTTGGGCTTGAGTATCTTACGCCCTTTAGGTCGAGCCACTAAGTCCCAGACATGCTTTGATGTGATCGAATTGATCTCTGAGAGTTGAGCTGCCTTCCAATACTTTGCAAAAGGAGAACGCATGGCCTCTTTATGCGAAGCAGGGAGTGGCGGTAAGTCCCGCTGGTGGATCCTTTCTGTTGGATATGCTGTGACTTCCTCCGGCTCAAGCACAGTGCATGCTTTGAGCGTTTGGTAGAGTTCACGAAATTGTCCCTGTGCTATTCGTAGTTTACGAATTCTTGCAGTTAAAGCGCGGAGTGTTTTCCGACTGTAAGTGGAAGGACTTGTGGCAATTGATGGTTTTGTTCGTAGTTTACAAAGGTTTGCCTTCAATGCCAGGTAGTCACGTAAACCTGATGGCTCTCGTGGTATGATTGGGGGATTTGTTGCCTCCCCTGTTGACTCTGGCAAAGCTAGAATGTCAGGGAAGTTGAGCGCTCCCTAGGAGGGATTTCCTGTTCATCAGGTATTGACTCTGGTTCAGAATCAGAAGCGTCGTATAGCATACCTGGCTGTAGATCTCCCCCCTGTGATTCTGCAGGTGGTACATCGTCTTCTTGTGAGTCAGACAGAGCGTCAGGATGTGCCACATCTGGATCAGTGGACATAGCAGGGGTATGCAACGAGGAGGAAAGATATTGGAAATCCTGAGCTGTGGGTTGGACTGGTCCCCATTCCTTCAAGCGGGAGTCATGAAGGAACTGTCTCCAGTTCCGCACAATGCCAGGAAAAACATTTTCGTGAAAGGAGACATGGAAGTGTTCCGATATTCTCTGGGTTTTCAAGTCGTAGACAACTGGAAGAGTGTTTCCTTTATACCCTAAGAATATGCCTGATGCCCCTTTGTCAGGATGTTTAAGCGTTCGCTTTTCCTTTGGGATACGGTGGATAACCAAACAGCCAAAGGTGCGGATGTAATCAACATTTGGCTTTTCACCGTACCAAGCTTCGTAAGGTGTTTTCTTAGTGTAAGAGTGGTAAACCCTGTTCTTGATGTATGCTGCGTAGCAGACTGCATACACAAAGAAAGAGTGGGGCAATCGTGACTCTTAGAGCATGCAGTGTGCCATGTCTTTGAGAGTGTTGACCTGACGTTCTACCAGCCCATTGAATTCCTTGGTGAATGCAGGACTAGGTTCTAAAACAATAGGAGGATGCCGAGTATTGGCCCAAGTTTTGAATTCTCCATCTTTGAAGATTTCCCCCCTGTCACAGCGCACAGATGTGATATGTTTGCCATGTTGTTGTTCAAACCTTTCGATCGTAGACTGGAATCTTGTGGGCGCGTCGGACAAAGAGTTGAGGAACTCAATGTCAAGCCAACGGGTTGACTCTTCCACAACCAGTTGCCAATGTTTTTCACATTGGTGTCCACGTGCGGGCAGTGGGACAGCATCAGTGTGTAAACGACCAAGCAGTGTGGTGTTTGGTCTGGAAGTGGAGTGGATAGGCGAAGCTTTCAATTTCCCAACATCACATGTCACGCAGGGAATGTCATGAATGAGGAAAAATGAATGACCAACTTTATTCAGATTTGACCAAGTACGCTTCAAAGAAGATAAAGACAGGTGACCAATTTCTTGGGAAGAGCTCGGACTGCTTCAATGTTCTGAGGGTTTGGTAAAGGGTCTGGGTCAGTTTGACTTAAAGTTGGGGTTGCAGTTTGCAAAGGAGCAGTTTGCTGTTGCAACTCACCTGGGGTGTCCCCCGAAGGAGTCGGCGCGTCCCTTCCAAGTTCTGCCCTGTCGAGACCATTATGTCCCGTCAGAAGAGAAGGGTCCACAACATAGACATTCCCTGTGTCCCTATGAGCAATGGTAAAGTCTGAACCATGTACCCGAGGATGCAATAGGGCTGTGTCTGCTGTGAAAGTCACGTTGTGACCTGTCTGCCGCACGATTTGCTGAACCGAGAGTAGAGTGTCTGAGAACTCTGGCACATAGAGCGAGTTCCTCATGATGAGAGCTCTTCCGTTAACGAACAGGGTGAAGTCGCCCACTCCAGTGGCAGTTGTAAAGCCGTCAGCTGTTTTGATCTGCTGGGAGGTGGGCCGCAAGTTTGTGAAGTGCTCTTCACAAGGCGACATTGTCCTGGAAGCCCCAGAGTCAAGGATGACCTGGTGTGGGTTGCCGCCAGCAAGTCTTGTCATCAGCGCAGTCTCGTAGATGCGGCGGTAGGTGACATTGCGGTAGAGGAAACGTCCAGATTCGTTCATCACTTTGTAGCCGACGTTTGAGACAATGTTGTCAGTGATCCAGTCTGGATCCATTCTGCCGTCAAGAAGTGTAACTGTGAGTTCCACTTCAAATTCCTCCTCCACCTCAACGGCCTGGCATGTTCCAATTCAAACTCCCGTGCCGCAAGTGCCCTTTCTACTGAAAGGAAGTCGTCCAGAGCTGAAGTGTCTGTCTGCAAGGCGCGCAGCACCCTCAGTACTGAACTCCAACATTTCGACGTCTTCTGCTTCAGGAGGTGGTGGTGGAGTATCCATCCTGTAACATTTGTGGGGAGGAGAGTCCTCAGAGGCTGCGCAAGAGGCTTGGTGGTGTTCTTTAGCGGCCACCTCACGTGCAATCTTGGCAGTCTCAGTAGCTTTCTTGGAATCAGCTGACGTGGCCTTGGCTTCTTTGGCGTGTGCAGGCTGCTTGCCCTTGGCCTTCTTTGCAGGGCGAGCTGGCTCTGACTTCCCGTGAGGGAAGTTGAGGCATTCCTCGCGAGAGTGTGAGACCCAGATTCCATGAAGGTCACAAGTAGGCTTGCCGTTGAGTGCCTCACCGATTTTGCTCTTCTTGGTTTGTTGAGATTCGACCCACGGGGTACACTACGCCCGTTACTGATGATCCCTTTGAGAACTCCATCCAATCACATTGGATGGGGTGTTTGAAGGGCTCAGTAGATTCAATACTTGAATGGGGCGCTCGGAAGGGCTAATCTGTTCTCAATAAAAAGAGATAGGCAAAGGCGGCTGTTGTTCTAGCTTTGTTCATCCTACTGGTAGGAACAATGCAATTAGAACATGCACAAAAACGCTCAAACTACGCACTCTGCACATGTAACACAGCACAGCAAGCATGCAGAAGCAGTGTACCACTGCCCCATGCTCCGGAATTCCGCTCTCTGCACCGGAATTCCGCTCTCTGCACCGGAATTCCGCTCTCTGCACCGGAATTCCACTCTCTGCACCGGAATTCCGCACTTTGCATCGGAATTCCGCTTCCTGATCCGGAATTCCAGCTTTCCTGCTGTTCTGTGCAATCTGAGCAATGCAACAGGCATTTAGGAATCAGGGATTGCACCAATCACTGCATTTCTAAAAGTGAGATAGAAACTGAGCTCACCAGAGATTGCACCAATCATTGGATTTCTAAAAACAAGGAAAAAAGCGGCTTGTTTCCCAAACAAGCTTCCTGATTTGGAAACAACCAAACCAATTTACAAGCAACTGCTTCTCAAACAAGCTGTAAATTGGTTCCTGGTGGTACTCAGCCCAGACAAAGTACTCAGCCCAAGGTGGTACTCAGCCCTGGCTGGTACTTAGCCCTGGGTGGTGCACAGCCCAGGCTGGTACTCAGCCCTGGGTGGTGCTCAGCCCAGGCTGGTACTCAGCCCTGGCTGGTACTCAGCCCTGAGTGATGCCCAGCCCTGGGTGGTGCTCAGCCTGAAAGAAATGACTGCTGCTGATTGTGGATGGTGGTGAACTACTCTCTTGTGGACTACTCTCTTGTGATGGTGAAGCTGAGACAGGAGACTGTTGTACAATGTATGCTGTTTGGCTTTATACAAAATTGTGACAAAGACCAGGTGACAAAAAATGCACCAAATCCTCATCACAGTTGGTGCTCCCATGCACCACAGTGTGAGGTGTTGCTCTTGCACACTGCTTACTGCAAAAACCCAAAATCTAACACAGCCCTGAATTGGTACTTAGCCCAGGATGGGGGTTTGTGCTCAGCCTGTTTTATCTCATTTCTGTGGCCTGCTCTGTGCAGCCCACTGCTCCCTCTGTTTTCTGATGGCTCCAACCTGCAGGAGTATAAAAGCAGCAACCTCTCACAGAGATCAAACAAGGAAAAAAAACCCCCTCCTTGCTGCTTTGACAGAATCCAGTGCAAAACAAGCCAATCTCTCTTCCTCCATTTGCTCTCTCTTCCAGCTCTGCCCACTCACTCCTCTCTCCTCTCTCCATCCTCTCACTTCTCTCCCTTTTCCATCATCACTGCTCTCTCTCTCTCTCTCTCTTCATCCCCACACACACCAAGTCCCTCCAGTCCTGTGTGGGATTTCATCATGGTTGCCACTGAGGTCTTTGCTGAAGCAGCTGTTTCCATCTCAGAAGTGCCGTGGTGAGCAGAGTGTCTGCTGTTCTTCTCTTTGCTTTGCTGGTACAGCGTGTGGCAGTTTGTCAACTCCTTGACGAGATCGCTGGTGTTGGCGTAGCCTGACAGCCCCTTGAGAAGATTTTGACGAACGCCAGAGAAGATTTCATGTCCAGGCATCGTTTCCCTTGCTTTGTGGATGATGGCAGAACGCAGGATGTTTGTCACACCCCTGCAAGTGGTGGCAGTACATTTGAAATGCTTCGGCCAATCCGTGACCAGTGTGGTCAGAGTGGTGTACCACTCCTGAACTGCCAGACCAGAGTCTCTGGGTTTTGCCAAATGACTGTAAGTCGCAAGCCACTTGTCCTGCTGTGAACCAGTGTGGTCCTGCAGGGCGTACTTGTCATTGAGCCACTTGTACCGGTCAGCGCAGTTGGTGATGTTTGCCGCATTGATGGAGCGCACATCCTCAATGCGCGAGCAGGAGTCGAGGGTAGCAACCGCCTTGTCGTGTTGGGCCTCAAGCTCCCTGTAGATCTTGTGTTCTTGGCGTATACCAGTGTGGTACTTGTCAAGGGCAGCGTGGTGCAGACGGTACATCTCACTGTACGCAGCCTTGGCCTCCGCCGTTGCAGAGGATTCAGGGCGAGAACCAATACTGGGAGGAGCAGCGCTGATGCCGACCTTGGTGCAGTGCTCGTTGAACGTACCGAAGTAATCAGGCTTGAGGAAGCTGGCAACAAGATTGTATGCCATGACCGGCTTGATGACTTCTTCCACATGCAGTTCCCAAGCCTGGTAGCCGTAAGAAGAGAAGCGGACAGCCTTGGGGGTCGAAGAAGACATGCTAAGTAGCGGCTTGGTGGACCAGTGGACTTGTTTAGAGCGGTAGCCCTTTTCTTGTAGAGAGCCAAGAGCCCTTTGTTGCCTTAAAGTAGCTGGTGAGCCGGTGCTCACAGACAGGTTGGTCTTGTTTAGAGTCAGAAACCCTTTTCTTGTAAGAGTAGCAGGGCCCTGTTCGAGCGTACAAGTGTGGCCAACGGCTTGTAGGTAGCTTTGTGATGAAATCCCACCCAGGACTGGAGGGACTTGGTGTGTGTGAGGATGAAGAGAGAGAGAGAGAGAGAGCAGTGATGATGGAAAAGTGAGAGGAGTGAGTGGGCAGAGATGGAAGAGAGAGCAAATGGAGGAAGAGAGATTGGCTTGTTTTGCACTGGATTCTGTCAAAGCAGCAAGGAGGGGGTTGGATTCCTTGTTTGATCTCTGTGAGAGGTTGCTGCTTTTATACTCCTGCAGGTTGGAGCCATCAGAAAACAGAGGGAGCAGTGGGCTACACAGAGCAGGCCACAGAAATGAGATAAAACAGGCTGAGCACCAACCCCCAGCCTGGGCTAAGTACCCATTCAGGGCTGAGTACCACCCAGTGCTGGGCATCACTCAGGGCTGAATACCAGCCAGGGCTGAGTACCAGCCTGGGCTGAGCACCACCCAGGGCTGAGTACCAGCCTGGGCTGTGCACCACCCTGGGCTAAGTACCAGCCAGGGCTGAGTACCACCTTGGGCTGAGCACTTTGTCTGGGCTGAGTACCACCAGGAACCAATTTACAGCTTGTTTGAGAAGCAGTTGCTTGTAAATTGGTTTGGTTGTTTCCAAATCAGGAAGCTTGTTTGGGAAACAAGCCGCTTTTTTCCTTGTTTTTAGAAATCCAATGATTGGTGCAATCTCTGGTGAGCTTAGTTTTTATCTCACTTTTAGAAATGCAGTGATTGGTGCAATCCCTGATTCCTAAATGCCTGTTGCATTGCTCAGATTGCACAGAACAGCAGGAAAGCTGGAATTCCAGATCAGGAAGCGGAATTCCGATGCAGAGTGCGGAATTCCGGTGCAGAGAGTGGAATTCCGATGCAGAGAGCGGAATTCCGGAGCATTGGGCAGTGGTACACTGCTTCTGCATGCTTGCTGTGCTGTGTTACATGTGCAGAGTGCGTAGTTTGAGCGTTTTTGTGCATGTTCTAACTGCATTGTTCCTACCAGTAGGATGAACAAAGCTGGAACAACAGCTGTGTTTGTCTATCTCTTTTTATTGAGAACAGATTAGCCCTTCCGAGCGCCCCATTCAAGTATTGAATCTACTGAGCCCTTCAAACACCCCATCCAATGTGATTGGATGGAAAGTACTCAAAGGGATCAACAGTAACGGGCCTAGTGTACCCCGTGGGTCGAATCTCAACAGTCTTGAATCACAAGGAGTGGTGCGGTGGAGATGCCTGGCGACCCTGTAAGTCCGTAGTGCGTGGGGTGGGTTTGTCTAGGTGATACCTGGACGTAGCCTATAACGGTTCACCATTGATGGCGCTTTCTCTTCCCGTTGGCCCTTCAGGGCTGGAACAATATAAAAAAAAATAAAAATAAAAAAACACGTGACCAGACCTTGCGGCAGCAGTTTCATACCTTGGTGCCTTCAGCAAGGATCCCAGCGAGCAACACATGACGATCCTTATTCGGGTTCTCAAATATCTCAACGGTAATAGTGAGTATGGTTTATTCTATTCTCACAACTGCACAGATATAGCTGATTACTCCAACACTACCCGAGGTGTCCACTCTGATGGGAAATCACAGCTTGGCTGCTATGTTTTATTTGGAGGAACCGCTATTAGTTGGACATCTGTTCGGAGCAGCACTGTCATGTTGTCACCGCAGGAAGCTGAATATGTAGCTGTATCTGAACTGGGACGAGAACTTAAGGCACAATCCCAACTCTACTCAGCACTTCAATTTCCGTCTCCAACTCCTCTTGTCATCTACAATGACAACAGCAGTGTGATCAACCTCAGTTCAAATGACCTTTACACCAATCAGTCAAAGCATATCATGGTAAAGTATCAGTATATTCGAGAACTTGTGGAACAAAAAGTAGTACAGCTTGAATGGATTGCTGGAAGAGAACAGCCTGCGGACTATATGACGAAATCTCTCTCAGGTGCTCTCAGGGTCTCATACACCTGAGCTGAATGGGAAAGCGGAGTGAGCAGTTCGAACAGTCAGGGATGTCACACGATCCCTTCTAAGACATGCTGGTTCACCATGGTCATGGTGGGGATACGCGATTCGACATGCAGTAGATATCATCAATACACTTCCTGTCCTCAGCTGGGATTACTGTCTCCAGTTGAAACACTTCTTGGATTCCCTCCATGCATCAGTCAATTCAGAGTTTTTGGCTCAGGATGTTTGTATCACATCACAGCAAAGGAATGTGGACAAACGCATCAGTTTAAAAAGCTTGCAGAATGCGCTCGACCAGCAATTTACATTGGAAACATTGGTCGTTCCATCGCTCGTTTGATTGACATCAGCACGGGTAGAGTAATCACTCATCGATTGGATGACCTTGTGGTTGTAGAAGACACTTTCCCTCGCCTCAGAACTTCAGCAACAGAGGATATTGCTCCGGACCTCATTCATCAGCTTACACCACTCCTCAGCAAAGACAAACCTACATCAACTGAACAAAACATCACCAACCTCCTTCGTGAAGCCAATGTTTGCGTGGATCAATTCTCAGAACCAACACCTGCAGTGGCAGCTGAACGACAGCCTTCCACAGAACTAGCACAAATTGAACATGAAGTGGTCCAGGTACGGCAGATATCCGCTGGTGTCTGTCCAAAAAAACCAGTTATCTACCCATTTGATGGATGTTTCAACTTTTCAGACAGACGCGGATCTCCCCAATCTAAATTGGTGTCAGAGTTGGCGGACATGATTTTTCAATATCTAATCCGAATCCCCCAGATGCTGGCCTTACCAACAAGTTGCAGCAGCTCAAAGACCCACCATGCAAACCACTGCTGGATTTACTCCACAACATTGACTGGACGAGAAGGGCTAAGGCACTTCCAAGTAAGCAGGTAACGGAGAAAGTGAACCCCCTGATGCATACTTTTGGGGGTGAAAATGCACAGCTGCTTTAACCCAAATATTAATGATAAAACTTTCGATTTATCGATGATAAATATCGTGATATCTTATTAATGACGTTGAAGGTCCCAATGATCATTTTTGACCCTAATTAAATAATTGATAGGAAGCTTGGAGGCGCTAATCTGTTCTCAATAAAAAGAGATTGGCAAAGGCAACAAGTGCGCAATACATGCAGAAGAATAGTGCACAATACTGCAGAGCGGCACTGTTTAGTAACACGCTCTTATGTGATTTTCTGCCTTCTCCTTGCTGCGCTCTTGCCTGTGCAATCTTCTTGCTGCCTTTTTTGACTCTACAACACCGAGCACACGGCGCTTAGAAACCAGTGATTGCGCCAATCACTGGATTTCTGTATGTGAGGAAAACTGGGCTCTCATCAGAGATTGCACAAATCACTGGATTCCCAAAAAACAAGTAAAAATGCCTCCTTTTCTGCAACAAGCTGCTTGCTTTTGAGACAACTAGGCCAAAAACATTCTGTATTTTGGTTTTTTCCAGGTTTCTGGCCTGTTTTGTGTTCAGAGTCCACAGCGCGCCTCCTGTTGTGATTTGGAATGCGACGAGGGGCAGCTAGTTAAGTAGACTTTTACAGGGTGTACTAAACTGGAAGGGGTACGTTGTGTGAAGTGCAAATCTATTAACTGACAATTGAGCTATTTATATAGATATTCCTTATGTCGCAATTGTGAGACTACACTGAGGTCTCAGTGATAAAGTCTAGGGACTTTATTCGCAAAAACAATTGTACCTATCATAAAACTGCAAGGATTGGGACCCCTATTATTATTCCCGGTTCTTTAGTTTCCAAGGCGTTATCAAAGTGTATTTGCAGCTAACCCGTCTTTCTTATTGGGCCTGCTTTTACTACTTTCGTCTTAACAGTTTCCGATGCGCCAGGGTTTTCTCAACATATTTTCTTTTTCAGTGACTAACAGAGACTGCCTGACTGCCTAGGGATGGGGTGCCTGACAGGCTGTACCCCAAGCCCGCCTAATTTATTATTTATTTTTTGCACTTGTACATACTTGCATAGGGTTGGGGGGGACTTGGAGCATTTGTGGTGGATGCTCCAAGTCAGGGGGGTTGACTTGTCAATTTTCTCTCTCTCTGTTTTTGGGCCATTTCGCTTTTTCCTTTTTTTCTTCAATCTGATTTCTGTCCTTTGGCACCAATACAGAGTCCCTTCAAATCCATCTGGCTCACAAAGCTGAGGGTAGTGAGTGAGATGGTACACGCCCAGGGTGTGTACATGGATCCCTTTGTGGGGCTCCTCTTAAGGGGCCGTGGGTGGGGAATGCAGCTGGCCCCACCAGCGACTGTGTGACATTGCTGGCTCTGTGTTGGAGTGAGGATCCCTGGCGCTTGCCTGCCGCGGACGACAGTGATGGTGGTGGTGACGACGACGGCGTCAGTTGTCCCCAACCTTCCCGTCCCCGCTGAGGGTGTTGGTGGCTGCACCCGATGCAGCCCCCGACACCTGAGAGTTCAATCTACAAGCGCCTGCCTCGGTCCCTATTGCTGTGAGGGTGAGATGTGTGAGTACGAGTGTGATGCGATAAAGCCCGTTGGTCGAGTGATCGTGCCAACGCAGCCCAGCGGGGTGCGTGTACGATCACAGGTGTTTCCGCGTGCGAGTTCCCTGCTGGCGACCTTCCGACCCCTACATAGTCGACTCCCTTCTCTCTCTTCCCCCTGTCGCTGGCGACTGACAAGGGTTCCCACAGCACCGTCTGCGACAAGGGGCGCTAGGTCACGCCCTGTCTGTCCTGTTGCTATTAACCGCTCCTGTTGTATTTGAGATTAGGTTCCTGAGATAAAAACCCCATGTTTCCCTCTTCTCTCTCTTTATTCTGCAGGTTGTGTTGCGCCCTCAGGAGTGCCCTTCTGTTTCCCCTTGCATCGGCCCGCAGCCACGCGAGTAATCGGTGCTCCAGCACCGATCCTTCAGAGGATTGTCCCTCTGAATGTTCATTCTTGGTGTCTGAGACCCCTGTTAGACAGATCAGTGAGGACACTTCGTGGACTAGGCAAGTAGTAGGGTTGAAACACCCCCAAGACAACAGTCCAATAAAGTTAGTTTTAGCCTATTATTTGCTTTCCCTCACTCTAGGGCCCAGATCCCAGGGTCAAAGGAGTGAGTATAGTCTCACACAATGAAGACGTGATGTTTGTGACTGGGTTGTAGACAGAGCTGTCACCAAGGCGGTCCCGTGAAGGGGTCATGGCAAGGCAGAAGTGACTGTGGGGGAAAGGCGTAAAGTGCCTGTTTCTTGCCCATTTGCTGTGCCACTCACTGGCCCTATGAAGGGGATACCCTGTGGGCAACAGACAAAGTACATCTGCCTCTCCGACTATCAGAAGTGGGGCCGTCTTTCTACATAGGAAGCAGACAGGCGGGGAGCACCTGCCTTACCACCAGTGCAGCTCAAGTGAGCCCATGAAAGGAATAAAGTCCGACCATGGTGGATGAAAACAGTCTACTCTGAGTGAGTGAGTGGAAGGAGTGAATGAAGTGGAGATGTGTGTTTGTGGGTGGTCCTTCTCCCCAACTTGGAGAGAAAGAGAAAAACTCTGTTATGAATTATTGATACATGATGATGGTATACATGCTGTAATAGTTGCTAGGCAAGCGAGACTGGCACAGGGTAAAAACCTCTCCTATATTATCTGCTTGAGCAGAGGAGGGTAAACCGTTAACACTGGGTTTCCATTCCACTTAATACTCAGAGTATTTGTCATCAGCGCAAGCCAGCGCCCAGGTCTGCAATGGCAGTGGCTCGCTCTCCCATAGGCATCGTGAGAACTGATAACTGACAGTCACAATAGGTTACGGTCTGTCTTGTCTAACCAGTCAGTTCTGCCTAACAGTGGAGACAGCACAACACCCGTTGAACCCTCTCGGTTTGTGTTGGCAAAACAACTAAGCTGGTGGAAGCAACTTTGCAGAGTGAAATCATGACTGTGGACAGAGCCCACTGGGGCTGAACAGACGACAAAAGGACAAATCCAATTAAGTAGACACAGCAGACATAGATAAAAGTACTATATATTCTTAGTCAGGACATTATATGTTCAGATGATTGCAACCTTTATTGCACATACAACAAAGAAGTTTGCTTCATACTTAATCCCCCTCATTTGCCATTTCCAAATCTTCCGAAATTACAGAATCAAACGAAGCTAGTCGAACAGCTGCAATGGACTTCCAGTCATCATGACCACCTTCACTGCTCCATTTATGTGATGCGGGCCTGGTCTTGGAGACCTTTGAATAGATCAACATCATTGACCAGAAAGTTTGATATTTGTTCAATGTTTGTGTCAATATCATCCAAATCAGGACTGCCAGCTGAGGAATATTGTGGTTCTCTAAATGAATCTGCTGCTACTGTTTCCTGCATTGATTGCATTGGTGCCAGTCAAACGAAACTGCTCAAGGGAGAAACAAACCTTTGATTGAGGTTTGCCCAGTCCCAGCAAACTGGAAACGGGCGCTGATGGTGGTGACACACTGCTCAGAGATCCACCAGAAATGTCCACTTGTTGCTGCATACAGTCCCTTGAAGGCTGGCCTTCCTCAGGAAGGGGTCCGCTGATTTGGCTTTCAAAAGAATGAAGGATTGGCCTTGAGTATGATATGTGCAATTTGTCTAAGGGACTGGATTCCTCATTGCTTGACATTGAGAGAAGACTGCCGAGAAGGTTTTTCCTGCATTCCGCCAGATTATGAGAGAAAATGAAGAAGATGTCACAAGGAAGAAAAACAAGATGAGAGAGGTACCTTCTTTGCCTTGCAAGTTCTAAGGATGCTTGAGATGTGTGAGGACTGCACCAGCTGGGTGACTTTATCGAGACTGGCGACATGTCCAGTGGTAGTACGTGTGATGGCCTTGTCCTATCAGATGATACTGATCCTGGAGGAAGTACTGGCGAAAGAGCATCAAGTGCAGTCATGTCTGACTGAGCTGATTGCGATGTGACAAGTTGAACTCCATCAAAATCGTTTGGGAATGTGGATGAGGTGTGCAACTGATCAATTCCAGATGACGGCCTTTTGCATTCAGGCGGCTCCTTTTGTTTTGGGAAACTCCCAAATTGATTAAAACGGATGGACTGTTGGAAGCTAGCTGAATTGGACTTCTGTTGGGATTCCAGTTCAGAAGCTAGGGAGGCAGTGGGTGAACTGGCTTAGTGTTCTACTGGCTCCACTTGCGCCCACAGACATGGCAGGAGAAGGTACATGCTCAGGCTGATGGCTAGGGATGTGAGGGTTTGAGCTCAATGCAATTGAATGAAGCTGAATAGTAGTTGCTTGCATCCTCTCGGGCAGGCCAGGAGGCTGCTCTTTTGTGCTCAATGTAGTTGAAATTGTCTGAGACATCCCCTTCTGCAGGTCTGTTTCCACAATGTCTGAAGGTTGAATTCCATTTTGGTGCCTTGTGGAAAACTCAGGGCCAGTGTGGACTGTCCGAATCGAGGATTCTTCTAAGTCACGGCTTCTTTCAGCACAGGAATGGTGAATCTTGTCCTCAAGAGTTTGGGACAAAGACAAACTGTTTGCTGCAGACCCAGTCAAATTGGCTTCAAGACCACTGGACCAGTCACTGATATCCCCAGGGCCCTTGCTGGGAAATACAAAGGCAGTTCCATAGATGTCAGCTGGAGCTGAATTAGATATTTTCGGAAGGGAAGATGTAGTTGCTGCATATCCAAGTGTCTGTGATAGCCAGAAGTTGAGTTGCTGCCCATCCCCTTGGTGAGACTCTTGGTGTGTTCGCTTCTCACCTATCTTCTGCTGTTCCATCATTTTGGCACTGAATGGGTGGTTCCAGCCCTGAGCTGGCAGCAACATTTCCAACTTGCACTGAAGAGAAGTTTCCACCTGCAACAAGTTTTTCGCCAGTTTCTTCGTTAGAGGATGTTTTTGCAGGGTATGCTGCCAGTGGTAGAGCCCCACCATCTTCAGGTGCAGAAGTGACACTGTCTTTGGCAATAAGAGAAGGATAGCGCAATTGGGGTGTTGAAAACGGAAGAGCAGAGCTGGAGATATGCCGCTCTTGTGTGACAGTTATGGAGGATTTGCGTGTAATGTCATGTGAGGGCTTGGAAGCTCTATGCTTTGCATGCAGTTCTCCAAGACTATCATAATCCTCCTCTGCCGAAGACGCTGGTCTGGATCGCTTGGTAGTTGATTGACGGGCAGATGAAATCGTTGGTTGTTGGTGAACCAGGGGTGCAAATGATCGACGGAACGCCAACTCAACTGCAGAATGTTGTAGCGATTGCTGTGGACCGCTTTGCTGCTGCAGCTGCTGAAGCTGGAGTGCCGCCATTGCAGCAGCATTTGGTGTGTAGTAAATGCATGTCATCATTGTTCGTGCACAGCAAGTGATTGGCACGGGTATGCCAGCAATTGCGGCCTGCCGTGCGGCCTCTACTAAACGTTAGATCAACTGTGCCTGACATGGAATGCTGCCAATTGCAGACCTCGCAAATGACAAGGAGCTCCTTCCGAATCTGCACCGAGTAAGCCAAAAATTCCATTAATGATTCACAGCGAGCTGCAGAAAGACGGAGAAGGGTGAAAGTAATATACTTGATCAGGTTTAGCGATCGCGTTGGCCTCTGAGCGTCCCCTGGGATCGTCCTGCCCTCAGTTCGCCAGCCTGGCGAAGTCGACTGGTGATCTGAGGTCAGATGGATGCGGTGAGCGGCGACGAGAGATATGTGATCGCAGCGGCGGCAGGCAGGTAATGGTGCTGTTTGCTGCAGAGGCGACGTTTTTGAGCGACGAGTAGGGTTCGCTTTCTACGCCGTTGGGCGATTGAGGTCAGGTGGGTGGAGTCTGGGCGGCGAGCGATCACAGCGGCGGCAGGAAGATTAATGGTACTGTTGCTGCTTGCGTTGATCGGCGCCTCACTTGGTGTTGGTGTTGCCGGCGTGAGTTGCCGTTGGGATGGATGGCAGAATATGACAGATCTTGAAACCGGTGACAAGGTCGATGCTCGTTCTCTCACGGTCAGGAACTCTTATATGTTGCTCTCACGGTGGAAACTGCCAGTGTGGAGAATTCTGTGGCGCTTAAATGTCGCCGAACGAACAGTGCCAGCTGCTAACCCCGCGAAACTGGCTGCTGAGATCTTCGCAGTGCCAGACGCAACCACAACAGTGGTCCCACTCGTTGCCGCACTTCGTGCTGGTCTGCTCCCGTACGCAGGCACGCACCTCTTCACTACCTTAAACACAACTCCTCCGACTTGCGTTTCCTCCCGAAGTTCAGCTTTGTTCTCGTCGGTGGGTTTTGCCATTGGGCGGGTTCTTGTGCCGGGGATCCCGACACTTTGGAGATTGTTGGGGCGAGTTGCACGGAGTGTGGTTGCGGCGAGGACGGCGTTTCGGTCAGGGATTAACTGGCCACTCGAAAGCAGCGACGCGAAACGACCTTCGCGGAGGGGTTGTGTCATGGTCGCGTCTGTAGTTCCGCTTTCATGAGCTGCCTCGCGGCTACCTGCACTCCGGGGTAATCGGCTCAGCGCGTTTCCAGCGCAAGCAGCCTATTGCGAGAGTAACATTTTCGTGAGCTCATGCTTTCTTCGCTGCCTCCTGGACGATGCTGCTGCTGGCACGTGTCGCCTCGTCAATTGTTGCCGTCGCTCGACCTCCTCCTTTGCTACAGCTGCAGCACCTTTGCAGAGCTCGCGCACCGCGCATACTCCCTGCTGCTGCAGCCAGTGTCTTCAAGGAAGATCATCGAGGGCACGCCAAAGAGGACTAAGTGTACTGGAGATGCAGTGTCGGCAACGGCTGATATTGGCTTCAAGTGGTGGCTCCACACGCAAGGTTGTGCTTGTCAGGGGCATTTTTTGCGTTCCCCAGGAATGAAACGCCTGCTCGTTGCACTGTCTTCTCTTTCTCTCCCGCAGAGCACTGTTACCGACTTCAGCCGCTCAAAGGTGATTGATCGCTTCGAAGGATCGCCTACTGGGCAACGCGATCTCGGCCACCCAGATCATACGCATCCTCGTCTGTTCCGCACCAACCGATACTCGTGACCCCTCAAAAGTCCACCAGGGCAAATACTTTACCCCTCGCTCCCTTCGCCAAGTCATTTAAGTAGAGCTAAGCCCGTCGGCGGCGGAGGAGGGTCTGAGAAAGTTGCCAAAAGAAAAAACTAATTCCGTGACCAATCACAACTCACAACCAGACTCACACAACAACACGCAGCCATGGATCTTGCGCAGTTTTTGGTGGCGCTCCAAGGGCCGATACGCAACTCTGTGCATCTCATTGGTGCAGGTATCGACGTTTACAGTCTGCCTGAGGAGGACAGAGGAGGCCACATAATTGCATTGCATGACAGTATATCCGGACTGGAGAAAATTTCTGCACATCAACTGCAGGACCCAGACGCTTGCCGAGATGCTGGATTACTGAAGGCACGTGAATCCAGCGAGCTTTCGTCGAGCAAACTAATCGGACCTCAAATGGCCTTATATAGTGGTGCCTCGAATTCCTTCTTCAGCTTGCAGGTATGTTCGTGCGAAAAAAATCCTTTACCAACATTTGGCAGTTCCTTCTAAACCTTTCGAGTCATATGCTGAGCTCATAGCATACCGCCTTTCATCACAGTTGGTGAAGAGCCTTGTCAGTCTCATTATTCAGTCTATGAATGTTGATGACCAAATGTGAGATTATCTAGAAAATGGTGACAGCTGACAAATTACAACTTGGACTATTAGGGCTTCTCAAACAACCTTTTTCTTTAGAGTGAGAGGTCTTGTCAAATGGTGAAAGTGACTGATGAAGCCCTACAGACCACTTATGAACACCCTAAGCTCCGATGGCTGCTCTTTCATGTCATGTCTGTGACGTATCAACACAACTTGGTGTCGTTTCATGTCTTCCTCATCGCAGAGATGCAGGGGATGCTTGCTGAAAGCGCTGAGTATGTTAAGAACATTATTCAACTCAGGATGCTGAATTATCTTCCAGTCAAGCAGAACTTGTGCCTGCTGAAGGATCCATTCGCTTGCTAAATGAACTGAGCCACTTTCTATCAGTCTGTATACCCAAAGAATTTGTTGAAAGTGTTATATATATTTTGTCAATGTACATTGAAACCCTCCAAAAGATGGGTGATGGCTCACCAGGTATTGGAATGCTTATCTAGTAATCCTACAATAGTAACTATATTTTATAGACCCAACAGGCATTTGTCAAT
The DNA here is from genome assembly GCA_025765615.1 of Zopfochytrium polystomum. Taxonomy (NCBI): domain Eukaryota; kingdom Fungi; phylum Chytridiomycota; class Chytridiomycetes; order Chytridiales; family Chytridiaceae; genus Zopfochytrium; species Zopfochytrium polystomum. The sequence goes on along the minus strand of JAIVFJ010000001.1, from coordinate 427,072 downwards.
TTGCTATTGCCTACACTCTGAATATTCTCATTGTTCCCACTGCAGTGAGAGAGGGTTGGTTGTTCCTTAGTGCTTAGAATTTGTTACATGCGCTGAAACATATTCAGACCTGGTCAGGGCAATATTTGAAAAACTATCTGTGGCAGACTTTGGGAGGCTGGTCACCTTGGAACGTCAACTGCAGTTCTCATACTACCGAACTCCTCACAGGTTCTCCTCGCTCTTTAGCTTAAACTATCGCACTAATTATATGACTTTACTAGTACTCACCAGCCATTGTGTGATGCCTTTGTAGATCTAGCAAGAACTTTCCTCAAATTCCGCATTTTTGAGGACTTCCAGCTTGTGAAAATCTTCATACTTCTCTGTTCCTCGCTGAATGCTGCATGGAACTCCAATGAAGCACAACTAATTAAGGAGAAAGTCTCAGAGAATTGCTGTCGCTTAGGCGATGATATATTAGATCAGGTACAGCTGATGTGATGATCAATCACTGCAAAAGCTTACGGGGAATCACAGCTGCTGGGCCTGGCTTCGAAACTGAAGGGATTCGTTGAAAGAAATATCTCACCTCCAATCCCTTTGGACCTTTCTCGAGATTTTAGAGAAGTTTGCCACATCAGCTTGCAATGCAAGAATGAAAATATCCATGTTCAGTACCTATCCTTCCATGCTATCACAATGTTGGAAGTTCTTGGAAAGTTCTTTGACGAAAGTGAGCAGGTGGAAAAAGTCTGGTACTTCTTGAGAGCACTTGCAGAGGCTTCTGAACCCAGCCAAAAGGCTGCCCCTTTGCAATGTCTTATCCACTTGCACCTGAGCTGGTCCAGCAGCAATTCATCCTCTTATATGTGAGAACTTTTGTACTTAATTCTCTTTTAAATTGCATTGACTCTTCTATAGAGCAAGTCTTCAGGCCGTACTTGACCAGTTCTTTGAAAATCCATCTTATGCAGACTGCCTAAGACTTCTTCATTCAGAGGAAAGAGTTCCAATTTTTGATTTACTGAGACCAACTTTGTTGAAGTCACTGAGCGCAAAATCCCTGAGGACAGTGATTGCCCAACTTAACTCAACAACAAGCTGCCAGCCAGTCCATTTCCTCGCTGCTGTGGAGATTCTACCATGCAGAGAGAAACAGGCCGCTGCAGATGCTGTTGACCTTTTTTTCTCCCTGTTGGAAAAGGATGACAATGGTGGAACTCTAATCCTTCCAAGCACAAATTGGGAAATCTCTCTCCAAATCAGGCTTGCCTCTGAGATTATTTCCAAAATTGCCAGCTATGGCACCAATTGGAGTTTCATGTGTGAAATGCTGGTGGTCCGACTATTCAAGCGTGAGAAAACTGTGGAAGTCTCAGTGGAAATGGAAGATTCGGAAGAGTCAATGCCTGAAACTGCTGATTCTTCATTCCTGCAGTCCATCAGAACGGGGGGGACAGAGCCACCAACAACTCCCAAAAGGACCTTCAACTCCCAGCTTAAATAATCTTCACACAAGGTCGTTTCAAAGGTCTGTTTCTTTGTACATGGTGATCATTGAAGTTCTTTCATGACGCAATTTCTAGATCCACTCTGTGCAAATCCCCAACAGGCCGGAAAAATATTGCTTTTCTCTTCCAGAGTTGTTTGAAGCATCTTAGTAAGTAGCCGTTTACAATTTCATGGGGAACTAAGCACGTAGCAGGTAAAGCGAGTGTTTCCACGTTGGCAGAGCAAATAAATGAGGCATTAGAGACACCTTCACCTAGTCAAAGCCAACCAACTGGTCTTGCACAAACCCAATGGTTCCAAACATGACGATTATGACTCATCTGACTTCTTAATTAATTAGGGATATGAGGGTGGCTGGAAATTTTCAAAAATACCCTGTGCTTTGGGATCTTTTGCTCATGGTCTCCCATGGTGAGGAACATTAGACAGTGTTTGAGTCTCAGCACTAAAACCGCAGCAGACTCTGTGGCTGTGGGGCTTTCTGGTGATTTGGTGAGATCCGTTGTTCGCTACTGTTATGGCCAAACTCGTTTGGGTGGGGCAATTAAGGTGGATGAGAAGGTTCTTGAAAATGTCAATACTGTTCTTCAGGTTATTATCAATGTGAGAGGACACGCTTCCCTTTGTTGCAACTGTCTCATTTCTAATTTCTCTGAAGGCCTTTCGTATTGAGCAACCTGTTCGATCTGTTTCTGCGCTGCTCCCACACATGACAAAAAACGAGATGCGTGAAATTCTGGAACTCGTGTGGCCACTGGCCAAAACCATCAAGGTGCTTCCAGCAGGGGACAGCTGTCTGACTCAAGTGGTTGAAGCTGAAGACTTGCGGCGGTTGGAGCGGCGTGTCAGGGTTTTTGCAAAGCGGAAGATTGCGTCTGTCCAGTCTCTGATCACGTTTTTATAAGTTGAACTACTTTGAAAGAACTGGGAGAGGCAACCATTTTTGCAGAAGCTGGATTGGGGACAATGTGCTGATGACCCAAGCTTGTGCAAAAACTACAAATTTGAATTTCTCAGGCCAGCAAGAATGTGAGACTACACTGAGGTCTCAGTGATAAAGACAAGGGATTTTATATGCAAAAACAAGCATATCTGTTATAAAACCACAAGGATTGGGACCCCTATTATTATTCCAGGTTCTTTAGTTTCCAAGGTGCTATCATAGTGTATTTGCAGCTAACCTGTTGTCAGTTGAAAATGCACTGAGGGTTGTGGGGCGTTGTCAAGATTGTTCAATGTTTTCCGCTTGTGGTGGAGGTGCTAAAGGCACCAAAGTCGCTCTTTCTTCAATTTCTGGATTATTTGGCTGCTTTTGCAGCGACAAAGTCACTGCCAAAGCAGGTTGAGGACCCTGCAGCCAAAGTAGGTCGAAGTAGCGCGAGAGAATTCACGTTGATGTCTTCGGGGTTTTTTTCCTTTTGTGTTTTTCAGTTTTTGTTATATTTTTTTTTCCTTTTCTCCTTTCTTTTTCACCATTTCTCCAAGAAATCTCCTGTGAGAAACAGATGACGATTATCCCCATTCACCCCATGGCTGAGATTGCGGTGTGGCAGCTTTGCCGCCGCCTTAACTGGATCTGTCGCAGCCTCCGGCTGCAATCTCAGCCTCACCTCCACCAATCTCGCAGCCTACGGCTGCGATCTCGACCCTGCAATTGCAGCAGCTTCGCCGCTGCCTTCAAATTTACCACCACCATTTGGCCGAGATTTTCGATTGGGATCTCACCTACACTATCAATTTCGCCACAATTGCGGCCTTTCATATTGGAATCCGACCTTTCACTCCACCTTTCCATTTACCCTCCTTCCTTATTTGTACCCGTTTTCCTTATGTGTAAGTGGGACTGATTGCCGTTGAGGGCTGACATTCTACTTGCTGCTGAACAGCTTGTGGAATCAGCACAAGGGGAGACCTTGTGTGTTGAGATTGAGCCTAGGAAGCCAGCTTCATATGTGGATGGCAGCCTCGTTGCCGCTGCCGATTAACTTACATTAAGCTGGGTAAGCCAAAAGGCCTAATCTGAATCCAACGAAAAGGGTTTGGTGAAGATAGCAGGGATTCTAGCTTTGCTTTCCTAGGCTTTGCCGGCGAGGACAATGCAATTAGAATCACACACAATGGGTTCAGAGAAATGTTGAACGAGAGCAGCTCACAGCAGCTCTGTCAGGAACAGGGCAGGACAGGACAAGGCAGACAAGGAACTGAGAGGAGTGATGATTGTATTGGAAACAATAATTCACTTGAGGGATGGGGCAGGTCCCCCATCCCCCTTTTATACCTTTTGAGAGTCTTCCTTGTCAAGACTCAAAGAAAGTTCCAGAAAGAGCAATTAGTAATACAATGATACCAATGATACCAATGACAACAAGACAAGTCAGGAAAGCAAAGAAGGTTCCAGAAGGTTCCACAAGGTTCCATGAAGGAATGTTCTAGAAGGTTCCAGAGGTTTCCAGAGGGTGATTCATAACATCATCTCCCCCTTTTAGGCCTCTTCTGCAACTTGGTGGGGTACCTGGTCTTGAACTCGAGCAGAAGGTCTTGGCAGTGAGTGAGGTTTGACTCAGGCTCCCAGGTGTTGTCAGCATCTGAGTAACCTTTCCACTTAACAAGGAACTTGAGTGTTCTTCCAAACCACTTGGCATCCAAGATTTGTTCAACCTCAAATTCCTCTTCACCTTCTACCTCAACTGGAGGAGGAGGAGGAACAACTCTGCCTGGAATGGAATTGGCCACAAACTTCTCTAAAAGGCTGACATGGAAAACTGGGTGGATCTTCATGGATGCAGGGAGATCCAGCTTGAAGGTGACTGGATTGATTTGCTCCAAGATCTTGAAAGGTCCCAACTTGAGGTTGTCTAGCTTGGGACTTGGTCTTTTGGTCTGCAAGTTCTTCCTCAGAAGCCAAACTTGCTGACCCACAGCAAGGTCATGGTCCATTCTGTGAGTGTTGGCAAATCTTGAGGCATCTTCTTGGGCTTGCTTCAGGGTGGAGTCCAGGAAGGAGTTGATGATCTTGAGCTTATGTAAGTGTGAAGCCGCAGCAGGAGCTTGGACATTGGATAGGGTCTCTTGTCCCAGAAGATCTCCTCTTGGATTGAAGCCATAGGTTGCAAAGAAAGGAGATAGCTGGGTGCTTGAGTGGAGAGAATTGTTGAGAGCAAATTCTGCCAGTGGAAGGAGGTGTTAGTTTTGGGTCTTTTGGTGTAAGCAGTGTGCAGGAGCTTTGACCAGTTTCTGCTCTGCAAGGATGACTTGCAGCATTTTGCAAGTGATGGTCCTTGTAACAGTTTTGTATAAAGACAAACACAAGACTGACAGAATCCAAGATCAACCTCCCACCACCACCACCTTCAGTAGTGTACACCACAGCAGCCCAACCCATCAATCAGCCACCATAGCAAATTCTTTCATACAAAACTGTTACCCATCCCAATCACTTCCCCCTTGGTTTCAACAAAATCCAATCAGTAGAAGGGGTTGTACGCTTTTCAGATCTGCCAACTTCGTGGAGCGATCACGGGCGCTACAGACATCGTACAGCAATTTCGTTACTACCATCGGAAAGCTCTTGATCTCCTCTTTCCAACGAACCCACCTGATCTCGGATCGGACGCTCCTACATCGTATCCACCGCCTCCAAAGTCGTCGCCCACTTTTCCAACTTCAACCTCAATTTGCTCGCCTTCCAGACCTCCCCCAGCCGATCCCAAGCTATCATTGGAAAGGCCTGCTTCGGGACTACACGACTGCCACCAACGGCACCCCAAAATCACTCTCCTTCGTGATAAGCGACGCCTTTTTCCATTCAGGGTCACCAGATTACCTCCAACCCTCACCATTAATTTTTGATTTTTTGTCCCCAATTGGAGACAACGACCACCCCCCTACCTGACACACACCAAGCTAACAAACCAACTTTTCATCTGCTGCAACACCACCTTCACCACACACCCAAAATCCAACGAAATCCCTTCAAACTTGGCACACATAATCGTCCTGAGAAAACAACATGACTACTGACTCAACCAATCACATCAACGCAGAGCAGAACGATGCAGTTGATCCACTAGACCTCTGCGACACTGGAACCTGTCTCATCAGAGATGGACCATTCCAAGGACAGAGATTCCAACTGGTGCCTCCGTCTTGTGGACCAGAGAAAGTAACTTGGTTTCCTGGTGCACAGAACCAGAATGCACATTGCTGTCTAATCATTCCTCGCCACATCTATCGAGCCCTCACCCAAATCACACCTGGTCGAACTTGCAAAGGAGATCATTGACGACTTTGAATGCATTAAAATGGAACCAACTGAAGCCTCAGATGCCTTCATTACCCGATTCACTGAAGCGTACCATCGAGTCGACAGCTTTGCAAAGTCAGCAGCTGGAGAACTTCTCCATCATATTCGCCCTTTCCAACAAGTTGTTCGAATCTTTGTTGGCTCACTGGGCCAAAGCCTGTTGGATATGGGAAAAGGAAAAGTTTTTCTTGTTGTCGGCAACCCAGCTCCTCAGATAACAAGTTTAGCCAAACTAATCTCACTCTTCAAAACCTGTTTGACAAAACAACTATGATAAGCAACACATGAGCTGGCTGATCAAGCAACAATCACTCGGCTACTGCTGCACCAGAAATCACCACACCAACTATTACTATCCTGGTTATCTGCCTTCATATTGATTGAACAACAAACAGCAGAGGTCCTCAAAAACCAACCAGCTCCATCAACTAATAATCAATCTGCTAAGTGTTTTGCTCTTCGCTTTTGATATGCATCAAAGTAACTGCCTTTATCCTCTCAACATTCAGCCATGCAGTCTCCTGGCATAACAAATTAGGAATTAATGATATGGTGTTTTCCTTGTCTATCAACCCATGGAGTTGGCAGTTCAATTTCTGGATTCCCTGATAGAGTGTTTTCAACCACACTGAAACTCTCACCATCAAACATATTAGTGATTGGGATGACCAATAGTTGTGCAAGTGCCAACTCTCACGACCACGGCAACCTTGTGCAATTTCCTCATAACTTTGGACTCTGTTACATCAAGCTAAGCCTCTCCTTATCTTTTCTCAGATAACTTCAGCACTTCAGCCAAAGACAATTTGCAGTCCATTCATTGATAGAACAAGGACTGGTTGAGTAGTTTAACAATCCTCTAACCATTTTGTAAACAGTCTATTCTGAGTGGTTGCTAGGCAAGCGTGACCGGCACAGGGTCAAAACCTCTCATATATTATCTGCTTGAGCAGAGGAGGAGGAAAACTGTTGACACTGGGTTTCCATTCCACTTAATACTCAGAGTATTTGTCATCAGCACAAGCCAGCGCCCAGTACAACATCAAACATCATCTTCCACTTAGGGGGGAGGATTCTAGGGATAAGTGAAAGATGATCACCGGCACTGTATTGCCAATTAGATGGAGAATGCTTGGAATAAGTGAACGATGATCATCAGCGCAGAGTTGCAAAGTGGTCTCAGCATGGATTGGCACCAACTTGGCATGGTCTTCTTGGTGCCAGGCTGCTGCCTAGGAAAACACTCTATCTATTTTAGCCAAATGAATCTGGACTCAGGATTCGAACTATGGAATACACTATTATTGCTGGGCTTACTTGACCCTGGCTAGGGACCTCAACTCACACATATTGACTGCTTCAGCTTTTATACACAGACATACTAACACACTACTCCAGGTCCCACATCACAGGAAATTCGACAGCCATACCTGAGTCCTCACCTCAATTGCATCACTCTGATGAATTATCCTAACCAACTTCTGTGACAAAACACAATGTTCCTTGAAATAACTTTTGCCTCATTCCGAGGAGTATCAACGTTTATCTTTATTGGACACTCAACACTAACACTTTTTCAGAGCAAACTATAAACAAGCTCAACCTTGCAAGATTGCTGAAGTTCCATTCTCATCTGAGATTCTTCCTTAGCCGAACCAAATCTAACTGACTCTAGATTTCAAACTGCTCTTAATAGAGTCACTCCAGAACAGCTATGTTCTTTGAATGCCTCATGCATTCATCCAGCATGCATTCATGCAGCATAACCAGGATCTGGAAGCTTCAGAGATTGCCCTCAACTTTTGTAATCTGACCAGAAACTTTGTGGTTTTGGCTTGGATGTTAGACTTGACAAAAACATTCTGCTGATTCTTTAACGAGGCAGAGTAGAAGACATCAGGCGAAGTCTTTGTTCCCTTTGCTTGCACTAACACTCTTCTACCAGCATAAATTCCACAACATCATATGGAGACTAACGGCAAATCATCATCAAGCAATCAACAAACATCTGGATATACTAACTCTCACTAATGCTTTCTACCACTAACTTTGTCTCTATCTTTATTCTCCACTCTAGACCAACAAAAACAATAATCAACCACCTCATAGTCAAACAGTCACAATTACCATTCACATCATCAAACTATTCAATATGCAGCAGTCTCAGCAAAATTCAGGAGAATCTTCAACCATTCATTACTGCAGATCAGCTTCAGAAACAACACCAACATCACCACTTTGCTCCATTCAGTCACCAGTCACCTTGAACCATCTTTGAACTTGATTTTGCCAGTTGAACAAGTTGAATTGGAGTTGCATTCAGTTTTCTGCAGTCTCAACAAAGTCAGACAAAGCATCAACCATTCCCCACAGCAGAGTCACTCCAGAAAACAACAACTTCCTCCATTCGGTCAGCATTCAGCTTCAGCAATCAGAATTGGAAGAAGTTAAACTGGAATTGGTAAAAAGTATCAACCACATGGTAATCCACAGCGAAAGTGAATCGGATAACGGTGTACAGCTCTGGTGTTGGAGGTGACGGCACGACGGGTTGGATTCCGTGCTACTGCAATTAACGTCACCCCCAGTGGGCCTTACTGGGAGCACTATAGGCATGACTGTGGAAGGCCGGACCGATGTGGCAGACCGGCAATGTGAAATCAACCGAAGGCCCACGAACACCGAAGTCCCAGCTTGTAGGCTAGTGTGGCCTGGACCTGTGTCAGAGGAGGTGGAGTCCTGAGCAGGGAGCCCATTCCGCAAGGAGTACCAACCAGGAGACAGTTATTCTTCTGATGTGCCCAGGCGAGACGCAGGGGAAAGCGTTGAGGGCAAGCTGTGTATGGGGGAGTGGTCGCCTCGCCTCATAGGGTACTGGGGGGAGCCCAGACCAGCATCGTGCGGAAGGCTCACCTGTGCAGAGTTTTCTCTCAAGCTTTCTTTTGTGTGCAGGGTATCTTAGAAAATCTGAACTAATTTTCCCTAAAGTTTCTTAAAGTTAAAACCATCACAAGTAGATTCTATTTCTCTACAACCACAAAACAAACATAACACTTTAAAATTTGGAATCCACCACAAACTTCTTACCTTCAGCTTTTGAAGTTATTGAACAACCCACAAATGTCAACAAAACCTGGAACAAATGGGCCTACAAGGTCAAACTTTGTGAAGACAGCAGCATTGAGTGCTTCTATGCACTGCTCATGGCTAAGGGCCCCACTTAATGTCATTGCATTTATATTCAGAATACTCACCCACCTCTTGTCCTAATCAATAGTCTTTGTTAACTCACTGAAATGGCTGCCTGAATCAACTTGGACACTGGCGCAGTGGATATCAGCAACACATACCTCAACAGCATATTTTATATATGCCAAATCTGCATCAAGCAGTTCATTACCGCCGCACTTGTTATGAATCACCCTCTGGAAACCTCTGGAACCTTCTCGAACATTCCTTCATGGAACCTTGTGGAACCTTCTGGAACCTTCTTTGCTTTCCTGACTTGTCGTGTTATCATTGGTATCATTGTATTACTAATTGCTCTTTCTGGAACTTCCTTTGAGTCTTGACAAGGAAGACTCTCAAAAGTTCCTTCTCTGCCTTATCCTGTCCTGCCCTGTTCCTGACAGCACTGACTGCTGGAGTTGAACAGCCACCAAAATCAAACAGTTGACAGGAAAGTGCAAACTTCTGGGATTTCTGCATCCTCCATTGTCAGATTAACTCATCATCCACAACGCAAGCTAAGTTAACAATATTTGTTTTTGGTGATTCTGGCAAAAAAAAAAAAAAACTTCTTCTGCCATTGCCTTGCCTAATCTTTTTACATACTCTGCGAAATGGGAGCAATGAAAATCATCCTCAATATGCAGCTGGAACATCAACATGACAGAATCTTCTTTCACAAGAAAGTCTATAGCAAGGAGTTAATTCAGTGCCATGCAAACACTATCAACAACCGCACTGCAGTAACTGGCCTTCCCAGTTGTCTCTCAATCTTCAGCCACGCAGGATCGACAAAGCAACTGCAGATCAGAGACTGTACCAGGCAATACATGACGGCATCAACTACCTTGCAACACACAGGCGACCAGACCTTGGCCCAGCAGTTCATATCTTGGTGCCTTCAGCAAGGATCCTAGCAAGCAACACATGAAGATCCTTATTCTGGTTCTCCAATATCTCAATGGTAATAGTGAGTATGGTTTATTCTATTCTCGCAACTGCACAGATATAGCCGGTTACTCCGACGCTGCCCATGGTGTCCACTCAGATGGGAAATCACAGTCTGGCTACTATGTTCTATTTGGAGGAACAGCTATTAGTTGGACATCTCTTCAGAGCAGTACTGTCATGCTGTCACCGCAGGAAGCTGACCATGTAGCTGTGTCTGAACTGGGACGAGAACTTAAGGCACTATCCCAACTCTACTCAGCACTTCAACTTCCATCTCCAACCCCACTTGTCATCTACACTGACAACAGCGGTGTGATCAACCTCAGTTTAGATGATCTTTACACCAATCGGTCAAAACATATCATGGTAAAGTATCATTATACTCAAGAAATTGTGGAACAAAGGTAGTACGGCTTGAATGGATTGCTGGAGGAGAACAGCCTGCAGACTATATGACAAAATCTCTCTCAGCTGCTCTCAGTGAATACCATCTGAGTCGCACTGGTCTGTTTCCTCTGATTCATTTTTTCTTATCTGTGAAGCTGTTTTCTTCTTTGTTCTTTTTCATTACTTCGACTCATTTTCTTTTACCTCTGAAGTTCAATATGTGCCCCCATCCATTTTTGTTAGTGTGGTCTGTCCTTTCTGTTCTGCCATCCAATGGCCAGTCATACCTGTTTGTGATTCTTCTTTCTCCGGTGTACGGTTTCCTTAAGTTGACTATGGCTTAAGGTTTTCCTCCGTGCCGGCCTTTGCTCCTGCCCACAGCTTAGGGGGGAGTGTTAGTTTTGGGTCTTTTGGTGTAAGCAGTGTGCAGGAGCTTTGACCAGTTTCTGCTCTGCAAGGATGACTTGCAGCATTTTGCAAGTGATGGTCCTTGTAACAGTTTTGTATAAAGACAAACACAAGACTGACAGAATCCAAGATCAACCTCCCACCACCACCACCTTCAGTAGTGTACACCACAGCAGCCCAACCCATCAATCAGCCACCATAGCAAATTCTTTCAGGAGGGTGGGCCAATCATCCTGTTGATAGCTGACATAGCACCTCAAATACTGCTCCAGAGTCTGGTTTGTTCTTTCTGTTTGTCCATCAGTCTGAGGGTGATAAGCAGTTGACAGTTGAGACTTGATTCCAAGGGCTGCTGTGAGTGCTTTCCAAAATTGAGATCTGAACTGTGGTCCTCTGTCACTGACGATTGACTGAGGCAGCCCATGGAGCCTGAATATGTGCTGCAAAAACAGGTCTGCTGTTCCTTGTGCATCTATATTCTCAGTGCAGGGGATGAAATGGGCCAACTTTGTCCTTCTGCAGATGACAACAAGGATAGAGTCAAATCCATGGGATGGGGGCAGTTTCACAATGAAGTCCATGGATATTGATGACCAAGGGCTTATGGCAATTGGGAGGGGCTCCAGAAGTCCATAGGGCTTGTGTCTGCTGGATTTGTTTCTTTGACAGGTTTCACAGCTGCTGACATAGTTCTTGATGTACTTCCTCATGCCTGGCCAGTAGAAGTCTCTGGAAACAAGCTCATATGTCTTGTGCTCTCCTGGGTGTCCAGCTGTTGCTGCATCATGCCTTGTCTTGAGTATCTCAAGTTTTTCCTCTTCTTGGCTGATTTGAATCTTGTGAGGCTTGGGGTCCTTGGAAATAGCATGGGCCCACACACTGTCAGGAAGCAATGAAAGGTGTGTCTTGGATGGTGGGGTGAAACCATCTCCCCCTTCAGGTGCAAGGTCTGTTCTTCTTGACAGGGCATCAGCCACAGTGTTAAGGTGGCCAGGAGAATAGCACAGCTTAAAGTCATACTCAGAGAGCAGTTCAGCCCACCTGGCATGCCTCTGCTTGAGCAACCTCCTTGCCCTGAAGAAGGTGAGGTTCTTGTGATCAGAATAGACAGAGATGCCTTTAGAACCAGCCAAGTAGTGTCTCCAGAATTTGAATGCTTCCACAATTGCAAGCAACTCCTTGTCATGGACTGTGTAGTTACACTCAGCACTGTTCAGCTTCCTGGAGTAATATGCCACTGGATGCAGAGGAGCAGAGGGGTCCTGAGAGCTTGGCTGGGACAGAACAGCGCCAAGGGCATAGTCTGAGGCATCAGTTTCCAAGGTGAAGGGAAGCAAGGGATCCACATGCTTAAGGAGTGGTGCACTTGTGGTTGCTGTCTTAAGAGCTAGCCAGGCTTGCTCTGCTGCTGGGGTCCATTCAAACTTGGTGGTCTTCTTGGTGAGATCAGTGAGAGGCTTGGCTATGGCAGAATAGTTGGCAATGAAGGTTCTGTAGAAGTTGCAAAATCCAAGGAAGCTTTGAACATCCTTGATGGAATTTGGAGCCTTCCATTCAAGAATAGTTTGGATCTTGTCTGGTGCCATGGAGATCCCTTTGTCAGACACAATGAACCCCAAAAACTCAATGGAGGTCTTGTGGAATTCACACTTCTCCAGCTTTGCATAGAGGTGATGCTGTCTGAGTCTCTCCAAGACAGTCTTGACATGTCCCATATGGCTTGCAGTGTCAGATGAAAATACCAGGATATCATCCAGGTAGACAATGACAAAAAGGTCCAGAATATCCCTGAAGATGTCATTCATCATGCCTTGGAAAATAGCTGGAGCATTGGTAAGTCCAAAGGGCATAACCAAGTACTCAAAGTGACCGTATTTGCATCTGAAGGCAGTCTTCCATTGATCCTGGGGCTTAATTCTGACCAAATTGTAGGCACCTCTGAGGTCAATCTTGGAAAATATCCTTGCATGGCTCAGTTTGTCCAGTAATTCAGAGATGAGAGGCAGTGGATAGCGGTTCTTGACTGTCATCTCATTGAGATCTCTGTAGTCCACACAGGGTCTCAGTCCCCCATCCTTCTTCTTGACAAAAAAGATGGGAGCTCCAGCTGGTGACTTGGAAGGTTGGATGAATCCCTTGTTCAGCATTTCTTCAATGTATTCTTGGAGGGCCTTGGCTTCTGGTGGAGAGAGGTGGTACAGTGGCTTGAAAGGTGGGCTGCAAGTTTCATCCTTGAGTGGGATTTCACAGTCATAAGGCCTCTGAGCTGGTAGCAGGTCTGCCTTGGTCTTGGAAAACACATCAGCATAAGGGAGATATTCTTTTGGTAGCTTGGATGCCAGCAAAAGGTCTGATGGGTCCAGGTTGTCGTGCTCCTCAGCAGTGGGGCTTGAATTCTTGACTGGGAACTGTGATTCTTGAATCTTTGACTGAGAGTTCTGTTCTTGGCAAAGACTGTGAGCTGTGGAACTTGAATCTTGAATGTGGACTGTGAACTGTGGTACTTGAATCTTTGACTGTGGGTTCTGTGAACAAGAGTCATGGCCATGACTGTGAGCTCTATGAGCTCTACTTGAATCTTGACTGTGAACTGTGAACTGTGGAACTGGAGTCTTGGCTGGCTGTGAATCTTGAATCAAGGGCTTGAGAGCATGAGACTTGGGGGCTTGACTTGAGTTTTGGGTGACTGTTCCAATTGGTGGAGGTTGGACTTGACCAGTGACCCAATCAATGGCAGGGTTCTGGGCTTGCAGCCATGGTAATCCCAGGATGACAGAGAATGTGGGTGAGCCAAGATCCAATACTTCCAGATTGACCATGGATGGTGGAAAGTCTTGGATGTGGAGGTTTAGCTTGGTTTCATGGCTGATTTCCTTGAACAGAGCATGATTGGCAAAGTGGACCTTGAGGGGTGTGGATTTCTTGATCGTAGGAATGGCACAAGACTTGGCAAGGGTGGCATCAATGATGTTGCAGGATGATCCAGAGTCTATAAGGGCCTTGGTTGTGATGGTTGACTTGGGTGAGAGTTGAATCTTGACATCCATGGTGAGTTGGTGGGGCTTGGAATCTGAGGTGTTTGTGGTGCTGGTGGTGGTGATGAAACAGGGGCAGCTTGGAGGAGGGTCCAGGGAATTGCCCCTCAGTGAGCCTGGACCTGGGAGTTTGGGTGCTTCTTCCTTGGGCAGTCCTTGACAGCATGCTCCTTGGAGCCACAGTAAAAACACAGTCCCTGCTGGGCCCTCCTTGTTTTCTCCTCTTGGCTCAGAGGACCCTTAGGAAGTGTCTCAACTGCATCCACTTGCATGGGTTCAGGAACTGTAAGAGCTTGAGGAACTGGGGTAGGTCTTGATGTAGTTCCTACTTGTCTTTGCTTCAGCCTCTTGGAGTAGAGTCTGTTGTCAATCTTGATGGCAAGGAGAATGTACTCTTCCAAGGTCTCAGGGATGTGCAGAGACTGGGAGAGCATGTCTTGGATAGACTCATGGAGACCATCATGGTACAGCTCCATCAGAGCTGCATCATTGTATCCAGAGTCTCTGGCTAGTTGCTTGAATTGGTTGGTGTAGGCCACACAAGATTGCTTTCCTTGCTTGATATGCTTGAGCTTGGATCTTGCTGTCCAAGATGCGTAGGGGTCACCAAAGGTAGCTTCCAGCCCCTCCCAGAGCTCTTGCAGGGTGGTGGGTGTGCTTGGGAGAGATCTGTACCATGATTGAGCTTGACCAGACAGGAGGGTGCTTGTGAAAAGAACCTTGACTTGCTCACTGGGAAATCTTGAAGGTTGGAGAAGGATGACATTCTCCACAGTGGCCATGAAGTTCCTAAGGTCTTTGGCCAGCCCAGTGAACTTGTCAGGGCTGGGAACCTTGGGCTCTCTTGCTTGGTTGGCTTGAGGCAGGGGAAGAGCTTGATGTTCTTGTTGGTGAAGTTGTTGTTGAAGCTGGTGCTGCTGGTGAAGGACTTGTTCTTGAAGTTGGTGTGTCTGTCTTGAAAGGGCTTGTAATTGGTCCATCAAGGCTTGGAAGGCAGTTGCATCAGGGAAGGTGTTGTTTGGGTCAGACATGATGGCAGAGAGTAGTGGGAGAGGGTGAAGTGAATTATGATATCAGGAACAGGGCAGGACAGGACAAGGCAGACAAGGAACTGAGAGGAGTGATGATTGTATTGGAAACAATAATTCACTTGTGGGATGGGACAGGTCCCCCATCCCCCTTTTATACTTTTTGAGAGTCTTCCTTGTCAAGACTCAAAGAAAGTTCCAGAAAGAGCAATTAGTAATACAATGATACCAATGATACCAATGACAACAAGACAAGTCAGGAAAGCAAAGAAGGTTCCAGAAGGTTCCACAAGGTTCCATGAAGGAATGTTCTAGAAGGTTCCAGAGGTTTCCAGAGGGTGATTCATAACAATTTCAAATCATTTTCCCTCTCTGTGGGGAGACCAGTTGCTTGCACACAGGGCTCCACACAGAGCTTGGTTGATTTGAAATGCTCTGAATATTTCAAATCACCCTCCCTCTGTGGGAAGGGGTTTACAACACCTACCCAGAGCAAAGTCCTGTCTGAAGCAGATTGCAACTTGTTCAGATAGGCAAAACAGGAAAACTGGTCAATCTCCCTGCAGGAGTACAAATTGGGCAGAGTTTTCTTATTAAAAAAAAAGGCACTCTCACTCCAATTTGCTAGTCCCTGTCTAAAACAAGCTCTCTTTACCCACTTGCCCTTGGTTGCTTGCTACGCTTGCTCCCTTGTACAAGTTCTCGATTCAAGCCTCAGCTCCTCAACCCTTCAACCTTCTTGCGACACTGCCTCCACTCACAACGTCGCCTTCTACACTGCAACTTCAACATTGTGTGTCCTATGGTGGGCAGTTCAACACTCTTGAGTAAGGGCTGCCTACTCCACTTGGACTGAACAGACAGCCAACCAGAGACAGTACAAGAACTTTTTATTTTATATTGTTCCCACCCTGAAGGGCCAACAGGAAGAGAAAGTGCCATCAACGGTGAACCGTTATAGACTACGTCCAGGTATCACCTAGGCAAACCCACCCCATGCACTACAGACTTACAGGGTCGTCAGGCATCTCCACTGCACCACTTCTTGTGATTCAAGACCATACTCTTTCTTGTTGCCTTCAACAGCTGGCGTTGTAACTTGAACCCTGGGCCCTTGAGTGACAGGTTCCCAGACCCCCCATGCTTTCCCAGCTAGGCTCTTGTGAGGGGCAGACAGTAACAGAACAACCCCCGTCGCCTGTGACAAAGGTGCCTTGCGAGGCGTTGCTGTGTGAGACACAAGTTTCACCAGTGGCAGGAAAATCTGTTCACACTGTCTTTATTATTGGGCCGGCTTTTACTACTTTTGTCTTTACAGTTTCCATTGCACCAGGGGTTTCCCAACATATTTCTATTTCAGTGACTAACAGAGACTGACCAACTCAAGTGCTGTGGTAAAAATTATTCTCACACCTGCCAGACTAAAAAGGCTAAGTTGTGGAATACAATCATAGAATGTAATTTGTCAGTTTCACATTGAGATTTGATTCACCAAAGGTCCCAGGTAGCATTTTTACAAACAATCCAATATCCAGTATGAGTTGCACAGTGCGATAAGTTCCAGTGAGTATTTCCAGGTTTTTACTTGAGAAAGTTTGCCAGTTTCCCCTCATTCAAATGATTTTAACAGTAAGCGGCTTCTTGTAATATACATTTGGAGAAACGCGCGAAAGTATAAGTATTCCAGACCGGTGATCCATTTGCACTGTTGCTTGAATTTTTCCAGAGATTTTCAAGTCTGGGCTTGTGCAGGCCAGTCAAGAACTTACAATCCACGCTTCTGAAACCACTGTCTATGTGAGACCTTTGGTGGAATATATGTATAGCGTCTGGGTTAGGGAAAACTACAATGTAGGTCCAACTATCTGACTCACATGGTAACAAGAGCCTACCGGGTACATGGCTGGCTGGCTTCACCGATGCAGAAGGAATGTGGCACAACCCACCCACCCTGGTTCTATTCTGCTCGTGGCAGCATTCGTACTCCATTCTGTCAATGTTGGCGACAGCGTTCTATCTTCATTCTGTCCTCGCAGCGGTGGACCTGCGACCGTGCGTCGTCGCGAAGTGGTGTTCTTAAATAGTCAACGTGCGTTATGTGGACTGTCTGAGGTTCTTCACACCCGTTTAATGAGCATCAACACCTCCAGCAGCGAGAGCACCTGCAGCGACACCTCGTTCCAACCTTCACTGCTGTTGCTGCCGACGGCAGCTGCAGCCGCCGCAGCCTCCTCCTCCTCCGTTGCCGGCGAGAGGTCCCCAGTGGGCGACGCTGCTGCGGAAACTGCTGCTGCTGTTGTCCCTGCCGCACTCGACGGCACCAATCGTCGGCATCGTCTTGATCCACCTCGCCTGCCCTTTGGGTCCGCGCTGCTCCCACAAACAGTACGACGGTAACTTTCCATCAATTCCTCCGACCTACAGGATACTCGATCTCTGTGTCGCCCATCCGATCTCCACCCGCTTCGTCAGCATGTACCTTCGTTACCGTTAACTCGTCAGCCAGTTCTTCAGCAACGTTGCCGACACCATGGTGGAGCTAGACCTTCACGGAGGCACCTTGGCGCATTCGCCTCCTTGCCGCTTGGCGCAACTCTCCGAAACCTTTTTCTCACCCTCTGGGTGCAGCCCCTCATCAACAACCGAGACACGACTGCCGCCGGCCTACGCGGACTCTTGCAACGCACCCCGAACCTCCGTTGGCTATCCACAGTCACCATCAGCCCACTCCTCGTCGGCCCCAGCGCCCTCACAGCCATTGCATCCTGCTCTCCAGAGCTGGAATTCCTCAGCGGTCAGACCGGCGAAATCTCCGCCGCGGATGTGGACGCCTTCATGACATCCTTGCCCATGGTCGACCGCGAGCTGCGCAACGTCGTTGTCAGCCGCCGCTGCGCTCGAGTTTGTCCTTCGCGTCGCCGTGCGGTGCCCCGCCGTCAACGAGGTGGTGCTGACTTGCAGCTTTGGGGACTGCGAGGGCCCCGACGACGACGACGACAGCATCGACAACTACGCTATCGTAGTTGCCGCTCTGGCAGGGTAATTGGCCAAAAGCGAGAGGGTGCCGTTCCCGCGCTCAAAACTTTTTTGTGGGAGGGCGCTGGTACCAGCGTCGCCGCAGACGCTGGTATCATCTTGAAATATTACGGTCCGATCGAGGACTCCGAGAACTTTGTCGTTTGTGGAGTGAGGAGGCTGGGGGGAGGAGGATTATTGGGGAAAGTATTCCCGACATAAAAACTGCATATATCCTGGAGCATGGTTGCTCTATGCGTTTTGATCTCCCAGAAAGTACTCGCATCTTCTATGATGTAAACTAGTCATAATTGAGTCTGTGCGGTTGTATGCAATACGACTATTTCAAGTTAGCGGAGTTGACTCTCATTCCCAACGGCCTCTGTGAAGTCCGTAAATGCCACGAGCAAAGGTCAACCCCGCTTGCACCACCAGCGACAAATGAACAGGAAAAGCGGACACGGCTGGAGCGAATCGCGCAGTCCAGCATGACGGAGAGGCCAGCCTGCAACCGGGTCGCCATTTTCATCCATGATACGAAACTCCCGCCGCTGAAAATTGCGTATGAGGTCAAAGTAGAGGACAGAAGCGGCCATCATGAGAGTGGACTTGGTGGGCGAGAGCCACTTAGAAGCCACTTTCAATGAACAGTAGGACTACGGTGCCCGCTGTGTCCGCGCTCCCGCGTCCATCGATACTCCGCGCGCGAGGGCCCACAGACGAGGTGTACAGATGTACAATCATGGAGGGTATGCAGTATCATGGGCCCTCTATGCGAATTGATTCCAACGAGATACGTGGAGAGTGGAGCCAGCATGGGAGCAGTCATCAATTCTCGCCGCCCACGTGCGCGGCAATGAAAATTTCTTTTTTTTTTTTGAACAATTAAAGCCTTTTTTCTTCTTTTCTTTTCTTTTTTTTCCCCCCTCCAATTTTCAGTTTTTGTTCTTGTTTTGGTTACTTGCACTTTGCTGTCCGGACGTGGCCGACCGCCCCCAAGCGAGGAACACAAGTCACGGAGGCCCAGCTCAGGAGCAGCTCCTCCTCCTCGAAGTTCTGGCAGAACTGAAGGTGAGCGACCGACCCCACGAACGCCCGTCCCTGCGCAATCAGGAGGCCTCCTCCGGCCTCCTGATCGCGAAACTTCTCCCCGTCCACTCCATCCTTCCCAACGACAAGAATCTCGCGCGAACCTGCGGGTGTGGATCGCTACCATGGCTCCGCGACGGCATCAGAAAAACGATCACCCAACATCACCATCACAATCACGAACGAGCTTCGCGTCGCGGCCGCGACAGCGCTGGGCAGAGGCTTTGTCGACAGCATCAGCATTAATCGGAGCAGTGGCTCCGATTAAGACCCCGCCGCGCCAGCGTTGGAAAGCCACCCTTTTCGAAATCAACGCCAAACCCTGGCCGCGGCAAAGGGTGCTACAGCATCGAAGTCGGCGCACCCATGAAAAGTTGACCGCCGCTGGGGCAGCCTGCGGCATTGACACCGTCGGGAACCGACTTTTTCGGCGGCGGGAGCCTTACCGCAATCGAGATCATGTGTATTCGGGCCTTGAACGCGAAAACTCGTGGCCTTCGGCCGCTCGCGCGGCGTCGATATTTCCCCAAGACGCACTACACTCTGGCTTTCAGCCGCTCGTGTAGCGCCAACTCTCTCTCTTTCTCTCTCTGTCACTCTGTCCCTCTGTCTCCCTTATCCCTGCTGGTTTTGAGAGGTTTTAACTTTCTTTTCGTTCTTTTTTTTTGAAGGTATTCCGCTACTTTCTTCCCTTCCTTCATAGTCTCGCAGCAGTATATTCAGGTATTCCACATTTTGGATTGCTTTCTTCCTGTCGCTCAATAGCCGTGTGGCGGTTTGTTCAGATACATTCATTGCTATTCATCTCAATTCTCTGTTGCCAATCAGAGAAAAGAATATTACTCTCATTTCTGTACAGCGAGTGCTTGCAAAGCCTGCTTAGAGTCATCAACGCAGAAGTTTACTTTCACACCTAATTGTTCTGGTAGGTCTTGCAGAGGAAATTGCCTGAACCCTGAACCAAGGCACACTTTCATTTTAGCACGGCAGACAGCCAATATCTGCCGCGAAGATGGCCAAAAGTCGCGGAGCCCAGCCCAGCAGCAGCAGTGGTGACAGCGACAGTGATGGCAGTGGCAACAGCAGCAGCAGCAAGCAGCAGCAGCAGCAGTAGTGCCAGCCGGTGACATCACTGTGGAATCCCACGGTGCTCAGAAAGTTGCCAGTTCCAGCAGCAGTCAGCACGGCAGCGGCCGTGGCAATCGCGCGACTCGCTGTAACCCAGCACAGCGGCGGTAGTGGCGGCAGTAGGAGTGCAAGCAGCACTGCCACACTGAAATCCGGCAGCACCCTGCCAGTCGGCAGTTCCAGCAAGGAAAAGCGCAGTGGTGATGGCGGCGGTGGAGGCAATGTCGGAAGCTTCGTCGAGCTGAAAGGCCAGCTTGTGAAAATAATATCAGCACATTGCGAGAACCAGTCCGGTCGAAGACGAGGCGTCCTGGAGCTGAGAAAATTGCACCACCTTCAGCAATCCAGAAAC
Organism: Zopfochytrium polystomum; assembly: GCA_025765615.1. NCBI lineage: Eukaryota > Fungi > Chytridiomycota > Chytridiomycetes > Chytridiales > Chytridiaceae > Zopfochytrium > Zopfochytrium polystomum. Next base: position 406,654 of record JAIVFJ010000001.1, on the reverse strand, counting down.
ATACTCAACTTTCATGCTGCTTTCTGGGAATGTATGCTACACATCCTCAAAGTTCGAAAGGGAAACGCGCAGATCGACAAAGGCGCATTGAAGTTCCTTGAGGCCTACTTCAAAGATCTATCAGGCAATCCGGTCTTTGAACCAATGAGAGAATTCTTACGCCCCTTTCCATTCCCTTCCACCCCCTCCACGTCCACTCCTGTGGCAGAAAGCGATGGAGAGTCTTCAAGAGATGCTGGCATAAAGCTAATGGACTACATTATCCGCCAGTCTGTGAATGGGTTCAACTCGAAGAGCTCAGTTGTCCGTTTCAGGGTTTGCCAACTAATCACCTTGGTTCTCAACCACTTGGATGAAATTGAGTAAGAAATTGTGAAAAAATTAGGATGCTACACTAACAAATTTTTAAAGTGATGACATGCATGAAATACTTCAATCAAACCTGCTTCAACGAATCCGAGATAAAGAGGCCTCCGTCAGGTTACATGCTGGATTGGCACTTTCAAGATTCCAGGTTCAGCGTGGTTAAGTTGCTTCACTCGAGCTCTGACATTCAATAGGGATCACCAGAGGACCCAGCTGAAGAAATACTTGATGTCATTATACAAACCATGGAGGGGGACCCTAGCGCGTAAGTGGGTGCTTATTTTTTTAAGGAATTGCTGAGTGTTATACCAGCGAAGTGCGGAAAGGACTCCTTTGGAATGTGGAGATATTTGACCGCTCACTGAATGCACTCCTACTCCGATGCAATGATTGCGAGCCAAGTGTTCGTAAAATGGTGTATCATAAATTTTCTGTGCAAGGCAATGGCGCTTTGGCGCTCCCTCCCCAATCAAGAGACATAATGATATCAACAGGACTCCGAGATCGGTCAGGCGACATGCGCAAAGGGTTCAACAGCTCACATAACTGAATTAGAGATCCATCTGTCGTGAAGAAGTGCGAAAACATGGTTCTGTCATGGACAAACCAGCTGAAATGCACTACTTCAGAGGTGAGACAGACAAAAATTAAAACAATCAATGAGCAAAGTTCAGGTCCTCAAGCGTCTGGAGATTACTTTTGGGGCATCTGCGGAACCAGTTGCTGAAATCCTCCTGCAACAGGAGTTGTATTCCGCTAGTTTCAAAGGTAGAGGCATGTCAATCATAAATTTACTCATCGTTTCAAAGGAATATCTCTCAATTCTACACCAGAAGATATTCTTGTCTGCCGAGTTGGAGCAAAAATCTCCTTTGAGAAAAAGGTGAACTGATCGAATGGAGAGGACTATCCTCATCTCCATTTTAGCAAGAGGACAAACTGCAATCATTTCTTCCTTGTTTGATTGACCATGCTGAACTTCTGGATGCTCAGTTGGCAGTACTGCAGGAGTCTGGAACAGATGACAGTGGAGGCATTCAGCTCCTCCATGCAGAATTTAAATTGAGACAACTTTTGCTTTTGGCACACTATCAAGACTACTCTGACGAGGCAGGACGGAGGCGAATGGTTGAAACACTTCGTAAGTCTCCAGTCCGCCATTGCAGACCACAGACTGACATGGTGAAGGTCGAATTATTGTGTTTGATGATCTCGCCCCAGAAAACCTCTGCCTTTGTTCCAAAGGACTACTTCCTGCATGTGGAGTTGACGAATTTGAAAGGTGAACATGTTAGACCTTTTTGTAATATTGAAGTGTTTCAGGACTGTGGCAGAGATTATCACAGAAATTGAAGACATGACAACAGAGCAGCCTGCTTCGATGGTATGCCAATTGGTTAAATTATATCTAAGATTACTTTCAGTCAGGAGGAGTCGATTGGAAAGATTTGGCTTTTCTTCAAGCATTGGAAATAATTAGAGCATACCTTGAAGTTCTGCCACAGGTATTGCAGCACCCTCTATCATTTAGTTTGATATGCAAAGCAGGGCACTCGTCGAAGCTCCTCTTTCGACTACATCCTCCACAGATTTGTCTTACCTGCTGTCCGTAGTGCAAATGCAACTTTGAGAACAGCTGGAATAAACTGCTTGTCGCTGGCTTGTTCTTCAGACAAGGTGCCTCCTTCTTCCTTTGGGTATTACTCTTAACTCTTGTTCAGACTTTGGCGAATGAAAATCATGCACTTTACCTTCATCTTATTCAAAATAAGAGCAAAGAACTTCAAAAGATTTCTCTTCAGGTAAACTTGGATTATGTTCAACTGAATTTAATCCTTTTCAGACTGTATTTGATTTAACAATGCTTCATGGAGAGCAAATTTTTGGTCTTGACACCGTCAGTCACACTTGCAGAATCATCTCATGACTGATATAGAGCAACAGATAGTGCAAATTATCAAATTCGGCCTTGGGTCTTCTGACCCAGATGTGTTAACACTTATTGTGGAGGGCAGCTGTAAGCTGATAATTTGCAAAGCGGTGGATGACCATGAGGTTCCTTGTGCAGTGATCTAACTACTTTGGCTCTAACGGAGGAAAACAGATATTGGAAGCACTCGCAATACTACTCTTCCACCCTGGTACTCGAGGCCACCAGCGCTTACGGCAATGCTTGAGCTTCTTTTTCCCCTTGTTCCTCTTGTCATCTAATGCAAACCAATGCACATTCTCAAAGGTGATCCAACATTTGCAATCTTAGTAACAGTGCTGATTCCATTGTCTGTCTCAAGGTGGTACCAGCATGTCTGATGTCCCTCATTTCTGCATATGAGGACGTGGAGACTGAAGATGGACTCACCCTTGCTTTGATTGCTGGTCAGCTGTTTGAGTGGACTGATTGGCGTCACTTGGAGAGGTATAACAACGGCAGTTATTGCGTCAACAAGACTCATATAGCGCTTAGATTGCAACCAGGAGATGCAATGACTGCCGACACTGACATTAATAAGAACCTGCATGCAGATATTGGAATTGATTTAATCTCGAAACTGCAAACAAGACCTGGTATAATGCAACCTAAAATCATGAACGCTGAGTTGCTGACTCTTAGCTCAGCTATTCTGAAAGAAGGCGCCAAACTTCTCAGCTTGCTGTCACTGGACAAGGAAGTCTCACACGCTTCACTTGAGCGTCTCCTGGATGCAGCTCAAGATCTTGTCGAGGTCTGCTTCGATTTAAACGTTTGATCCTTTGGACTGACAGGCGGCTTTAGCACCAATCACCTGATGCTCCCACACTTAAATTGCTCGGAAGGTAAATCTGCGGGAAAAAAACCGTTTCCATAATAATCTTTAAAAATTGTAGGTTTACAGACAAGCTCGAGGCGTTGTTGTGAGAAATGCACTGACCCTCTCACTAAAAAGAATAAAAAATAAGAAATGTCATCAAAATGCCATCCTTCACTGCTTCGCGCAATGATATCTTTCGACCTCTCCTACTCTGGTTTTGGGTTTCGCAGAGAACTTGCCATCCCTAGTTTTGCTACTGGCTGCCAGAGTGGAGGACCAGTTGCTCGAGAATCGCAAATAGTTGCTGAAAGTGGCTCAACTCGAATAGGCAAGACCTTTACGACTGCACACGGCCACACTGCGAACCCAGAAGCCCATTCCGCTCTTTCTCGTTCTCTCATTTCTCTGTTTCCTTTCTTGGATTTTGTCCTCTTTCATGTGTCTCTCGCCCAATCCCGGATATTCATAGGTGAGCGACCGCAATCTCCGGCGCGTACGCGCACGAGATAGATCCCACAACCCATCCCGTCCATCCCATCTTTCCCAACAAGAATCCCGAAGCCAGCGGCTAGCTCGAGTCTGGATCACTGCCACCGCTGGGCTCGCGGCGGCCAGCCGCGACAACATCGCAAAGCGATCGCCCGACGCGCCACCATCGCGACTTTTCCGACACCCAACCCGTCGGACGCCAACACTGCACACCACCAGCGCCGCCTTCGACACACCACCTTGGACTTTCTCGCCGCTGGCACGGGTCCGAGATCATCAACAAGTCCCCATCGACCTTTCGCTGCTGGCGCGGCCGACGGCTGCGAAAGCAACTTTTCCGATGTCACCATCAACTCCTGGCCGCCGTCGGGGCCAAAGGCGCCACGTCATACAAGCGCAAAGCGACTTTTCAGACGGCGGGATCGGCGATCGCCTGACCACGGCGCCGGAATTCTTCATCCGCTCGCGGCCACGGGCCGCTCAAGACTAGCGCTGCACTCTCGGCCTCTCTTGCAGCGCCACACACACACACACACACACACTCTCTCTCTCTCTCTCTCTCGCTCTCTTCCGTTATCCTCGTTCATTTTGAGAGGGAGACGTCGCATTTTAAACTAATCTTCCTGTCTCTCATAGTCTTGTGGCAGTTATTCAGATATACTCATTGCCGTTTATCTTCATTCTCCATTGCGAGTTATAGAAAGGAATAAGCCACTCTGGAGTGACTGCTTGCGAATCCTGCTTAGAGACATCACAGGACTTTACTTCCACATCGATACGAGTCCCAACCCCTTGCGAAGATGCGGACTGTCCGAAACACCGGCACGCTGCTCGTCCTCGTTTCGCTGCTTCTCGCAGTTACCTTACAGGTCGCAGGATGGGCGGAGCACTTTAAGGAGCCATTGCAGGCGATCCCCCGAGACACTGCCAGTCCGGCCTCATCTCAGCAGTGGGCGGCAAGGTTGCTCAACCCGAACAGTGGAACGCCCATCTCTCATGACGAGGCCAAGGCTTTCGGAAATGCGCGAGGATTGTCTTTTCTGGGTCCAGTCGGATGGGCCGCAGAGGGCGTTTTCCTTTTCGAAACAGAGAAGGCGGTTGAGGACGCGAAACGAAAGCAAGTGCGCCAGACTGAGGGTATCGAGGTGGCCTGGAGCGCGTGGCAGACCAAGCACCTAAGATATAAACGATACAGTTTGGACTCAACCCACGTGCAACCTCCACCATTTAAGGACCCATGGTTTCCAAGGCAATGGCACTTGGTACGCTCTATGTTATTGTACTCCAACCACAGTCAGTTCTCAAGTGTGAATTATTTTCAGTTCAACGATGGCACCAACGGAATATTCGCCGGCCACGACATTAACGTCGTTCCCGTGTGGCAGAAAGGGATAAATGGGTCGGGTGTTACAGTTGCTGTCATCGACGACGGTGTGCAGTACAACCATCCTGATTTCCACCCATCCAGTTGGGTAATGTCCCTAAATGGCATCTTCTTAAATCTTGGGTGAAGTGTGGCCTAAACCTGTTTGAACTCATAGTCTGCGGAGTCGAGTTACGACTTCAATCATCGAACAAATGACGCTAGCCCAAAAGATCCCAGCGATATTCATGGAACTCGATGCGCAGGGCAGATTGCGGCGGCGCCAAACACAGTTTGTGGAGTTGGTGTTGCGTTTGGTGCTAAAATTTCCGGTACGTCAGATGGCAGTTCTTGCAGTTGTTGAGCAGAGTAGCAGGCCTTCGTCTCATTTCCGAAGCGATCACCGACGCTACAGAGGCTCAGGCATTGACTTATCGCCTTGATCTTCACGATATTTACACTTCATCGTGGGGTCCCTCAGACGACGGATCGAATTTGGAGGCACCTGGGCCGTTGACATCTGCGGCACTGGAAGCCGGCGTGTCCCATGGCCGCCAAGGACTGGGAGCAATTTATGTGTTTGCCAGCGGAAACGGAGGGGTCAACGGTGACAACTGTAACTTTGACGGCTATGCGAACTCAGTATATACCATCACTATTGGGGCAGTTACTGCCGAAGGCAAAATGCCCCATTTTGGTGAGCCTTGTGCTGCTTCACTTGGTGTTTCCTTTTCTGGTGGCGGTGGTCTTGGAATTGTGAGTTAGCTATGCAATTTACGTCCCTGGGCGAGTAACCTCAGGTCTCAACTGGACTTACTGCAGGTAACCACCGATGTAATCGATGGCTGTACCGATAAGCACTCCGGAACATCTGCTGCGGCTCCCATTGCCGCAGGTATAATTGCCCTCATGCTCTCTGTTAGGTAGATGATTTCTGTTTCGATTCAACTCTAACACGCTTACCAAAGACCCCAGTTAAGCTGGCGTGATGTTCAACATCTTATTGTGTCAGCAGCAGTTCCTGTTGATCTCCAAGATGAGGACTGGTCTATCAACGGTGCTGGTCGTCTTGTCTCACATAAATACGGATTCGGTGCTCTCGAAGCTTCCAAGCTCGTTGATTCTGCCACAAGACACAGCCTTCTGCCTTTGAACCCGAGTCTGCTGAACATCAGCGCGTTTCTTACTCCCTCAGAGAGTATACCCCTCCAATCGGAAACTGTTCTTCATGGGTTGCGGGAAAAATGGGTACCCCTCACGCTGGAATCTTCGATTACCGTCCGTCAAGGAGACGCCGAAATAGCTCTTCTGCACACAATTCACCATGTGCAGGTCACTGTTCGGATCCGTCATTCTTCCCGACGGCACCTACGAATATCTCTCATATCACCGTCGGGCACGAGGTCAGTTCTTGCGCATCCCCGTCCGCGGGACTTGTCCTCAGATGGGTTCCACCCGTGGACCTTCATGACGGTGCGATGTTGGGGTGAATCTCCCGTTGGCACATGGCGACTGTTGGTTGAAGACGTTCGGACACCCGGCTATTGGAAAGAAGCAACTGATGGAGAACATGTGGAGCCCAATATTGAAGGAGGGACTCTTGAAATGTGGGAACTGAAGATCTTGGGAGAATGCCACGTATACAAGCGTGATGCTGATGGAAGGGGAGTGTGCGCAAACACGGAAAACAACAAGACTGGAGAACCAAGCGTATGGAGGAAATGGTGGTGGGCGCCTGTCCTTCTGGCATTTGTAACATGGGCTGCGCTTGCGAGAAGAGCAGTACTCGCGAGTATGAGATGGCTGGTTCCATACGTGCTCCTTTCGTCGCATGGATTCAAGTTCCTCCAGCTCACGGATAACGTAGACCTGGAGTCTCCTACTTATGTCCCTGTGCCAGAGGAGCAAGAAATGGAAGTTATGCACGCTGAAGAACGGAACTCACTGAGATTCTTGGAAGGCAGGCAACCTTACAGGATAGGGGCTTTTGAAGAAATGCAGCCTGGCGATATCGACCTCGTGCAAACCGTCCCACTCAACATCAAAGGAAACTGGTCAGCAAGGTTTATGCAAGGCACCCTCAATAGCAGAGGAGAGGGAGGTACCCCCTCAACCACTCAAAGTTGATGAGGCCGCCAAGAGCTATTTACTTTGCAGAAGAGTGGGAATTGGGCGAGAGAGAAGCTTCTCAGAATCAGACCTAACATTACAGCGATCGCGCGCTTCGTGGAAGGTTACGGGTGAACGACGACGCATTCATGTTTGTTCAGGCTTTGGAATGCGATCAAGAATGGCCAGTTTCGCTGCGCTTCAAGTGGGAGAATCGTCCGACCGGCCAGGCCCGTCTCCCTGAATTCTAACAGATATCACCTGCACTTCTCCGAAGCATGACAATACAATTTGCTCTCCCTGTACACAGAAGAAATTGGGTTTAAGTGCCTTCCACGCACTCTTTTGGAAAGGACTCCATGAGTGGAACGTTTGGCGTGGAAAATAATTTGTACTCTACTAGACGTTCTTATTTAAAAATAAGTTCCACCACTATCGTTCTCACGACAATGTTGCATGTACAACAAACATTGTTCCACTTACTACATCTTTCCTCGTACGACGGATTTGGACGCAGATTTGATTATCAAACAGGCCCTTGCCGACGCGATGGGCGTGGTTTCAGTGCGAAATTCTGTGTTTCCAGCAAAAAAAAATAAGTGAGGACTGATTTTTTTTTTTTTTTTTGGGCCAACCTTGACCTGCAAAGGTTACTTAACAGAAACCTCCGCCAGGAACTTGTCCTTTGCACCTTTCTAATGTACTTTTGACTGATCAACAAGTTTAGGATACTCCCACAGCCGTCCACTGCCGATTCCAGAAAAAATTTGTAAGTGAGGACCGAAAAAAAAAAAAAATTGAAAATCCTTTGAGGCCAAGTTTACCTTGCACAAACCTGAGCCCAGGACATGAGGGTAGGCCTAGTAAGCAAACCACACGCGTAGAACACGATTCCGGCGTCGAAACGGCGGTGGACAGCCTCCTGCAAAAGATTTCCTGAGTGGGAGTGCTTTTTGGATCTGGAGTTTTCAGAAAAACCCACGATATCCCCTGCTTGCCACTAATCGACGCGCGGTTTTTTTTGCAGATTCGGAATCCTCTCGCAATTCTAGCCTAGTAAGGTGAAGCTCCTAAGGCTGTCCTCCGCCTGTCTTTGAGCTGGTGGGAGAGCTCAGGGGGGGGCCAGCTGGTGAAAAAAATAGACTTCTGCGTCCTCCTTTTGCCTTGGGGTCAAACTTACACTAAGTCAGATCAATATATTATTGTTACGTTGTCGATACTCATAAAAATGGCAGAAACACAGCAAAACTTCTTCTGCAAAAACATACACCAGAACGTGCAAACATCTACCGTGTAATTATCTCGACGCCGTCTCGCTCGTTTTGCTCCAAGTCTCAAAAACCACTCTAAACACATGCCTTCTCCTCAGCTGCTGCCGCCGCGCATGTGGAAGCTGCAGCCTCCGTTCGGACGTCGTCTACGGGGTTGGTCGTTGCTTCTCGGTTGTGTTGCTGCTCGAGTCGGTGCTTGCGTTCGTCCTCCGCCTCCTGCAACAGGATCGAGCACTTCCGCGTCGCTCATCGTCGCGAGTAGCTTGCGCACCAACTGTGCAGCAGAGGGCAGTGTCCTCCCAGACGTAGAGTCCGGTGTGATGGGAGGAACGTGCGCAACCCTCGATGGCGCGTCCCCGCCCCTTGGCGTCAGAGCGTCTTCTTTGTCGTCGCTCTCATCGTGGAACACCGCCACTTCATCCCCGTCGATATCAGCGTACATTTCCACAGCGTCCCATTCCGCTGGACTCGGTCCCCCGCTGCTGTCAACACCTCCGCTTTGCTCCTGCACGCTGTCTACTTTGACCACTTGTCCTACTGTGGCACTATGCTGAGTTTGTTGTGGGCTCTCATGCGCCGGCATTGGCAGTGGAGAAGGGGTTCGCGTGTGCGCCACTGGTGCATGCGAGGGCGTTATCGAGCACAAGTCTTCGTGTGGGAGCGTCCCTCCTGTCGTCGCAGTAACGGTGCGATCGCTCGACTCCGACGATGACCGGCCCGTACGAGCCAGCATTTGCGCTCCTGCGGCTTCTGCGAGCATCGCATCGAGATCGTCTTTCATTCCTTCCAGTGACCGGAGCAGCCTCACAGTGCCAGTGCCATCCTCTCGAGGGTGCACCCTTGTTCTTGTAGGTGGGTCTCGCTCCTGCGTGCGTTCGCTTACAGGAGATTTCCGCAACTGTGGAGATTGCCGGTGGGAGCCAAGATGTGAAGGCTGTGGTGGCGAGGGTGGCGGTTTGGGAGGAGACTTGACGGGACTAACCGATTGAAATTGGACAAGAGACGATCTTCTGGGAGGGGTTATCAAATTTCTCGGCGCCATTGCCGCGGCCGGAGTTTCACTTTCTCCCATTGTAATTCGGTCGATCCTTGTGTGCCTGGGTGGTGTAACGGCCCCAGCGCTGACCACCGCTTTCTGGCCCACCGCTTTCAATCCCGTTGTTTCCAGCTTTCCAAGTCCTTCGCTGGGGCGACCTTTTTTCGAATCCAAGCTTCCTTCGCTGCCTGCTCGACGATGCCGCTGATGTCTTTCGCTGCTTTGGCCGTGTATCATCGGCCCCCATCCCCAGGCCGTCACGGACATCATCGCCCTCCAGCTCGGACACATCGAAACCAGCCGCCTCCAGGAGCACGGACGCCGTTGGATCATGTTCCTCTTTTATCACACTCCCAGCCCCAGTCAAAGGACGAACACCATCCCTGCGGCCTTCAGTCGCGACATCGCGAGTGCTCCCAGCCGGTGTCATCAACGAAGACCATCTCGCGGACTGCGGTGGAATTGGTGGGGGTGTCCTTGGAATGTCCTTCGCGCAAATCGCGCAAAGTGGGTAGGCGTGATGGTGATGGTTGTGCGGTTGGGAGGAACGGTCCAACTGCGGTTTACGGGTCAAAACTCCGCCACTCTGCGCGGGAGATGTCTCTAATCCGGTAGGTGTGGCGGGGGAAAGCATCGATGGAAAGGCTGGCGCGGCCGATAAGCGCGGAGAAGTGGCTATCAGGTCCGCGTTTGTGACAATGGAAGGCAGGGAGAGGAGTTCCAACTGCGCGTCGTCTACCGAGCGTGCCGTGAATAGAGCTTCCCGCCAACAGTGGGTTCACGGATGAAGGCGGTGGTGGAGCCTGTGTGGATGCGCGCGGACTCGTGGAAGTGGACCAAGTACTACCACTTGGGGTGGACAACGCAACTGGAGAGCGCAGCCCATTGCGCTCCGCAAGTATTGCCCGGTAAATGAGGTCTCTACGAAACCGCAGTGTACCCGGTTTTGGCGGAGGTAAATCGAGGGACCTTGGAACGCAGCATTTGGCAGTGGCGTCCGGAGCACGAATGGGCCCAGCAATCGACGGTCGCTTGAGCACGGCACCGCTAGACTCAGTGCTCCCCTACACAAGGCTGAGTAACGGTTTGCCGCTTTCGAAGAAACTCCTGTGCCCTTTCGACGGTTCCCATGAAACTCGTTCTGTGCGTGAAACCGCTGCCGACTCCCGCCGAGGCGCTCATGGATGAATCACATCGTTCGGAAGATGAGTCTGCCGCAGAGCTGAGAGATGCGGTAGAGAGTGTAGGTGAAAGAGCAGCAGACCCAAAAGATGTCGTTCTTGATGTTGCCGCCGACGGTGGCAATGAAGTACCACCAAAGGTGCTCTCAGAGGGTCGCCGGGATTGAGATTGGCGTCTTCTCGATATAGACCCGATGGTTGAAGGAAGTCCTAGGCCAATAGAGACTTGACCGTTTGATGAAGCGTGCGTTCCAGCTGGACCAACCTTGAGACAAGGCTCCTGTGTGACCATTTCTTGACCCCGGGCGCAGCCAATTCCAGCCGTTGCTGCTACTGCTTGCGCTGGCAACTCCTGTTATCTGCTGTTGGACAGCCTCCCTAACGTCATACTCTGTAGCAGGCCGACAGGCATCCAAATCACCTGATGCTAGGTGTGGGAGAGATGGCGGTGCCCTCTCGTGCCGGGGAGCGACTGCCTATTGCAGACGAGGCCCCATCTGCTGGGTTCAGCTTTGTCTGAGGTTTCACCCTCAACCTGCCGGAGTGCTGAGACTGCTGCAGTCGCTGATGGACCGAAAAAAATCCCGCCTTCTTCATTTGCAGTCGTGGTTTGCGCGATCTGACGAGCTTTCCATGCTGCCACATTCGCAAAAGCCCGGTCTTGCACCACGTCAATCAATGTGCGAAAAATGTGATTCACCGATAGAGGCGCGCACGCTGTGGTCTCGAAAAAGGGAACGTTGAGGAGTGATGCGAACGAGCGGCCCATATCTGTGCTGACTTGACGTTTGCGCCTAGGGTTGTTCGTGTCACTGCAATGTCTCATTGCACTCTGCAACTTACCCCCCACTTCTCGTTAACAGTATCAACCATGGTGCCCACTAGCACAGCAGGCAGCTCACCCGGCAGCTTCCCTTTTGCCTCGGCTACCCTTCGGAACACGCTCCACATGGCGTCGAACGACTTGCGCGACCCAACAGTCGTACACAAGCATCACTGCATCAACGCTAGCAACAGTTGCGCTACACGAGAAAGAGTACTTTTGAGGAAAATTCAAAGCAGGAGATACGGGGGTTCCCGAAACATTGCCGGTGCAAGGGTTCGTGACCGTCGATACTAAACAAGTTGTCGAACTTGCTGAGGGCGAAGAAGAGGATGGTCGTAGTAGTGAACTCATTACAGCAGGGTCTCCACCAATCTCGTACACAGTCACGACAATCCGCTGCCTATTTTGCCGGTCGCGTTCCTCGGCAAGGGCCAGTTCACGTCCGCGGTCACTATCGTTCCAGGATCCAACCCCGCCTGGCGTTGTCGTCTGAGACACGACAGATAATGCGGCCATCTCGCCACGGGATAGTTGAGAAGAGTGGGCAAGGGCAGCAGCGAGTGGGAGCGGGACAGGGCTTTGGCGCTGGGCATAGGCATTTGCGGGCGGAGGTGGTGGTGGTGAGAATGGTGCCGTGTAGGCTGGATTATGCGGTAGAATGAATTGGGCTGTATGAAAGGCTTCAAGCGTCGGTAGATATGGCCGCAGCTCATAGGGCTCCTGCCGCACGGTTTGGGCGGTAGTTGGTGTCGGTGGAGGGTCCACAGGCGAAGCCGGCTCCTGCGGCTGGCGCGGCGCGTTATTGTATTTTTGCGGGTTGTGATTTTGTTGACGTTGGGGGTGCTGGCTAAAATTGTGGAGAGGCGCGGAGTATGGTAGAGGTTGTGGCGGAGGAGTGGCTTTCGTGTGCTGTGGCGACGACGCCAAAGCATCAACGGGGCCTTGTGAAGCCGAAGTTACACTCGCTGAAGGGGCAGTGCTTGTTGGGAATGTCAATAATGTAGGCGTCGTGGGCTTCATCGAGGAGGCTTGATCATCCCTTTCTCCGTTGAGCTGAGGCTGCTGCTGCGGACAGGTGCTCTTGGTACTGAGGCTTGCTTTGGCGACGGGCCATTGACGATGGGGAGGCCGAAAACGAGCGATGCTGGGCCGGAGGAGAATAAACCGACTCAGTTGGGGGGAGGCGGCGAACCAACTGCGGGGATCTGCGGTGCTCCGCGTAGGCCTTTCCGACCCGAGTCTGATACATATGGCTGGTGGCCTGAGGTTCCAGTGGCATTGTTATGTTGGGTAGTGGACCTTTTTGGAGATGTATCACGCGGCGGTACCGACTCTGAGCGAGCTTCTGTGGCCAAGTGCTGCAACGGTTGCTTGACGGTGGTGCGAGCGCTGCCGTTGCTATTGCCGTTGCTGGCCGCCATGGGGACAGAGAAAGATGCGAACAAGCTCCGACTTGCCGACGCGGGCGGCTCCACCCACAACGAGAATGGACAGATGCGTCAACCATCCAGCAGCCGGGCCGGACCCGCCGCCCATGGGCGAAATAGGGGTGGCGGGGGTGGCCGCGTTTGCAGATCGCGAGAAGGACGAGGATGAGGAGGGTGGCGACGGCGCGGACGAGGCCATCGCCTGTCCCTGTTGGCCTCGATTTCCGTTTGAGGCTTCGCGTGGCGTGGCTGGCTTGTTGCGTGGCTTGTTGCGTGGCTTGTGCGGGCGTGGCTGGGCGTAGTGGGAGTGGCTGGCTGGCGCGATGATATCGTGCGCGTCAGCAAGTGGAGCTGTTGACCTCGGATGCAAACATCCAAATAATGATGATTGATTTAAGCAGAACTACAGGATGCACTGGCAGTCCCTTTTTTGTTCAGCACTACAACGCTCGGGGTCAGCGCACTTCGCAATTCTGCTTTAGTGAGGTTGAAACTTCCCACAAAGAGTTCTCGATTGATCGTTCCTTCAAAAACACGCTTACACCATTCTCATTCCAAGAAAAAAAAGCTTCACCGCACACAAACCGACCCATTATATCCAGAATTCTCTCGTAATACAGCTCAAAATCCAACAAAAACAACCTCCGCCTTGAGTCTTCTACACCACCATCCCGACGGTCGGAAACACCTTGCACACGACGCGGCCCTTCATTAGACCCAGCGGGACCGGCCCGTACACGCGCGAGTCTGTCGAGTTGCTGTAGTTGTCGCCTTGGAGCCAAATGTGTCCCGGCGGCACCTTCGGGCGGGTGCGTGAGGGGAGTAAAGGAAAGCGTTCCGTCATTAGCGTGATCATGGGCTGGACGCATCGAACAAAAACGAACACTGCCAACCTTGATAGTTTCTGTCAGGCTGACGGTCGGATCGCGCAGTACAGTGTCGCCGGGCTTGTTATTAATGCAGTGGGGAGGAGAATGATGGCCGGGAGTGTGGTTTTTGTTATAGGTTGGTGTAGGTATTAGCAATGAAAGCATTTAACCCACGACCACACACACAACAGAAACACACGCAAAAAACCCCAACTCACCAAACCCAGTACCCTCTTGCACACCATCCTCTCCGGGGACACGGGCGACGCGCACACGACCACGTCCCCGAGCCTCGGCACCCCACCGCCGCCGCCGGCCGGGCCGCCGCTGCCGCCGCCGCCGCGCCACCACGCGGTCCAACGTCGCCACCGCCACGACAGGTACTCGACGACGACGACGTCGCCCGCGGCCGCGATCGTCGGCAGCATCGACGGGCCCGTGCACAGCGTCACGTCGAACGCATACCGCTGGCAGAGGATCGTGATCAGCACGCCTTGCGCGCACCAGGCGGCGCGGCGGACCCAGAGGGAGAGGTCGGCGGTGGAGAAGGCGGTGCGGCGGCGGGGGTGCGGGCGTGGGCCGGGGGAGTTGGGGAAGCTGGTTGAGGAGGTGGTGGTGGACGTTGTTGTTGAGGAGGGGCGCGAGGACGGTGCCCTCGCACAAGGCGGTGGTGATCGCTGTAAAGGCGGTGTCGACCGGAGGGTAAGAGATCGCCAGGGTGTCGATGAAATCGGCTGAGCGCCTTCCCGCGGTAGCGGCAGCAGGAGCCATGATCTTGACGCTGAACCGGCAGCATCGGATCTTGTGGAGGCGGTAACCGATCGCGAGGAGACTGGTGATCGGCAGCGCGCAGCAGATGATGGGGAAGCGATCCATCGATGGCGGCAGGCCGGGCCAACGGAAACCTTCATGATTGTTCGTCTTCGTGTGCTGCTGCTGTCAACGCAGCCGCTCTAGCGGCGGTGTTAGTGGTGGGGTTGGGTGGGAGAGCAAGTGGAACTCTCTGCGATCAGACGAAGGAGAAGCGGCAGCAAGATTTTCTTCATGCAAACAAATCGAGAGGACAGATGGCATCCAAAACGTGAAGAAGAGGCAACAAGGACAGCATCAGCAGTCGTTCCCGGAGTCATCCAACGCCCGGCGGAACCGCTCGACCAGCGCGTCCACGTCCTCCTCCATCCCCACGCTGATCCTCACCAGCCCTCGCTGCACGCCGTACCGCGCTGCCCACTCCAGCTCGCCATAGTGCGCAAGCAGCGCGTACGGGCTCGCCAGCGTAAAGCTCGTGCCCAGCGACGGGCCCTTGTACACCGCTAGCCGGTCGTAGAACCGCGCAGCGGCCGCCTCGCCGCCCCGCAGCGTCACCGACAGCAGTCCACCGTGCCGGTCCACGGGCACCGCCGCGGTGGACTCTGCCTCCATTTCCGACTCCGACGACGCCGCAGCCGCCGCCTCCGACAAGGACGGCAGCGTACGGACAGGGGTTCAGAAACCGCGCGTACACGTCGGGCGTCGTGAACAGCGGGTAGTGCACGCTCTCGACGCGCGGGTGCGCGTGCAGGAACCGCGCGAGCGCCGCCGCGTTGCGGTTGATCCTCTCGATTCGGCGGACAAAACTGCGCGAGTTGCGTTCCAAGAACACCGCGTCTTCGCCATACATCAGGTCCTCCCACCGCGGGTCCGACCCCGCAGCGGTCGCCCTGCCCGAAGACGGCGGCACGGTCTGCGGGTCGCCGTCCCCGTCTGTCGTCGCCACCGTTCCTCGGTCCAGCGCCTCCGCCACGCCCGCGTACCACAGCGACGCCGGGTTCGCGACCAGGCATCCGCCCATGACGTTGCAGTCGCCGCTAAACACCTTGGTCAAGCTCGACACCACGATGTCCGCGTGCGGCAGCACCGACACGTTGACAAAGTTGCCCACGGTCTCGTCGACCACAAGAAGAAACCCGTGCGCGTCCGCCAGCGCTCGCAGCCGGCTCAGATCCGGCGAACGCAGCAACGGATTGGAGGGAAACTCGCAAAAGACGGCTGCAATCCGCTGTGTGCTGAGAATTTCGTTTTCTAGCTGTGCAAGATCTCGCTCGTCGCCGTGCCCGAGAAAGTGGCACCCGCTGCCAAACTTTTCTTGAATCTTCAGAGTATCCAGGTACGGAAACCTTGTGGAGATTTGTTAGAGATAAATTCGAGTAATGGAACTGCAAAGGTTGATGCACCTATGCAAAGAGTCTGTGCACGAAAAACACACATACCCAAACTGGACCGTCTTCAGTCCTGGTCGCAGTGCTCTGACGACACGGAACGCATTGTAGATTGCTGCCATGCCGCACGAGGTCAGGTAAACGTGACTCTCGTTGAGCTGATCGACGCCACGGCAAGGCCCTTTCGCACTGACGGCATTTATGTTGTTGCCATCACCATCGGCGTCATACATCAGGGCATCGCCGTCGTCTTCGACATCCCCTTCGTCGCCGCCATACAATCCGCCGACGGCGGCTGCTGCCGCCACCGCTCGCCGACCGGCGTCGCCCATGACTCCCGCGACGCGCCGGCGCAGCGCGAGCTTTGCCTCCTCGGCCCTCCGCACGTCCCAGTTCCGCCCGAACCGCTCCTCCACAAACTGCGCCGCCTCGCGCCCCGCCCTCGCCTCGGCGTCCTTCTCGTCCCGCTCCGCGTCGTGCTCCTTCCCCGGCCCACCCTTCACAACACCACCCCGCCCACGGCGCTTCCGCTTCGCAGCCGCCGCCGCCGCGCCTTCGTACCCAACGGTCCGGCGGCCCGGCAACAGCAGCTCGAGGGCGTGCTCGGCGAAGCGCGACGACACGATCGCGCCAGTGTGCTGCCAGTACTGTTTTGCGAGTGCCGGGCCGTTCGCGTGGGAGGGGAAGACGACGGCGTGCAGCACGTCAAGGGGCGGCGGCCTGAGGCGGGGCGGCGGCGGCGGGCGCGTCGGACTGGAGCGGGCGGCGGCGCAGGCGCAGGCGGGAGGACAAGCTCGACGAGGCGGACACGCGCGTGCGCGCGTAATGGGTTGCGGAGAGCGGTGTTCGGCTGCTTTTGCGTGGGGTTGAGGCGGGACGGCGTCGAGGGGCGGAACCGAGGAAAGGGAGCGCCCACTGGTGATGGGGTCTCGGGACGCCGGGGAGGGCAGGGTCGAGGCGCGCTGTGATGAATGCACGACAGTCCTGGGCAGCGCGGCGGGATGGAAGTACCAGGCAGGACTCGTTTGGTTCCGCGAAGCGCTGCTCGACTAAGCGGCAGAGCTTTGATTATAATTGATCATATAGAATTGAGCAATCGGGATTAGGGGGTAAGGCGTTGGATCAGCCTCAGCCAGATTACAGGCGCCTGCAAACACAAACATACCTGCTTGACGGCGTGGTGGTAAACGAAGCGCGGATAGCCAGATTTGAGTAACGCGTGCACGTTCGGGTCGCCCTCCTCGTAGGCGATGTTGTGTTCCCATAGCGGAAGGGAGACAGAGACGGCTGTGCGTGCGTGCATGTGGTTGTGTGTAAAATGAAGGGAGCGGAGAGAGGGAGTCGGTCAGTGTTGCGGTTACGGAGGGGGAATCCTCTGTGGCTCTGCCATCGCATTTTTTCTCCCATGCACACGAATGACATTGACGGGATTGAATGATGGAGCAACGCGCAACGCGCACACACACGCACCGTGAGGGGTGTCTGGTGGGATGGACTCGCCGAGCGGAAGGGCATACTCCCCGCCCCCGCCGTGGTTGCGTGTGGGCGTTGCCATCGGGTGTGTGTTTCGGCTTCGGAGTTTGATTGATTGATTGCGAGCAGATTGTGTGTGTTTCCTTGATTGCGCGAGACGGAGAGAGAGAGACCGGGAGAGAGAGAGAGAGAGAGAGAGAGAGAGAGAGAGAGAGAGAGAGAAAGTTCGAGAGAGAGAGATTGACTGGCAGACAGACAGACGGGAGCCAATATGAAAAAGGAATTCTGTGGCGAGAGAAGATCAAATCAGCGGGCCGGGATGTGTGGAACGCTTGATGACAGAGGGGGGAGGATCGTTTTGGGGCATTTGGGGAGGGTTTTGGGGGGTGGGTCTTGCGGACTCTCCTTTCACACGGCATTTGCGTAGGGGCCGCAGTAGAGTAAGAGCGAGCTTTGCCCCTCTACATTCTCCCCAACTGTTGGTCACGCCAATCGTTTTTCCCTTCATTTCAATTTTTTTTTTCTTGCTGGTCAGGTTCCGGTGGTGATTCGAAGAAGCGAAAGGGGCTAACAAGAGCTCCGTCACCAGTCCTGCGTGGAGAGCAGCGGAGTGAGGCAGTGCTGGGGATCACGCCGCTGTTGCTCGCTGACTTTGAGTTCGAAGCAAATAGCAAATGCCCCAACAAATATCTAGTCAGAGCAATGCAAGGACCACTCACCTTTAGCCAGAAAAAATACTTTCAGGGGCGAGGGCACGAACTCAACTACCACATTTTGAAATTCGTCCTTTAGCGGGAACCGGGCTGTCGAAAGACCACGATGTAGGCTGAAGGATTGTGACTGGCATTACTTATCAGCAGCGTAGCGACGGCCCGAACACATTGTTCTTTCTTCGTAGTGTCGAGGGATCGGCCCTCAGTTCCCCGCAACATGTCTTCAAACACCACAAGGCAGCGGCAGCATCCTCAGACATTTTCGGGGAAGAAGGCTTACATATTCAGGGTAATAACGTTTGAATGGGGGCATCGGCGGGCACCACAAAACCTCCCGCGTTAATACACAGTGTTTTGTGCACTGGGAGGGAGGTTGTTTGGCAGACAGACCGTTGGCCGTTTGAGCATGTTATGGCCGTCGGTGAAATGACGGAGAGGTGAGCTTTGCGGTGGTGGCTGCAGCGTGGGCCGCCCATTCTCCCAAGCGGCTTGTGCTGCTCCAACTGAAAATACCAGGTGTGTGCTTGCTGCTGAGCGTAAGCGCGACACGCAAGAGAGAGAGAGAGGGAGAGAGAGAGAGAGAGAGAGAGAGAGAGAGAGAGAGAGAGAGAGAGAGAGAGAGAGAGAGAGAGAGAGAGAGAGAGAGAGAGAGAGAGAGATAGAGAGAGAGAGAGAGAGACAGAGAGAGACAGAGAAAACGGACAGCCATGTCAGGGGGACATTAAACGCAGGCGTGGTTCGGACACGCTCAACGCAAAGCCCTCCTCGCCTGGATCGATTGATTGACTGAGATCGGGCGGGCGGCCAACGGACGGGCGGGCGGCGCTTGAAAACTGGCGTCTGGGAGAGAAACTGTTGTTGGGCTGGCATCGCGACCCGAAAAACCCGCACTCCGTCGACGACGCCTATTGCTTTCCCAGCCTGACACGATCTGACGCGCTCGCGACGACCGCCCCCCCCCCAGCAGCCCTACTCACTCAGGCGCTCGCCCCAACGACGACCGACCGCGCCAATAACAGCCTGCACCTTTCCGTTTGACGACAATCTGCCTTCGCTCATCGCCTGTTCCACTCAGCTCCGTGCTTTGGTGAGCTCCCATACGAAATAAGCTCAGAAAAACCACCTGGGCTGCGCCTTGCTCAAAGAGATCGCCGTCTTACTCCCCATTTGCACCTCTTTCTTTTCTCTCCACCTCCTTGTTTGCGTGAAACATTTACGCCCATAACCAACAGAAGACCCTTTTCGAAATAAGCGCGTCAGTACTCGACACAGATGGCCGAAGTGGGCATGATGGCGGACGGGCAGGATGGGAAACCCGAGCAGAACATGATTAACGAGCTGTACGAAAAGGTACCGCGCCTCAACCCTTGTGTCTGCTTCTCCCGTCTACAGTTTGTAAAATGCTTACACCTCATTCCCTCTGAACCCAAAAACAGATTGAAAAAATTGGTGAGGGAACTTACGGTGTCGTGTACAAAGCCAGGAACAAGACGAACGGAACCGTTGTCGCGCTCAAGAAGATTCGACTCGAGACCGAGGACGAAGGTGTTCCTTCCACTGCCATTCGGGAGATTTCACTGCTCAAAGAGTTGAGGCACCCCAACATTGTCAAGTAAGATGCGAAAACGAACCCCATTTTGGTGCACCGGACTCTGAAAATGCCGTGTTTCCCGCTTACGTTCCTGCAGGCTCCACGACATTGTCCACCAAAACGCTAAAATCTACCTCGTCTTTGAATTTTTGGATTTGGACCTGAAAAAGTACATGGACACAATCCAAGCGTTAAGCCCAAGCCTAATCAAGGTAGAGAGGAGGAGGAGTTCCGGACTATACTTTCGAACTAAACCATCCTGTGCTCTTAGAGCTATATGCGCCAGCTTGTTGATGGAATACGTTTCTGTCATTCGCACAGGATTCTTCATCGCGACTTAAAGCCACAAAACTGTGAGTTGCTGCTTCTTGAAGAATAGCAACAACGCGACCGGTTCAGCGATTGGATTTTAGCTCTTAAAAGCTCATCCATCTTTCCCCACTCGCTCCCTTAAATTCAAGTATTGATTGACCAACTTGGAACACTCAAGTTGGCCGACTTTGGTCTTGCACGCGCTTTTGGAATCCCGTTACGCACCTACACACATGAAGTTGTCACGCTGTGGTATCGCTCACCTGAGATCCTCCTCGGGTCCAAGCACTATTCTACGGCCGTTGATATGTGGAGCATTGGATGCATCTTCGCGGAGATGGTGCTGAAGAAGCCGTTGTTCCCAGGTTTGGACCAGCAATCTTTGATCCTCGCCTTGTCTGGTTCTTTGACTCCTTTGCGGCGTTTTTTTGTTTTTGGAACAGGCGATTCGGAGATTGACGAGCTCTTCAAAATATTTAGGTGCCTTCAATACTTTATTTCTCGGATGCCTGGTTACTTTTTGTGGGTTTTGACTTTCCGTCCACGTCATGAACAGGGTGCTAGGAACACCAGACGATCGAAGCTGGCCGTCGGTTAGTGCACTCCCCGATTACAAGCCAACTTTTCCCCAGTGGAAGCGCCAGCGGCTCGGCGATGCGCTTCCAGGGCTCTCCCCGGAGGGTGTCGCGCTCTTGGAGGTGAGAGACTGCGAAAATTCAACCGACGGCATATAAATCACACATTATAACTTATTTTCTTTCCAACAGGAGATGCTGGCGTATGACCCTGCCTCGCGAATTTCGGCAAAGAGGGCGCTTTTGCACAAGTACTTTGCCGACTCGTGACTTGTGTTTGTTCTTGCGCTCTTTCTCCTCTTTCCGTACTTTTCTTTTTTTAATTCATCTTGTGTCGTGCTGTCTGGATAAATATGTCGAACTCTCGCCATAATATATAAAATATATTCTCGCTTCTCGCGTTGGTTTATCTCTGCTGTTAGGGGTTTGTTTCTCATCGCTTTGGTGGATAATGGCGTCACGTCTCCTCTTCATTTGCGGACCGCTCTGATTCGTTGCCCATGCAGTGTCTGCTCGTTCCAAAAAAAAAAAAAAAAAAAAAAAAAAAAAAAAAAAAAGAAATAAGAACTTTGGTGTGCCACCAATTCCACCACCCGAGCCCCAAATATATTGCAGTTATCGGGGGGTTGTGACATAAATATATTTACTACATGTATGTATTAGTTGTAAAAGAAGTATCAGTCCAACTCGGCCGCCCCCGGAGCTGCGCTCTACGATTCGAACAACACCCTGCTTTTCCTACATCAGCAAATGAATCAAGTTAGGTCATGAAACTGGAGATCTTCTCCTTGGCCTCCTCTGCGGCTGCCTGGTCTCTGAATTCGAAATCCAAATGCGTCTCACAATCGCCGCCAACCTCCGCCCTACTCTTGACAACAAGACGAGACCCATTCACCTCCAAAAGGGACCCTGCTTTTGGATTTCCGAGCCGTATGCCTCGACTGATCTCCTTGCCTTCTAGCGCAAGTAGAACTCGGTCGGTATAGTGAAGAACCATTCCGCGCGCGCAGGTCCAGATTGTCCAGAGCCCTTTTGTCCGCACCCTGTACGTGAGAGCCCCCTGCGAGAATGATCGTTCCGATTCTTACTGGAATGCCGCAAGCGTGGTACTTGTTTTTATTTTCACTTACCAGGTCGCAATACTTTGCTTTGGCGATTGCCCGGGCAGTGTCGGTTCCGCGTTCTGCGCTGGAAAGTACGTTGGTCGAGCCGCCGGCGGTGGTTGTCCCTCCAATAAGTCCTGTGCTTATTCCTGACACAGAAGCGAGGCCGTGTTTGGTGTGGCCCTATCAAACGAAAAAGACGAGTGAGCGAAAAAAAACTGACGCATGCCAAATGTTCAACTCAACTGCCGGTCCTTTCTCGCGCCTTCTAATCAATACGGATAGGACTTTTGGCCCTATAACTAGCCCCACGCAAAGAATCGCGACAACCCAAATAATCAAAAATCTCATTGCGTCCGTCGATGGTCCGGTTTCGGCGCTTGCTATTAGTGGCAAAAAGACCGCACCAAGGAAGAGGGCTGCAAAGCATGCAGTCAAGTTTGATGCGGTGTCCGCCGCTCCGTTGGAGAAAGCGCGCTCGTACAGCTGCACTTGTCGTGAGATGTACATTGTGACGAGGAGAATGGCCACGTTGTAGACGTAAAGAAGAATGTGTCCAGGGTATGCGGAAGTCGACGACTGGCACACCCATCGGTCGGAAGAGGCGTCGGATTGAATTGATGGCGTAGGGTTCATTGCTATGGACCATCCTGCAAGAAGTGCCTATTGGATTTCGCATTTCATGATTATTTAGTCGGTTCTTTCCCCTTTTTTTTTCAAATTGCCGTTGGGTTATTCCATACCGAGTCTATCCCGACTACAACTCCGACGAATATAAACCCGACATTGTCGCTAAGAAACTCTTTTCTGATTGATGTTCCAGTCGTCAGGATGGCCAGCATGCGAGACATTTTGAACATCATCGATCCGACCACAAGAGCGAACCCCAGAACCTGCAGCCACAGTCTGGTTCGGCACGACACAGTCGTCACGTCGTTCACTGTGAACGCGGCAGACGCAAACGCCAAGATACAGCCGAGGCAAATCAGATGCGTGAATGATAGTGAAGCAGCTTTGAAGCTCGGTTCTTTGGCAAAGATGATGTTCAATGCCATACCAACGAGACAAGTTAGGATGCCAATGCCGCCGAGCACCAGGAGCAGAAGTCCCTTGCCCTTGGAGGCGGAATTCACCACGTGTTCGCGAAAGATGGTGCCGTCTGGCGGTGGGACCGTTGAGCCTGCAAGTGCGAAAATAAGCGCGTCGGTTGGGCTTGCAACGCTTTCGAGTGAAGGCGCGCCTCGAAATTCATACCGCCGAAAAAAATGAATGGTGATACATCCGCAATGGTTGGCGGTTCACTAAGCGTGACAACCGCTCGTGCTGCGATTCTTGGTTACGGAACAGCACACAATCCCGAACAGTTGTACTCACTGATCGCAGTTGGATTCATGGGATTAGTCATGTTGGGTTGAGTGAGAATGATTGGCCTAAATCGCCCGTAAGAAAACGCCAGCAGCTTGTCAAATGCACATACACGCTCAAATCTCCGGCGCTGTTTAACGTCAGCGGCGCTCCAACCGGTCCGTTGTAAACTGTACAAAATAACATTAATATAACGCTGTCCGCTTCGACGGGCAAGCTCTCTCACCAGTTGATGCAAACAGTTCTGTAGTTAAAAATTTTCGGAGCTTCCCTGACGCGAGATCTTCTGGTGTTGCATTTTGCTGCTTCATCACTTTGTCGATGGCCGTCAGCATTAACTTGGCGCAGTCATACGACAGCGACCCGATGAGTGGTGGTACTCCTCCTGCAGTCAGGAACCTGGTTGAAAGTGGACTCAATTACTGGGTCTTTGCTCAACTATACTGACTATACCAGTTCGGATATGCGACAGAACGCGTAATATAAGTCTGCAGGTACTTCGCCATGTAAGGGTTTTCCAGGCTGGACGTGTCTGTGTTGGGGAAAACGATGCCTTCAAGCAATTTTTCTGCCCCAGGACCGTAACCTGGCAGCCCAGCATCAGATGCAAAAATAAACAAATTATTTGATTTGGGCACGTAGGCGACGCGAAAAAGGAAAGAATTTTACCCTCTGAGAATGAGGTCGCCTTCGGGTGCGGGGCTTGCAGGAACGTCCACATGAACTTCTCTCCCACCAGTCCAGAAGCATTTGCTGCGAAGTAAATATCAGCACTATCGTAAGGCGCACTGCACGCTATAATGTATCTGAAGTTGCGTTAAAGCAACGTTCACCATCTGGAGAAATCTCACCTTGAATCTGTCCTGGATACCATTCCGAAATAAAACTTGAACTGATCCGGCGTTGGATCTGGTTTGATCTCAACCCATGCCGTTACCACTATTCCTCGGTCTTGATAATATTTTTTGACGATCTGAGCGGCTTGCGGCGCAATAATGACATTGCCTATTCGTAAATTCTAACTTGCAGAATGTTACGCTTACATAGTAGGTAGTCAGTTGTGTACAAAATAGCCACTCGTTTTGCGTCGACCTTTCGGTGAAACATGTAAATTGCCGGAGCGAATGATCCAGTGCTGACGATAGTCCGAAAGAATGTCGGATACTCCCCTTTGTTGCTGTATGAAGGTGACTGTTTTCATCACGATTGAGCGACATGCCTTGCTGTATGGGTGGTTCTCACCGTTTGAGTGGGTCCGCAAAATGGAATCTGTTCAGAGGGAGGTTAGTTTCAATGCCAATATTTTTGCGGAAACATACGTTCAGCTGGCCAGCAAGGGCGGCAGCAGGCCTGTAAGAGAAACGGAATCAGAGGAGGCGTGTAAGGAAACGAACAAGACTGACGTGGTGGTTGATTCCGGCAAAAACCCGCTGATGCCAACCACTGTGGGATAAGGTTGGTTGGTAGGGAACTTTTAGCAGTTTCAGCGTAAACTAACCAGAGGTGTCCTTTTCCACTTGCGCCAGCAAATTCGATGACGCGTATCCTCCTGAAAAATATATCTGTTTGCCCCTGACGTCCAATCCATCAATTCGTTTCAGAATCACGTTCACATCTGGTAGTAATGTGGGATCGCTGTTCACGTCATCGATCGCCATCTTAATTTAGAGAGGGCTCCCTTCGTCAGACGATGGCAACTTCAATGCTAAAGGTTCGGGCCTAACTACCTGGTAGCCACTATCGAGTACTTGAACGTAAGCTAATCGACACACGATGAAAGAAGTCGAGGGAACAATTAGTCGCTGCATAGGCTGATTCCATGACTCAACACGTACATCCATACTGAGACAAGTCCGTGGGTTTTGTGAGCATCACGACAGTATAAGCTTGGAGCACCGCGATGCTCACTGTGGCTTTCGCAGGTTTGGTTGAGGCTACAAGTGAAACGGGATAGCCCCATCGATCTGTGGCAACAGAGATAACGGGTTGCGGTGCAAGGGGGCCAGACGGGAATGTTGCCATGAGTAAAAGGAGTGAGAGGGTCTTGAACACATCTGGGACTGTATGACGGGGCATGGTTGGAGTGTCCAAAAAATAGTTCCTTAGAAATAAAGGTATGTATGTATAGGGTATAACGGGGCGGAGGGCGTACTCGAATATTCAACAGAAAAACAATATTGAGTAGAACACGATGACACGGCGCGTCCACACACCGACGAAACGACTTCAAAATACCCAAATGCTCCTTTTATTACATTTATTTCATAATTCTCGTAAGTTTACTGAAATAATCTGTACAATATCGCCTTGAAATCCTCCCCAGCCGCGGCTGAGTCAGATTCCAAGGGCAATAAGCTAACCGCTCCTTCTTTCGTTTTTGGAACGCTAAAATGGGCGCACCCAAAAAACAACAATACCCAAAACGGAGGCTGGCCGTACTATCAATCCTAAGGCAGACGAGGTGGAACTCAGTACAGGCTGTATAATCCAACCCCATATTGACATAAAAGTAGCGGCCACCCACATAACACAGCGTCGGGGGTGTACACTCCTCGTTTAGCTTGGGAGGGAGGAAGGACGGAGTTAGATAGATGTCCCTTCCAACCCCCGCCGGATTTCATAGCGCCGGCCGGACTCCTTTCCGTGGGGTCCGTCAGCTTCTTAGCGATGGGCTTGCGCCCCAAGTCCAGAGTTGATACGTCATCGAGTAATAAGTAAATGGAGAGAAAGGGAAAGAGAGATTAGGGAAGAAAGGGGAGGAGGGAAGTGGGAAGGCAGAGGCGGCGGACGAGCTGGCAGTGTTACTATACGTAAAAGTTCTCCTTATCCAAGCAATAGTTCTTCATATCGTCGGGCGCCGTTGCCCGCTGCTTCCCCTTCCATTTCACTGCGGCAACCGTATATCCTTTCGCCGGATCGCCCACATCGACCACGTCCTGGTGGGCCACTCGGAAAGTGGCGGTCTCCTCTGGAGGATCGCACCAGATTTCCCAAGGCTCGGTGACCGCGGCCGTCGTGGTCGGAAAGGACGAAGGGTAGAAAGGGGGACTCGTACTATGTAAACAACACAAGAAAGTTCAGTCGATACTTCTTCCTTCGCCACCGAAACAGGTGTTCTAAGTTAGTCAATTATATTCGTACCACCCAATAAGGAGGAGAAGGAAACCAAAAGCGAGATTACATGCGCATGAGCACTGAACTAGAAAAAGAAGACGTATTCTTCGCGGGAAAGGGGGATCTCGCCTGGTGAATGAACTGGTGGGCTTGCAGTGCCTAACAAAACCAAATGGAGAAGAAGTGGTCTTGCAAGAACAAAAAAAAAAAAAAAAAGGAGGGAACCAAACGCCGCAAGCTAATAATAATCAAAACATGATTGTTGCAAAAACACGCAACAAAAAAGGAAGACGATCATGCTCAAGAAAGCAACTATCGCTAGAACAGGCGGCCACCAGAAAAACAGCAATATCGAAAAGGGAGGGTGGCCGCGTACTATCGTACTATCAACGCAAAGGGGGGTGAGGTGGAACTCTGTACAGTCTGTATAATCCACCCCACCCATAGATACCCTGCTAGCCGGACCCTTCACCAGGGTCCGACGGCTGTTCGGTGGGAGGGAGCAACAAGCTCGAAATTCCCCCTCCCATTCCCTTTAATTATTTACACCGGACAACGAGTCCCCTTTTTACATCTGAGGGGCCTAGTCCGGTTCGCGATGGAGCGGTAGGAGGAGAGGCAGCGGTCAATGTCGATTTATTGGTGGTGGAGGCACGGCGGACTTGACGAATGAGGTGGGTGGGGTCCAGATATAATAACCGAGTAAGTAAGGGCCGCACCGAATCAGCTTCGTCGATAGCCCCGCCGTCGCGTCCAAGCCCACATATTGATCGTCGCCTCCTGTATCGCTTCCGCTCCGATCGCTGAGCATATTGACATAAAAGTAGCGGCCACCCACATAGCATAGCGTCGGGGGTGGGCGCTCCTCGTTTCGCTTGGGAGGAAGGAAGGATTTGGACAGACGTATCCCTTCCAACCTCCAGCCGGATTTCAAATCGCCGAGTGGACCTTTTTTCGTGGGGTCCATCGGCTTCTTGCGGTGGGCTTCCGCCCCTAGTCCAGAGTTCATTCGTAATCGAAAATATAAGTACATAAAACTGGAGAGGAAGGGAAAGAGAGCCGTTGGGAGGGGCTGAAGAAAGAGAAAGGGGGTAAGGGGTGGAAGGAGGGAACTGGGAACGGCAAAGGCGGCGGCGGACAAGCTAACAGTGTCTCTACAGGTAAATGTTCTCCTTATCGTCTAGTGCCGTTGCCCGCTCCTTCCCCTTCCATTTCACTGCAGCAGCTGTCTCTCCTTTCGCCGGATCACCCCACATTGACCACGTCCTGGTGGCCACTCGGAAAGTGGCGGTCTGCTCTGGAGGATCGCACCACACTTCCCAAGGCTCCGTGGCCAAAGCCGTTGTCGGTGGTGCGACGGGCAATCGCGGGGCTTCGGCGGGTCCCTGCAGCTGTCGGAGCGGCTGCCGGCCGTGCGGACGCGGTGGCTGCTGTGGGTGGTTTTGTTTCTGCTGCTGTTGTTGCTGCTGCCGCAGAACGGGCGCTGGTGGCGGAACAATCAAGGCTGTGGACCGTTGCAACGGGGGAAGCAGTGGCGGCTTAGGTAGCGGATTTTGGAGTGTTCTGGCAACTGCCGGAGCGGCTGCCGGCCTTGTGGTCGCTGTGGCTGCTGTTGTTTCTGCTGAAGTTGTTGTTGCCGCGGCTGCGGCAGAACGGGCGGCGGCGGAATAACCACCGATGCTGTCTGCTGCGGAAGTGGGAATAGGGGTGGCTGCGGCGGTCGAGGGCGGGCGATTGGCCGCCTTTCGTCGCGGGTTGGGTGGTTTGAGAGGGTGGACCACGGCGGCCGTTCCGGAGAAGTCGGATACGGCACCAATGGGTCCACAGGCCTCGGGCAACGTGACCACGACGGCCGCGGCGGTAAATCGAGGCACGGGATGGCCGGTTTACAGGGTTTGCTGGCCGTCAGACTATCTATGTCCTCTTTCAACCCAGAGCGGCAGTGGTGCAGCCAAGCTGCGGCGGGAAGCGCGCTCTGTCGGAAACTCAGATATTCGGACTCGGACACGATGGGCGATCCCGCGAGCGGAGGCGGTTGAAGGTACTCAGCGGCCCGATGTGTCGCCGTCGACTGCATCTCGGGATACTGCCGCGGCCGCTTCATCTCAAACCACCTATGAGTGACCGCCTTGCGATAAGCCGCCTGCGAGATCCGAAGAGCCTTCGACAGCCGCCTCTCATAATCGATTTTTGGGTGCTCCTTTCCAGCCGCACGCCGCTCAAGCTCGCGCCGAATCTCCCGTCGCACCGCCGCACGCTTCCACGCGCGCAACTCGTCCCTCAGAACGCTGCGGCTGTGAGCGTTCTCCTTATGAGCAGTCACGTGGCCCGCCGCCTTCTTGCGCTGGTAGGACAGGGCTGCCACTTTGGCGCGCAGGGGAGGTGAGCGGAGGCCCGGGTTTGCCCGCATGGCCTCCCTCATCAGTTGCTGCGCAGCGGTGCGGACCTTGCGAGGGGTGGTGATGCCTATGGCACTGGTGGTGCTGCTCTCGACCTGTTCTTCGGTGGTAATCAAGTTGGGGATCGAAGGTGTCGCTACCGGCGTGGCCGCGGCCGTCGGCGCCGGCATAAACGATGCAGTCAGCGACTGGACCAGGGAATCAACCATTCGGTCTCTCTGGTGTGTAATAATAAGATTAGAAAGGGCCGACAAATCGAGAGAAAATGAAAAAAGAAACCAGACGATTGTGCACTCACGGAGGCACTGCGAAGGCGCGCCAGCGTCAAGCCGTGCAGTTTGATAAGTCCGCGGAGCTCGCCGAGAGTGTAGGCGTGGAGTCGGCGGTGCACTCTTGCGGCAACGTCGGCCGCGGAAGAGGCGGCTCGGACTTGCTCGGCGAGGTCTTCCTGGAGCGCAAGAATAGTCGCTTCGGTCGTTTCCGTCGCATTCATGGTCATGGGGTCTGTAACGTCCATTGGCACAAACGACGCAGTAAGCTTCTCGACCAGCGAATCCACCAAACGGTCTCTCTGATGTGTGGTGTCAGCGTACGCTTTCTCATTAGGCACATAGCAAAATTTGAAAAATTCAGAGAGAAGAAAAATTCAAAAATTCAAAAATTCAAAAAAAAGAAAAAAAGAAAAAAAAAAATAGTATCCGCTCACAGGGGCGTTGCGAAGACGAGGAAGCGCCAAGCCGTGCAGTTTGACAAGTCCGCGGAGCTCGTTGAGGGTGCAGGCGTGGAGGCGGGGGTGCACCCTGGCGGCAACATCGGCCGCGAAAGACGCGGCGCGGACTTGCTCGGCGAGGTCTTCCTGGAGCGCAAGAATAGTCGCTTCCGTCCTTTCCGTCGTATTCATCGTCATTGGGTAGTGGGACTGATTGACGGTGTTGGAAGGGCCAGACGCGACGGGGGGGCCCCCAGGCAACAACGAGGCGGAGCCAGAACGAGCACTGCGGTAAGTTCCGACGCGACCGCCAGTGGCGGCGGCGGCGGCTACGGACTGGTTGATGCGAGTGCGGGCCAGGGTCTTGGCGGGACGGGAGGGACGGCCTGTCGTGTCGCCGGCGGCTTCGACGGCGGGAGCGGCGGTGGAGGAGATGTTGGCGGCCCCGGCTGCGGCATTGGACACGCTGGCGTTGGAAGCGTTACCGTCCGCGACCCTGCGAGCATTTTTCCGTGAGACGGCTGGCATGATGGGTGTTCTTGTGTTCTTCTTTGTGAGGGTGTGTGTGTGTGTGTGTGTTGCTTGGGTGAGCACGAAGGAGATCTTTCTTCGAAAAGTCAGTTTTCGTTGAGGAGGGGGGAAGGGGGCGAAAGGGCAGCTGTTTAAAAGGAATTTTGCCAACGAGTGTGAAAGAAGAAACGAGGATAGATCTTCCGACAGAGACAGCTCGCCCAATCTAGGGTTCCCCCCCCCCCCCCCACACGGGAACAAGGTGGGGGAGTCCTTTCTCATTTTCGTATTTTCGTGGCAACAGTGGGAAGGAGACAGGCAGGCAGACAGACAGACAGCAGGCCAAGAAAAGCACTTTGTTGTTTTCCAATTTCGCGAAAGCGCTGGGAAGGAGACAGGCCCAGCTGCTGCTCCCGCCCGTCTCGAAGACAGAGCATGCGGAGCGCGAAAAAAAAAAGACAAGGGTGCTTGCTTAATCCGCTCCGCGGACAGACTGTCACGAAATCGTACACGCACACGCACACGCACACGCGCACACGCACTCAATGTGCGGGTTTGTGGACTTCCCCTTCGGGAGCAGAGAAAATTGAAAAACCGCCCGCACGTGCCGGTAAGAGTAGGTAGGTAGGTGGGATGGGCGGGTGCAAAACTTGAAAAATTGGTAAAAAACGAGACACAGTTCTTGTGTGAACAAAAATAAACAGATTGATTTCCCGTTTTCATAACAATGAAAACAATCACACTCAAAAAACGAGCAGGTGCACAAAAAAAAAAAAAAAAAAAAAAAAAACAAAAAGACTGCGCATGCTAAAACAAAGACCGCATTTTCCATAGAAGAAAGAGAGACAGCCTCAAAGAAACAGAGCAGCCACAAAAACGCTCTTCGACTAATCATTTTTCAAGTGAAAAAGGAAATGTTTTGTGCATACATAGCCTTTTGTGTCTGCGAGTTATCTTTGAGTGCATTTTGTGTGGGTCCTGAAACTGAATCGCAGGAAGCTCTTCGGCGAGGCCTATCCCTGGGAGGAGCATCCCCTTGAGCCGTGCCCAAAGGTCTTCAATTCGGGGTCCGACTACCTCAAGACTTTCATCTGACCTGTTCTCGAGGACGCGAGCCCAGCTTCAGAAAGGCGCGCGCGAAACTTCGCCTCGGTTTTTTCCCATTGAAGTCGACGTGGACGATGAGCATCAATTCTTGTTCCCACCCGGAGTCGATGTTGCTGCTGGCGATATCTCGCTGTTTTCGGCAGCAGATTTGACTGGCGCCGGCGAGCTTCGCGAAGACTGCGACTAGGTGCGAGTTTCAAAGGTTGTCGAGCCAGGACGGACAGGCGAAGCAGTTTGCCAATTCAAGGTCTGGGGTCGCCAATACTACCATGACGATGTGAACTTGAATGAGATATTACGACTTCACGTCCTCAAAATTGAAACTGCTATCCCGACTGATACTGATCGGATCCTGGCGTCGCTCCAAGACTTCGAGCGGAGATTGCCTCCAACTCCGAAGACAAAGTTTTGCACGGCGTGAATCCTCCAGACGTCTTTGAGAGACCGACAACCGTCGTCAAGTTTGGCGAATTCCTCAATATTACTCAAATTTTTGCAGTGAAGGAGGCTCTTTCATGCTGCCAGCTTGGAGCCTTATCATTAATTCAATGTAAGGTTCTCGCCCTGCGTCATACCTACAAGGCGATTCCATATGCAGGCCCACCAGGAACTGGCAAGACCAGGACTAAGCGCGGCGAACAAGATGCGGAAAATGTTTGGCGGCAAGAAGCACGACCCGACACCCCAGAGCGGCGCGTCGGCCGTGGCCATTGGCGCGTTAAAGGGTGCCGGGAAGTCCGTCGTGAACAGCTACTTGCCCGGCGGCGAGGAAGTCACCACCAAAGGCGTCGTCGCCGAGGCCGTCAAGGGCGGCTTCAACGCCGGTGTCGACCACCACCGCGAGAAGCAAACCCGGCTCGCCCCGATGCCGCGCCCAGACTTCAAGCGCTCCGCGTCGATGCCCGCATCCGGCAAAAAGGCCGGCGCGGGCGGTCCCGTCCCAAACCTCCCGGGCAAGATGCCGATCGGCCGGTTCAAGGGCGCGCTGCAAAAGATCCAGGCGTCTAAAGCCATAGCCGGTCTCAAAAAATTCGGCGACTAGGTCAAGGCGGGGGCGCAGAACGTCAAGGCCAAGGCCAATTCCGGCTTGCAGAACGCAAAGGCAAAGGCCGCGGCCGGGATGAAGCGCGCCGGCGAGACTAAATCACACTAAAACTCTCCACTGCCTATCAGGGAAACGAGAATACTGTGGTGGTGATTGGAAGTGGGACCAAATTCCTGCCAATCCTGCCACTTCTTCCCACCTTCCTGGTCAGTGCACTCCCAATTTGAGATTTCGATAGGCAGTCGAAATGCACCCGCACATTCTCTAAGTTGTTGACATTGATGAATACAGAACGGGACCCAACAGGGAAGCCACCACAAGGGAGAGACAAGGAGGTGGCCCTTCTCCCAAAACTTGTTTCACGCTAACTTTTCTCTTTCCCCTTTTTTTTCCCCATCAAAACGCAGCAATGTCAAGCCTGTGTACGGAGAGTGGCCAGCCAATGACAGCCAGAGTCCAAAGTTGCATGTAATCCTGACGTCACCAACCTCAGAAACCATGGAGGGACTGTGATGTAGCAACACACCATTCATTACTGGTAACTAGCTCATAATATTGTTATCTCATACTTATTCTTTATTTTTTTTTCTTATTCTTTGTAGGCACAGACTTCAGTCTGGATGGGTTGGCAAATCAAGTGTGTGTTCATTTAATCCGCCTTATCGTTTCCCTTTTCCTCAGTTTTTCATTTTTCTATTTTTTTTTCGACATGTGCTTATGTCTTGGTTGGGGTCCTTGTCACAACTATGGATCCAAACACAGCTTTCGCACTTGAAGATGGCCACATTGCGATAGACGGGGAATTGGAGCCGGGCCACGCAGACATCCTATCTTTGAATCTTGAGTCGGGAATCACATCACAAGAAGAGCGGCTTCCGATTATACCAAGCGAGCTTCACGACATCATCGACTATATCGGCCTCGATAAGATTGTGAGAATGTCGAAGGAGGAATTGAAGGAGGCAAAACGAATCGGCCGAGCGAAGTTGGATCAGGATCGCCTCGACTTTGTCAAGAATCACGTCATTCCAGCGGTTGCTGCTCGGAGCCCAAACCTTACAACGCTGGAGCTTGTGCTCACACAAGCCCTTGCCAATGCGATCTTCTACGAGATGATGAACGAGGATTCAACACCGGCAAGCGTTCGGGAGGTCATCAAGCAATTGTCCGGTGTGGACCTTTCTCAGCCAATGGATCTGTTCAGAGAGTACGAGATGGACGACCTGGAGGCCGCTTTCTTCCAGAGATTTACTGACCCCGATGACTACATTGAACACTTGAAGAATGAAATAATTCGCTGCTCGACAAGCTATGGAGAGGACTGCTTTTTTCCTGGTGTCTCGATCGTGCAGACGAGTGGTTCAGGAAAATCTCGATCAATCGCGGAGCTTTCAAAGTCATTCTACGTAGTCTATTGCAGCTTCATGCGGAAGTCATGGACTGGATTTCCCCAACGCTCCAACATTGCAGACGAGCTTCTCAAAGGCAGCAGCGACTTTGAAAGTTACTTCAAGGCGTGTTACGAAGTAGTAAACAGTTACCTCCGAGCCAACAACGGATCGCAACGCCCATCGGAAGACATATCGCACTATTTTTTCAAGCAACAAGTGACGGCAGGAACGCGAGATTTATTTTATGAAGACTTAGAGCGGGCAATGCGGAGCATCACCAATAAGAAGAGTGGACTTAGCGACCACGGATCGTTGAAGATGCTGTTTGTCTTTGATGAGGCGCACCAGATGCGAGATTACCAAACCGTTCCCAAATCAACCAATCGTACTGGAACGGCCTTTGTCAGAATGAGGAGCGCGGCCGCCAAGCTCTTCAGCAAGAAACAAACACAGGCGTTTATCATAATGATGGATACGACATCCAGAATATCTACCATCGGCCCATCAGCGGAACAAGACCCGTCCATGCGTGTCGTGCAGGGATTAAAGATCTTCCGCCCCTTGTTTTTGATCGGCAG
Organism: Zopfochytrium polystomum; assembly: GCA_025765615.1. Lineage (NCBI taxonomy): Eukaryota > Fungi > Chytridiomycota > Chytridiomycetes > Chytridiales > Chytridiaceae > Zopfochytrium > Zopfochytrium polystomum. The sequence continues at coordinate 372,745 of JAIVFJ010000001.1, read as the reverse complement.
TTTTGATGTTGGGCAAAAGAGTGCGTACGGCAAGCCTCTCGATGTTGCGTTGGGTGCAGGGCGACTCTTCGCCCTGGGTCGTCCATTATGGCAGTCCCTGATGAAGGATGAATCGTCCAAGAGAAAAGTCCGCACGCTGGCTGTTTTGAAGTTGGCTGGCGGGACTTCCAAGCCTAAGTTTGACGAGACGTTTGCAATTGCTGTAGTTCGCACCAGAGTGCCGTTCGTCGTTATGAGGTCGTACATTGCTTCTGAGCTTGTTGCGTCACATATGTGGTGGTGCTATGGGATTGACGACACGCGGCAGCACGTTGTCGCCGGGCTCCCTTCTGAACCCATCCTCGCAGAAGCTGGTGCTTGTTGGATGCATCACGCGGTTCATCTCAATCAGATCTTTGAGAAATTTAGCACTTCGATCACAGCTGGTTTCATTGATGTTGGAGAAGGAGGCGAGACGGTGGCGCAGCTTATTCTCATACTTGGGCGCGACTGTGCGGCAGTGCACTTGAGAAAAGACGTCTCGCCTGTAAAAGGGGAGCCTCCTGCTGTGACGGTACTATGAAGCACTCAATATTCCCAAGGAGTCGCAAGCTTACAATTCTTCTTAAAACATTTAGAGCACAGTGATGAGGCGTCAGGTCAACGCGGAAGTGCGTGAAGTCGATCAAGTGGAGAAGGTTTGCCTGCAGCCTCAAATTAAGTTTCTGTGCTTGTGACCAGTTTGATACACTCTAAGCTTTATCTCTTTCACGTAGGGTGATGATAGAGATCCCGGCTTCCTGGCAGCAGATTCAGTTCTCTTCAGCGGGGCGATTGGCGTCCTTTCTTTTTTGGAGGCAACTTTTACTGCTGCAGCTGTCGGGGAATTGCGCAGAGCTTCCAAGCGGCTAGCTTTTCTCACGGGGTTGCCAGACCCAGTGGAAGTTGGGCAGATATCGTTTACCCACTTTGTTCCCATGTTCGACCGTGTTACCAACATGAGAGACCTGGCAACACTTTTTTCTCGTGGCGCCGCCGTCAAGTGTCCTCCTGGCTGTCCCGGTGTGGACTTGATTATTCCAGTGCTTATGCCTGGCCGGACTGGGGATTACAGCCTTCTTGCGGAAAATATGACTTTCATTCTTGTTCAAGTGAAGAACTACCAGCTTCGTGGGCAAGACCAAAGCTACCCGGACTCTGCAACACGTCACAACTCACCACAACGTTGCGGTCTTGACCCTTTTCCGCAGCACCTGTACATATCATTGTACATGGGATTAGACCTGCACCCCGCTTCATACAAGGTTTGGCACCCGGGCTCGAATCTGGAAAATGATTTCACGGCTCCTGAAGGATTGGAGAAGTACGCAAAGCTTTTGCAGCGTTTGGGTGAGGATGATGGAACTGAGTGCCAAGCGCTTCGAAAGGAGGCTCAGGAGATTTGGAGGACGCACAAACGCAACACTCACACCAAACGGACGAAGAGGAAGTTGGCGAGTGAAGTTGAAGATGGCGAACCGTCGGACGGTGCGCAGGACGGGATTAGCGAATGCCCAGACACCCATTGGGTTGTTGACCTAGCCGATGCCGTTCGCAAGCGGCGCCAGATTGCCATTTCGCTCCTCGGGCTCCGCGACTCTCTATACATCTGTCTTGAAGGAAAGGAAGTTGTACTACAATGTCTCATGAGCGTTCTTCGCGGTCCAACCAACCCACTCAAGACAGCGAGCGTGAACGATAGAGCCATATTAGCTCGTATGATGTATCCGATGAGCATGGAGAAAGTTCGAGAAGTTGAAGAATATGTGGATGAGGAAGCTTTACCGTCGGAGATCGATCTCCTCTGAGGGTCTCTGCTTCAATCGCGCCTCTATCTTGCACCAGTTGCGGGAATCCGTAACCAGCATTCAGCACTGTAAACTGCAAAATATTTAATTACGAGGGCAGCCCTCTGAGCGAGAAACAAGTGAGAGACGGAAATGGACAGAGTGGATGCGTTGAAATCACACAGTGGAGAAATAAGCAGCCCTCCTCGTGCTTGTGTTCCACCGCTCAGTTACCTTGACCACCAATCTTTGTCCAGTTGTGCTCTCGCCAACCAGCTTCGTCAAAGCAACACTTACCATTACGGCCACTCCACCATCGCTTTCAATGTAAAAAAAAATACATTCCTGATGATAGTGATAGATTCATGATGTCACCGGCAATAAAAGTGGGCGCCAAAAAGGTGCGATGCCACTAGTAAGCTTAATAGGTAAGAAAGTAATATGTGTAGAAGTAGTACAAAGAGTAGAACAGAAGGTTCCAAAAATGTAGGCACGATTACTCCACAACCACTCCAGAGCGGAGCGACCGCAATTCCGCCGCCGGCATCCTCCTTTTCTCAATGTTCCTGTGGCGGACGCAAAACAGCGCTGCGCCGCATGCCAGAATGATTGAGGCGATAGCGATGAACGCAACAGCGACGCTGGAAAGTGAGGAATTGCCCGAGGACGACGTGGAAACGTCAACGCCAGAGTTGGCTCCAGAGGTTGGCGACGATCCCGAGCCCGTGGTAGTCGAGGCCGGAAAGCGAGTGATGAAGATCTAAAACAAAAAAAAGGAGAAAAAAATATGCGGAGGAGTGTCAGTGGTGCAGACAGAACCAATTGGAGATGACTGCAGCAGACAGGGTCGCAGACAGACACCAAAGGACAAATCCAATTGAGTAGACACATAGACAAATGGAATAGACAGTAAATGTTGGCGCACTAAGCAGGGTTGGTATCTGATGTATGTCAGACAAAAGTTTTCTGACAAACTGACGTTGCTGATATGTCAGATAACCCCCACCTGTTATTCAGTCCTTGTCTGCTCCATGCGGCAAGAGTGACTGTGATTGGCCCAAAAGAGAAGAGAAAGAGCCACCCTCGTTTTGTCAAATGACATTGTCAGACAAATGTCACATATTCGAATATCTGACATTTGTCTGAAAAAAATACCATCCCTGGCACTAAGTGCTTGGGTTTGAATTCCCCCCAGTGTGATGTTTTTGGCTTTGAGCTCAGCGAGTGTGCGCCAAAAAATTATTTGGGGGTGACTTTTCACCCGCATGATTCTATTTGAGTTTCTTCTCAGATTATCTCAGTTTGAATCACCACTCGCAATACAGTTTGATTTTCCGTTTGGGTGGACGGGCGGACACGCATGCGGCGCCAAGCAGTCAGCCAAAACAAAGGGCAAACACGTCCCGAACAACAGGCGATTCAGTGCGAAAAACATGTCTCGACCTGTTTCCTGGGCCGCTCAGAGTGCACTGCCCGGCTCCAGCTGCGTTCAACTACAACACGGTTCAACTACAACACTTACACGATAGTGATATAGGCCATTTATCGTGATATTCTATTGATTTAGATCCTTAAACCCACCTTAAAAAACTGTTGCTCTTCGGGAAACAGCAGTATTCTTTCTTGTTGCTTCGCACCACACGGAAATTCTTTATTGACAAGAAGGCCAGTGTGGGCCACTAAAATTGAAACTTGTCCTTCAGTGTTGGCAGATGCATCAGCCAAACCTAGTGAACAGGAAGTGGTTTAATGAGGGGGCAAAAAAGGCTGCATCATTTACCGTGGAGTCAGTGTTGGCTACTGCCAGCTTGTCTCCTTTGTGATTCCAGGCAACCTCATATACCGCCCCACTTCCACCATAAGTTCGGACAACAGCGCCATCCTTCACCCTCCAAATGCAGACAGACTTGTCTGTGCTTCCACTAGCAAGAAACAGTCCATCAGGTGAAAATGACACAGTATAGATTGGAGATGAGTGCTGACTATCCAAAACAAATAGGCATTGACCATTTGAAACATCCCAAATTCGAATTGTTGCATCGAAGGAACATGTAGCCAGCAGACGGCGAGTCGCAGCAATTCCAGATATTGCTGGATTCTCCGCCGAAGCTGCTGAGGAGGATGATGGTGACAGCACAGAGTTTGAGGCAGAAGAGGAGGGGTATGGAGCCCATCTTATACTGTAAATTTCCTGAGTATGGCCCTCAAGGCTCCACAATGCTGAATCAGATTCCATCGTCCAAACTTTCGCAGTACAATCATCCGAGCAAGATGCTAAATAGGTCCCAGTGGGGTCCCATCTAATGACGTTAACCTCGTTTTGGTGGCCAGCATATGACCGCACAGGCTCGATTGTCCCCATTCGGCACACGTAGGCAGATTTGTCCGTTGAACTTGTTGCAAAAGTGACGTCATCTTTCCAATCCACGTCCAGAACAGGTCCTTCGTGGAATGCGAATTGCTGGCGACATTCCCCCGTGGTGGCATCCCAAATGATTGCTGTGTGATCCATTGATCCAGACAGCAGCAAATCACCTTTTCGATTCCACCTAACGTTGAAGATCGGTCCTGTGTGTCGACGCAAGAAATGGACAAGTTCCCCTATGACATTTATTTACAGATTGTCTGTTAGAAAAAAAGAGAGCTACAGCGCTCAAAAACACACCAGCCTTTGTCCATATTCTTGCATGCTCGTCGTAACAACCAGTTGCCAGTAAACTACCTGAATGCTTCAACCAAGTGAGGAAAAGGCACGGTGATGGATCGCAAGCTTACGTGCCAATCCAGAGTCGTTACGTCTTTCTGTCCTGCACCTTCAGACTCATGCGGCAGAAGAATTGAGTCTCCGACGCTTTCTGACGCATCCATGGGGACTTTCCAAATTCTAGCAGTACCATCGCCTGCACTTTTTGCAGTCGGGTTAATGCGAAAGTTTGGGCATCGAATGAAGCCTACCTTGTGGCAAGTAAGGGAAACTTTGGGTTCCAAGCGCACGCGAAAACATCCTTTTCGTGTCCCGACAAAAAGGAAATTTCGCGCTTTGATATTTTCGTCTGCTTGTCGCTTTGGTTCGAAGGCGACTCTGATTCGACCATTGCTTTCACTGAGAGCCTTTCAGAACATGGTGATGCCAACAGATGCATACCAGCCACAACATCGATTCCCGAACTTTCTTTGCGTGCGCGCTTTTCGCGGTCTGTGGCCCGTTTGCTGTCCTTTCGCTCGCGCTTGTGGCTGGGAAAGTCCCTCTGTTGATCCTCCTTCTTACCCCGCTTTCTATCATCTTTCATTTCTGTGCCATCGTCGTCGACAACCGATTCGCACTCATGTGGATTAACCAAAGAGAAACTTGCGGAGCATTTCTTAATCGAACCATCCTGGATTTCCCGTTGAGCGATCGATACACGGAATTCAAATGGGGCTGCGAACCTCATTTGTGTGAGTCTCCACTTCGATGTAGTGAAGCCCTTTTTGCAAGAAGTTGATCAGGGCGCCAGGAGGGACTTTGTACCTTCGGCTGTCGTGGCCGATCGTTTGGCTGTTGTGAGGGTGAAGGGAACGGGGGTAGATTCCACTCTCCTGCTGAAACGCAAACGTTGTGTGCGTAAAGCCTGAAGGACCGGTTCAGTGGAGATCGAGAAAATGCGGCGCATAGGACGAACCGGACTCGAGGAGATACCGGTACACCAAATAGTTTACGTCGTCGCTGGTAAACGAGATCTGGGAGGTTGGCTGGGACATGCTTTCTGTTGCCTTGTCAGCGGTTCAGCTTTCGGCAAGCTTCCCACTGAAACAGCGCTGTCGCGAGCAAGCCATGAGCAGCAGCAGACGGGCCAATGGCAGAACCGGTAGCCAGGCGATCAGCACCAACAGTAACTACGTCCGATGGACTGACAGCGAGCGAGCGAGCGAGCAACAGCAAACAAGACCAAGACAAGAAAGAAAAGCCATTTGAGAGCCCCATCGACGAAAGGACACCAATCACGATGCCAGGGAACATGCTGCCCTGGCACCACATGCACACGTGGACATGGCGTGTAGACGCAGTAGCTCACAACTCAATTCCCGAAATCCGGCCGCAGGGCCAAAAGGCCCTCCAGCTTGAGCGTCCGGTCGATCCATCAGTTCTCGTCCCGCGCATCCTGCGCTGCTGGCGCTTGCGCCCTAAGCTGCTTGCCTCTGCCTGATCGCGGGGAGCGGACTCCAGCACGCGATCACGATCGGCGCGTCCCGCACAAACCCATTTAGAATGGTAACTCATCCAGAAAGCAGCATGGCCACCTCCTCCGCCGCCGCCGGCCCGAGCCTTGCGACCGTACCACCCAGAACTCGGACCGAGAGCCCATCCCCAGCGTTGCGATTGTGGACCCTTAGAATGGTAACTCATCCAGAAAGCAGCATGGCCACCTCCTCCGCCGCCGCCGGCCCGAGCCTTGCGACCGTACCACCCAGAACTCGGACCGAGAGCCCATCCCCAGCGTTGCGATTGTGGACCCTCATGGGCGCCAGAAGCCTGGGGTCCTGCGTCCTTCTCGACTTACCACGGACACTGGTGGCAGTCGTCGCCGCTTTGGCCACAGTCACAGCCACACCGATGCCCATGCCGCCGTATGGAGAACGGCGCCGACGCGAACTGCACTGGCGCCTCCGTCGCTGTGGTTCGACAGCGAGCCTTTTTGCTGGAAGAAGCAGGACGCGGCCCGCATGCTCGCAGCTGCCATTGCCGCAGACGTCGTACCTTTGGCGTCAACGATCGCAGGCAGAACTTTTCTTCAGTCCTTTTCGATGCCCTGAACTCTGTCGAATCTTTCGACGTGAACGACGTCTCCCTCGGCGTCACGAAGGACGTGCCCAGTGCTGTGGGCGCCGTTCCGTGGTGCTGTGGCAGACCAATTCTCCCTTAACTCCTCACTGTATGGAAACTGTCGAGAACGGTCCTTCTGTTCGGTTGCATCAAAAGGTGGGAAGCCAGTGATAACGATTACTTCAGACGAACGTTCAACGCAACAATCTGACCGCATGGTCCCAGTCATGGACCGCGCGCGCCAGCGCCACAAGGCCTGATGGTGACCTGCAATTTCCTTCGAGTTCAGTTGCCGATCCTCGGCGAGGTCCTTTTGGCTCTGGTCGACAGCTGCAGGAACAATGACGGCGACCACGCGGGGCTCCCAATGCTCATATTTTACCGTGTGGCAATGGATTGTCGATGCGGAACCGGCTGCGGCTGTGGAAAGGATATGGCGGCTCGCGCCTCCACTGCATTAAAAGATGAGTCAAATGTCCTACTTGAATTGAGGTTTCTGAAAACATGAGGGTCGCGACGCAGTTTCCGTTTTCAATGCGGATTTGAAGCGAATCAGGGCTGCGTGCGCGTCGGGAGGTTGGCGACGACGTTGTCGAAGGCCAGGATCGACTGAGGGCAGACCACGTAAACTGGACAAGGCCTCAAATGGAAAAAATGAGAAAAGAGAGGTGCCTTGCACGTGTTTCTGCACGGACCAAGGGTGATGGCGAACAGGTTGAGGCACGCTAGCAGAGTGAGGGAAAACATTTGATACGATAAAACAAGCTTAATTGAGGCAGCTGTCTATTGCATTCACTTGACTACACGCCCCTCATTAAGGGAACTAATGTCAGAGGGACAACAGATTTGAGCTCTGAAAGCGACAGGCCGACTACCATCGGCTGAGATGGAACTATTTACGAGGATTTATGACTTACAGTATCTTCACTTTTATTTTACGTTCTTCAACCTCGACATGATCAGGGCTCAACCGACTACCTCAATTCCTTTAAAGGACTGTCAGCAAATCTTGTTCCCAACTGCCGCGTTCTCGGAAGCTTGCTGTTTGGACCACCACTTGCGTTCCCTTTTCGGGGGCCTGTCGGAAGCGAATTTATATCGGCCGTCGGTGGAGGGTCATTTTCTGAAGACTCATCCGTCAAGCCTTGTGAGTTTGATGATGGAGAGCGCAGCCATGAAGGCAATGATGAGATGTGGGAAATTGGAACAGGAACAATAGTCGATGGGGGCCGGCCACCCTCTCGAAATTCCCGCAGAATTTCGGCGTGGTCGCGAGTTCGAACGAGCTCTGTCGGTATCCTGGAAAGACTATATCAGGCCTCGAACGGTTGGAGACTTCGCCTCACATGAAAGTTCTTTTCCGCGGTGTTTTGCCTGTTGGTGCATCCACGGCAAGAGCATTGCACTCAACGACACTGAGTGTCTGTCGTAGCATTTCTCTCTGGCGGCTTGTAAACTCGATGAGTTCCGATTTTTGTGTATGAGCCTGAACGCAACACGCAAATTGGGTCATTGTCAAAGCTGCAAGCACAGGAGAAGCTTACGCTAATTTTCCATTCCTCGCAAGCTGTCTGTGATGCCACCGAATCTTCCTCAATATTGCGGTTACACTGTTCGACCCGGGCTTGCTCGTGACTGAGGAAGCTTGCAAGTCCCTCCTTGAGGGTTTCTCCATTTTTTTCGACAAGGCTTGCGACTGAAGTACATGTGAAAACGAGAACCTCCACGGTCAAGTCATACCTGTATTTTCTCCCTCTTCCAACAGCTTATCACCGGAATAGATAACCTGCAGTAGATCTTGTCGGTGGGTCTGACATGAAATTCTTGCCTCATCAAGCAATGAGAGTGAATGAACGCTGTGGTCCAGCAGCTCCTTGGTCTAGTCAGGACGGGGAAGAGTGTGGAGGTTTACCAAACCTTGTCGCCTTTGTTAACACAGTCTTGCAAATGTAATAGGTTATCTTTCACAGATTCGGCAGAACTCTGAATTGCGCCAACCGAGTCTTGAATGTCTGCAGCAACTTGAGAACTGTGGGATCTGACAAATGTCAGCTACCAACCACATCATTGACCCATACTTCAGAGGTTCCAAAACCGCATTCGTGATTTGAGTGGTCGCCGCAGCAACTGTGTCTGATAGTTCTTTTCGTTGGCTCGAGGCAAAAGATGAAACGAGGCTGGAGATCTGTTGTAACAGCTCTTGTTCCTTTTCTTTTGATCGGATTGCACTTGCAGACTCCGAAGTTTGGAGGAACCGCACTTGAGAATCCAGCGCTGAGATCTGGAAGAGTTGAGTAAACTGCCGACCATTACTGTTTGGAAATTTGGAACCTGTTCCAGGTATTTCTGTGCCACAGATGCATGAAGCCGATGCTGACTTTCAATGTGCGCTTTAAATTTAGACTCGATTATCTGAGCCGAACTTTGAATCCTTTGTCGCAGCTCTTGGCTCCACTTCGAAGTCTAAGGACTGGTAAGACCAAGTGCTTCAGAATGAGGGAAAATCTCACCATGTCGGCAAAACCATTCAAAGCAGTTGAAAGTTGAAGGAAGTGAGACCTGTCCTTTGTATCGTTCCCGTTCACCAAATCTGCGGTGGAACGGCTTGTTCGTCGAGCAAGTTCCGCGAGACCACGGATGTCGTCAATAGTGTCATTCTGCGCTTTTTCAACTTCTTGTATCATACAAGTCCTTTCGGTGTCGATGCTGTCAACGTGTGCTCTGAGTGCAGCTTGTCTACCGCTTGCAGTCTGTTCAGGGTTTAGTACAAGAAAGCTGGTGAGATGGCTTACTGTTATAACTGCATCTTGGAACTCTGCGATGCTGGAGACCATTATTTCGAGGAATTTACTAGAGGCCTCCGAGTAGTACGAAAGTGAGGCTTCAATCTGCCCAACCTCATTTAAGACCGTATTCTGGAACTGTTGGAATATCTGCAGATTTGCTGATTCCACGGCTGATTTTCTGTCTGAAACACGAGTGTAAGTCATTGTGACTCAATCCATTAATTTCGAAACCTATTTTCTCGTGCAGACGATCCAAGTCTCGAACACTCGATTGTAGATTGACAACAAGACCCGCAGCAAGGCTATTGAGGGTGCCTTCGGCAGTTGCATGAGCCCTAGGCAAGAGTAGTTGAGTATTTCTGGCCGCCTTCCTTACTTCAACCTTCACCTACTCTGTCAGAAGTTTCTGTTCATCCAGTGTTTGCGACAAGTCAGTTATGGAGTCCAATGCGCTGGATAACTGCTGCTTGTGTGATTCTAATTCCGCCTGGGACATGTAAGATTTGGCATTGCATGGTTTGTTTTACCTTCTTCCCTTCGAGCTCGTGCCGAGTTACCTCCAGAAGTTTCATGTTTTCTTTGAAGTCGTCTTCCACTCGTTTAATCAAATCTTCTTTTGCGGAAATTTGGCGCATTATCTCATCAGTCTGATCTTTTCGCGACTGGCGCTCATCCATCAGGCTTGCATAAGTCTGCAAACAATTAAATTACGAGGAGAGAAACATTCCGAACAAAGTTACCTCATTTGACATGTACACGCCATTTTTATCTCGTGTTGCCTTGGGAGAACCACTTAAGCTTGTTAATCTAGATGAGTCTCGTCACCTGCAAGTCCGACTTGAGCCTTTCAATTTGCGTCTCGTACTCTTTTATAAGAGCCTTTTTGGTCATTTTTTGGTTGACTTCTGGCTTGTTGCGGATGTTTTTTGCACGGTGGGCATAGTCTAGGGTTGAAAGTGTCTCTTCGATGTTTGACTTGGCGGGTGATACTGTAATTGAATCAGCTAAACGATGAGAGTGAGTTTTGCTCACCTGCAGCTATGATACAAGTTTTCGTTTTTCCACCTAAAAAACATCAGATGATTCGGCCATCTGGAAAACAAACAACTAGGCTTTACCCAGTGAATCTTGCAAAAGCCGAGTCAATTTGCTCTCCCGATATGGAACATGCGGTCCTTTCTCAACTAGTGCGTTGATCACGCGTCCAAGGGCAAGGAGGCTCTGCCAATCATTTGAGTAAAATTTTTTTAATTTATCTAATCCCAGCAAATTTACCTGATTTATTGATCCAGCTTCCTTTGCACGCTTGTTCTCAGCTCCGGACCGGCCAATGTTTTCGGATCCTGCAAGGTCAACGAGGTTCAACTTGCCAACTTTAAGGAGATCTTCGCCATCTGCAGTGGTCTCCTTTATGTGGACAGTAATAGTAAAAATGCAGTGGGATCGGCTGGTAATCAATCAGAGCTCGTTTGCTGTCATGCGATATTAACCTCGAGGACTCATTCATCTTTGTGGCAGCCGTTTGGCGTTTAAAAGAGCCCTTCTGCAGGATGGAAATGACGTCGGCAGCCTCAGTAACAAGGACGCGTTCCATTCCATGAACATCATTGGAACCTTTGCGGTTGATGTCTTCAAAGATTTTTAGCTTTTGAGAGCTATCGTCAACAGAGAGCAGATCTCGAAGCTCTTCATTATAGATTTCAATGAACTTTGGCAATGTCACTACTAAGAGTTGGCCACAAGATGATTCCTACCGAAACCCGCACTGAGTATTCCGAGGCTTCCTTTTGCAGATGGTCAAAGAGGGTGTACAGAGTCCGGGGAATTATGCCCGCATCACGGCCTCGAAATGTTTCAAGGTCACCTTCCATGGTGTGAGTTTTTCCTGTCCCAGTCTGTTTTCAATGCAGGTCAAAGAAGCTGTTTTCACGTTTCACTCGTCTGATCATCACCTGTCCTGAACACTATGCGTTAGAAACTGGTCAACTGTGCAATTCCTTTACCGTAGGCGAAAATTGTGCAGTTGTATCCCATTAAGACCTAGCAAACGGAGTAAACGCCAGAGATTTAGGTTGTAATCATACACTGCATCAGTACGGACCTCGTCTAAAAGCGGCACAACAACTTCGGTAAATACGAGCTCTTGCGAGGCATCCGGGCCAAATACTTTGTCGAAGTGGTACGTTTTGACTGTTGCGTCTGAGGGCGAGCATCTGACACTGAGCTCACGGGACTTCAAGCTGCTGCCAGGATTTACGACGATTGGGCTATTTTCTCGAATCTCCTTCGACGATCGTGGCCTGTATGTTGGATTTTTGTCACGTCATTGCGAAATGGTGCACCGTACAGAGCAAGATGATGCAGCTTACCTCACTCTGACTATCACATTGATATTAGTCTCTTTGGGTGGTGCGGGAGGTCCGTCGTGGAAAGATTCGCGGCGAACGAGGCTGTCTCGAGAGGACATGGCGATTGGCAAGCGGAGATTGAACTTCGCTCCAAAATTTTCGAACGCCACTTGTCCGACGATTGTGAGTGGGATAAGCTGACGAACCGCAACCACAGCCTTTCCCCAAGAATGAATTCTGCGTCCCTCTCTGCCGTGCGTGCCAGCGTTGATCTGAAGTGATTGCTTATCGTTAACTTACTGTCTTGTGGAACGGGTACTGTGATACCTGAACTTAATCCGAACCACGTGCCGCTATCGTTGGCGTTCACAGACAAGACCTGTTTGGTTCGGGAAAACCGGGGCCGCCAGGTGGCGAGGTTGAGAAAACGGGATGGATAAGAGAGATCGGCACCACGTACGCAATCCCAAGGAAAGGCGGCGGTGTCAAGATCGCAACAGCTGGGATCGCAAAGGCAGAAGGTACTTCTGCAACGCGTGATGGACTGACAGCGAGCGACAGAGGACGCGCCCAAGCAGTAATCGGTGGAACGGTGGCGATTGCGTTAACTGCAGCGCAGCCAGCGGTGGCTGTGGGATGGATCGAGTGACGGCAGGTCGAGAAATGGAGGGAATGGGCCGGCGGGCAGTGTTCGGACGGCGGCGTTTTAATCAGTTTTTTTTCCCCAATATTGCGGGCCATCGAACCAAATTCAGCAGAACGCGGCCCACCCACGGCAGCACCCTCCACATGGTCATCATCGCGTCGCAGTACCATTCGCAGCTGCCATTACCGCCACGACCGCTGTGCCTTTCACCTGCGATGTGCCGACCACGACGCAGACGCGAGTCAATAATTCCCCACTTGCCGTGCGCCCCACTGCCCATGCCACCCATCCCCTTCCAGCCATCGTCAGTCACGACCGAAGCAGCTACCACTCACTGCTGAGTCTCGCATCCGCAAGCGGGAAGCCATGTGAGCTGAACTGCCCCGCAAAAACCCGCCGCACCTTCGATCGTTGAGGCAGCCGCTGGTGCCGCTGCAGTGACCGCCTCCGCTGCACACGCGCCGATCTCTCCGCCATGCAGTCGGGCGCTGCAGGCGATGCTTTTTTAAAAAAATGGTCTATCGCCCACACGTCCCTTCTAACTATTATGTGTGCATAGGATGGACCGAAATGGAGGAAGAAATGTGGGTAGGTTGTGTGAGGAGGTAGGCAGACGGCAGCGTCGCCATCTCTTTTGCGAAAGAGAAGTGCAAGGGGCACAACCACAGCGACCATGCGACGGTTGAGGGTAAGTCGCTGAGTGAGGCAGAGTACAAATAACGAGGCAAAATAGGGCTGTAAACGAATGCTTGGTTTCCTCCCTTACGTATCTCCATTCGCATACGACGGTGCAAATCAGGGGCCTGAAGAACTTGAACATTCGCGACGAGTTTTCCGGCAAATACATCATGGTGGCTGGAGGGTCACCAGAATCCCATAAAACACCAAAAACAAAATGTTAATGGGCGGCTGCAATGTATTGATTAGCGACTCCCAGACAATTTTTTCACGACAAATTTAAAATTCCCGGTCCACAATGCCTCTCATTTCTTCCCCTTTACCCCAACACCATCTTCCAACCGCAATGGCTTCGTTGTCAAAGCGGAACCGGCTAAGGTTATGGGAAGGATTATGACGGCTCGCCTCTCGTGTGGTCATGGATGAGCTTACTATTAATTTTAATTTGAGATTACGACAACAGCCAAATAGATTGCTGTGACCACGTCGCCGTCAGAGAGGGTAGCACGAAATGTAGAATGGACGCCCAGTGCACCGGAAAAGTGTATTGCGTCCTATGACTGGGTATTATGTCAACAGCCTTATGCCTTACCCATATTTATTGAAAACGAGAACATACAAAGCACGCTGCTCCAAGCACTGGCAGTTCAAATAAATTCTTTAGGATCACTTCAGGTTGGAGCCAGCCAGTGGCAGTCAAAAGCTCGACGTCCCTACGCATTCCCGACTTCAATGCGGCGACAAGGATGTTTGCTGAATTTGCCTTCCTGCCGCCTGTTTCAGAATGCGGCTCCAGCAGGCCGATATTTGTCCTCGTGACGTCGAAGGTCGCCAGCCATCCTCCCCTCACGCAGACCCCGCTACCCACGGCCTGCGGGATTGTCGCCCTGTAAACCACCCGCCACCTGCTTGCCGCCTTCGACATGGACTTCCGCGCCGGTGGCGGCAGCCGCGGCTGGTTTTTGCTTGTTAGGTCGCACTGTTTCTCGCTGTAGTGAAAGCGAGAGTTCTCTCGGCGATTGTGGGGCGGGAGCGCCTTGCAGGCGGGGGGTGATGACTGTAAGGACTCAATCGCGCTTGCGATGGGATGTCAAAGGCACCACAGTTGTTCCTGGTGGAGGTGCTGTGGAGGCTGCTCTTTCAATCGGTTTGGAAAACTTCGCCATCACAATGGTTGGTTTCTCTTTTGCAGTTGGCCTGTCCTAATCGCTCAATTAGGGCTCCCACGAAGAGCTTGCCATCGCAGAATTTGCAGCACGTTACTTGTTATTCCAAATACTCTGGCAGTTAACACAGCAAAGGACTCGTCAAAACTGGTGGCAAAACTTCATGCTTATCATAACGCTGCGCAATCTGCGGGGCCAAAGGACCCAAAACAGCAATTGAAATGGTTTGTTGAAGTTACAATGCCAAACCTTTTCTAATCTGGTTAGGTGGGGTCTGAACCTTGTCAACGGGGTGGTGTGCGACAACATGAAAGCAGGTGTTCTCAAGCCTGCGATATCAAAATTGAAGTCCCTCAAGGCTGCTACAGAAGCTGCCACAGCCCTTTGGTGTATTGAGTATGTTCTGGCCAGAACAAGTTGACATTGCTCATGCTAACATGAATGATGCAGTGACATGATCAAATTGGAACCACTGCGACGGGAAGATGACCCGGATGGCCACTAAGAATGTGAAATGATGCTCTGAGAGAATAAATCTATTAGCAAACCATTTACAATGACCTGTATTGCCCCTGATTTCAGTTTGGCACCAAGCAGCTGCCAACTGGCAAGTGGGGCGAGCAGATTCAGAGATACCAATTGTAAACAGTCTACTCTGAGTGAGTGAGTGGAAGGAGTGAATGAAGTGGATGTGTGTTTGTGGGTGGTCCTTCTCCCCAACTTGGAGAGAAAGAGAAAAACTCTGTTATGAATTATTGATACATGATGATGATATACATGCTGTAATAGTTACGAGGCAAGCATGACCAGCACAGGGTAAAAACCTCTCCTATATTATCTGCTTGAGCAGAGGAGGAGGAAAACGGTTGACACCAGGTTTCTGTTCCACTTAATACTCTGATTATTTGTCATCAGCGCAAGCCAGCGCCCAGGTCTGCATTGGCGGTGGCTCGCTCTCCCATGGGCATTGTGAGAACGATAACTGACAAGCACAATAGGTTCGGGTCCGTCTTGTGCCTCTTGCTGCTAACCAGTCAGTTCTGCTTAACACAGGGGACAGCGACCTTCATGGGAGGTGCTTTCCAGTACTATCAACTATCCTAGTGAAGCTCATTAGATCCATTGGACAATATCACAGCTCAATATGCTTCTTCTCCAAATGGTCCCTCATGAACTCGAGACGAACATCAATATGCTTAGTATTCCCATGATGAATAGGGTTTTTAGCTATAGCGATAGTTGATTTGTTGTCTTCATTCACAATCGTGGGTTTAGAGATATCGAACCCAAGTTCGCTCATCAACTTCCTGAGCCAAATTGCCTCTTTGAAGGCTTCTGCAAGGGAGTAATATTCAGCTTCAGTTGAAGATAAGGCTACTGAGGATTGCTTTTGCTATACCAGGTGATTGCTACTCCAGCAAGTATGATACGACCGGAACACAACTTTCAGCGTGGTTCTTCAGCATAGCTGGCATCAGCGTAGCCTACTGGTTGTGGTATGCCAACAGCATGTTCAACAGCCTCTAACGAGTCATTTGTTACTATTTGAAGTCTGGAATTACAGTTGGAAGTGTAGAACAAGCCAACGTCATATGTTCACTGCAGAGGTATCGAAGCAGGTGTTCAAGTGCTTTTTGGTCAGAGAAAGCCGCTTTTCCTTGATACTGTTGCAAGGCGTATACAGCATTTGCAATATCTGGACGAGTTTGATTAGCAACATAGGCTACTTTCATGAGTGTACTAAGGAATTGATCCTGTTCTCTCTTGTCACGAAAGCCAGATGCGTCGTCATGAACCCATGATAAGGACATTGGTGTCTGTTTAACCTTTGGGATGATTCCTGTTCCCCAAAAGATTACATTCTTCAAGAATGCGCAGAATATAGTTCTTTTGGCTATACCATTACTTATGACCTCGAGCCCAAGGGCGTAGTTGAAGTCAGGATTTTCTTTGATACTGTAGCGGCTGCAAAACTTATCTTTGACATCTTGGATGACATCCTGGGATTTACTCAAAAGAATTACATCATCGACATGCACTGTTATGAGATCTCCTCTTCATCTTCAGGGGCTCATCTATAGTCTAGTGGCAAAAGGGATAAGACAAGTCTTTAAGATGGGAAGCTCCTGGTTATTAGCAGAGCCAGTACCCTGGATTCAGCTCAAACTCAACAAAGATGGATGATGTGGTTTAATTCTGTCTTTATTCAAGGACAGCTAGACCAAGTGGAGTTGCTCAATGAAGAGTACCCCACAGGCCCCAGGTTCAAGCCCTGACTATCCAACATGGTGACCAACAGGCAGCAGTTCAACAAAGGAATGCCCTAAGGCAGTATGGCATCTGCCAGTATCACAGAGACAGTGCTCAATGTGAGAACCAACCAGGTAGGGGAAGGAAGAGAAAGGAAAGTGAAGGAAACCTCACCCCAGCTTGGCATACAACACACTGGCCTGGGGAAATCATACCTCTACTAGCTTGGTCTGGTAGCACTGGCCTAAGAGGACTCATCCCCAGCTTGGTCTGGTAGCACTGGCCTAGGGAGAAACACCAAAGAGGAAAGAAAAGGATTGGTTGTTACCTAGGTAGGATTTATTGAGAGAGAGAAGATATATATAGAACAAAGGAGGAGAGAGAGCGAGTATTTATAGGAAAGGGGAGGAGAGAAAGAAGGAAAGAAGGAAGAAAGAAAGAAAAGAGAAAAAGGGAAAAGACATAACAAAAGGAGAAACTGAAAGAAAGAACAATTTGGAAGGATGAATCACTCTTTCAGCCACACCCCCCCTCCACCCAGTGTCTCTCCTGCCTCCAAATTTGGGGTGAACATAATTTGAGGCTTTGAGGCCACATCAGTGCAGGGACAGTGGATTGAAAGGTGGGAAAATGAGAGAAAAAGGAAAATGAGTAAAAATAAGAATAAATAAGATGAATAAGGGGTGTGCCCCTTGTGCTTAGGCCCATTCAGCACAAGGAACACAGGATGCTCTTTTATAGTGATAAACACTAGAGCCTGTGAGGGATGTGATGAATGGTAATAAAAATAAATATAGGGGGCCAACATAATGACATAGTCACAACTGGGGAAGAGCTTTTACGGAGACCCCAGCTAAGACCATGACCAGTGAGAATAGGAATCTCACACTGTTGCTAGGCAGAGTATAGTGCTGTCTGGATTTTTTCTCGTGTAGAGGCAGTTGTCTGATTTGAGTTGTTCAAAGCCAATTTCAAGTAGAAAATCTCTAAGCATTTGGTACCATTGGCGACCAGATTGGTGCAGCCCATAAATACTTTTGAGAAGTTTGCATACTAGAAGAATGTGGTCAGCTCCTTTTTTCTCAAAACCAGGGGGTTGTAGCATGAAAATGTCGCAATCAACAGTGGCATTGAGGAACGCCATGTCTACATCAAGACTTTCGAGGAACATTCGAAAAATAGCTGCTAATGCAAGTACAGTGCAGACAGATCCATTTTTGACAACAGGAGAAAATGTTTCTTCATAATCTATGCCTGGGATTTGAGTGAATCCTTTTGCTACCAGCCTCGCTTTGAAGCGTAGTAGGAAACTGTCTTTGTCAAGTTTGTAGGCAAAGACCCATTTCGGCTTAATAGGCCTTATACCGTCTGCTTTTGGAATTAGCTCCCATGTCTGCTTATCCAGAAGAGATTCGAACTCACTGTTCATTGCTGCCATCCAAAACTTTGCGTATTTGGAATTCATGGCTTCTCCAAATGTTAAGGAAGCGGTGGCAAATCTCGGAGATGTAATTTCTCTGTGGGAAACACAGTTACTGGATCCTCATCGGTGGTTGCCAATAATGCCTTAATGCGATGGAAGAGTTTGCGGAATTGAAGTCTTGATACTCGCTTGTTGCGAATATGGGCAACCATTGCACGCAAGTACCTTCGTGCATAAAAGGACTTTGGATGGTCTGCTACTTTTATTTGAATTTCAGGTATCTTAGCTGTGAGGCTATAGTCATCTCTTTCCTCCTGTTCTGGTTCAGATTCAGAGTCTGAGTAGAGAGTATCTCGTTTCAGATCTAAGTTGACAATGAGAGAAGGTTGGATTTCTTTCTTGCTTGATTCCTCACTCTCAGATTCAGGATCTGAAGAGTCATCATTGGAGTCGAAGTCCCAAAACTTGTTGAGTTGAGCCCAAGTTGGGTGTTGGGGACTGGAAGTTGCTCGGATGGAACCCAAATCTTTAAACAGGTCTTTGACTTTGCAGTCTAACCCTTGGAAGATATCTTCATGGAATTTCACATGATACTGCTCAGTGATCATATGCCCTGCAAGGTCATAGAGGACTGCAAGTCTATTTCCTTTGAAACCCAAAAAGATTCCCAGCGTTCCCTTCCATGAGGTCATACGGCGTTTTTCCTTAGGCGTTTTGAAGATCGCCAAACAACCAAATGTGCGTAGATGGTTGAGTGTAGGAAATGAGCCAAACCAGTGTTGGTAGGGTATAGCTTTTGTGGTTTTGTGAAGAACTCTGTTTTTGATGTATGCCGCATAGCACAGGGCGTAGGGTAGAAATGAGTGCGGAAGTTGCGACTCCAGTAACATGCACGCTGACATCTCCTTTATTATTCCAATCTTCTGTTCTACCAGTCCATTGAATTCCTTGGTGTAAGGAGGACTGGGTTCAAGCATGGTGGGTGGACTTCACTGGGATGCCCAAACTTTGAAGGAGTTCACTGAGTAAAGTTCACCACTGTCACAGCAGATAGCAGCTACCTTTTTACTGTGTTGTAGCTCAAAGCGTTCGGGTGCTTGCTTCTTCGACGTCAAGAATTCTATGTCTATCCATTGAGAGAATTCATCGACGACTATCTGCCAGAACTTCTCTCTCCTTCTGCCCTGGACTGGCATCTGGACAAGGTCAGTGTGTAACTGAGAGAGTACTTCTGTGCTCGTATTGTCTGTTGAGTATATTGGCTTGGCCCTTATCTTCCCAAAATCACAAGTTATGCAGGGGTAACAAAGTGCGTTTGGTATGATAGTATTCTTCCCTTTATTCACAAACTGCAAAGTATTGCCAATAATTCCCAATGCAAGATGCCCATAGCAGCAATGCAATTTTTGCGCAGAACTTGATGCCATGTCAGTCTGTGTGGAAGTAGAGACAGTGGGGTAAGCAATGCGTCGCCCCTTACTGAGTTGTGAAGAGAAGTTTGGAAGTTTACCTTCAGAGGCGTCCCTCGTATAGGCGTATTCTGAGTCTGTATCCCCCTCCCATGTATTGGCGTTCGAGCCAGGGTGCTGCAGGGTGACGTGGTACATTCTGTTGAATTTTTTACCAAGAACGTATTCTGAGTTCCCCAAGAGGAGAATGGCAGAGGAAGATCAGATTTCCCCTTGTCGTTTCCAGAAGATGGTTGATGGAAACCAGGGTGTCTGAGAAGTCAGGTACGTAGTACGAGTTCTGCAAGACGGTTGTGAATCACCAGCCTGAAGATAAAAATCCCCGACACCTGCGGCTGGTGTGTATGCTCCCTCAGCAGTTTGTATTAGACAACTGCAAGGTTGCAGATTGCTGAAAAGTGCGAGAACAGGTGACATTGTTGTTGTGGCACCTGAATCAAGAATTGCTTCGTAGATGCATTCTGAGGCAATAGCAGCGTTGTCGTTGGCAATTCCACAGTGTTTGCTGTGTGGACTGTTTGGAAATGCTTGATATATCTCCTCCTCGTCGCCACTGAAAAGTTCATCCTCTGAGAAGTCAGAGAGAGTTGTTGTGACAGTGATTGGAGGTGACGGTGTGCGACTGTGTATAAGAATCGGGGTTTCTGGCCAAGCCCACCAAATGTCTCAGGCAGAGAGTGCCCTATCGGAAAGAAACTGGTCAAGCGCGCCAGAGTCCTCAAGGGCCTCGTTTGCTTGCTCCCCTGTATCCATCTTCCCAAAGTCGAGAGTAAGGTTTGTAAGCCACGTGGTGTCTGAGTCAGGGTTTGAAGGCTTGCCTGTGTGTGCAGTGGTTGGGGCAGGGCTCTCAAGCATGTGCACAGTTGCAGAAGGAGTCTCAGTCATCTCCTCATCCAACACCTCATTTATGTTTGAAGTGCTTCTGAAGATTTTGACTTTTGATTTAGGCTTTCGCTGATTAACCTTTAGACTTTTGGAATTAAACTTTAAACTTTTGACTGATAAGCTTTCGGAGATTAAATCAGATAAGCTTTCAAAGTCTAAAACCTTAGCCTGATTGGCTTTATCAGTTCTGGCCTTGGCTCCCCCCTCATCTGGTTGTTTTCCTTTCACGTTAGCAGCATGTGCTTTTGCGTCGGAGAATTTTTCCGTTTTTGCTGCTGTGGCAGCTGTGCGTTTGGCTGCAGTAAGGCATTTGTCTGGTGTGTGCTCAACCCAGCGACCATGGATTTTGCATGTCCCTCCTTGACCAATAGGCTTATCTTTCTCCAGCGAAACCTTCTTTGAGGTTGGAGTGTCAGCGGCTGGCGCCTTTCGCTTTGTTGCTTGCGCAGACGATGCTTTCTCCTTTCCGTCGTGAGCTTGCTGGTATAGAATGTGAGCAGCTTGGACATCGTCCAGAACTGCAGCCTTTGAATCATAGCCTCCTGCTCAGTGACCAAGTTGCAATCGCAGGCGTACTGAGTTGAGCTCATCGGCACTAGGCAAGGATTTGTAGATTGCATAAGGTACAAGTGACAGGAAACTGTTTTTAGCTCCTTCGCATCCTGCTGTCATGCATGTGAAGTATTTCTCATAGTCACTGCAGATGAGCTGGATTGTAGAGAACCATTTACGTTCTGCGACATGACCTGATGGCTTCTGCAGGCTCATGAGTGTAGAAACCCATTTGAAACCTTCAGCACCATTGTGGTCGTTTGCAGCATAATATGTATTCAGCCACACAAGTCGTTCATGGACAGTATTGACCTTTTCCCTCTCAAGGTGGTCAACGTCCTCCTGGTGGCAGCAGGCGTTGAAGCCTGCAAGTGCTTTGGAGTGTAGTTGCTTGTGTGCAGTGTAGTCTCGCCGAGTCTTTGCAACGAGTCCATTATAGTCAACAAGTGCGGCATTGTAGGTTTGCATAGCAGCAGTGTGTGCTGCCTTCTGCGCGTCTGTTACCTCAGCAGGGAGGACAGCAGGTTTTGCAGGTGCTCGATAACCCATAATGCAACTCATGAATATGGCAATGGTTGGAGCAAGAGAGTATGCAGCCAAGAATTCATCTGCACTGAGAGATCGAAGATGCTCGAGGATGACAGTGTCGCGATGACGCGTCCACGCTCTGTAGGACACACCGGAAAAACGAATGGGGTTTGCACATGCCTTCTTCTTTGTGTTGGTGATTGCACCTGGCGTGTCAGAAGGGCACCAAGCTTGTTTAGAGCGTGAGCCCTTCTCTTGTTAAGAGCAAAGCGCCCTTTGTTGCCAAAGTAGATGGAGAGCTGATGATCTCAGACAGATTGGTCTTGTTTAGAGTGCAGAGCACACCCTTTTCTTGTAAGAGCGAAGTGCCCTATACAAACGAGGTATCGACCTGAGGTAGAACTTGAAGAGCTTTGCAGGTCAAGGTAGAGAGTATGTTGACTCAGATTAGAATAATGGTTTTTGTTTGTTGTATTCGAGGGTAGAAAGAGAGAGCAGGCAGATGTGATCAGGATCTGGGATGATGCTTCTCTGGAGCTGCTGGGGCTCCCCCTTTTATACTGCAGGTGGTCTCAGGAATCAGACTTTGATGATAGCCTTTTAGGTCTGAGAGATAGAGTTTAGACTTTGAGGAGTCAGGAGGCAGGCATGACATCATTGTTGCATCACACTCATTTGGCCAGAACTTCCATGGAGTTATGTGTGCAAAGAAGTAAGTCAGGCTCCCTGTCAAGCTCCTGTAATCATTCCTATCAAATTGCAAGAGTGAAGCACACTGATGTGGTCTACCCAGACTGGGGATTGAAACCACCTCTAAGCACTCGTGCAGTGTCAGAGATTGAGAAAAGTGTAGATAACACTGGGATCAGCCCTTATGCCATCTTAACTTATCATTACTCTTGAAGCCAGGTCAGAGGATCTTAAAAGGTGTAGGTAATGTGTGCAAACTCCAACAAAAACGCCCATGTCTCGATCGGCCTCTCAATTACAGCAGGAAAGGGAATACCTTTTTTCTCACTAGTTTTGCTACCTATTTTACAGTAACATGATTTTGCAGTTGAACAATTGAAAAACAATAAAGAAAAAAATATTTTTATGAGGTTTTCTTTTGTGAGACTATACTCACTCCTTTGACCCTGGGATCTGGGCCCTAGAGTGAGGGAAAGCAAATAATAGGCTAAAACTAACTTTATTGGGCTGTTGTCTAGGGGGTGTTTCAACCCTACTACTTGCCTAGTCCACGAAGTATCCCTACTGATCTGTCTAACAGGGGTCTCAAACACAAAGAATGAACATTCAGAGGGACAATCCTCTGAAGGATCGGTGCTGGAGCACCGATTACTCGCGTGGCCGCAGGCCGATGCGAGGGGAAACGGAAGGGCACTCCCGAGGGCGCAACACAACCGCAGAATAAAGAGAGAGAAGAGGGAAACGGGGGTTTTTATCTCAGGAACCTAATCTCAAATACAACAGGAGCGGTTAATAGCGACGGGACGGACAGGGCGCGACCTAGCGCCCCTCGTCGCGGACGGTGCTGCGGGAGCCCTCGTCGTGGCCAGCGACGGGGGGGAGAGAGAGAAGGGAGTCGACTATGTAGGGGTCAGAAGGTCGCCAGCAGGGAACTCGCACGCGGAAACACCTGCGATCGTACACGCACCCCGCCGGGCTGCGTCGGCACGATCACTCGACCAACGGGCTTTATCGCATCGCACTCGTACTCACACATCTCACCCTCACAGCAATAGGACCGAGGCAGGCGCTTGTAGATCAAACTCTCAGGTGTCGGGGGCCGCACCAGGCGCAGCCACCAACACCCTCGCGGGGACGGGAAGGTCGGGGACAACGATGCCGTCGTCGTCACCACCACCACCACTGTCATCGCGGCGGGCAAGCGCCAGGGATCCTCACTCCAACACAGAGCCGGCAATGTCACACAGTCGCTGGTGGGGCCAGCTGCATTCCCCACCCACGGCCCCTTAAGAGGAGCCCCACGAAGGGACCATGTACACACCCGGGTGTGTACCATCTCTCACTACCCTCACCTTGCGAGCCAGATGGATTTGAAGGGACTCTGTATTGGTGCCAATGGACAGAAATCAGATTGAAGAAAAAAGGAAAAAGAGAAATGGCCCAAAAACAGAGAGAGAGAAAATTGACAAGTCAACCCCCCTGACTTGGAGCATCCACCACAAATGCTCTAAGTCCCCCCCAACCCTATGCATGTATGTACAAGTGCCAAAAATAAATAATAAATTAGGCGGGCTTGGGGTACAGCCTGTCAGGCACCCCATCCCTCGGCAGTCGGGCAGTCTCCGTTAGTCACCGAAAAAGAAAATATGTTGAGGAAACCCTGGTGCAACGGAAACTGTTAAGACGAAAGTAGTAAAAGCAGACCCAATAATAAAGACGGGTTAGCCGCAAATACACTTTGATAACGCCTTGGAAACTAAAGAACCGGGAGCAATAATAGGGGTCCCGATCCTTGCGGTTTTATGACAGGTACGCTTGTTTTTGCGAATAAAATCCTAGACTTTATCACTGAGACCTCGGTGTAGTCTCACACTTTGTTTTCTTCTTTTGTTAAGGAAACGAAGTGAGTTTGTTTGCAGTGGTGACGAAAAAAATTTCTGTATCCTGCTGCAAAGACTTTGCGTAGCCTCCCTAACCTTCTTTTCTATATGCAAAGGCTGTCCATTGTATACATGAGATTTCATATACCCTTGCGTCAGAGACTCAGAGTGGGCCATCAGAACGAGTCATGATCCACTACCACTTTTTTTAGACACATCCATATCCCGTAAGAGTTTGTGGCCAAAAACAAAAGAAAAGAAAATTACTGGAAGGGTGCATTCTGCAGGAGAGGGACCACCCCGCAATGAGGCCGGCCATCTCTCAATTCAAAACTTTTGTTTGGCCCTGCTGAACTGTTTTTTCACTCTCCCCCAATGAACAGAATTGGAAGACAAGCTCTGATTCAAATGAGACGAGAAAAGCATAAACAAATCTCCTTCTGCTCCATCTACGCTGTGTTCACTGGGGCTGCATCACCTGAAAACAGATAATGATATTGACATTGCTGTTTCCGTTCAAACTGGCAAACTTCGTGATGAAATAACAACCGTTGATGAACCGTTGCAGTGGCTCCTCTTTTATCATTTTATAGTGAGGGTCGATGCGAAACGAGAAAAGAAATGGAAAAAGAAGGAGGATTGAACCATTACTTTTGACCCACGATGACACAGACCTTTCATAACCACTATGATTTGAATCATCACTGGATAACAATCCAAATCTGTTGACTGCTCACATCGCCACTCCCCCCTGACTCTGCCTCCAACAACGAAGAAACTGATTGCACGGTGCAGGAAGAATCTCCTAAAAGGGAAGGTGTAACATCAAGCGGTTTTCTTCTTTCTTTCTTACTTCCTTTTTCCCTTGTAAGAAGGAAGAGGCCAGAACACAAGTCATTTCTTCTGTTTTAATCATTTACCGCTGGTTGAAAGTGGAGCAACCCACTGCACAGCATCACACCAGTAAAACTTCGTCCCAACAGCAAGTCCATAGGGGTTCAAGTCTCGTGGTGGGTTGCTGCTGTCATCAACACCATCGTTGGGTTGCTGGGTACCCACACCAGATGTTTCGCTGCTGCTCCCTCCTTTTGGCACATCATCCAGGGTGGCAAAACCAGCACGGCGTGTTTCAATGGAAGTGATAACTCCAAGGATCCAGTCCCGATTCTTCATTTGTGTGGCGAAGAGACGTTGTCCTGAGCCAAGGGATAGGAAGTGATGAGGTGAGTTCACATTGAAAGCTGCCCAAGCCTTGGGGTTCCGCGTTGGCAGAAATAGCGCAAGATCACCAACACTGAAGCTGGATAAATCTCATTAGACAAAAGCACATGGAGACACAAACTTACTTTTGAAACGAGATTTTATGAGAGGATAACTTTGTTGCAGCAAGTAATGCAACTTGGTAGTAACTATGTCAGCTTCTTGCTGTGTTTTTGTCTTTCTGTATCTTACCATTTAATTCACGTATTTTACTCTTGAGCAAATTCAGAACTGAAGTCGCTCGAGATGTCCAGTCGCCTAAATCAATATCTACAGACGCAATCACACTGGAATAGATGTCCTTCAGTGCGTCAGTGGAATCAACTGCTGAGTTTGATCGCAAGAGTGATCCACCCCTTGAAGGCAAAATGGAGTCAGAATCACTATTGCCGAGTGACAAGGTGTCGATGGTTTCGCTCAATCTATTGCTTCTTTCCTGATTGAGACTCATTGGTTTCAGAGGAGGCAGAAGAAGTGCATGGGCCTCATATCGACTGGCTTCTTGTTTCGCATCTCCTTGAGGTAGAGCAATATCTTTATCACTTTGCTGGCTTGAGGCAAGCGATTCGAGTGAGTCAGTGTGCCCACCATCAGCCTTTGGAATCGAAATAGCCAATTCCGCCACAGCATCAGAAATTGCACCAGCGACCCCCATTAAAGCCTCGTGCCTGAGTGTCAAGTGCTCCATCGCCATCTTGCATATTAGCTGCCAGTCCTCCACTCTCTCTGCTGCAGATGACGCAACGCCCTGTGCAGTAGCCAATTTGACTTCAGTAGACTCTAGGTTGCGTTGTGTGCGTTCCAGAGCCTCCTGAAGGTTCTGCTGGCTCTTCCCCAGTTCCACATTTATGTCCAGAAGCTTTTTGTACTCAAATTTCGCTTCTTCTATGCTTCGAAGAAGATTTTCTTCACGCTCAAGAGACGTTTGGCGAATTTCATTCAACTCTTTCCGGGTGGCTTCGAGGCTTTCATTAGCATTCACAAGCTCCATAGAGACTCTTTCCATAATTGCAGCATTGTTGGCATCACTGGCAACGCGTTCTCCAGTCATGTCCTTCAGTTTCTTTAAGAGCTCAGAATTTTCAAGGCGCACTCGATCTGTGTTCTCAGTCAAGTTGGCGATTTGCGACAACGCAGCATTATAGTCTGTTTTGGCAGCTGCAGCCGTTTTTTCGGAATTTTCGATGAAGTGATGCAGTTTCTCAACAGTCATATTCAAGGACTCAACTTTGCTTTGTGCCACGAGCAACTCCTCTTTCAAAGCATTGATAGTCGGCTCTTCGAGTTTAGGCTCAGTGGGGAGGCGTGGCACCGCAGCAGCATCTGCTGAAAGCCCCATGCTTCTGAGCTCAAGGTCAGCGGAGCTAGTGGCTTGACTAACATGTTCATCATCCTCCTCATCGTCTTCTTCCTGAACTTCCTCACCATGTAGTCCAAGACCAGCCTCTTCTTGCAGCCCAACCAATTGGAGTGTCTGGCAGCGCACATCATCTTCCAGCTCGCGCAAACGACGGCGGATCTCTTTTTCATCGCTCCGCAGCGACAAAATGAGAGCTGATGGAACGGTTGAGGGCAAGACAGGATATGTAGGTGATGACGATATGCCAGTGTTTCCACTTCCAATGCTTCCAGTGATCGCTATCGGCGATGTCATGGTAGGGGATCTTGGGGACAGTGCATTAAATAGAGGCGGGGTGCCATCTGGTGCGGAATTTGAAAATCCAGTTGTTTGTGTCAGTCGACTTGTCGGCAGTGGAATACCAATGGACGGAGACGGTCCTCGACCAATAGTGTTTGACAGGGACGTGCTGCGACCGGCTAGTGTATCCATGGCAAGAGAGCAGCTATCCAGCTGAGCATGAACTTCCCGTAAAAATATTGCGACACGTTCCAGCTCCGACTGCAATGCCTTCAGGTCTGCTTCGCGCAACGTAATGCTGTTTTTCGACTCTTTTAACTCACGCTCCAGGTTTGCACAGCGAAGTCGAAGCTGATGCCGCTCTGCATCGCCAACTGCACGTTCCCGGTCGCGATCTGCCAAAACAAGATTGTGTCGAGAATCCAACGTTGCCATGCTCAGCTTCAGACGGGTAAGTTCTGACTCAGCAGATTCAAGCTTGCTTTGCAGTGATTGATTTTCATTTGTCAAAGTGCTAATGACTGTCTCAGCTGACTTGACTGCGTCTGGTTTGGGCAGAGCAACCGCAGGTGAGCTTATGTTGGGAGAATCACTGGTAACAGTGCGTTCTGTTGAGCGGGAGGCTGACATTTGAAGATAGCTCCGTTGAAGTAGCCCTTCAAGGGTTTTGATGCGGCCCTCATAGGCCTAGGATCAGGTCAGTATTAGTGAGACACAATCAAGCCAACCTTGATTGTTTCTTCAGCCCTCGAGAGCTCCAACGGGTCAACAGAGCGGAGATCAAATGTTCCTGCACTAATAGCTTTGCCTCCCAGATGCCGCTTTGTTGTTGTGGGTGATGGTGATATTGAGCCCCGGTCGCCTGTTCCAGGGCTGCTCCCTAAGTTCCCGCCGCTTCTTTCTGACAAGTGACCTCTAAGTTTAAGAACTTCCTCTTCAAGTTTTGAGGCTCTCTCGCTTAAACCAGACTTCAATAAAATCCTTTCAAACTCGGAACTTAATGAGTCAATCTGTGGCAAGGTCTTCAATAAAGTTGCTTGCAATTTAGAAATGGAGTCATTGTGATGGACTCCTCCAGATGACTGCGATCCCCGGAGTCCAGAACTGGAAGGGTCCACATCGTTCATTGCTGCTCTCAAATGATTAACCAGCTTTTCAAACTCTGTCACCATTTTAGGTTAGACGCGATAGCATAATGTGGAAGCCTGCCTGCTAAATCGTTCCGGGTGATGTTTGGCAAGTTATCTTTGGTGTTGGACACTTGAATTTCCCAGGATGGAACTTTGTCATCCAGGCCAGTGACGAGTTTTGCTGGGAGGTATCGCACAATTTCCCCTTTGAAGTTATCGCGGCGCTTTTCCTCTTGTCTCCGAAATTTGGCAAGCACTTCAGCAACATCTCTGGCTTTGTTGAGAAAAAAGCGGACGTACTCCTTCCTGCGAACACACTCAACGAGGCAGGCAGCCCATGCAGGTGGCATTCGATGCACATGTAAGAGCTGAGCAAAGGCCTGCTCGTGGGACGACAGTGACGATGTAAGACTTGACAATTGGGGAGAGACAGCTGCGATGACAGATTGCAGTTGAGATATGGTTTGAAGTCGACTCGCCAGTGAGTAAGAAAGGTGAAGCTTGCTTGAGGCGATGTCTGTGAGTTGGTCTCTGATGACACTATCAAAGTGAATTATCTCCTGCAAATACTCATTCCGGTGAATTTCATAGAGGTGATGGAGTGCGGAGATGGTTTCCATTGCAATAGCATTGTTTGAATCCCGAAAGGTTGCCTCAACACGGCCATTATCTCGTTCAATAAGACGGCGCCTGTCTCCCATTTGGCTCAGCAGGTCTCTCACACCTCGTATTTGTTGGTCCATTTTATCAAAACTGACAATGTTAGCAGACTTAATTAGAGTAATCTTACATACTCAATTTGCAAGGAATGCCGTAGCTCTGATTCTGTCCCTGTCTTAATGTGCCTCACTTGCTCAGCAACCACGGCTGTTTTCTTCACCAGTTGATCTGCATTGATATCAATATTCTTGAAAACCTGAAAAAAGGACTTGCCATGGGCAGCTTTGCAGCTTTCAGCCCAAGTCATCAGCTTTTCTTCTGGGACGTAATCTGAAAGGAAACGGTGTTCCTCTTTTGCTATAATTGGATGAACTGGTATCCGGTGGAGTGCTTGTAGGTCTGATGGAAAACTTATTGGAAGAAACTGTTGTGAGGTTAAGCTGTTGTGAGGTTGCACAAACCTATGTAACAAGGCAGCATGCTTGAGGAACTCCTTCTGTGCAAATCCATTATACGCATCAAATGCATCGCAAACGGATCTAAATGGGCAGTATCAGGGAGGGACTAAGCAGGAGAGTTACACACTTGCTGTGGACTTGAAGATTAGTAACTGCTATTCGAAGAGCTTCTGCTTGGACACGTTGTTCTTTAAAAAAGGCGTTAATTGAAAGCAGAATTTGTTGTCATTACCTTGCACAAGGCGTTCACAACTTTGTAAGTGATTTTGTGCTGTCTTCCAATTTGCCACTGCAAAAGAAGTGTGGGACTGGAAGGCATATGCATACGCTGAGCACTGCTCTTGCAAGGACACGCCATTCCTCTCATTGAACGGGGAAACAAGTCGAAGAACTGCAAATGCAGACTTAGTCAGTCAGATATCTTGATGTTGAAAATGTACCTTCGAGAGGAACTGGCGGCTCAATTTCAACCATAGACCCATTCAGGACACTCTGTGACGCCTGATTCAATGCCAGACGGTTGAACACATATACCACCAGATCCTCCTGAACTTGATCAGTGACAGTGCTCCAGCCATGGGTCACACCTACCGAACCATCGTCCAGTAAAGCTTGAGACAGGAGTTCCGCCTTGACTTGACCACCCTTATCTGTTAGCAGTATTTGCGAGCTTATTGGTATTGAAGAAAGGGTCTGAATTTCTTGCTTCAGACCGTTGAGCCTGTTTGTTGCACGTGATCATGAATTTCTTAGTATCATTCTGGGAGGCGCAGCGGCTTTGCGCAGGACTGCCATGACCCTCATTGGCTGTACGACTCTCGATCACCAGAGCGGGCAATCTAAGTCATCTCCCATCCCATCCTTCCTCCATTAGCTTGGATGGACGACTCTGGGTTGGCGATCGACCATTTGGCGAAGTGGTCTCCTATTTTTCCATCCTCCCCGATCAAGAAAGAATGCTCACCCGTCAACGGAACTAAGCGATCGCAGAGGGAGGCGCACTCCGGTTTCCGCAACGAAGACCGTAAGCATGCTGGGATTGGACGACGACACTAATTCAGTGCGTGCTGCTGTTTGTTGCTCAGCCACCCACCGAACTTGTCAAACGGCTAATAATTTTTTGGAGAGGGCGAGATCCGAGCCTTTCTTGTTGCGGTCATTGGTAAGGCTCTGATACCTTGCAAACCGTCGCCTCCTTTCGCGCTAATTTCGCGACACCCCAAAGGCCGCTGCCCAACAGTTCCACGAACCCACGCTTCAAACGGACCGAGAACCGTCCCCAGGGCATTCAGGAAACTCGGCAACTGCGAAAGCTGGAAAGTGCCGATGGCCAGACCACCTTAGGAAGCGAACGATTACACGCTAAACATTTAAGACTTGGGCGAGCTGTGAACTTGCGCCCTGCACAAATCCCCGCACACGTACCGTCCCCTTCATGGCTGCAGGCCAGCGGACGAGCGTTGCGGCGATGTTAGTGCGACAAAATCGTGTCAGCCACACATCCACACGTCCCCTCTTCGTTCTTGTATGGGTGAAGCGCCAGGGTTCCCCAATTCGATGCGGAAACAGCTGCCGTTGTGAAATGATTCCGGCGGCCGCTGCGGTGAGGGAATGAGCTTATTAGTCTTGTTCATGAAGATTTTGTCAGAATTCCCGTGATTCCCCAAAGTCTACTTTTACACCTTCACCTTACACTGAAGTATACGAGAACCAAGAGAACTTGATCGGGAGAAGAATAGGATAAAGCGATGAGCGGCAAGCGGCTTGAGAGCTGAGTTATTTTCTTGCGCATTTCGCAGACAGTCGCATGCAAAAACGCGAGCGTCCCACTGCATTCTCCCTGTTCAATCCATCGCTGAATTGACCGTGCTGCCTGTTTCGCTAGCCGATAGTTATCATCGTGACCTCGATCATCGCCAGCCATTCCTTGAACTGCGATCTCGATTGCAGGTCGCCGCGTCGGCCGGCTTTGACTCCGTCACTTGTTCAAGGAAATCATGTTTGGGCCAGAAGAATGCAAGGGCGACGTGTTGGCCGGCAGGGTTTAATCCTCTGGGTGACCTCGTTCGCGCGGACCCAGCCGGCACTCCTGAAAGAAGCTTTGGCTGTCATCCAAAAATCAGATAAAGGATATTTGCCATATCCCCTCCAGGGGATGCATGTAAAGTCGGAAACAGAGGACCAACCAAATCCGATTTTCGGTTAACAGTTTATTTTGGGTAGAGCTTCGGACTGTTATTTCCACCATCGATCGAGCGTAGATTAAAAATTTTTAGTCCTTCTTGCGACCTTGTGAGGGAATTCGAAGGAAGGGTCCTTTGAAGCGTAGTGGAAGGTCCCTTTTTATTGGTACTGCAAAAGGGCGGTTTTATACTGCCAGAAGTCCGATGGTTGAGAGTTATCCGATATGAAGGACAGGGGAAGCGGAGAGTGATACATCGGAAAGTAAGGGAGCGGAGAATGACACGAAGGTAACAAAGTGGCAGACGAAGGTAACGATGCAGAGCGGGAAGTGAAGCATCGGAGTTCGACAAGGAAGGAAGACAAAGCGGATGACGTGAAGTTCTCTCACAGACCTCCAAAGATTTTGATTCGATCCACGACTGGGGCCCTTAAGGCTCAAACCGAAGAGGGCGACACAGTCGGCCTTGTTTGCCAAATGGCCCCAGCCGAGCAGTGGAGGTGGAATATAAAGGCAACTAGAAGGCAATTGGTAAGGCCTTTAGTCCCTTTGACAAGCGGTGACCGTGACACAAGCTGTCCGCCTCCACTATCTCCAGGAACAAGGAGATGAGCGTCGGCATAGTGAATTTTGAGCCTGACGACACAGAAAGCGATAAAGAGAAATAGTTCTGCGAATTCGTCAAAGGTATTTTCTTTCGAAAACTCTGCCAGGTTGACCCCGCGGACCATTTCGAGAGCCATGGCCGTGGCTTCAGGAAAAAACCAAAGCTGATGGCCTGGACTTAGCTTTGGGAAGATCCGGTCGCGTGGTGAAAGAGCTCCTCGACTAAGTTCCCCACGCCTCTGTTGCTGACCTTCTCCGCGATCCGATCTTGCGAGGAAGACGCTGGAGAAGGCTGAAAGATGAGGTGTAGGGAGGATAACTGAGTAAGGAGGAGTTGCGAGGACCGAACGGGAGAAATGGAATCGAATGTTGGCGCAACGAAGGATGACAAGGGTATGTGGAACGAAACCAACATCGACGTCCATGGCATCGGGCCGGAAGGCGTCCGGAATGACCCCCTAGACGGTGGCTTCACCACCCCGGCCAAGGACTTTATCCACGCCCCAGTGGTGTTGGTCTTGAAGAGCCTCCAGGACGTGGAAGTGCTTGGGCTGACCAGGATAGTTTCGCCGTTTGCGGTGATAGTGGTTACTGGATAGTCCGCTTGTGGCTGAAAGCCAGTGAGACGCGTGTATCGCATTCTCTGTCAAGGTGGAAATGTTTTGAGCGCAATGTTTAGCTTCGTCGAAGCTAAGAAACAAGTGACTGGAACCCGCCGATAGGAAAGGAGCCGATGGGATGAAAGCAGCGTCTGCGGCAGGGAGACGTGCGTAGGCTGGTAGCAGGAAAGGCGAAGTCCGCGGGGAGGGGGTGGAGGGCCGTTGTCGGTTAAGCAGAGATTGGTAGGGTTTTGGTGGGTGGTGAGAGAGGGGGAAGGGAAAGGGAGGGGGGCACAAGTTCACCCTGGTTCAACAAACAGCCGCAGTCCGTGAAATGCTGTCGAGGCGGACGCGTCTCTGTGGAGTACCCATCGAGGAAGAGAAGGACGGTGTTGGGATGGAATGGGAAGGGGGGCGAGAGAGTTGATGGGAGTTGGTGAGGGTGGGGAAGGAGGGGTCGGGCCAGGAAGAGGGTGTGTGTGTGTGTGTGTGTGTGTGTGTTCGCGGCCGTCCCTCCTGGCGCCGGCACTCACTCTCTCACCTTGTGAGCGGGTCCGTGTTTCCTTCTTCTTCTTCTTCTTCCTCTTCGTTTGGAAGGGTCCCGACTTCCGCTGGGCGGTATCGGCACGAAAAAAACATTTGCAGTGTTCAATGGCCATCAATAGTCTGATTCTATTATTCCAACACTGAAGGAGGCCCGGATGCTGGCGAGCCGGGCGTCACGCCTGTCTCGGCTACTTTGGGGCAGTCCTCCCCGCCGAAAAAAAGGCGAAGAAAGATTTGGTGTATCGGTGGCATTACAGTAGTTTGCGAAATTGTTGGCACAACCTGTTTTTTCGGCACAAAAAAAGTTCAATCAGTGGCCACAAAGTAAAAAGATTTTGTCGGCCAAACACCACTCCCGCCCACCAGATTCTCTCGAAATTCTTCTCGCCAATTAGTGGAAGGACTTGTCAGTTGTCTTCGATCACATCGCCGCAGCGCTGCGACGAGCATGGCCTTCAGAAAGATTAGTCCTCAAGTGAAGCTTCTTGCCATCCAGCTTCGGGATTTGGGATTCAGTCAGAAATCGATCGTCCGGATCCTTCAAGGTTTTCTTTCCAGGCGCACCTTCTTCAGAGTTCTGGCTTTGTTCAACAGAACAGGACAAGTAGATCGACCAAGACATGACCTCAATTCGCCTGGGCGTAAGCGGAAGGCATCACGGGTCGACATTCACGCCCTAGAAGCCCTTGTCCTCGAGAACCCCGACCTCCATCTCGGCGAACTTAAGTTGAAGCTTGCACTTCGCCGAGATATTGTCCTCCACCAAGCCACTGTCTTTCGATATCTCTGTCGTGCTGGGTACACAAACCAGCAGCTTAAAAAACTCGCCGCTGAGGGAAACAGCCTCAAAAGGGCAGAGTTCATGAATATGGTTGCGCGGGAGTATCACCACGATCAGCTTATATTCCTTGACGAAAGCTCGAAAGACGAAAGAACAGTGCAAAGGCGACGTGGGTGGGGACTCAAAGGTCAGCAGCCTCAAAAAGATCAGGTTTTTGTTCGAGGAGATCGGTTTTCGATTTTACCAGCGGTGTCAGAGTTTGGATTGCTCTCTGTCGGCGTTGTGAAGGGGAGTTACGACGCTGAGACTTTCAATGAGTTCATCTTATCTCGAGTGGTTTGTATTTTTAGAAGCTCTTTCGAATGGTGACTAACCTTATCAGCATCCTTAGCTTCCGTTTATGAACGCGTACCCCAATCCATTATCTGTGCTTGTTCTTGACAATTGCAAGATCCACCACAACGCCGATTTACTTGCCGCTGTTGAGGAGAAGGGTAAGCACTCCTGTATTTCTCGTTACACACACAAACTGAATGTCGATTGCTTAGGAGCGCGTTTGATCTTTCTTCCACCATACAGTCCGGACTTCATGCCATGCGAAAAGATTTTCGGCTTACTGAAACGCGACATGCGCAAATACGGCCTTGATGAGTCAGAAGGTCGATGGGCCGCACTTTCAAAAGTGGTTTATCGTGTGGTTACACCAGAAATTGCGAGGAGTTGCATTGAAAGCTGTGGATACATCTAATAAAGGAAACTTTTTTATTGCTTTTCGATCCTTTGTGTCATGTATGCGTCAAACCACTCCCGTAAGTTCAAAATTTCTCCCTTGTTCAGCCCAGCCTCCTTCAAGTCTTCATTTTGGAGTTGGTGTAAGTTCCCCAAATTGGCACCAGCCTGTGCAAAAGCACTGCGAAGTCGGACCATATCAATGGGGGCCTCAACACTTATCAGCCATTCGAAGAAGGGCTCAGGATTGAAGTCTGAGTAGTTTGTCCTTTTTTGCGGCCGATTTGTCAAATTAACTGGTTGAAGCGGTGGTCGGTTAGCTGTAATCGCGTCCAAACGTGGATCCCCGGCATGGTGTGGAACGATCCCTGGCATTGCGGTGTTTGCTGGAAGCCCAGGTGGGGAGAAAAATGGATATCCCGGGAAGAGTGGGTATGGAAAAGGAGCTCCAAAGAATGGTGCGTTGAACGATTGTGATCCCAAAGAATAGAATTGCGGGGACGGCCACTGCAGATCTGCCATCCTGCCAGTCGATTCGCCCTCAATCCGCTTGCGTTTGGAGCTCCGCTGCGCAATGTCTTCTTCGCTCTCATCTTGTCGCTTTTGACCCACGCGCCGACTTTTATATGCATCAAAGTCCCCTCCGTTGGGCGGTGATAAAAAATTCACCTCGGCTTTTGCATTGAATTGGGTCTCATTCGCATCATTTACTGTCGCAAAATTGTGCTTATCCATTTGTTCAACCTGAGTTGAAGGGTTGTTAGTTTTTGAGTGAAGAATCAGAGTAAGTCTCACAATCTTCAAGCTCCAGCTTCGCAACATGCCAAACGAGAGGCGCAAATGATTTCCATTTGCAAACCTAAAGCATGCCCGCACCTCAGAGGAGCACAATCCACACTCATGAGTTCTTTTGAGACGCTCGTACACACGAACGACTTTTGTTTCTTTCTCGTCCAGAGCTGAGTCTTTTTCCGGCCCAATTTTCTTTGCTCCACTCTTGTCCTTCTGTCGCTTCGGTATATGGGCCTATAAAATAACAGTAACGATGAGAATGGCACGACAGGGGAGGGAGAAAATGCAGATCACGGGCGTACTACCTCGACCTTGATTGTAACGTCAATGTTCACATGTTTACGACTGCCAGCCTCCAGAACATCCCACATATGTGCCCATTCGTTGTCCGATCGCAGTTGCTGAATGCTCTTATTTTTCGCCCCAATGCGGGCAGCGTTTAGAACGTACCAATTGAGCATTACGCTCTCTGGTAGAGGGGCTCCATCTGTCCCAGAAGATAGTTCAAGCTTAGGCACGCTGCGGGCCACACGGATGACCTCTTGAGTGAAGCTCTCAAAAGAAAGAGTGGAGTCAAACTTGAAGTCCACGGCACTGACAGTCGTCACAACCCTCGGATTACTTTCTCCAGTCTGACTGAGGAATGTTAAAGTCAACTGGACAGTGAATTTCGGTCGCTTTTCGCCCTTGCCGTTGATGACATGCGGACCAGCCTTGTCGAAGGGTATGCCACCGTCCTCAACAACACCGTCTTCAACAGCACTTGATTCATTCAAGCGACTGTTGTCACGAACGACAGGGAGAGGGTCAGGCTGTTTGGCGTTGAGATGATCAGGATTGTCACCATCGAGAAGGATGGTATCATCAATCTCTACTAGATCAGGTGGGCTGGATGGGTGGTCGTCAGTCGATGGTGAATCCACCCCAATCGAATCTCGTGGAGGTCGAATCATATGCACGAGTTGCAGAACTTGATTTGACAAGTCCTTCCACTAATTGGCGAGAAGAATTTCGAGAGAATCTGGTGGGCGGGAGTGGTGTTTGGCCGACAAAATCTTTTTACTTAGTGGCCACTGATTGAACTTTTTTTGTGCTGAAAAATCAGGTTGTGCCAACAATTTCGCAAACTACTGTAATTTTTTGAGACGGCGGAATTATTTATCAGCTCCAAGAGAGCGGCGACAAAATCCAATCAAGCCATTAGAAGTTTGCGAAAAATCTGACAGCGCCGGAGACCACTGATGGGCTATTGCAGTCCAGGTTTGAGTCAAAGAGGTAGAGTGGGGCATAGTGAAAACCAAGGGTCTTGGGTGTTCTTATCGGCAGGTAAACGAGATTCAATCCCTCACACCGGGAGAGTCCCGGCAACACGGCGCTCGATTGCCTACCGCCATGGGGGGAGTGGAAGTGATGAAGCCCGATGAAGCACGCACGCACGACGCCCTGCAACCTCTGTGCTGTTTTGGGGGGGAAAGGTGTTTTCGTGATGGGGGCTGTTGGGGATGTTGTCTCGGCTTTCGCCGGAATCTGCCACTCCATCGTTCTTGTGAGCAAGAAAAGCACCAAACGCAGGAACCGCAACGTGAGGCGGAGATCGGGCGCATCACAGTGGATGGCGGCCACGATAGCAACAGTAGAGGAGAGACGTCACTGTTATTGACGAGAGGAAGGGGGGGGAAGGGGGTGTTTGAGAGTCTGAGGGGCGTTGCATGCATACGCATGACAAGGATACAGTATCTCTCGTCTTCCCCATTCAAAAAAACAAAAAAAACAAAAAAAAAAAAAAATACAAACGACAAGGAAGGGCATCTTCATGTCTTCCAAACATCACCAACACACCAAGCCCAGCTGGCTGGCGTGAGCAAACACCCGTGATGACACGATACCAGGAACAAAGTGTGTGCGCATCTCCTTGATCACGGCACTTATTTTTGAAAGGTCGAACGACCTCGCAAACCCAATCATTAATTTTGAATGGGGCCTTTGCCAGCAACTTCGCACCCAGGAATGTGCGCATTGTTTTCCCCGGCATGCTGGCCGCCAGTGCCACGAGTGCCCATGGTTAGCACCCTTCAGCCAACAATCACAAGCATCCATGAACCCTACCCATCAACCCACCTAATTCCATCCCACATTGCATTGAGAAGCAAAGACTGAGAGGAAGCCGACCAAATGGTTTCAATCTTCCAGCTTAGAAAGACTTGAGACGGTGGGGGGAAGTGTATTTCAAGGCAAAGTAGACTGGTGTGACTGGTGGTAAGGACAGAGGTGCTTGTGGCCGGTTCATTTCGGTTGGGGGATGGGCGACTCGCGCGCTGATTCTTGATCACGCGTTTTGATTGTAGGCTGACGGGTGGGGATCACGGTGCGGGACGGCGGGGGGTGGGGTGGTTGGGGGCAGGTGTGAGTGTTTGTGTTCGAGGCGCTCTGCTGCTGCGCGTCAAGCCTGCCCTTGGGCGGCAACGGACACGGCGGCGGGGAAGGTAAGGCTGCCTGACGTGTGAGCGAGCGGGCGCACGACACCCCCTCTGTGTGGAGGATAAGAGCGGCATATGGTCCTTTCTTTTTCTTCCCTTCGAAAGGGAAACAGAGAGAGAGAGAGAGAGAGAGAGAGAGAGAGAGAGAGAGAGAGAGAGAGACAGAGACAGAGAGCGAGAGTGTGTGTGTGAGCTGCCTTTTGCATTCGATTTTTTCGTTGACGAGCAAGAGAACAAGAGAACGACTCTCCCATCGCCAGTCTCGACCCCCAGCTCTCATCGCCTGCCTGCTCGACAACACATACGACCCGCGCGTTCCCGTCCACTGCTGAAGGTGAAGGGAAGCCACATGGGCCGCAAGTATGGCGGAGGCGCCGGCGGTGGCAGCCACTATCATCGGCGCAACAACCGGGATCGAGACCGCGACCGCGACCACCACAAGCACCACCAGCACCAGCAGAGCGGAGAGCCTAATCGCACGAATGGCGGTGGCGGCCGAAGTGGCAGCAGAAGTGCCGCGGCCACAGCTGCTGCTGCACCTCCATCGCCTTTGCCGCCGCCGCAAGATCGTGAGGCTTTATCGACCACGTCCAGTAGGTCCCCTCTACCTACCGATGGAACCCAGCCCAATTCTGCTGCAGAACAGACTCGAGACAGCAGAGGTGATGACCTGCACGGTGGTGCTGGGAACGTCCGCGACACCTACACGCCTTACTATTCGACTGCTGGGACGGGAAAGAATCGGGAAGACCCGCCGCGCAATCGCCGGCAGTCGCCGCCTCGGCTACCCCCGGCTGATCCGCCCCGTGCAAATCCTGTGGCGCTAGACTCGCAAGATCGCCATGCGGATTCAACTGGTGCAAGCGATCCGCCGAAAAAGCCATCCATATTCGATAGGCTCGGAGTCAGAGTCCAGGTGATTCGCCGGTTGGAGCAAACACACATTAGCGAGCATTGCTTCCTGACTCAATTCCCACTCAAAAGTCATCTGGAAACGATATTGTCGGCAAGTCACTCCGCGCTACTAAGCCCCACGAAGGTAGAAGAGCTTCGCCAACCCCTCTCATCTTGCGTCTCGGCGAGAGGCAGGCTGGTGAAACGAAGCCTGTCACTTTGGACCCAGGCGTTGCGAGAGAGACTGGCAGGGACGTCATTTCAGGCCGCGACCATAATGAATCGGCTGATGGACGAGGAAGGCGGCGGAGGCGCTCCACATCTGGGAACATTAACCCTGACAGCCAGAATTCCGAGGAGCGCTCCGTCAGAGATGAATCTCCACCGCGGAAAACT
The DNA here is from genome assembly GCA_025765615.1 of Zopfochytrium polystomum. Lineage (NCBI taxonomy): Eukaryota > Fungi > Chytridiomycota > Chytridiomycetes > Chytridiales > Chytridiaceae > Zopfochytrium > Zopfochytrium polystomum. The sequence goes on along the minus strand of JAIVFJ010000001.1, from coordinate 333,686 downwards.
GCTAAAATTGACCGATCGTCACCCGTGGCCGACCGAAACGAAAGTGCGGACGCTACTGGAAGGCAAGATGCCTCTCCTGCGGGTGACCTCATCGGGGCGACAGAAGTTGAAACAACCCATGTCATTCCTAGCATTTCTGTTGGCGAATTGGCAGCGAAGGTGCCTTTACAGGAAGCGAACGGGCTTGATGCAAGCGAGGCCAGCTCAGAACCACAAACTCCGCTCTCCTCCGGTGACAAGGCGTCCGGGGAAGGCCGGCCACCGTCAGCAACTCCGCTGCAACCAACCCCTTCCTCTCCAGCCCCCTCGCACCCTCAAAGACCTCCTCAACGGGACGCTGATGATGAGGACATGATAAGTTTGACCTTGAGCGACGACGACGGAGACAGCGAAACTCACAAGCCGCTGTACTCAGCTCGCGTATCCTCTGCGGCTGAACTTTCTCGCCCACCTCCTGAAATCCAGTCAAATCTTACAGATTTACCAAGCAAGCGGAGGAACGAAAGGTTGGACGAGATTTCCTCAGGCCAGCCTCAAAGTGGTGGGCGGCGCCAATCGAGGGACGGTCGAGCTCCGCCTATCGGCAACCGCGCAAACAGTCGCGAACGAGGAAGAGGTGAGCGTGAGCGCGAAAGAGATAAAGGTCGTGATAGGGGTCGGGATCGGAATCTGGATCGGGATCGGGAGCGGGAACGAGAACGGGAACGAGATCGCGAACGCGAACGCGAACGAGAGAGCATTCGTGAGAGGGAAGTAGAGAGAGACAGGAAGAGGCAAAAGGAGAGGGAAAAGGAGCGGGAGCGGGCTAGAGAACGAGAAAGAGATCGGAATAGGGATCAGGAGATGGGTCAGGATAGGGATCGGGAGACTGCCCGCTTGCAAGTCGGACCGCGCGAGAACGACCGAGAAAGGGCGCGAGACTTGGTCCGCGAGCGCGAAAACGAACGCGAGAAGCACGAACGCGAGAAGCAAAGACAAGGGGATCGCGACGGGCAAAGGAATCAGCTGGAGGGGAGCCAAGCGCAGACAGCCCGTCGCGCACTCGACAAGGAAAACGATGGAACTGCTGGGCCAACGGGAATGCAAAATCCCCCGACTTCGCACAGTTCGGCAGGTAAATGGCATACTACTTTCAAAACTCGTTATCTTCCTTTCATGGAGATTCAGCCCAGCGTGGCGTCGATACACAATCCAACCCGGTTTATCAAACGCCTTCTGCTCCAGCGCCACCCGTCACGGACAAAGCTGCCTCGAATGCTGCAGCGCCGACCGCAACTCCTTTAACTCAGGAAGAGTACGAGAAGCACAAGGCAGAGTTGGAAAGACTGCATCTGCAGCGAATGGCCGAGCGTGAGCGCGAGCGAGGGACCACCGACCGGCCAGGAGGGCCCAATCATCGTCGGCGCGATCGAAACACCTCTGGAGACGGATTCACGAGCGGCGATGCTAAATCTGACGCACGAGAGGGGCCGAAAAGTGCAGAATTCGGACCCGACGCGAAGAGGCCTCGCTTGGATGGACCAAATCCTCCCAGCTCATCATATGACTATTCCGGGAGCAAGGCAGACCGCCGCCGCCGCTCCAAATCGCGATCGCCTTTGCCACCTCGAATGGAGGGCGCAGGGTCGCCGGACAAAAATGGGCAACTCCAGCTCCTTTCACCTTCGCGCCAGCAAGGTAAACCTGCGGCGGAGGACCGTGGAAAAGAACGCGAGCGAAACGTGAATAAACACGAGCGTGATGAAGGGAGGAGCCGTACTCGAGAGCATGAGCAAGACCGCGATCGTGGAGATCGAGACCGCAAGCAGGACCGAGAACCAGACCGTGACCGTGACCGAGAGCGCGAACGCAATCGGGATGACTTAAGAGAGCGAGAGCGAGACCACGGGAGAGAAAGAGGAGGCCGCCCAAGCGTGCCGACAGAAAGATCAGCGCGAAAGGGTCAGCATCCGGCCTCGAGGACGGCTCCGCCACTTGGACCAGAGCATTACCATCCCCCACAAAACCTGTTCCAACAGGCGCGAAAGCCGGAACCGGCGCAAGACCACGGTCAGTCGCGTTTGCTTGCGCCTCGCCAGCCAACCGGCGAAAAGGCACGCAGAACTCCTTCTCCTGTTGGAGAGCCCCCAAATTCCCGAACGGTCGGTCCTGGACCTCCAAAGGGGACCGATGACCTTGCGACACCTGCGTTTAACCGGCCTTTCAAACCACGGGAGGACCCTTTAACGCGACGGTGGCGCGACGATTCTCCCGATGGAATCATGCCAGGACCCGCGAGACTGTCGAACCCGGTTGTCCATAGCGACGGTTTTGCGGCTCCACCTCCTCCCCGATGGTCGGACGACCCGCCGGCGGGAGTGTTCGACAATCGTCCTCGGCCCCCCTCACAACAGCCAACTGTCGCGCGTCCGCCATTCCCGCTTGGTGACCGTCCAATGGTGCCTCACAACCCTTTCCCCAACGCAACGCACCCGCAGCAACAGCAGCCCTTGTATCCCCAACAGCGGGCCGATCTCGCAAACATTCCTCAACGGCCAACTGCGCCTCACATCAACCCCGCACATCTTCGCGCAGGCGGTATGCTGCCTGCTGGAATGCTTCAGCGTAGCCATGGAGGCTCGGCGTCGGAACGCGGCAGCCGTGACGGACCGCCAATGCACCCGTTCGACCAAGTGCCGTTGCCCTCGACCCAATTTGCCGGCCCGCCCAGAACCGATCCTCCTCCGGGTTATTCCGCGCCACCAGCTTTTCGACCGGCTCAACCAGGACACCCCACCGGCTTTCCGCGGGGCCTGGCTCCTCCCGGAACAAGCTTTCACATGGAAGGACCGGTTTCGATGCGGTCAACGTGGAATAGAAATGGTCCAGTTGGGGCTGGAGACGGTGACAGAAGTTGGAATAGGTCAGAGCTGAAAGCTAGTGGCTGGGACGGAGGACGTGGTGGGGATGACGGGACGAGAAACGTTGGGCTTGGGAGCAGATCAACCGAGAGACCTGGTCCTGAGGTTAGTGCATGATATAACTCCATTTTTTGGCTTGCCCAAGTCTCACCCTTTCCATCTCGCTTCAACTATCGCTAACCAACACAGGAGCGACCTGCAATGCAGCCGATCCTGCGACCGACCCTGCCAGATCGGGGCAGCAACTTGGATAGCAAAGGCATCGTAAATGCAAATAGAAGCGACGCAGATACTGCTCTCCACAGAAGCGACCCAATGGAGACGCAAACAGCACCGACGAAGCCGGCAGCAACCAAAGTCAACAACGGGTTATCAACCGAGACGCAAAAAAACAACCAAGACAATATCAGCAACCTTGCCAACCGCGGTAGAGGCAGCGAAAGAGAAGAGCGAGGCGACACGGACGAAGTGCCGACGATGCCCGCGACAATGCCATCATACCGGCGCGGTGGTGACGTGCAGGGACGAATCTCCGGAACCAACGATCTCCCCGGCGCCGACCGCAACCCGACTCGCGATCGCGACTGGGACCGCGACCGGCGCGCCGCCGGGCGTCCGCCGAGCTACCGCGCGGCCGCGTCGTCTGGCCCACCCAGGCCGTCCACTTCGAGTTCGTCGTCATTGACTTCGTCATCAGCGGCGACACCACCGTCTGGCGATGGGGGCGGCCAGCCGCAGCGCGTCCGCCTACGTCCTGGCATATTCCTTACTGGTGGGCCGCCACCGTCGGGGTCCAAGGCGTCTTCTTCGTCGTCGTCTTCGTCGGACATTCCGCCTCCGCCGCCGCCGCCGCCGCCTCTCGCTGGCCCAACAGGAAACAGCAGCAGCGGCGGCGGAGGCGGTGGCAGTTTTAGGTACATGAGCGAGCAGAGAATGGAAGCTCTGCGTGCTGGCGACCCGCGCGGGTTTCTCGTGGGTAGCGGCGGCGGCGGCGACGGCGGTGACCAGGGAGGCGGAAGTGGTGGCCCGAGGGGAAGCGATGGTGGAGGTCGAGTGCTGCAGCGACGATGAAGGGGTGTTTTGATGGAGTAGGTTAGTGCTGCTACTGTGCGGTTGTTGATTGGTTTGCACGGATTGAGAGGAAGGGGGAATTTTTAGTTTTTGTATCGACGCTCGCTTGCAACACCAAATCTGCTTCGAGCCTGATGTATCCATCGCTGGCGTCGTCTTTCTTTTTCTTCTATTACGCGCACACACCGAGACAGCATCAATTGCCAAGAAAATTGCCTGTCAAGAGTTTGTGATCGTGTTGGAGAATCTTTGTCAGTGAATCGGGTCGTTTTGAGAAACCACTTCGTGGGACAGTTCGATGGACATGTTCAATGGGCTGACATTTGTGCGTCCTTCGAGCATTTACGTTACTTTCAAATCTGCAACTGCTGTAGAACTGATATGACAGCTGTAAGGTTATCTGAATAAAATGAATAGCACGTAGTTGTCACCATAAAGAGAAGATTCCGGCTTGCACAAACAGTCATTCAAAAAGAACCACAGGCGCATCTCCGCCGGAGGCGCTGCAGCGTACATTTTCTTTGGCTTTGCTTTTATTCAAAGATATTGAAGCCAGTTCAATTTTGTGCATTCCACAATGATTTCGCGACTGAAACTTTGCCCCTCAAACTTGAATTATCTTTCCATCTTTCGCCCTGTAAAAAACAACGAAGACCGAGAGGGTGAGCACCTTACCTTGCTTGGACTCTTTGGCCTTTAAAAAAATGCATTCATTCCGCCCATGAATCTTAGTGATCATTCCTTGCATGATCTCTGCACAATCCAAGGTTCATGGTCAACTTTGCTGGTTCGTGTAACAGCTGTAAGGCGAGAACCATGAGGAAAGGCTAGATCGAAGAGGTGAGTGTGTGTAAGAACTCGGTTGAGTGACTCCGAAGGAAGAAAAGACTGACTCGAAAAAGGAGAAGAAATCCGAGAAAAGAAGAAAGGTGCCAAATCAAGTAGGAGACAGATAACAGAAGCGTTGGAGATAGTTCTAGCGATCAACTTCGTCAGCATTCCTTGAACAAATCAATGGCTTTGAGTTGACCAGCACATTGTATTCCCTACCTTCATGATGGTGATAACTCACCTGGAATTGGTGATTCCTCCTGAGTAACTGAAAGTTCAGTGGGTCAAATCCTTTTCACCACCAAAAAACAACGAACCTCTTGTGTTGACACTTCTGGTTTCCACTCAGTCATTACTCTGCTGCATGCCATTTCAGCAGTCACAGAATTTTGGAGGGTTTTGCAAAATTCAAATTAAATTCCGTTTTTGTCTATCCCCCACAGTTTACAGGGTGGCCGCACTGTTTGGCAGTGACAACAAAAAGGAAACCTCTCTGTGAAATACTTTGAAATGGTACAGGCCTGTCTCGCACCTCTGCCACCACCAGCAAACATTTGGGCAGAAATCCTCTTCGTCCAAAAACTTTGCCACAGATGATGGCATAGGAGCCAGACGGGCCAATTGTTTTTGGCAGAAAAAGTTGTAGAGAGGGTTTTCTTTGTCAGAGCCAAACAATTCAGCCCACTCTGTAACTGTAAAATTGGGAAACAAAAAAATAAAAAAAAAAAAGCCATCTCTTACCCAATTTGCAAATTGAAATAATGATTCTTTGAAAATGGAGCATGGATAATAAAATTGAAGTAAAAATTGACAGAAGACTGAATATTTACAACACTAGCCTGAAAACTTTGGGTGACCCACCAGAAAAATAAGACAAATCAACGCTCCGTGGACTGGGCAGAAGCAGACCTGCCAAACCAAATAGAGTTGATTGTCCGCAAGAATTCAGCAGGTGCAAAAGTGGTGAGGAAACTTCTGTATCCTGCTGTAAAGTCTTTTTGCTTTGCTTGTCGATGTGTGTTCAGAGTTGACCAATTGTTGGTACGGCTGCCAGTTCAATGGGATTTTAGCAAGTTTCCAGTCAGTCATGGCAATTTTGGCATAGGTGTAGGGAGTACCGATTACTTGCGTGGCAGCAGGCCAGGTGTGAGGGGAAACAGAAGGGCACTCAGGGGGCGCAACACAACCAGCAGAATAAAGAGAGAGAAGAGGGAAACAGGGGTTTTATCACAGGAACCTAACCTCAAACGCAACAGGAGCGGATAATAGCGACAGGACGGACAGGGCACAACCTAGCGCCCCTCACCACAGATGATGCTGCAGGAGCTCTCGTCGTCGCCAGCGAAAATGGGGAGAGAGAGAAGGGAGTCGACTATGTAGGGGTCAGAAGGTCGCCAGCAGGGAGCTCACACAAGGAAATACCTGCAATCGTACATGCACCCTGCTGGCCAGCGTTGGCACAATCACTCAACCAACAGGCTTTATTGCATTGCACTTGTACTCACACATATCACTCTCACAGCAATAGGACCGAGGCAGGCGCTTGTACATCAAACTCTCAGATGTAAGGGGCCGCACAGAGCTCAGCCACCAACACCCTCACAGGGATGGGAAGGTTGGGGACGACAACGCCGTCATCTTCACCACCACCACCATCGTCGTTGCAGTGGGCAAGGCTAGGACAGAATCAGATTTGAAGAAAAAAGAAAAAAGAGAAATGGCCCAAAAACAGAGAGAGAGAAAATTGACAAGGCAACCCCCCGCATCCACCACAAATGCTCTAAGTCCCTCCCAACCCTATGCATGTATGTACAAGTGCCGAAAATAAATAATAAATTAGGCGGGTGTGGGGTACAGCCTGTCAGGCACCCCATCCCTAGGCAGTCAGGCAGTCTCTGTTAGTCACCAAAAAAGAAAATATGTTGAGAAACCCCTGGCGCAACGGAAACTGTTAAGACGAAAGTAGTAAAAGCAGGCCCATAATAAAAACCGGTTAGCCGCAGATACACTTTGATAATGCCTTGGAAACTGACAAACCAGGAATAATAATAGGGGCCACGATCCTTGCAGTGTTATGACAGGCTATGCTTGTTTTTGGGAATAAAATCCCTAGACTTTATCACTGAGACCTCAGTGTAGTCTCACATGATTGATACATAATGAATCATATTTTTAGGATGATATGCACACTATAATGTCGTTAGGCGAGCATGACTGGCATGTGGAAAAACCTCTCCTATATTATCTTCTTGAGCAGAGTAGGAGGAAACTGTTTACACCAGGTTTCTATATACTCAGAGTATTTGTCAACAGCGCAAGCCAGCACCCAGGTCTGCATTGGCAGTTGCTCACTCTTCCCAAGGGCATTGTGCAGCAGGATAACTGACAGTCACAATAGGTTCAGGTCTGTCTTGTGCCTCTTGCTGCTAACCAGTCAGTGCAGTATCTCCCTCATGGGCTAAGATACAATAATGTATATGTATAAACGAATATTCATTTGAATATTCATCTGTTCACACCTTCAACGAACAATATGCCCCCATTTTCCCCTTCTAGTGCCTTTTGTCCTTGCAATCTTTTACAATATGTTTTTAAAAAAGGCAATGTAATTTTCCCTGACAAAGATGTTATCATTGGGATGCAATGATAATGTCCTTGTGGAACCCTGGTCTCAACCAGCTGGGCCACCGCACCAATCCAAAATTGAGAAGAAGGGTATGATGGATCCATTCAATTTTGTCTTTCCGGTAGTCAAAATACAAAGGCCTCGCCTACTCGAAGAACCCCCCCATTCTAAGCAAAGCATAGACCCTCCTTGTACAGTCGGAATCTGAACTCGCCTCCTAGTGCTATAGCAGCTGCTTGCGGCCTAGCTTCTTATTGATGCTCTTTGCCCCTTCGTATCGCTCCAGTATTCGAACAGGCGCGACGAAAAACCGCGTTGTCTCAATTCGTTGCGCTCATCACTGTATTTGACTGGTTGGCGTTCGGTTTACGAATGAAAAAAACAGCCATGAGAAACAAATCTGATAAGCACGGAGGGACAGTGCAGCAACCGGAACGACACCAATTGAAAGAAAATAGCAAAGATCGAGTGCGTGCTTCAGCTTCAAGGCTTACTCTAGATGCAGTCGCTTGCATTCGAGCAAAGCGCTAAGAAGGGAGGATAGAAAGTGCCCGCTGCTACAACGGAATGACCTTTCTCGCAGCCACCGAGGCGGCAGCCCCAGCCACTCGCTTGACCCGCTCGACCATCGCCGGCGTTAACCGCTTCCCGACCGCCAGCTCCACCGCCGGATGCGCGGCCGCCGCAGCTGCCTCACCAGCGCCCCGAGCCGCCACGCCCGCCTTTGCCGAAGTCTCCGCAGCCGGGGCCGCAGCCGCCGCCCGGCTGCACCCGTTCTTCCCGGCTCCCGCCGCAGCCGCTTTCCCGCGCCAAAACACCACCGTGACCCATTTCTTCTTCTTTTCGCCTGTCGTCCTATTCTTCTTCTTCCCCGCCCCCGCGTCCTCCCTCCGATCGCCCGGCACCACCGGCCGCCCGGCCGACGACGGCGGCTGCGGCGGCGGCCGCCGCGCAGTCTCCATCCGCCCACGCGAAAGGCGCGGCGTCGGCGCCGGCATCGCGACGCCGAGGTCCTCCGCGGCTTCTTCCTCCCGGAACCGCGGCTCTTCGTCCTGATGCTGCTGACGCCGCTGCTGCTGTTGCTGTTTCTGCTGCTGCTGCTGCCCGCCGCCCACGGTCGTGGGATGCGATGACTTGACGGGCGGCGCGGCGGCTTTTGAAGAGGTCGCCGCCTCCGCATCGACGGCGCGGGCGGTGCGGACACTTGGATCGGTGGCAGCAGCGACAGGCGCCGTCATCGCGCCGGTCGGAAGCGCCGGCACCGCCGCCGCCGCCGCCGGGGTCGCATTTTCCTCCTCCACACGGTCCAACGCGTCCCAGGCATGCCACGCCGCGCGGACGTCCGCCGGCGCCGCCCCCGCCCGCCGCGTCGAGCGGGCCGTCTCCTCCCGCTGCAGCTTTTCCCAAACATGCCAAGCGGCGTGAACGTCCTTCAGCGCGTAGCTGACCTGCGCAGGGGTCAGCACGTCGCAATCCCACATGCGGAACCGCCTAGCCGAGTCGAACGACGCCTGCTGCGACGCGATGACGACCACGACGGGGTCCTCGCTAGCTTTGGGCAGGCATCGGCCGAGGACGTCCGCGACGGCGCGTTTCAGCGGCACCTGGGCGCGCGTGGCGATTCGGGCACGCTTGCACTTGTGTCCGAGCTCGTCAATGTTGAGGAGACGCCGGAAGTGGGACAGCTGGGGTTTGGTGCGCGTCGCGCCTGGTTGGGTGAGGTCGTGTTGGATGGAGGCCGGGATCACGGTAGAGAGAGGAGGGGTAAAGCGGCCGTCGCGACGGAGGTAGGAGGCAAGTGTAGCGGAGGGTGCGCCGGATGTCGTCGGTGACGGAGCAGCCCGTTTTTGGGATGTTTGGGTCGCACAAGAGTCCCGCGAGCTTGCGTAATGAGGATAAACCGAGGTATTTAACCTGTTGTGAAAGGAGGTTGGAAAAAATGTTTGGCGAGTCGGAGTTTTCTGTGGCTGGGTCTGAACTCACTTGGAGAACAAGAGAAACACCTCCAGAGCACAGCTGCACCGTCGCCACAGGCATGAGTTCGAACGAGAACCCCTTTCGTCGACCGCCACCGCCGTCCCAGGGGGTCGTTTGCCCAGGTCCGAAAGCAGCTTGGCGAAAAACACGTCGAATTCCTGGTCCGATTTGACGACATGCGTTTCCGCGGCCTGCGATATCCTGTACAGCGGGAGATTCTGGACGACGTTCTTCACCTCCGCCATCAACGTTGCCTTTTTCATTGCCAAAGCTTCCTCGACCTCTGTCACAAGGCCATTGGACTCTACCAGTCCGGCGGATTGCGCTTTCCTTGCGACCATGGCAACTGTGGGGCCGGACTTGGAAGCCGCAACGTCGCGGAGTGGAGGTGGGTCGAACTTGTGGAGCGAATTTCTCGCGCCAGGCACCGCCGTCAAACTCGCGCCATAATTTTGCATCTTCGATTTCCATTCCTTGGCCGCGCCCGGCGTCCCCGCTGGCACCCTTCGTTCCGGCAGTGCGGCCGTCGCAGGTGTCCCGGTCGCGGCAGCGACAGACACCGACACCAGCGTGCCGTCGCGCGAAAGCGTCGCCGGGAAGGTTCCATGCCCGTGGCGGTTATTGCGCGCGGTTGGCCGAGTTGGGGCCGGAGGCCTCGCCGCGGCCTTCGTGTCGGGCGTCGCGGGGTGTTGCAGCGTGGGCGGTAGCGACGGTGGCGGCGGCAGTGGTTGCGGCACGCGGGAGGCCGGGCGCAAGCTCTGGTGGGCTGCTCTTGCGGCGGCGGCGGGTGAGTTGGTGCGTGGGTCCTGCGGGCGGGCCGGCCTTGTGGCGGGGGAGGCCGCAAGGGGGCGCGGAGGTGGAGCGACGGCGCGCGAAGACGCGAAAGACGCGCGGCGGAGGAGGGTGAGCTGCGAGCGGAGGTGGTGTCGCAAGAGGAGCGGGAAGCGGGGGGACACCTTGGGGAGTGCGAAGAGGAACAAGTGTGTCGCAAGCATTTTTTATGGGGCGGTGTGTCTTGAACGTACTGAGCAATCGCTGGGGGGGTGGGGTGGGGTGGGGTGGGGGTGGTTGGGTGGGGTACGAATGTGGCTGGCTGCTGTGTGGCAGCCACTGCGGTGCTGGTGGTAGTGGTGGTAGTGGTGGTAGTGTGGTGGTAGTGTGGTGGTAGGGGGGGGGGGGGGGGTTGAATGGGAAGTGAAAGGGCTTTCAGGGCGTTGGTTTTAACGGGCGAGAAACAAAGGCACGCGACGGACACACAATAATGCTTGCAGGGCTGATGAAGGACAGGCAGGCCCCCTTCCTCCCTCTTCCTCTGGGGCTGGAACAATAAAATAAAAATAGAAATAAAAAATAAAAAATAAAAAAATAAAAAAGGAAGGGTCTCCCTTCATCTTTTTTTTTTTGCCTCTGGAGACAGGACAGATTTGTCGCACGCACAGTTTGATTGTTCTCCCCCCTCGTCTGGGGGCTGCTGTGCCACAATGAAGGAAGGGAAACGACGCGACAATCACCGCCCCCACCGCCTACCGCCTACCGGCTGCCCATCAGACTTGTTGCAAGGAGAATCGCTCCAGCGAACGGACGGAACCGTGGGACAAGCGCTTGCAAGCCAACTTGCTCGGCAGCGCTGTTTCATTCATTCATTCATCCTCCATTGGTATTGGGATCGCACAACGAAAGTATGCGCAGCCTGTTGCGCCCTGACCAGTAGCGAGACGGTTCTCCTCTGAAGCATCATGGGCACTAACCTGCTGCCTTCGTGCGCGCAGCCCACAGAATCGATCAACTAAATCCCACCTGACATGGACGCCTCGCTCATCGGCCCGCCCATCTGCTCGCACCTCCCCGGCCCCGACCGATTCGTCCTCGCAACCCTGCTGCGCCTTCCATCCGTCCAAGCGCTCGCCCTCCACTCGATCGACTCCGCCAGCATCGACCGCGCCAGCGCCCGCGGTCTCGCCGACCTCCTCCGCTTCCGCTTCGTGCACGCGACCGTCGCGCTCGGCTCGGTCCGCCCGCCCGAGACGCTGCTCTGGACGCTGCGATGCCACGAGGTGTCCACGTCGTCGTCGTCCACGTCGTCGTCGTCGTCGTCGTCGTCGACCCGATCGTCGCCGGGCTCACCGCCGCCGCCGCCGCCGCCGCCGCCGCCCGCGAAGAGGCGCCTCGAGTTCTGGGTTCGGACCGAGAAGCCGTCGAGAGCGATCACCTGCGCTTCCAAGGCGGGCCACGTCGGCGTGCTAGAGTGCTGGCGCGAGTTGGGGCAAGGCCTTTTCGACATGGCCGGCGCCGCGCTCGAATCCGTGCGGTTCGCGCAATCCTGCGGGCAAGTGGATGTGCTGGAGTGGTGGCGGACCAGCGGGTTCATGGTTTGGACATGGAGCAGCGGGCTGCGCAGCGCGAGCGAGGACGGGCACGTGTCGGTTCTCGAGTGGTGGAAGTCGCTCGGGATGCCGCTGATGTGGGACGCCGTCTCGTGCGTCAACGTCGCCGCGAGGAGTGGACGCGTCGAGGTGCTGGAGTGGTGGAGGACTAGCGGGATCCCCGTCAACTGGACCGACACGGCCGTTCTCTCGTACGCGAGCGAGAACGGGCATTTGACGGTCTTGGAGTGGTGGAAGCGGCACGAGTTTCTTTCCCCGCGCAAAGACGTTGTTCAGTCGGGGATCGAAAACGCCTTGCGCTGCGGTTCTGTGCCAGCGCTGGAGTTTTGGAGGGAATACGCGCCTGATGCGTTTGCTGCTAACTGCGTTTCCACCCTTGCCGTGGAGAAAGGACATGTCGAGGTTCTGGAGTGGCTCAAGTTGTCTGGTTACCAGATCAGCTCCTCGTCTCCGGGGATCGCCGCGCTTCATGATCAGGCTGCTGTTTTGGAATGGCTTCGTAACAGTGGGCTGCAGATGGACTGGGACATGAACAGATTGCGTTCGACGCTGCTGCATCGTCGTCAGGCATTAAAGTGGTTGTGCGAGAACCATGGGCACGTAGGTGGCCGTGAGCCAAGCAGAAGTAGCCTCAGCCCTCAGGAATGCTTACATATGGATCTTGGACTACGCCATGGACTGCAAACCCAACAAGATGTTGAGGACTTGGCGCGATGAATGGCTGGAGGATGCTGCTGGTGCTGGCAACTTGAGCGTATTCGAATGGCGTCTGAGGCGGATCTGGAAGCGGAAGCCCTTTACCGCCGTGCCGGAGGCTGTTCTATGCAGCGCAAGCACGCGTGGACGTGTCGAGATTCTGCAATGGCTGAAAGACCATAATATCCTGATGTCATGCACTCAGGCTGTCATTCACGCGGCCTGCGCTGGAAAGAGCGTAGCAGTCCTCCAGCGGTGGAAGGAATACTGTGATACTTTCAGCTTCTCGTCAGAGTTTGTTCTCGGTCACTCCATTGGAGACGTCGACTTGCTGGAATGGTGGAGGCGGAGTGGCTTCGAGCTGGACTGGCCGTCCTCTGTGAGCATGCACAGAGTGTGCTGCAACTCTCCACGCAGCAGGCTTGCGGATGTGCTCCAGTGGTGGACAGAAACTGGAGCCGCTTTTGATGACGTGGCCAAAGCAACCGCTTACTTGATGGCCAGGGACGATGTTGCCACCCTTGAATGGATGGAGTCGATTGCAATGTCAGTAGCGCCACCTCGTGGGGTCGAAGGTAGGAATCTATCACGATGGTGGGAGGAGTACCGGGAATGCCAGAGATGAATAGAGCAGGCAGTCGAAAAAAACCAAAAAAAACCAAAAAAAAAAAAAAAAAAAAAAAAAACGAATCATATATTTTTTTTCTTCTTCTCTTGCTCCAGTGCCTGCTAGCGGCAGCAAAAATCACGTCGGTCGATATTGTTTAGTACAAAGGGTGAAGGTGAGAGGGTAGGCGGGTAGATGCCTGCTGCCCGCCGGCTGGCTGGCTCGCTGGCCTGTGCAGGCAAAAATCAACGAGAGGGTGCCCCATGTGCCCCTAGGGATTCCAAGAAGGTTGGTTCAAAAGAAGGTAAATCAAAGCGAAGACAAGACCAAGGCTGAGTAGGAAAGGAAGCAAAGCAAGGGACGAAAAAAAAAAAAAGGGATGCACTCGATACAAGTAAAGTCGAAACCACTGGCGCGGGGGAGAATGGAAAGAAGGGCAGGCTCACTCAAAACGATAGCCGATTTCAACGCAAGCAACATGGAAACCCACACGAACAGAAAAAATGAGACGGAAAAAACGTTTTCGGGAGTAAAAACAGGTGGAGACGGCGACAAAAACTCGTCTATGGATACGTGCGTGGATATGCGAATCGATTTCTTGAGAGGTGGGGGCGTCAGACAACGGTGAGGAGGGTTGTGGAGGCGATGGAAGAGCTGGACCAGAAAGGAAGGATCGTAATCGCCGAAATCAAACTCTCTTTTGCAGCGACGAACAAAGTGAGAGCCGTCCACAATGGAGGGATGTCTGTGCTGCGTATTACAAAAAACCTGACTCGGTGAGCAATCTGGCGATTTTTTCGTCATCCCTTTTTGAAAGAGGAGGGTCAGATTACGTATTTCTTCGAACAGGGTTAAATAAATCAGCTTAGCTCACCTCTCCCTGGGCTCAAGCTGCAGAGACAGGTTGTACAAGTCTCCTTCGTCGACTGTGTGTTCAAAGCTTTCTGTGAGGAACTCCTGGAGCTCGTGAACGGGCGTGAACAGATACGGCACATTCTGGTACTGCTGGACTTCGCGGATAACTTCGCTCGTTTTCATTCTCTTGGCAAAATTGATCAAGTCCCCGTCACCTTGCGACTTGAGGAAGTTGGGGCTGCCGTCCTCGATAAAAGTGAGGTCGGTGAGGTAAAAGCCCAAAAATGGAACACAGGGCGGATTGATTGAGTGCAGGGTTTCGCGGTACCGCGAGAAGTTTTTAGTCGAGTCCATTGTTTCGCGGAGGGTTTCAAATATCTGCAGATTCCTTGGTGGCACTAATTCCCACGTACGACGCAGACGGTGAATGGAAGAAGTATTCAGGCCAGCAAGGATCGCCATGAGAGTGTTAAAGTTATTTAAAGTCCGGCATTTCTGAAAGGACAGTTAGGTAAACACAGTGAAGATGTGTATGACAAGTACCTCAGCGATGCTGATAAAGTGCATTATCAGCTTCTTTCGTTTCGCCTGATCTTTCTCCGACAAAATTCCTTGTGCCACCCACCCAGATACCTGGTTGGACATGGTTATCATGGCCTTGACGTTGGGGGCTTTCGGTTTCCCAGCTGGATCCGGCTCTTTGTCGCTGAACGCCTTTCGCAAGAACTCAACCGGTTGAATCTTGTTGTACATTTTAGCCTCGATGATCGTGAGTTGTCGAGCGATTTCCAGCGCATCAATCTCAAGAAACTTGATCCGCTTAAGTGTTCGAGGAAGAATAGGCGGTGGGGCATCCTTTCCCATGGTTTTCAAAACCTTTTTCATTAAACCTTGACCGCGCCGTTCAACAAGCTTCACGAGCTCCTTTGAGAGCGAAAGACCAAGCTTGCCATCCTCATCTTGCATGGCTGTTGTCGCAAAAGACTTCAAATCAACTACAGCTGCACGATCTTCTTCGTCATCCTGGTAGTAGGTTTCGAGCCAGAGTTTCATGACGTTGAAAACACTTGTTGATGCAAATCACGAAAAAAGGTGTTAGAGGGAGATCGTCTGAAACTTCAAACAACCATACCGGAAGCAAATGGGCTTCTTCTTTGCCCTTGTCCACTCTTCGAGCTCGATCTCATTCAGCGCTGGAGCCTGAAGTAAGAAGCGCTTCTTCAAAAGATCGAAAAACTCGGGCGTCGTCGTAAATGAGCGGTATGTGAGGAGGAACGCTTGTACGTAGAAGTTATCCACGGCGTCGTGCATTGTCAATCTTTCGACCAGAGCTGGCAGCTTCCCTCCTTTCACACGGCCCTCCGCATTCAGGACAATATCACTGGGGGAATAGTCATATTGAAGGTACCATGGTTTCGCCGCAGTTGGGGCGCCGCTACCAGACGCTGGTGCGCTTGTTGGTGTAGTTGCGGAACCTCCAGCCGCGTCTTCCGGACGCGTGCCGCCTAACGACACGTCGATTGGAATCACCTCCGCCCCCAGAACTTTGGTCAACTTCCTCGACTGACGATTCGCAGGGGATCTCATTAAACCGAGCGGGTCTTCCGGGTCAAGTTCGGTAACCTCGGCAAACCCAGTCTGGGCACCGTAGCTGTTTCGGTCGCCGCTCAAATAGCCAGATTGGTCAAAGCTTGCAGAGCGACCCGCAGCAGCTGCAGCGTACATGGCATGAACGTCGGCACTGATGGACATGCTCTGGGTCGCCGATATCAGTTGTGCTTGAGAAGCAGGCATCTGGTTGAAACTGGCGTGGGGAGAGTAGGTTTGGTAGCCGGGCTGCTGAAGGAGAGGGGATTGGCTGGCATAGGCAGAGTAGCCCTGCATTCCGGAGCTGTAACTGGACTGAAGGCTCGCTCGAGGTGCTGCCGATGCTCCCTGCGCAGCGTAGTTTTGACCTGACATATATTCCTGGAACGTCGACTGCTCGCGCTGCTCTCGTTCCTGTATCACAAACTTTGTGGTGATCAACAGATCCTTGACTGCCTTTTCGACCAAGCCCGTCGAAACAATAACTTGCTCCACCGCGTTTGACGGCGGGAATTGACCGGTTGCGGTCGAAGTCGCCATTACAAGGCCCGAGATGGAGTTGTAAAGCGACAGCCGGTTCACCTTAAAGTCGACTGTGACGTCTTCAGAGAGGGAGTCCAGAGGAATATCGTCCACAATTGACAAAAAGTTGCCTACTTCCATGACAATTTGCCGAACGTCTGAAATGAGCTTCGCTGAGTCGCAAGTGCCGCTGTGAATGGCTTGATTCAGGGCAGTGATCATACCCACAATGCTGTTTGTAAAGTTCTCGAGATGCAGAACGACCTGAAAGCTTGGAGTCTCTCCTGGTACTACCGCGTCGTTGGAATTCGACCCGTAAGTTAGGCGCCCCGTGTGAGGAGCTGCCGGTCCTCCGACCGATGTCCGGTGAAGCGCTTGCTGCTGCGATGGTGATGGGGAGATGCTCGGGACTTGCATCGTCTCGGGCGCAGCGACGGGTGTTGTAACGGATTGAGGGGCATCGGAGGAGAGATTTGGTGCAGGTGGAACTGCTCCCGCGCGTATTTCAACCCCAGCTTCTTGAGCCGCTGCAACGAAGTTTTGAACTGCTGTGAGGACTTCTGCTGTTGCTGCCTGCATTCTAGACACTGCGTCTGGCGGAGGCCAGACGCTGGATGCTAGTTTAGCAGCCATAACTAACGTTGACAACGTCGCCATAATAGTCCTGTAATGAGCCCGAAGAGGTCGATGCGCTTCACTTTGTGGTGCGTCGCGTCGAGCAGTACCAGAGGCGAAAAGCATGACGCGAATCGACTCAACTATCGCAGACGATTGAGGAATGAAGCGCTCCCGCTGATTTCGTACTGCTGAACCCTCCAGGGTTTGGATCGCGACGGTAACGCTGTTGATGAGATGTGACCATGTCAAACGGGCAGGATCACTATCTTGGGAGCGACGACCGTCCTCAAGCGCAAGAGTACCAGGAAGAACGGAGGATGCCGGCCTTGCAGAGCGAAGTTTCTGCGACCAAAAGAACCGTCACGAAGAAGCCCTAACCGGCCAAACGCAGACATTTGGGCAAAACTCACCAACTCTCCAGTTTCCGGGTTAACGTCGTTAATGTCCCAAATAGTTTCGTCCGTGACGATGTTGTAGTAGTAGATCTTCCCGTCGGCGGTCAGCTTTTTCCCCCAGTTCGGTGGAAGCTGTGGAAAGACGTGAGAATCCTCGAACGAGGAAGAGAAATCGCTTGAAAGGCTTACCCCTTCGCTCATTGCCGCGGCTCTCAACGTTGAGATCGACGAAACCGGTCTGCCGTTTACAGTTCTGACCGAGTCACTTGCGGGCGAGCTCGCGGCTTGCGGTGATAGGGGTGCGGCCATTGTACCAGGCGGAGGCACCCAAGATGTTTCCTTCGTTTCACTATGGTAATAAACGAAAGCGCCATCGTCGGCCTTGAAGGACGTCCATCCCGGGGGAAGAATCAGGGTACTGCCGCTGCTGGAACGGCCTCCAGCTGAGAGGGTAGCAGATTGGAGTGAGGTGGAATCACGAGGAGATTCATTCGGACGAGGAGATCCTTGAAGGCTGTCGAAGCTACCGCCCGAGGCTGGGGCAGGGAACGAGGCCTCCCCTGTGAAGCGATTCACGTAGTAAATGGTGCCGTCCTGGGCGATCTGGCGAACCCACGTTGTGGCCTCTTCCTCGGGCGTCTGGGCTTGGTCTGGGCGCGTTACATAG
Organism: Zopfochytrium polystomum; assembly: GCA_025765615.1. Classification (NCBI taxonomy): domain Eukaryota; kingdom Fungi; phylum Chytridiomycota; class Chytridiomycetes; order Chytridiales; family Chytridiaceae; genus Zopfochytrium; species Zopfochytrium polystomum. The sequence continues at coordinate 315,950 of JAIVFJ010000001.1, read as the reverse complement.
TTGCACGGGAACCTGTGCGTCCGAAAACGATTAGGGAGAGATGGCGGCAGGCAGCGCAAAACGAGGTGGAGATCAGGATTCAGATGTCAAAGGTCGTCTTTGCAAAGTGGACGTTGCGAGGGAGATACGCACCAACCGCGGGCGCCATTGCACGTTCCGTCCCACCAACCGGACACCAGCTGGTTGTGGACATGGATGACGTCCCCTGCTTTGAACGACAGGCCTGATTCGTCGAGCGCGTTGAAGTCGAAGAGCGCAGTGACGACGACGGCAGACGCGCCGGGCGGAGGCGACACCGCCGATGCAGCAGCGGGCGACGCCATCTCGTTTTTTTTTTATTTTTCGTTGCCTTCTTGTTTTTTGTTCTTTCCTCCCGACAGAAGGGGAAAAAAAGTTCTTCCTCAAATGAACAACTTGAGCCCTCGCGCACGGCGAGAGTGCGGTGAGGAGTCGGGGGTAAAAGATTGCAGCGAATCTGAGCGCCCTTGCTACGTGGAGTCCGAGAACTGGGGGGCCGAGGCGAACGGGAAGGATGGGGCTCGTGTACCCAACGGAGTAGTGGCGCCGGCCGTGCACGACCCGCTCCGCTTTCGCTCCTCGATCGCTCCTTCGCTCGCTTGCCCGCTCCCGCGGTTTCGATATGTCTTGTTATACGCGGTTCAGCGGGTGGAGGCGGTATCTGAAGTGGCCAATTAGTAGGATGCAGAGCCACCAAGTGACAGGAACGAGAGACGAGAAAGACGGTGGGCGAAATCTGAGGGAGACAGAGAGGACATTTATACACATAGAGACAGAGACAGAAACAACACAGAGAGACAGCGAGAGAGAAAGAGCGAGAGAGAGAGAGAGAGAGAGAGAGAGAGAGAGAGAGAGAGAGAGATACAGAGAGAGAGAGAGAGAGTTAACGTTCTGTACGTCATCCTCACGGGCTGAAAACTTTTTTGGATGGAATCAGGATCACGGGGTTGCAGTGTCCTGGTTGGTCCAATTAATCCGCGCCTCTCTCTCTGCATAGACTGGAAATTAATTATGAATCACGGGGCCACAGAACAGGCACACGCACACAAATTGACCCACCAACCCATTTTCATTTTCAACATGCAGTCCGCGCCATCCCCAGCATGGTCTGCATAGTGCAAACTCAATCTCTCTCTCTCTCTCTCTCTCTCTCTCTCTCTCTCTCTCTCTCTCTGTCTCGCTTTGTGCCGGCCCGGTGGCGAAGCCAGAGGGTGGGACGACTGTAGAAAATTACATTCTCTTGAAGTGCATTTACCACTTGCACAAAACGTAGGCTGACTCAAGCGCAGCACAAACAAGGAGCAGTGCGAGACCCACCACATTGAATGTAGTCACAGGCGGTGGGAGGACCGTTTTCATCTTCGTTTTACTTTTGGAATGATTTCGAAGGGAGGAGAGGTCTGAACTCACCTCGTGTAGGCGAAATGGCAAGCCCAATCGAGTTGGCGTAAGACGCAGAAAGAGGGTAGGTGCGGAAGGGGGTAGTTGTTGGGGGCCAAGCGCTTGCGGGCGGGCAATCATAAAAAAAATATAAAAAAAGGGGCTCAACAATCAACTTAGAACTCCTAGAACTGGTACAGACAAGGGGAATCTGACAGTCTAATTAAACATAGCATTGCGAAGGACGGCTGCGCAGCCCGAGTTCGGACCAAGTTTGACCGTCTACTGCCGCCTCGAGCAACCACACCATCCGTTCCAGCAAAATCACCACCACCACCCGGCCCAAACCTTGGAACCCGACGAGAACAACGACGCACTGGCTGTACCCTCATCACGTAGACGCGAGCAGCGGACCGCACCCGTCGATGACGCAGTTCGCTGCGTTTCAGCGTTTCAGCAGCAGCTTGGCGGTTACGACGGGCCCGAGAACTACGGCCAACACGTTAGCCGATTCGACTTCCCAGCGCACCCGATCCCGTATCCCTTCTGTACACAGTCTCAAGGGAACGCAATGACTGCCGAGCGCGAAGACAGCCAGGTACTAATCCACTACGCACAATCTTTCTCAAAGAACCTCATTTCACAATGAGCTCCAGCAATACATCGACAACCCTATGGGATTCCTCCAGCAGCTGAGCCGCAACTACAGCACAGACCTCACGTAGAAGGCGGCCCCAACAGCCCCAACATAGACCACCTTTCCAGCCATGCGCCCGTTCCGATTCACCCTCTCCCACCAAAACACCCGAAGTAGTTCCTCCGTACCTTCGATCGAACGGGTTCCGTCGATTTCCCCGCCCAGATTCTGCCTGACGGCGACGATGGCCCCGATGAAGAGGATGGTTGTTGGGATCGGAAGGAAGCAGTCCAATCGAACTTTGGCAGGGAGAGGAGCAGCTCGGAAGTGCTCGGACGTTATCACCACCGGCATCCTTTTTACTCGAACCCACAGAGCACGCATCCCCCTTCTAGCAGGACAGATGCATTTTGGAGAGCGTCTGCTATCGATTCCAGATCTTTGCAGCCTCGGCGTCAGCATTGGCGCATTTCGCACTCAGCACGACCACTCGAGCAACCAAGCCTACCACTACCAATCGTGGAGAGGGACTCGCACTTACTTTAGTAGCCCTCGACCCCACTGGGCGAAGGCGTCATATCTAGCCTCGAACAAAGAGCCGGCCGATTCCCAAGAGAGTTGGCGGGAAGCTATGGATGACTCCACGCAGTTACAAAAATCATTGGCTGATGCAAGTGTGAATTGTATTGTATTTATTTGTGGGTTACACCGCCGTTCACTTCCACAGCATTCAAGGTATAAAAAGCTTTTCCGTTCAGCAAGTGCGAGTGAGAAACGCTACAGGAGTGACGACAGTAAAAACCGACAGTGATTGGATGAAAATATGATCAGGAAGCTGAGTCGCATGACGTCCGTGGGAGTATGATGTGCTCATCCAGTCAGCCGCTGCCTTGTGCTACTGTTGCCACCCTCGATTACCGGAACGCCATTTTCGACAACCTCCCGAGTCTCAGTGCCATCCCTAGCGACGCGAATCGTCTCCGTTCTCGTGTTGGTGCCGTCCGAAATCGTCTTGACGGTCACCCGTTCGCCGTTGACGACGGTGGTGCGAGTCGAGCTGGACCGCATTCCGCCGCCGCCACCGCCAAGCGAAGACGAAGAGGACGAAAAAGATGTCGAGAAGGAGCCGGAGCCGCCGCCCAAGCCCATGCCCATCTGCGAAAACGGGTCTCCGTGCATCATCGGCGGGAACATTTGCGGGAACATTGGCGGGAACATGGGGTGGTGCATGCTGTTGAATTGGTGTTGGTGCTGCTGCTGGTGCTGATGCTGGCGTTGGTGGTGATGGTTTTGGTGCGCTTGCTGGTGGAACTGGTGGTGTGCGGAAAAGAACGGGTCGTTTGCAAAGAGCTCCCTAAAAGGACACAAGCGCGGAAGGGTTAGGCGCAAAACCAGTCCAAAGGAGCCATATACTCAACTGAAACAGCATGCGCGGATCGTGGAATTGGAACGGGTGGAACCCAAAGAACGGGTGTTGCGGCTGCTGTTGCTGCGGGAAGCCCCACGGATCGTACCCAGCAGCGCCTCCGAACGCGGGGCCGGGATCGCTACCGGAGGCGGGCGTGCCGCGGACGCCCTGCCATCCGTACCGATCGTAGGCGCTGCGGGCCTGCGGATCGCGAAGTACCTCGTACGCTTCCGACACAATCTTGAACTTTACCTCGGCATCGGCCTTCTCCGCTGGTGGGGCCTTGTCGGGGTGGGTGGCGAGTGCGGCGCGCTTGTAGCCTGAAAAGTTCGCAGGAGTGGTGGGGAGGTGATGGGGAAGGTGTGGGAAGGCGGGTCATTGTCAACTCACAAGGCCTCGGCGGCTGACGGCTGAAGGGGCAACGGGGCCCTCATCGAACCACGGAGCTTACCTCGCTTGATGTCGTCTTCCGAGGCGTTTCGCGACACGCCGAGCACTTCGTATGGGTCGAAGTCGGGCACGGTGTTGGAGCTGGCGGCCATCTGTGTTTTCTTTTGCTGCTGTCGATCGTTTGTTTCGTGGGGATTCTGAAAAGAAAGTCCACGCAGATCAGTGGATCCAAATGGAAGGCGGCAGCCACCCAGCCACACCCAGCCACAACTGCAAGGGGTGCGCCTCCTTTCGCGTTGTGGACAACACATCCCCCAGTGCCCCACTATAACCTCCTGGGAGGAAAACGATGACGAACAAGAAGGAGTCGCACGGAGTACCGACCCGATAATTAAGAATCATATAGCCGAGTGCTCCGGAAGTGATCCAGCTGAAGCAAGCGTTTCATTCTTCGCATATCAGCATTTTTCAGAAACGACGAGAAGGGTTGCTCAGATCCGAAGGATAACCAAGTATGACGTCGGTTCCCGGCTCACCTCACTAGACTGTTTCGATCACTGGGATTGAGCAGATTCAAGAAGTTTTCCACGAAAGCGAGGTGGTAGTGACGCTATTTCACAACAAAAAAGGAGACTGCCTTTGGGCGATCCCTCGCATTGATGCCTTTCCAAGCTCCGCTGGCTTTCTCAATTCACTTCTCCGGCTCAGCCGTTCCTGTGGTCGCACGGCGAAGAATATATTGAGGATAATCGAACTATGTCTTTGGGCTATTTCGAAACATAGGTTGGAGGCGGGGCTGCGCGACACAGTGCAGACGAGAATACGTGCGGAGCTTATGCTCAGTTGCTTGCAGCAAATAGTGATCGACTTTGCCCGTAATTTCGTCCTATAAGCGTTTGGCGTGTTTAGTGGATTTTTCAAGTGTTGAATACAAGACCAGGTACATCGAAGGCACTCGACCGCAAGCCCTGCACAACAACAAATAAACAGCCAGTCCAGACATTTCAACGCACTGCTTCAGATTCTCTCCTTCAGCTTAGTGTGCGTCGCTGTACGTTGTTCTACAACCAAATGGCAGAAATGCGACGAAAGAATTTCCCATCACCCACTCGAAGAAATTGCCGAACTACTTCACAATGAGCCGTTTACGGGCAGAATGATGAAACGAGCTTCTTGTCATGTTGAGAAGAAAGGATGACTATGCCATAGTACCAAAACCGAAGAAAGGGGGAAAAGACGATTGGACACTTTCTTCGTCAGGCGTGCACGACGGCCACGAAACCGGGCGTACTGTCTGAGTAAGAAGGGAGGCGGGTCGGTGCGGCCTGGTTCAGGGGGGCTCTCGCTGCAGTTGTTGTTTCGACCATCGATCACACTCTCTCTGGGATCGGAACGGCGGCGACGCGCTACCGCAGCTCGAGGTCTCGCACAGCTCGACTAAGCCAAGGCACATCGTCTTTGTAAGGTGGGGCAATGGGGATGTGGTTTCTGCAGGCTCCGGACTATTCCCCGACTTATCGACACGATGATCCTTTCCACGTGATCCCTGCAGCTGTGGTCTGCTTTGCAACAACAATTCAATCCGATGACAAGAACGTGCGACAAGGTACTATGTGTAAACAGTCTACCCTGAGTGAGGGAGTCGAAGGAGTGGAGATAAGTGTTTGTGGGTGGTCCTTCTCCCCAAATTGGAGAGAGAGATAAAAACTCTGTTATGAATAATTGTTACATAATGATGATATGCATTCTATAATAGTTGCTAGGGCAAGTGTGACTGACACAGGGTAACACCCTCTCCTATATTATCTGCTTGAGCAGAGGAGGAGGAAAACTGTTTACACCAGGTTTCCGTTCCACTTAATACTCAGAGTATTGTCAACAGTGCAAGCCAGCGCCTGGGTCTGCATTGGCAGTGGTTCACTCTCCCCATGGGTATTGTGAGAATGATAGCTGACAGTAACAATAGGATTGGGTCTGTCTTGTGCCTCTTGTTGCTAACCAATCAGATCTGCCTGCCTAACACTGGGGGGGGGGAGGGATTCAAATAGATCTTAATTCGACTTCTGTCAAGAACAGGGCAGGACAGGACAAGGCAGACAAGGAGCTGAGAGGAGTTATGATTGTATTGGAAACAATAATTCACTTGAGGGATGGGACAGGTCCCCGATCCCCCTTTTATACTTTTGGAGAGTCTTCCTTGTCAAGACTCAAAGAAAGTTCCAGAAAGAGCAATTAGTAATACAATGATACCAATGATACCAATGACAACAAGACAAGTCAGGAAAGCAAAGAGGGTTCCAGAAGGTTCCACAAGGTTCCATGAAGGAATGTTCTAGAAGGGTCCAGAAGGTTCCAGAGGGTGATTCATAACAGTGCCGAAACAAATTGAATTATTGTTTCCAATACAATCAATCACATCCTCTCAGTTCCTTGTCTGCCTTGTCCTGTCCTGCCCTGTTCCTACATGGTCGCCCCTGTGTCGTGAAAACTGGTTCAAATTAGGTAAAAACGTGGTACGGAAATTGAAAATATCAAAATCCAATATCGAAATACAGCTTTCGCCAGTTAAATATATAAAAATTGGATTTGGTGCGAGATCAGTTTCAGACCGCTACCAGCTCTTTTACAAAACAGAAAGGTGCTAGGCAACGGCTTTTACTGAAAGCATACTAGATCATTCTCACGCAAATATTGAGCATAGCCACCAGTTGGGCTAAATTTGGGGTGGGATAAAGGGTGGAGCAAATTTTTTGTGTAATTGGTTTGAATAAACCAGCCAACCACCAGCTTGGGGTCTCTGTATGTGTCCCGTGCCATAACCTTTCACACAATCCTCTCTTCCTGTTTGGTGGCAGAGAAGCTGTTGAAAACAGAATACCCCAGCAGATAAAACCCGCTATGCGGGGGAATTTTGCCCCGCCGTTTGCCACACTGGTGGCTTTCATTCTGGGGCAAAGCCCCAGCGGGGGCACAGACGGAAACTCTTTTATTATGTCCAACATTGGAAATCTCAAAACGTTTGGAGAAATAAGCCCATGGTGGGGATCGAACCCACGATCTCTTCCTGACCCTGCGCCACATGACGAGTAGGAGGGAAACGCAATACCACTTTGCTACACGGGCTGTTCCGGGAAAAGGCACCAAGCGGGCTACAAAAGTGACTAATCTCGAAAGCCTGTCTCCAAACGGAGCGCAGCTGGAAGGACGCACGTTTCAGCCTGGACAGTTGGTGTTCGAGACTTGCTCGACGAGCTGTGTTTCTGCCAGTTTTTACGAAAGTATCGATACGCAACAAAACGACACTGACCAACCCCAGTGCAAAGGTTTTTTCCTTCGGTTTTCTCAAGGACCACACCACTGAACCGAAACTGTGCCATCTGGATCTGCAATGGTGAAATGTTCGAAGACACAAAGAGTATAGCTGCCAGATGGAAGAGGTGCCTGCCCCCATGCTTCTTTGGCCTTCCCTCACCCCTGCCTGACTTTCGTCCTGGCACATCACTCCCTCGCACTGCGGTACTTGCAGCGTTCAGAATGAACTGAGTCGGTCGAGGATTGCCGCTGACGATCTGCAGACCTTCTCTCCCATCGATTGGAGCGGCCTTCAGCTCGTTGCGGGAGTGGATGTTTCGTTTTTCGAAGGCACGATGGAGGCGATCGGATGCGTTGCGGTCCTCAGCTTTCCGGAACTGACGGTCCGTGCTAGGTCGATCCATGCTTTTTTTCCTTTTTTTTCCTTTTTCCTTTTTTTTTCTTACAGGGCAGCCAGATTCTCACACCGCAAACTACTTCACGGCTTAACAGGTGGTTCATGAATGCATTCAGAGAGTGACGTTGACAGAGCCGTACATCCCCGGATTTCTTGCATTTCGGGAGTATCCAGTCATCATGCAGATGCTCGATCGTATCAAGCGCGAGCGCCCGGAAGTGTATCCCCAGGTTCTCCCCCTCAATCAATTCCCTCGCTTGCCTTTCTGGAACCTCATCAAACGCCCGCTCGGATTCCCCCGCTCGAACTCCCCCGCTCCCAATTTTACTGTCCAGGTTCTCTTTGTTGACGGCAACGGGACGCTCCACCCTGAGTTCTTTGGCCTCGCCTGCCACGTTGGCGTCCTCGCGAACCTCCCCTCCATCGGCATTGGCAAGAACTTTCTCGAAATTCGCGACGAGGCGCTCCTGATGGACGACGTCAAGCGGCGCGCAAAGACTGACCTGCCGCATGCGGGCGCGTGGTTCCCGCTGGTCGGGAGCGCTACAGGAAGGGTGTTTGGCGCGGTAAGGATGATTGCGCAGTGCAGAAAATGCTTGAGGGGTGGGTGGGATGGTGAAGGAATACGACCCGGCAAAACGCTGAATTGCGCACTTCTCTCTGTCTTCTGCTAGGCTGTCAGGGCGACAAAAGACTCGGTAAATCCCGTGTTTGTGTCTCCGGGGCATCGTGTGAGCGTGGACACGGCCGTGCGGCTCACGCTGGCTGTCTCAAAGTTTCGGGTGCCCGAACCGATAAGAATGGCCGATGGCGCGAGCAGAAGGGAAGTGGCCGCCTCGTGAGGGCGGAGTGTGGACCTGTGCGAACGTTACACTGCTCTGTTTGGATAGCTGGAACGTGACTCAGCGTGCCGTGCCCGCAGAATCCGCTACCCTTCTCGTGGCTCATCGGGTTGCCACAGAGACTGGCCTTTTGCTTTGCGCGAAAAAAAAGAAAAAAAAAAGAAATCAATCATCAAAAAAAAAGTAAAGTACGTTTCGCACGAGGTAAATGAAAATTACCGTTGCGACTTTTGGCAGTGGACGCACGCGCCACCTGAAAAGAGATAACTGACCGCAGAAGGACCGCCCGTCGTTGCAACGGTACAAAAAAAAAACATGATGCGTGGAAATCAGAATCTTACATTTTATTATTAGAGCCCTGTGGCAAGTCGTCGGATCATCGTTGAAGAACAAGGGAAACTTGTTGTGGAGAAGGTTCGACTGCAGCTTGAAGTTTGACTTCGGTGTTTTAGACAGGTTTGATGCGCTCTAAGCTTTTTTTTCCTCCTTCACTTCAGGGTGATGAAAAAGACCCCAGCTTCCTCGCGGCCGACTCAGTTCTCTTTAGTGGGCTGATTGGCGTTCCTGCTTTTCTGGAGGCAACCCTCACCGCCGCAGCAGTTGAGGAATTGTGCAGTGCCTCAACGAGGCTTCCTTCTTCCACTGGGTTGCCGGATCCAGTGGCAGTGGGGCGGTTGGTTGTTTTTCACCCACTTCGTTCCCATGTTGGACCCGTTTTACGAGCATGAGAGATCTCGTAACACTTTTCTCTCGTGGCGCCGCCATTAAGCGTCCTCTTGGTTTTCCCGGCGTTGACTTAATTATTCCAGTTCTTATTTCTGGCCCGGGGATTACAAGCTTCTCGTGGAGAATGTTACTTCCTTCTTGTTAAAGTCAAGAATTACCAGCTACATGGGGAAGACGAAACCTACCCAGACTCAACAACACGCCACAATTCACCACAGCTTTGCGGGCTCGACCCTTTTACCCAACACCTGTACATATCATTGTACGTTGGACTAGACCCGGTTCCCACAAGGTTTACAACCCAGATTCGAGCATTGAAGTGGATGAGTTTTCAGCTCCTTCCAGATTCGAAATGCACGCAAAGCTTCTGGAGCCTTTGGGTGGGGATGATGGGGTCGGGGAACGTCAAGCTCTGCCAAAGGAGACTCAGGACATTTGGAGGACACACGAGCGCAATCAAACTCGGAGAAATAGGACTATGGGGTCTGAAAAGGAGATTGTCGAAATATCGGACAGTGCACAGGACGCGACTATCGGTGATCCGGACACCAACTGGGTTCGTGAACTGGTCGATGCCGTTCGCAAGCGACGCCAGATTGCCATTTCGCTGCTTGGGCTCCAGGAGTCACTGAATCCTTGCCTAGAAGGAAACGAAGCTGTGCGCGAATGTCTCACGGACATTCTTTGCGGTCCTAAAAACCCCCTGAAGACTGCGAACGGCATCGAAAGATCTATATTAGCTCGTATGATGTATGCATCTAGCTTGGAGAACGTTCGAGAAGTTGAAAACTACGCCGATGAGGAAACCTCCCCGTCGGACATTGATTCTGTTTGAGTAGTCTCTGGTCGAATCGCAACTTGATCTTATCTGGACTGGCTATTATTTACAATTCGCACTGCTTCCTGTAAAGTAATTACACGATTTCCGTTCCTTGCATTCGACGGTGTAAATTGCAATACCTTTTATTGCGAGAACCGGGCAACCTTTGATTAAGAGGAACTAAGCACACATAACGAGGAATGTAGGTAGCCTCGCGGCTACCAACGTCCTCGAGGAACGCTTACCCTTATTTCATGTTCTTCGCTGACACCTTCTGCTGTCGACGGTCTTCCCGTACCGTGGCCCTATCCGCCTACTTTTCATTGTTATCTGTGATAGTTCTGAGAGGATCTCTATTTACTTTCATATTAGTGCTGAATTCGAATATCTGGCCTGTGTTTGCCCCGAGAGTTCTGCGCATTAGCTCCAATACATCTCATCGGCAAAAAAATTCAATGAACTCGTTGACTGTCCGTTCCTGCGAGTCCCTGCCACCAGTTCCCTCGTTCGAAGAAGGACCGTGCGCTGAGCCCACGGTAAAGCTAGCTATTAGCCCAGGCGTACATGTAAGCGCTTGCACGAGTCGGATGGGAAACGTTTCGATCCCCGATAGGGGGCTTCATCGCTCCCCTGAGCTGACAAACTTTCCCTAAATGATCTCCGCCTTGTCACGAAAGCGACGCGCACCTCCGGCACTCCGCCATCGGTGGGGTTCTCAAGCCACGCTCCTGTCGTTCCGGGCAACGCTGACATCGTCTTCGAAAGCAAGCGCAGAGGAAGCCCCGAAAGCCGATGCACTCGCCAGTCCCTCTCACCCAACGCTTCGCACCGCTGCGGATGCCATCGTCATCGGCGCCGTTGCCTCTCGCGCGGGATCAACCGCCAATGCCCCTGCCAATTGGAAGCTGACGCAAGCCGTGTCCCTGCCCACTGCGGCCACTGAAGCGGTCATGTCTCGTCTCCAGGCTTCCCGCTTTGAGGCGAAGTTCGGCCAGATCCGACTGTAAGTGGTGGGCTTGCTGATGTTTTGTCAGTCTGAGACTCCCACTAAATTCATGTTTTATTATTGTGCTTCCAGTCTGTACGACTTGGATTTGAAGGACCTGCCGTCGATCGTCAGTGTTGTTGGGCTCGGAAAACTTTCGGAAAGGTCGCCTACCAGCCTCCAAGCAGAGCGGGCCCGCCTTGCAGTTAAGTTATTCATTGTTGGACTGCGCCAAGCTAATATCTTCTCGTGGGTCCCATAAACAGGCATCGGCAGGGATAAAGTCGATTGCATCTCTGTCGCCAACATCTTCATTTAAAATTGGAGTAGAACCGTTTTTCGGAAATGCGAAAGCGACGGCGGAAGGGGCTTCGCTGTCCAACTATTCCTTCGACCGATTCAAAAAAGACAGGAGCAAAAAGGGATTGGTCGAGGCACAGCTGTTCGCGCCGGGTGCTGACGCATCCCTCATCGACCAGTGGATGGAAGGGGTTGAGATTGCAGCATGTAAGACGCGACGACACACTCGATTTCGGATCAACAGTGACTCTTACTTCCATTTATTAGCCCAAAACCTTGCCAGGACACTGATGGAAACTCCGGCAAACCACATGACCCCAACCGTCTTTTCCAAGGTCGCCGTTGGAAAATTGCAAGGTTTGCCCAACGTCACCGTGAAGGTTCACGAAAAGGATTGGGCTGAATCTCAGAAGATGGGTGCTTTTCTTAGTGTTGCGCGAGGGTCCGACGAGCCCTTGAAATTCGTGGAGATTGTGTACAAGGGTGGAAAGCCAGACGAAAGGCCTATTGCTCTTGTCGGAAAGGGTGAGTACCTTGCTCGCGCTGAGATGAGATCTCATGTATGTGATTTCAGGGGTTACGTTTGATACGGGAGGCATTTCCATCAAACCATCCAACGGCATGGCGGCGATGAAAGGAGACATGGGTGGTGCTGCTGTGGTTCTGTCAGCGATACTTGCTATCGCTCGACTTCGCTTGCCTCACAATGTTGTCGTCGCGATTCCCCTCACGGAAAATATGCCGAGTGGCCACGCCACAAAGCCCGGCGATGTCGTCATTGCGAGAAATGGTCTCTCCATTGAAGTGGACAACACGGACGCCGAGGGCCGGCTCATCCTCGCGGACGCCCTCCACTACGTCGCCGACGTCCACTCCCCCGCCTGCACTGTCGAGCTGTCGACGCTGACAGGCGCCATGGATGTTGCCCTCGGGACAGGCTATGCTGGTGTCTTTTCAACATCCGACGCGCTTTGGAAGCAGTTGGAAAAGGCAGGCGAGGCGTCAGGCGACCCGTTCTGGAGGATGCCAATGGTTGGAGGCCCTGCGGCCTGGCACTGTGGATGGCAGCAGCGAGGCTGGAAGTGGCGTGTACAAAAAGGCGATTCGATCCGAAGTGGCGGACCTGAAAAACGTCGGCGGCCGAGGAGCGGGCAGCTGCACGGCGGCTGCCTTTTTGGCGGAGTTTGTGAAGCCGGGCGTGCAGGGCGAAGGCAAGACGGCGGTGGACGCCGAGAAGGAGGACGACGCAGATACAGAGGGCGAGAAGGTCAAGTTCGCGCACATTGACATTGCAGGCGTCATGCAGCACGCAGCAGCTGGAGGGTATATTGGCAAGGGAATGACGGGTCGGCCTGTTCGCAGCATAATTGAGTTTGTGAGGTCGTACGACCCTTCCAAATAAACATTAAATGCAATGATCTATGATTCAGGTTGTTTGGAGGGCACCAGCAAGTTCTTTGGACTTGCTTAGACAAACGGCAAGCGTTTTTTTCGCGCGGACAATGACTTTGGGCAAGGGTTGGGCACGACGAGCGTGCGGACGTCGGTGTCGTCGTCGGGCCGAGTCCAGGGGCAGCCGAAGGCGGTGCGGGGACGATCCGTCAGCTTGCGACAGAAAAAGCTGTTCCGACGTCGCAGCTTATCCGCAACTGACCGGAAAACGAATGCCGGAATCTTCTACCTTTCACCACACAACTTGCAAACACTGTCTGATTGTGCTTCCTGCCTCATGCTTAGAGGAATTGTTGGTGCTCAATGACAAAGCACTGCGGGAGCCAAAGGGATGGAGCAGGCAACCTCGTTGTTGCGCCTCCCTGAATAGCGTGGCTTTCCGTGATAACCTCCTCAGTCGCAATTGTTTTTCTCGGTACTGCAGCTTTTGAAGGATCAACGAAGCATTTTTTGTTGCCCTCGTCTGCTGCACCATAGCGAATACTCAATATCACCACTTCTCCGCTCACAACATTGCAAACTATGGGAATTGAACGGCACTTCCCTTAAGAATCACCCCGCTTTCAACGAAGCCCACTTCCTCCAAAGCGTAAACACGGCAAACTTGTGCGACCCGACGGCGGTTGCCACAACAACGTCTGCGTGCGCAAACACCAGCACCCTGTCACCGCCCCCAACCTCGTCCGGCACCTCGAGCGTGCGGACATCAGCGTCGTCGTCGCCGCCGAACACAAAGCTCTGGCGCGCCAGGACCGAGTCTACGGTGAACACCGACACTGTGCGGTGGGCCACCGGCCGAGGGATGAAGTCGACGGAGGAAGGGATACACGTGGCGACAACGACCAAGCGGCCTGATGGGTCGAGCGCGGCGTCGGTCACTTCACAGCCATGGCCCGGGGGCGGAGCGAATGAAACGGCTCCGCCGCCGCCGCCCAGCAGCGCGGCACCAGTGTCCATGTCAAAGGCCGCAAGAAGGCTGCGGGACCGCGAGAGCGCCAAGATCCGCCGGCCGGCGCGGTCGGCGGCGATCCTGTCCACGAGAGCGCCGTCGAATGCCACGGGCGTGCTCCACAGGCGCGTCAAGGCGCCGGACGCGTGGGAGATCCGGACGGCGTGGATAGCGACCGGGTACCGCCGGAGCGAGTAGTCCCACTGGTCGACGGCGAAAACCAGCACGGCGTCGCCAGTCGTCTCTGGAGGGGTGCAGGCGGCGACGGCGGTGAGTTGAGTAAAGGGGTTGGTTGGGAAGGCGTCGGCAGGAAGCCGGCCGGGAGGAGGACGGAGTGGATGGGGTGGGACGGGGGTGTTGGAGTTGTGGCGGAGTCGGGTTTGTAGGCGTGGAGGGTCGTCTGGGGCGTGCTGCTGGAACAGGACTCGATACAGAAAACAAAGGGGCCGGTGGGGTCCGTGTAGACTACGTCCACGTCGAACTTCAAGAAGAGCGAACCCTTCAGGGTAAAGCAGGTGTGTTCCGTCTCGCTGTCGCTTTCCGTGTCGCCTTCTTCCACTTTGGGGGCGACCACTGTAAACACGGCCGTGGGGAAGACCTCATCGCCGTCGCCCTTGTCTTCGTCTCGTGCAACTACGGTTTCTTCGAAGCCGGTCTCGGCGATGGCGATCGCGTATTTGTGATCGGGACAGTCGTCCTTAGAAACAGAGTCCACGGCGGCACCGTCGTCCAGAGACACAACCCGGAGGGCGTCGCCGCCGGCCGACAGGGCGAACCGGCTTTGCTGGCGAGTTGTGTTGTCGCGCTGGTCCACCGACGACGGCAGCTCGACGAAAGACTGGATAGAGAGCGTGGCAAAGTGGTTGGGGGGAGTGAATAAGCCATCGATGAGGTCGACCAGGAGTTCCGGCGATCCTGCACCGGCGGTAGGGGTATCAGTGTTGACGGTAGCAGCAATACTGGTGGTGGGCAGCGCCCATACGGCGCAGGTCGCCCATCGAGAGTCCTTGGAGATGAGCAAGGAGCGTTGTTCGGGGCGGGAGCCAGCTGGAATCACCGTTGCGTCGATGTAGAAAGGATCTGCGTTGGCGGCGCCGTCGTCGATTTTCCTGCTGCCGTTGTTCCCGTCGCCGACGCCGTCGGCGCCGTGGTCGTCGGTTAGGGCGTTTGAGGTGGCGACGTCCCAGTCCAGGCCGTCCAGGAGGGGGTGTGCAACAACTGCGACCATTGCGTGCGATGGTGATCAGGATTGGCACCAAGCAAGAAATGAGCCGATTTGCCGATTCCCAACAGCGGTCATTCGGAGATGCTATGTCGTGCTCAGTGCGCGTTGTTCCAGCGAGCGAACGGGAGGGCAGCCAGTTGCCAAAGCGGTCGAATGCTTGCTTGCTAGGTATCGCAGGCTCGGAGGATTCCCCGCTTTCTGCGCGTGGGTGACTGTGCCTGGCGGACTGACCAACACTGGGCGGGGGCCGAGTCACGCCGACATTGGCGGTTGTTTTCATTCCCTCACAAGCGGCAACAACAAACAAATAAATAATCGAGAGGCCTTCCACCATCTCACCAACAAAGGCTAATGGCGGCCACCGGATCGTCGTCCACCTCGACCTCGACAGCACCGCTTCGCTTCATTCGAAGCCTGCCCGCCCTCCCCGTCCAAGCCTACTCGACCCGACAGGCCGTTTGGATCCGTCGACGATCTTTGCAACTACCTGACGGCGAATCCGCGCAAAGGAGCGGCGCAGGCGCGGCAGAAGCAGCGCGGCAGCGGCAGTGGACAGCAATCCGAACACCATCAGCAGCTGCGCAGGGCCATCTCTGCGTTTGACGGGCACATTCGCAAGGAGCTTGGTGGTGGCAGCACTTTTTCCTTCATTGACGACGTGCTCCCACATGTGTGGGCCTCCGCTCGGCGGGGTGCCGACAATCTCTCGGCACCGGCATCATCAGCTAGGCCGTCACTTGATTCGTTTGAATCCATGTCGATCGGGGATCTAGTTCTATCCGCTGGAACGAGCGCCCGCCGGACGATTTCCGCGCGCAGCATTCACTCCCTCCTCTCCAACGCCTTCTTCCTCAACTTGAATGATTACGGACAAGGCCTCGAAACGAGGGGTCTCAGTCTCGAGCACGTTTACAACACGCAAGACCCGGTCGGCTTCCACCGGATTCTTTGCCTCCTGCAGTACTTTTACCACAACGCCACGCACCCGGACGCCAGCCGCGATCTCGACAAGCGCCGCGTTGTCTTTGAGCGCATCAGCTACACCGCAACCGAGCAGACTTCGGCCGCCCGAGGCGAGGACCCCGGCGTGACCGTCCCCGCGACGTCCGTCCGCGTGATCGCGGACCGCATGGAGTCCCCGCGCGCCGGCGCCTTTGTCGACTTTGCCAACAAGCGGCTGCACATCCACAAGATCATCCCGTCCGCGACGCAGGAGGAGGTGCTGTTCTCCGCCTGCCCCGAGGCATTTGCGTCGATCCTGCTCTTTGACACGCTCAAGCGCACCGAGGTCGCCGTGATCCGCGGCGTCCGCAGGTACGTCGAGTACACGGGGTACCTCGGCACATTCCAGTTTGCGGGCGGGTTCCCGGACGCCCACGCGGCCGCGGCGGTCGAGACGATCCTGGCCGTCGACGCGACCGAGTCCGCGCATTTCCTGCCGGACGTCGTCCGCACTGACGTCGACAAGGCCGTGCAGGCTTTCGTCGCTTTCCTGTCCGCGAGCAGCGGCGATAAATACGGGAGCTTTGCGCGGCGGTCCATCTCGACGGGCCATTGGGGATGCGGCGTATTTGGCGGAGACAAGGCGCACAAGTTTTTGCAGCAGGTCATTGGTTTTGCGAGGGCGGTTTCGCTCACTTCGCAAGGAGACGGTTCGGGTGATGACGAGCCCGTGCTGTACTACGCGGCGTTTGGGGAGGGCGAGTGGGAGGGGAGGTTCAAGGCATGGCTGGCGACGATGGACGCCAAAAAGATGACGGTCGGCCAGCTGGAGGAAATCTTGTACGCTTACCGCAGCAGGCGACTGGACGGTGAATTCAGTGATTACCTCGACGCCGCATTGAACAAGGAGAATCAGTAGGCATCCTGCACTCTTTGCCCTGAAATAGAACTTAGGCTAGTCGCTGCAGGATTGCATTTTTTGATTTATCCTTCTCAACCTTGTTCAGCTGTGGCTTTTGCACTCAGTGACTGAAACCAGAAGTTCCTCTGTTGGAAGGTTTCGCTTTCCCCAAGAGAGGAGAACGTGCACATTAATATTGACAATTTTGCTACGTACTGGACAATTTTTAGACAATTTCGCTGGACCAAGACCAGCTCAGAAGATAAAACCAGAAATACGAAGTCAAGCCTGCCACATTATTAAGGTAACGACAGTGATCAAAGGATGAATCTGGGTTCACCCAGAATGCATTATCCATTGTGCGGCACTGTCCTCGCAAAATTCAGAAAGAATGGGGAAGAAACGCACTGTTTCTGCGCCGTAAAATCTCAATAGTTTTGTTGATGTTATATGCGTGCGACGCACGACTTCAACGGCTAATGACATGCTCCTGGCATCATCGGGGCCGAAAAGAGTAAGAACATCCTCGTGGCTGTCATCTTCTACGCATCAAGTCCAGTGCGCGTGGTGGAGAGGTCGAAGGTCGACATTATCAATTTGCACATTGGAGCGCTCCAGTCCCGAGTTTTCGTTGTATTCCATTCAGCGCTTACCGCAGGAATCATAAACGCAAGCATCTAATTGAATATTTCGACGAGGACTACAGGAAGGGTTTTCCAGCCAGCAGCGCCAACGGGGCTTCTTCATCGGTAGAGAAGGTCACGTGACTGGAACACCTGTGATTCTTCTTCCTTGTTTCCTTATCCTCCGGTGTTCCTGCTTTACTTTCCACCATAAGCACGCTAGCCTGCTTTCCATTCTGAGACCTACATTGCGCACGAACCCTTGATTACTGATATACCTCTTATCAAATTCTCGAGAGGACGAAACACACTGTGGGTCAATGGCGGCAATTATCGAATGTTTTCAATACACTTCTATCCTTTGCAATCTCACCGCGATTCAAATTAACCCCCGCCCCGGCAAGCCTGGCCCTAAACGCTCCAGAGACAGCAAAAGTGATCGTAAGTGTCACAGCGTACGCGAAGTCGCTAAAGCTCAAGCTTTTAAGCTCGAAATGGCTGCCACTCGCCGTCGTAGGCTGCGGCCTTGGTATCACCTCCTACTGTCGCCATTCGATTCCAAAAAAAAAAGCAAAGGCCTGACGGTCACGATCCTGGCCCGCGCCGAGCCGCAGCACACCTTGGGTTTGCTTGAAAGGAGTCGGACTTGTCAGAACAACGGGCCAATTCTTTGTTCACATACTGGTCCACTTGAATCACGTTGCAAGCCTGGGGGCGTTGTCCGCGGGCTTCAAGCACGCAAGAAAGTCAGGCATTGCCGTATGGAGGCTCATCGTGCTAGTCTCTTCTAGATCTGGTTGCTGCTCCTGAATTCTCAGGTTCGTCGCGCCACCCAGACATGGAATTGTCAGACGCGGTCATCTGTTCGAGCCCCTTTGTTTGCAGCAGCACGTCACACGCCATTCCTTGTATCCCAACTTTGCCGACACACAAATTATTCAATCTCCCAATGATTGAGTGAGAATCTGATACGCGCTCGTGTCAAATGGGGTCCGCAATCAACTATCGCCAGCAAGTCTGTACCAATAAGGTGATGATCTTTTTTTTTGCAGCTGAAATCTGGAGTTTCCAGGCAACAGATGCCTATGTGCAGGGAGGCTATTGTGCGAGGTTTGGAGGTATTTCTCTGCGTGAAACTGAAACTGCGCAAGAAAAGGGAAGGCGAGTGGACTTGGTTGGCATTTTTTCAAAATCCAATGAATACTACATCGTAACAGGGACAACAAGCTGCTAGGGTCACGAGTGGAGTGGATCCAGATAGCCTTCACTCAAATCTTGTTCTCTGCAGGAAGCTGGGAACGCCGTGTGGTCGCGCGAGCGTACCAGCGAAGGCGCATCAAGAGCGAAGGAGGAGGAAGCGCATTTGAAGGGAGAAGGCGTGTCGATTTGCGCTGCAGATGGCCAGGCAGACAGAGGGACAGACAGACAGACAGACAGACACGCATGGAAACAAAGGAAACAGAGAGAATGATGCAGAACGTGAACAACAGACGGAAGCGTACATTCATCGCAGCTTGTTCTCCACGGAACACCGTGTCGGAAGAGCCAGCTGGCTGCGTGGCTGGCTGGCTGGCTGTGGCTGGCTGGCTTGAGGCATCGCGTTGGCCGAGGGCGACAATAGACCGACAGACCGACCCGGCGGCGGCGGCGGCGGCGGCGGGGTGGAGGGGCCTCCGCCGTGTGGGTGTGGAGCTGTTGGTTGCCTCCTGAATGCCTTGGGTTGGCGGCGCTGCTGAAAAAGGAAAAAGGAAAGACGGGCTTGAAGGGAAGGGGAGGGACAGATTTTGGTTGGTGCGTGCGTGCCAAGCGAGCTGCACCAATGCCGAAGCGCGAACGCGTGCGTGTGGGGAGGGGGAGAGGAGGGGAGAAAGAACGAAAGATAGAGAGAGAGAGAGAGAGAGAGAGAGAGAGAGAGTGGCACCAAGAGGCAGCAGACAGGCAGAAGAACAAAAACAGAAAACGCGAATCGTCACACCACGGCACGATTCACCCCTTCTTCCTGCTCCCATCCACTCCACCCACCAGCATCCACCACCCACCACCACTTCACACGCGTCGCGTACACAAGGACTCAGCACCACCAAACATGAAGGAGCCGACCACGAGAGGCGGCAGAGGCGGCAGAGGCGGCCGAGGCGCTCTTGCTGGCTCCGTCGTCACCGTCACGGTCGCGCTCCTGGCCGTTCTGGCTGTCGTCTTCTCTGCGGATGTGGCGGCGGACACTACACCAGACTTCGTCTTCAACGTCGCGAGCGTCGAGTTCTCAGCCCGCACATCCTGCCGCGGAGCCATTGATGCGGCGCGCGCCAAGGTCATCGCAGCTGGGTGCGCAATGAGGACCGCGACCGACACGGACTTTTACTGCGGAGTCTCTTTCGTCTGCCAAGGAGGTGCCACAGGTGCAGCGTTTGCTTTTTTAATTGACACTGGCGAAGGTGAATCGCTTACTTTCTTCACAAATCCCAACAACGCAACATCCCAGTCACGGCCGCCGTCGTTGCCAATAGCTTGCAACAAGTAACCAATCCGTATCAAGTGTACAAGCGGTACTTTTCAAACCGATACGCCGGCGGATCGTCCCAAGCAGGCTCGCCCCAGGACGTGCACATTCCAACTGGAGTCAACGACACTCACGCAAAGCTTGGCCTGACGGGGAAGGGCATCAAGGTGGCCATCCTTGACAGTGGCGTGTACTACAAGCATCCCGCTCTGGGCGGCCGCTTTGGCCCTGGCTGCAAAGTCGCATTCGGGTACGACCTCGTCGGCGATGCTTTCGGGTCGAGCGTTGAAGGAGGTCGTATTGAGCTCTCAACGGCTCCAGATTCCGATCCTATTGACGACTGCTCCGCGCAAGCTCGGGGCACGCACTTGGCTGGAATTGTCGCTGGTGTCGGTCGCGGTATAAGCGAATCCGGATTTGTTCCTGAGTTTGAGTGGACTGGCGTCGCTCCGGAGGCGACGATTGGTGCCTACAGGATTCTTGGCTGCTCTTCCGAGTCGACACAGAGTGACATTGTTGCCGCTGCAATTTACAAGGCCGCCGCTGACGGCGCAGATGTCATTGTAGCGGGGTGAGTGCTTTGTTTGCTGTGGGAGCGTCGGGTAAATTCCGCTGAGCTTTTGCTTGACAGTGTGTTTGGCGGACCGTCATTTTCAGATGAAGCTGATGCTATAGCAGTCGAACGCGTTAGCGCCAGAGGTGAATTGATTGGTCGAAAACTCGCTCCATCGAGCTTATTAAGCTTTCCTACTACAGGGGTCGTTGTCGTCGCGCCAAGTGGCGATAGTGGCGACACTGGCTTTATGCAGACTGGCAACCCGGCTGGGGCGCTGAACGGATTCGGGGTGACCAGGTTTCTATCCCATTTTTTGCTCAACCTCGTGAATCAAGCCTGACAAAAAATCATTGCAGTTACGACCCTCTGCTCGACGGAAGCGCGGTAGCATCATATTTTGGGTCGACTGGTCTAGACAACGAGCTTCACATCAAACCAGACATAGGAGCCATCGGATCCAACCTTTACTCGTGCATCTCACCTGCAGCGGTTCCAAACAAAAACGGCCCCGACCCAAACGCCTATGACTACCGATCTGGCACGGCGAACGCTGCTGCCTACTTTGCGGGGACTCTTGCGCTCTACCGCCAGAAACGGGGAGCAACAAGCTTTGATGAAATTCGCACTGCGTTTCAAAATACCGCTACACCTGCCAACTTGCCAAGGAGCAATCCGTTGATCGATTCGGTTGCGAAACAAGGGGCCGGTCTCGTCAACGTCTATCGAGCACTGACGGCCAAGACAGTTATCACGCCGTCTATTCTTGCACTGAATGACTCGCAATACACGTCCAAGACACATTACACTTTGACACTCACCAACAATTTCGATAAGGCCGTTTCGTACACTTTCACCCACGTTCCTGCTGTATCCGTGTATATGTTCGATCAATTTTATGACTTCATTACTTCATACCCATCCTTCATTGCAAACTACGCCACTCTTGGTTTTGGAAACAAGCAAGCCGTGAAGTTCACCGTAACGGTTCCTGCCGGAGCATCGACCAACGTTAATATTGACGTTGTTCAACCGATTTCCATCAATCCCCCAGAAGCAGTAGACAAATTTCCCATTTATTCTGGGTTCATCCGAGTCACAAACAATCAAGACGACTCTGCGTTGAGCGTTCCATATGCCGGTATGGTTGGAAACTGGAAAGACGCCAAAGTCCTGGCATCATTGACGGGAATTTTTGGCTCCACTACGGCAAACGGGGCCGCCGTTATTTCAATCACATACATTGCGACGACCACCCGACTGAGCTTCCTTGAGGCAATTTACGTGGGATCGAACCAAACAGTGAAAAATCAGCTCAATAAGCTTGGCCTCGGACACGGGCAGAACCAAGGGTATCTTGCGTGCTATGGCGTTGCTCCATACTTCTCCAGCTACATTGTACCTTATGGCGTCCGGCATGCTGGTCGGCCGAATGCAAATATCGGCAATTGGGACTTCTCCATCGGTTTCGTCTGGAACGGCACTGTGGTTGCTGACCCGACTTCAGGCGGGCCTTTCGTCAAATTGCCACCAGGTGAATACAAGATACGCCTGAAGGCTCTGCGCCATATGACCCCTGCTGGCTACAAAGGGGATGAAAATTTTGATATCGTCGAGAGTGGGATCATAGCTGTTGGGTAGCTTCGCATTGTTGGATTAAAGGATTTCAAGCTTTTTCACTGAATGGTTCTTGCAATCCTGTTTGCTCCTTTTTCCGACGGTGTTATTCTTTCCGTCCTCTAACCCCACCACGACGTTGACGGCTCCTGACTTTTTTTCAAGACGCTGAACCTGCTTTGTTAACCTTGATTCCCACGCTTGATGACAGCTCGTCAAAGGCCGTGGAGCGCCTTGCGAACTCGAATTTTAAACATGAAAGTAAACGCCACAAACCAATATTGAGGGACCAGCCTCTGCTTCGCGTTCTGTCAACAAGTCATTACACATTGCACAAAACCACATTTGACAATTCGACGACAAGACAATTTATTTGTCGGGGGAGTGGCTTTGTTTGGGCTGAGTCCGCCGAGTGTGTACCATTCACCACACCCACGCCTCCCAGCTACGCAGTCGGGTCCACAGGAAGCGAATCCGCCCCCTATTGGCCAAACTTTTGGAACTGATCCGCTTCTGCGCCTCGGGCGATTTCACTCGCTACTCCGCAATCTGGACACTCGGGATCTTCGGCCAATTAAGTGACTTTGTAAACTCGAGGGAGAGTCTTCACTTCAATCCAGCTTGTGGGAAAGCTGGAGGATAGCGTAGCGCCTAATAATGGCAAGCAGAACCAGCCACTTGTCATCTTGTGCGGCATGTTTGCAGGGCTAGCAGTTGGTGATTTCCATCAAAAATCTGGACTGGCTTGAGGCGAAACCCTTAACGAAGCTGCCTCAGGCTGCACTATTTCCCCCCACGACGAGGAGTAAAGCAGAGGAGGTGGGAATAGTTTGAGCACAAGGTAGTAGGCTCACTTGTGGTTCGGGTTTGGGAGCTGCTAAAAGGAGGGGGAACTGTTTTGGGGTAGAATGTTTGAAATTGTCGGTGTCGTGTCGTGTCTTTTTCACGCTCGCAGACTTGCCAATGTGCTTCCTTTTTGTGATGGACGAGCGCATCCGCGTTGTTACATCTACAGTATTCAGTTTGGCGGCCTTCTTTCAGCCGATGGTTATTGATGTGCTACTTATTGAATACTTGGAATGCTATGACAGAATCCGACGAGTGATTGCCTGTGGAGATTGGCCCACTTTTGGGGGGAAAGGAAAAGAGAGATTGTGAACAATTAAATGTATATACAAAAGTGACAAAAAGAGGTCCATCGCCTTGACGGCAAACAAAACGCGCAACAAAGAAGAGAAGAAAAAAAAAAAAAAAAAAAAAAAAAAAAAAAAAGGTGCACTCAACAACCATCACCTTCGCCCCTTCCCCTTCAACCGACATGGCTGGTAAGTTTGGCGCGCGACTTCGCTTTCCGTCTACACCCCACTTCCACCCAGCCCACCCTCACACATCCTGCACCAATCTGTTGCCCCGATGCTGACTGTGCAGACCTAATGGCTTTGCTCACTCGCACTGGACCCCGCAGAACCAAATCGCCTGGCCGCTTTTGGGGTGCGGCTTGCCAATCTGCTCTCAACTCGCTTTGGCTACTTCTACAATCGCAACAACGCGTCCGATCCCTATCAAACTGCAACGAAGGTGACCAAGGTTCCTTTGAGTGGTCTCGTCAAACATGGCCTCAACCATCTACGCACGCTGCCCTGGTTGCCGATCGCGACCGCCGCAGTCGCAGCAGCGCTCGTCGTTCTGTTGCTTCTTGTCCTCCGGCCGTTGCGCGCAAGAGCGCGTCGGCTCGCCGGGAACGATGCGGTAGTCACTTTGAATGCTTCGGATGATGCAACCACTCTGCATGCTCGTCTTGCAGACAACCTCCCCCGACAGAAACCACCAGGTGCCACAGCGTCGACTACTGTGTCGCGCAAGAACCGCAAGGTTGTGGATGTCTACGTGAGTCACCCGCATGGTTTCGTTTGTAAGATTTGCTCTGAACAATGGCGCAACAGACCGACTGTTCGGGAGAGCAGGAATACCAACCGCCGTCGGTGACCTGCCAAGTTCCGCCGCCATCTATCGTCCCCATCTTTGCAGCCAATGACGCCACGATCAACTTCCCCAATTCGATTTAATCCTTCCCCGACGTCCGCGACGCGTCCCAACCTCACCCCGTCTAGCCGAGCGTTGCGCTCGCAATCTCGGCCCCCTTCACCAGCTCGATCAGATGCTTCCGAATCCTCGGTGCGCTCCTCTGGTTCCCGTCGTCACTCCATCTCGGAGTCAGAGCCGCGGCGTCCGCCCACTCCCCTTGCCAGTGCCACCCTGTCCAAAACAGCAACGGCAAAGTCGAGGCGCCCTGCTACACCGGTCCAAGCGTTCAAGCGCGAAACGTCTGCGGCTTCATTGGTCAAGTCGTCAACTGCGGATGGCAGCGCATTCTTTTCCAAGATCTCTTCTCTGTCGTCTTTGATGGCACCGACCGGACGGCCCGAATCCAGCCCCCTAGCTCCAAATAGCAGTGGATCGGTCGAGAACTCCCGCTCCGTGACCCCGACAAGCCAACCCAGCATGGCAGTTCGACAGCACAAAATGCTAGCTGATCAAGCCTTTCGTATTCTATCAGCTGCACTGGACCGAGAGCAGTCTGGCGATCAAACTGGGGCTTTAGAATTATTCAAGAGAGGTCTGAGAGACCTTCGCTCTGCCTTAAAGGTTGAGTTTCCAACCGAAGACGAAAGGTAAGAAGTTAACTATTTTGCGAAGCTAACGCGAAGCAGACAAATGGCAGAAACCGAAAACGCCAGAATGCGGTTGAATTTAAGTTACGTCGAGGATCACATTCGTGATCTGACGTCAGCCAAAGGTGAGCACAGTTCAACTAAAGTATTCAATGCTCAGTGGAAGTCCAGAAAAACCGAAAACCGTTTCAACAATTCGGTCTTCGGCTGTAGCGAAACAAGCCGCTGCCAGACCCAGATCCATACCTCGAGGTGGTGACCCGAAGGAAAAGGAGAAGGAGAAGGACAAAGGAAAGCCCTTGAGTAAAGCGCCGACTGCTCCACCTGGCGTTGATTCAGCTATGGCGAATCGAATCATGAGTGAAGTCGTCGTTAACGGCCCGTCAGTCACGTGGGATGATATAGGTAGGTTTAATCTGTCGTTTGGCGCGCTAGGCGCGGTTTGCTGATCTCCTGTATTCTTCGCCGCAACAGTCGGTCTTGAAGCTGCGAAACAAGCTCTGCGCGAGATTGTGGTTCTACCAACACTGCGGCCGGAGCTCTTCACCGGCCTCCGCGCTCCCGCGAGAGGTGTCCTGCTCTTCGGTCCCCCAGGGACGGGAAAGACAATGCTCGCAAAAGCGGTCGCCCACGAGTCCAAGGCAACATTCTTTTCCATTAGCGCTTCATCATTGACGTCCAAATATGTGGGCGAGGGCGAAAAAATGGTCAGGACGCTGTTCGCCCTTGCGAGGCAACTGCAACCGTCCGTCATATTCATAGGTTCGTCTGCGCATAGCTTCTTTAACTTGAATCTCACTTACTCTTCCGTACACTGCAGACGAAATCGACTCTATCCTAACCGAGCGGAGTGAATCTGAGCACGAGGCATCCCGCCGGCTGAAGACGGAATTCCTCCTACAGTTTGACGGGTTAACTTCATGCTCAGAGGACCGGCTCCTTGTTATGGGTGCGACAAACCGGCCCCAGGAACTGGTTGGTGGAGCTTTACCAGTTTAAATTGTGACCGGGCCTTGATCGATACTGTTGCAGGACGAAGCCGCACTCCGTCGACTCGTGAAGCGTATTTTAATACCTCTCCCGGAATCAACCACTCGTGCGGCCCTCGTCATGCAGCTTCTGAAGGATCACAATCACTCCCTCTCTCCAAACGACATCGAACAAATCGTCAAAGTGTGCGACGGATACTCTGGAAGTGACATCGCAGCGCTAGGTAAGTCTTTTTTTACTCATCTCTTTCAAAATATTCCGGCTTATTCTGCAACCCCAGCGCGCGAAGCTTCGCTCGGTCCCATTCGAGCCCTCGGTGACCTCCTCCTCACAACGGCTGCCGACGACATCCGGCCCATCACCGTGGAGGACTTCATCAAGGCTTCGGCCACGATTCGGCCTTCAGTGTCACCGTCGTCACTCAAATCCTTTGAGCAGTGGAATTTGGAATTTGGAACGGCTGGGGCGTAATTCACGACCATCGCTGTCTTTATTTTCTCGCCTGCTTCCGTTACCCAGGTCCCACAGCCCTGTCCACTTTCTTAAAAAGCATACACATTATTACCTATTCTATCTCGTCAAATTTCACTCTACATTTAGTCCAAGCCTCTGCTTGTTTCTTTGTATTTCTTCATCCGTTGACCACATTCGCGCGCACTTGCAGCTCTCTTTGCAACATAGACACATTCTTACTTCAAGCCGTTCTCATTTCCTCAAACCATTCCCTGGTGGCATCCGGGTTAACGAAGGTAGAATATTAAAGTTCCTCATTGTCATATCACATTGAACGACGCGAGGGCAGAGTGCAATTGCAATACCATTGTTGTTCTCATCAGAACGCGAAGAGGTTGACTGAATTGTAATTGTATTCAAAATTCCCACCACCCGTAGTCGTGAGAAACCACTTTGCGGTCAGCTTCCAATTTGGTACGGACTTCATCGACAGAATCGATGTCTAAGATAGAGACGAGAGGAGGCTCGTCTGCACGTTACTTGTCAGGCAACGACAGAAAGCCTTATAGCCCAGACTGGAACGCCACCCACAAATCTCTGAGCAGACCAAAGCAGACCAGATCAACCGAACCCTTGTGGAAGAACGACAGCGATAAAGTACGTGAATCGCGAGCTTGATCGGCGATTTATCCCGCTGTCGTGGGAGGTTACGATTTCCACGTATCGGCAACGTAGCAGCTTGCGATCCTCCATCGGCTTGTTGTTTACGAGCCGCGCAGTGCGCGCCGTTGTTTACGCGATTGCTGCGGTGCTTTTTCTTGACATCGCGTCTGTTTGGCCGTTGCTCAAGTAGTGCACTGGATCATACCGCTGCCTCGGAACGCATTAGCGCGCAAAGGCCCCTATCGCAGCATTGCTGCCAAGTTGGCGTGTAAATAAGCTGGATGTTTCAATACTTGTGAGTGAAGTTTCTGAACCTCGTCTTCGTTTCTCCTAACTTGACCATGAACTGCAACTCTGCCATATTTAAAGATACAAGAGTGTTTTCCAAGTGAAACCGCTCAATGAGTTAAAGTACTCAGTAGAAGTGGCGTACCCCGACGACCCAGCTATTCAAGTCCTTGATCTTGCCGCTCCTACTCGCGAAAAACTTCTTGAGGCGGTACGGAGTATGATAATAAGCTGCTCGTTGTGGTTTTGTTGACGGGCAGTCCATCAGATCTTTCGAAACACCGATATTTTCCGCGGTCATGAAATTCAGATACTGTACAAATCAGACAAGGAAGTCAAGAATGTCACAAGCTCAGATAACCTGATCAATTACTTGATTGAGAATTCCACCCTTGCAAGCATGGTGCGCTTCCAGATTACAGTTACCAAACTGGTGAATTCTCAAGCTGGATCTTGCATGACAGTAGCTCCCCCACCGGTTGTTCCGTCAAACACCTATGATGGTTTCCTTTCTTACCAGTAAGTGAGAGTTATTGCATGTGGAGTTATTCAGAGTTAATGTTTTTGTATTTTTTTTTTTGGTTTTTTTAATGTGAATGACAATTCTTCAGATGGGGTAGCCAGGAAATTGTGAAAAATATTTTCAAAGATCTCACTGAAAAGTATGGGCTTAGCATTTGGATGGATCTTAACAACATGGGAGGCGCTATAAGCAGTGCAATGGCATCTGGAATTGAGTCAAGCAAAGTTTTTGTTCCAGTCCTGACCACAGCTTACGAGGTTTTTGCCTTTCACAAAAGACAACCACTAACTTCATAATAGCGCTCAGACAACTGTCTTTTGGAGATTCGTTATGCAAAAGACAGAAAAAAGCCTTGCGCTCCTGTCAGACTTTTGAAGGAGGGTGAAGTTGGTATTGGAGAAACGTTTGCCATTACTGCAGGGTAAGCGCCTTACTTTAACTTGATTGTGTGAGTCTCTATTCTAACCTGTGCCAAGGCTTCTTTACGCGAATTTCGCTGGAAAGCCCTATGGATGTGCCGAATGGGATGATCAGATCAATCTTCTTGTGAGGGAAATCAGGAAATGCGAAACTGCGCAACCAGATGTTGCTCAATCTGTTGTGGAAGGCAGCTGCAACGCCAGTTGACGCACTCAAAAACTGGCTCAATCCAGTTGATTTTGCAGCAGACTCTGAAAAGCACTCAAGTGCCTATGTTCCTGGAACTCGTGAATTCTACCTGAAGGCTGTTCATGGATGGCTCCAGTCTACCGAGATCAAATCCAGTGTTTTGTGGCTGAATGGTGGTGCCGGCCTTGGAAAGTCTGTGATTGCTTGGCTTGTGAGCCAAAATGTTCCAACTACGTTTGTTCTGGGGTCAGTCTTTTACTGCCAGCACAATGATGTGCATAAGAGCAGTCCCCAGAAGCTTGTTGCAACAACTATTTGGAACCTGTGCAATGTCTTGCCTTCTTTCAGAAAGTTCTGTGAGGCTTTTCAGACAAAGGACACGAAGAATATCGGCACCAGTATCTTGAAGGATCCGCAAGCAGCATTCCAGCAGATTGTAGTTGGAGGATTGAGGCAATTGGATGTGGATGATGGGAGAAAAAGCATTTTGCTTATTTTTGACGCTCTGGATGAATGTGGAGCACCTGGAAGCAAGGAGAGGACCATGCTGCTGGATCTTCTTGCTCAGCAGGGGTCAAACCTTCCCTCTTTTGTTCGAATATTCACCACTGGCCGGCCTGAGCTGGATGTTTATCGTACAATGTCAAAGTTGGACTCGATGGTTTTGATTCAAGATGATGAGGAGAACAAGAAAGATATGAATCTATTGGTAGAAGCCATGCTGGCAAACGCATTCCCTAGGGCCATTCTTTCCACTGAAGTTGTGAGATCTGTTTCGCATGAGATCTATGAGCGATCTTCTGGGATTTTTCAGGTTGCCAGGCTCACTTGCAAGCAGCTATTGGATGTCCCAGCAGATAAGTTGCTGTCCTATGTTAAGGGAATGGCTGCAGGAATGGACGGAGTGTATGATCAATATTTCAAGACAAATTCGGTGAACACCAACAATTTCAGACTTGTCATGAAGATTGTGCTCGCTGCCAAGGAGCCTCTGACTCAGGATACAGTTGTTGAACTCCTTGGTGTATCTTCACCAGTTGTTGGCCAAGTATTGCTTGAGGTGGGTGAATGTGAAGGTAGATACACCTGACATTTAATATTTTGGACCAGCTCTATCGTATTTTGGATCAAAGTGACCACGGAAAAGTCAAAATTATTCACAAGAGTTTGGCAGACTACCTCCTCTCACCACAGAGATGTGCCGACCATCAGTTTCATATATCAATTTCGGAGGCAAAAGATGATATTGCGTTGGCCTGCCTGAGAACTATGTTGAAGTTTGAATCAGGTGTTGAAAATAAGTATGAAGCCCTTAATGGGACGACTGGGTTCACAACAGCTAGTCCTACTGCACAGTATGCATTCAAGTATTGGCTTCAGCACCTGGAGGAAGTGAATCAACAGTCTGCGTTTGACTGGACTGAATGGAGAGATTTTGCTTCGCAGGACAAGTATGGGCCGGCAGCACTTTCCCTCGGAATTCTGAGGAAGCAGGACTGGATTGCTAGTGGGTTGATGGTTGACAATGCTGGCCAGTCCCTGGTTGCGAAGGCTCAACTCCTGAAGATTTTCCGCTCACCTGTGCTGTACGAAGCTGCAAAGCGAGGACTGACCTCGACCTGCAAGGCTTTGATTGAGTTTGGAAATGCTGACATCAATTGTAGAGGATTCAGTTGGGGAGAGAAAAAGCAGTATGGTGAAGGCAACAAAACTCCACTGATGATCGCTGCTCGGGGTAACTATTCCAAGACTGTGGAGTTACTGCTTTCAATGGGCGCCAATTACACGCTAAGGGATGGCTATGATGATAACGCTGAAGCCTATGGATGTGCAAACCAGATAAAGCTGTGGTCTCGAAAAAAAGTAAGTGAATTGCTCCCTTTTTTCCTTGCTTGAAAATCCTCCCACTCAAGTGTGGCCAAGTTGAAATCGACTTCTTTGCTTGAATTCTTCGCGGACAGTCACACACCGGTGGAACTGCAGAACTGGTTCCAGACAAACCATGCTTCTGTGGATTATGTTGATATAAAGAAAAGAACTGCGCTTCATTTTGCATCAGAAAGTGGACAGTTGGAAGTGGCACGGTGGTTGCTGCAGCAAGGAGCCAAAGTTGATGCGGAGAACGCAAAGAAGGCGACACCCCTTCACTTTGCATCAGAGAACGGACAGTTGGAAGTTGTCAAGCTGTTGGTTCGACACGGAGCGAAAATTGAGGCACCGAATGCGAAAGGGGCGACCCCGCTGTACGTTGCGTCAAAGAATGGGCATGCGGAAGTCATTCAGTGGTTGCTGGAGGAAGGAGCTGAAGTGAATGTTGAAAACGTGAATAATTCAACTCCCCTTCATATTGCCTCTCAGAATGGACACTTGGAAGTTGTCAAGTTGTTGCTGCAGCACCGAGCGGGAATTGAGGCCCAACTTTGGACAAAGGCAACTCCACTCTATATCGCGTCTCAGAACGGGCAGTTGGAGGTGGTCAAGTGGTTGCTCCAACAAGGAGCTCACGTGGACGCAGAGAATGTTGACGGCGAAGCGCCACTGTATGTTGCTTCCAAGAATGGACACCTTGAAGTCGTGAAATTGCTGGTTCAGCAAGGAGCCAAAGTGAATGCTCCCAACGTCAAAAAGGCGACCCCGTTGCACATTGCAGCAGAGCACGGAAATGTGGAGGTTGTGAAATGGTTGCTACAGCAGGGAGCGGACGTGGGTGCGAAGAATGCAAGCAAGTCAACTCCCCTCCACGTTGCCTCGCAGAATGGGCAGGTGGAAGTGATTCAGTGTTTGCTCCAGCTAGGCGCAAACATAAACGCCATGGATGGCGAAAACGCCACTCCACTTTTTGTTGCTTCGCGGAAGGGTCAGTCCGAGGTGGTCGAGTGGCTCCTTCAGCAAGGGGCAACTGTCGACGAATCAGATGTGAAAAAGGCAACCCCTCTGTATGCGGCATCGGACAATGGACATTTGGAAGTGATCAAGTGCTTGCTGCGGCATGGAGCGAACGTTAATGCTGCGAATATGGACAAGGCGACTCCTCTTTATATTGCCGTCACATAATGGACATGTTGAAGTAGTTGATTGGTTGCTTCAGGGAGGAGCTGATGTAAATGCTTACCAAGCGAGCTCATGGACCTCCCTTCACACTGCCGCTCAAAATGGATTATTGGAGGTAGTCGAGCGATTGCATCAGGCAGGAGCGAACGGCGAAGCTGAAAATGTGGACAAGGCGACCCCACTATTCATTGCATCTAAGGAAGGGCACATCGAAGTGGTTGAGTGGTTACTGCGGCAAGGAGTCAATGTAGATGCAGAGGATGTGAATCGCTGGACTCCGCTCCACATTGCTTCTCAGATCGGACACTTGGGAGTCGTCAAGCTGCTGGTTCAGTATGGAGCGAACATGGATGCAGAAAACTCGGACAACGCGACCCCACTTCAGGTCGCGTCTATCAGCGGAAATCTGGAAGTCGCAAAGTTTTTATTGAAGGAAGGGAGCAAAGGAAGATGATTGAATGTTGCCGCCAACGGGTCTGCTGGAATGACAATCGTCCAATGACGAAAAACGAAACACCGAAATTCGAGCCGCTAAGCGGAAAGCTTTCCCGTTTCAAATAAATCTCCTTCAGCTTAATGGAGTTGAATAGATTAACTCTACGAGAGATAGGACGAGCCCGGGAAAGGATGAATTGGCAATGGCACGCCTGCCCTTCTCAATGGCAGCACTGCTATTGTGCCTGAAGCGAGGGAGGGTGTGGCATAGTCAAGCCGCTGGTGCAGGTTTCTTTCTTGTCTGTTTTTCTGCGTCCATGTCACCATCAGCCAACGCCCAGGACGCCGACGTGACAATGCAGGTTACTGGCGATCTGGCCAACGCCGACTCCGACGCGGCAGTCACTCCCGGCGACGAGCTGGGGATGACGCACGAATACAAGGGTGAGCAACTCGCAGGAGGATGAACAGGCGCCCAACTGCCAAAGCGCTTTCGGTTTTGGTATTGGTCGGCTGCAGCAAATCTGACAAACCCCAACCCCTTTCCCCATCTCTTGCACCTGCCCTTTGGCTGCTTCTCTCTGAAATCCGGACGGATTCGGCAAGCTGGCGCGGGGACGTACGAGCGGTAAGTTTGATTCCTTTCGGGTAGCGGTTACGGTGGACTAAGCAAAGCCTTTCCACCCCTTGATCGTTATAAATCCCACCAACAATAGCGACGACAGAATATACGCGTCCGTCTTGGGATACCGACGAATCCTCCCCCCATCGACGTCGGACGACGTAAGGACGCGCCCTTGGGGGAACCCGAAAACAAAAAAAAAAAAAAAAAAAAAAATTCTGACAATCCCATAAGCTCCCCACCGTCACCGTCAGCGCCCCGAACCTCAAATCCTCTTCCATCATCCCCGAAGTCGACAGCACCGTGATCGGCCGCGTCGTCCGCATCAATCCGCGGCAAGCGACCCTCAGCATCCTCATCGTCGGCGGCGTGCCGTGCTCGGAAAACTTTCAGGGCGTCATCCGCGTCCAGGACGTGCGCGCCACGGAGAAGGACAAGGTGCAGATTTACAAGTGCTACAGACCTGGGGATATCGTAAAGTGAGAGACCCCTTTCTTTTTTTTTTTTTTTTTTTTTTTTTTGGTGGAGTGCGGTTCTGGTGGGATGTGGCTCGGCGAGCAGCGCGCCGTTTGATAATTATCGATACTAATTGATTCTCTTGGGTTTCCTTCTGTAGGGCACAAGTCATCTCATTAGGTGACTCCCGTTCCTACTTTCTGTCGACGGCAAAGAACGAGCTGGGTGTTATCTTCGCAGAGAGCGCTGCTGGTAAGGCCTCGAAAGCCGCCACCAGCCCCCACAACTTACGACATGCAATCTGCTCGCAGGCCACACAATGTTCCCAATCAATTGGGAGGAGATGATGTGCCCAGTTACATTGGTGAGGTTGCTCCTTCACCGATTCTCAGCCACTAACTTGAAGAACAACCTTTTAAGACCAAGGAATTCCGCAAATGTGCAAAGCCATCTGCGACACCGAAGTAGACCAACTTTGACCTGCTCTTGCCCTTGATATCTTGTGCAACTTCTTCATTCGTTCTCCGGGCCGTTTTAGAACGCCATCACATGTCTTCACGTAATAAAAGTGTTGCCGGCTCTTTGACCGACGACCCGAACCTCTCTTCTTCTACAAATATGATTACACCCAGTACAACTTTGGCCCAAAAATGCTGTTTTCCATCAGTAATCTCGCGCAATCACAAAACCAAATGCTCAATGGCGATTCTGTTCCGACTGGTTCCCCTCCGAATCTCGTAACTTGATACCTTTGCGTCGTGGCCCAGCAGAGTCAGCTGGAAATACGTGAGGCACGGTTCCGGCGAGATGTGGCGGCTGACAAACATGCCCAGCAACGGGGAGGGGTGGTAATCCGCGACAGGGAGGTAGGTCTGGAACTCGAGGTGCGGGTTACCCAGCTGGTTCCTGCGGTTTGGTGTGCAGGTTAGACTGCTGGCTGGGCACAGCGCGAAGCATTGGGTTCTCACATTTTTAATCCGATGAGCGCTGTCACGCCGGCTTGCGACGCAACAATGAGGAGGTGGAGTTCTGGAATGAACTCTACCAAAGCGATGCCTGCACGCGTTTTTGCAATCGGATTAGCAAAAGCGATCATTATTCAAGAACTTACGGTCGAAGAACGTCGTCAGCCGTGCGTAAAATGGCCGAAACACGTTTTCTATCTGCGAAACTATTTGCGGAACCTTTGGATCATACAACATGATACTATGCGCGGTCGTGTAAATGGCAAGGTCGGTGAAGTCGGTGTCAGCTCGGAGAACTGTCGTCGACAGAAACGCTTCCGAATCGCCTGAAGAATTCGTGATTGGGGAAAACGATTAGATAGTCTAAAGAAAAACCATCGCCCCACGTTCGAAACGCACCAGATAGATCTGGCGCTAGCCACGCTGGCGCAAAGTCTTCCGAAGATTCTGACGCGGATTGTGAGTTTTCGAGCGCCTCTGTCCTCGTGAAACGACGCGTCGTCCCCGCGGTCTTCGTCGCCTTCGCTTCCGTCAATTAAAACATCGCTCGCACCGCTGCGCCAGTCGCCGCTTTCGTCTGTGCTGCTGCTCTCGTCTCCATCCATCAGCGCATCAATGTCAAAGGCGGAATCATCATGTCCGTCGTCGATGCCTACTTCTGGCCGTGAAATGCTGGCGAGCCGGCCGCGGCCTCGAGTCACGCGCGCGCCGGCGTCGGTCGTCGCGGGCGACTCGTAATCACTGGCGTCGGCGTCGGCGTCGGACGCCGAGTCGCCATGAGTGGATCCGAAAGCGGAGCCGCCGGCTTCGAAAAAAACGTCCTCAACAAGCTCGTCCATGTGGCGAAAGTCGCGAGCCCAGTCGGCTCCACTTGGTGTGGGTGCCTCCTCGGCAGTCGCTCTGTCGCTGACGTGCTCTTCACCGCCATTATCTCGGCCCATAGGCGCGCCCAGAGGCGATTCCACAGGTCCGAACTCCGCATTTGAGTCCAAATCGACTTGTTCGAGGTTGTCTTCCTCGTCTGACCTGGTCAAGCTGGAGGCCTCACTGTCAAACAGTGCCATGGGGCTTTCGCGGCGGGGCCGCTGCTGCTGCGAGCGAAGGGCTTTCGACGCTCTGGACTGAGGGAGGCTGAACTTTTTGATGTGTTTGCGAGGGATGAATCGGATGTGCCAATTCCTGCGTGAAATGAACGGATTTCAGAGGGTGTGCAGATATGAGCGGTGCTCGTTTACCAAAAAATTCCTTCCCCAATGCTAAGAATCGACACTGACTGTCTTGTCCGAACATTCCAGACTATGCATGTTCCGTCTGCGATATACCGTCAGCTGTATTCTTTCGTGCTCGTGCTTCGCCCAAAAAGTCTCTCACCAATCGAGCAAGATCCCAAGTACTTTCCGTCGTCAGTAAAATTGATGCAAGGGACATTGTGCGAGTGGCCGACCAGCTCGGCCGTTTCAACGCCACCTAGGCTTGACTGTGCGTCAGAACTACCAAGCGCACCGGGTCCTTGCGGACGCCCCCGGTACCGTAAATCAAACAGCCGTATGCGCCATGAATTCGCGCTGACGGCCACCAGATGCGAGGACGGATGAATTGCTATTCCCCATGTGGAGGAACCGTTATTTGAGAGGACTATCGGGGGACGCAGCGCGAGGTCCGCGTCGCTCGGCGGTGTGGATTTTGTGACGATGGACGACGGAAAGTGAATGACGACGAAACCGTCGTCGTCAACGGTGACCAAAACTTCGTCGCTTCCAACGAATCCAGATTTGATCGCGTTTATTGGCGCGCGTGTCGGTCGCGGTGAGTTTGGCGAGGTCGACGCCGCCATGGGCTGGGATACAACGGGAACCATCAACTTTTCACCTGAGAGCATCAGTTTGCAAAGAGTCTCAACTGGTCGAGGCGGAGGAGGTATTTTGTGGAACGCCTCTGGCTGGGAAAGGCCGCGAAACATGCGAAAGCAGTGAATGGTGTCCAGGACGGCGAGAAAGAAGACGTTAGGATCAGACGGCGACGAGGCGAGGAGGTTCATGCGCCACGGCCGGCTGCCGCGCACCTCCAAATGTCAGCCTGCGGCCTTAGTTTGCACCAAACAAAAAAAAAAAGGGGGAGGGCGAGTGTTGGTTTACCATTGCGAGATTCCTTGCAGGTACTGTCGACATTGGAGAATGGTAACCTCCTCCTCCTCCTCCTCCTCCTCCTGCTCCTCTTCGTCAAGGTCGGATTCGTCTGCGATCCCCGGTCCCGCGTGATCCCTTCTGCTCTCGGCATCGTCGTCCGAATGGGAGCCATCCAGCTCGCCGTTAGTACCTCCGCGGCCGACTTCGCCCCGGCCACGAAGCTGATTTCGCGGTTGATGCGGCTGCAGCCGTCGCGTCCGGTGCAGCCGTGCCGACCGGGCCGCCGCGTGCACGTGCAAAACGACGACGTCGTTGACGCCGTCTGACATGTCAGCTGTTCGTTGCGATTTGCAATTGTTCGCTTTCTTCCAGCTTCCAACGATGGCGCAGACGGCACATCGCTCGTTTATTCCCGCAGCCGTCTTCGTCGCCGGCATCTCGCTCTTGTCGCGGCCCGACCGCGATTCGTTCTTCCGCGCGATGCACGAAGCTGCAGAGTTCAACGGTGGATTCCTAGCGGGCCTTGCCTCCCGCCTCGCCTCCTGGATCTCCGTGCCGTGTGTGAGTCGGTCCCGATCGTTTTTGGAATCGGTGTTGGGGGGTGGCTCGATGTGAGTGAGGGAACCAACCGATCCCAGACCACTAACAACTCCCTCAACGCGTTTGCAGTTAACATGATCAAGTTCTACGACTACTGGTTGTTTTCGATCGTGTCCATCGAGCCGTCGTTCGGCAGAGCGCGACGGCTCTTCTTAGGGCTTTGGGGCAAGTGGCTGCCGCTGCCGACATTCGACGATGGAAACCACTGGCTTGCGCAACTCCAAGAGTGGGCGTCACCGAAATGCTCTCGATGCGTTCACGGTAACCCATTCTTTTCTATCGGCCTCACTCGCACCCTTGCATGTAGTGCTGAAACATCTATCTCATCAATCACAAAAGGCATCTGCATCGCTCCGGAAACCTGCCTCTGCACAAGCTCCCGCTACACTGGCCCCCACTGCAACCTCTACTCCCCACCCCCGGCCCCTTACGCCCCGCAAGACCCGCCCGCAGACTCGTTCTTCCCCCTCGCCCTCCCGCCCCTCGACTTTCCCGCCGCGCTCGCGCTCGCCGTCGTGGCCCTCCACCTCCTCTACCTCCTCCTCCGATACCGCTTCACCCGCACCCGGCTCGGGCAAACCCTCCTCCGCCAGTGCGAGCTCTCGCTCGACTCGACTCTGCGAAGAGGGAACCTGGCCGCGATGGTCGTCGCGCCGTGGGTGCACGCCGGCACCGTCGCCGCGGTCGGGAACGCGGCGGTTCTTTATGCCACGGCGCCGGGGCTGGTCGAGGACGTGTGGCGGTTGAGGGCGGGGGGTGGTGGTGGTGGCGAGTGGGAGGTCCTGGCGTTCTTGGTTGCCGCGGGCGTCGGCAGCGCGCTGGGGGTCCTGGCCGTCGAGGCGCTGAGCGGCGGGGGTTGGGGGGACCGGGGGCGCGGCGGGCCGCGGGTCGTCGGGGCCGGTGGCGTCCTGCGGGGCGGCGGCGCTGGGGGGCTCGACCGCGCCGGGTGGTGCGGCGCCGGAGGGATTATCGCTGCCGCGCGGGCGCTGTCCATGGTAGTTGCTGTCGGCGCAGGCTCGTTTGGGGGCGTTGGTGACGACGACGGGGCGGCGGTGTACGTGGACCCGTGGACGGGAGTGGGCGTGGTGTGGATGATGCCGACGCGCGGGCAGGCGGCGGCGATGCGGGACTACCTCGCGGTGCATCTGCTGATGGAGGGGTTGGTCCACGGTCTGGACGTGAGGGCGTTTGGCAGCTGGATGGGCGGTGTTGGCACCGCGTTCTTGTACCACTGGGCGCTCACTGGCGTTGCGTGGTGAGGCGCCGCTGCTTGGGCGATGGGTTGCCTTGTGTGAGTCTTTGGTAGCACTGTCGTGGTCGGGGGTCGATCTAAGGCCTATTCCTACCGGTCCTGCGGCGTCAATTTGATCACTTTCTATCTTTTTCTTTCGTACGAAATGGAAATAGAGAAGCCTCTGTGGAGCTTACAGCTGATAATATGAAGGAGAAGACTTTCGGAAGTGCCAAAAATCGCCGTGAGTTTACTAAGCTAAAGCCACGCTGGCTCCATGATGGCTGCAACGGTTCACGGTTACATATTAAAGCGAGGAGCATGTGTGGTGTGGGAGGCAATGAGCTAATTGCACGAGGCAACGGCATGACAACGACCGGTCCCTCCCGCCTGCTGCTGCGAAAGAAGAGAGAGGGAACTAAAAGGGATCAAAGCAGCGGCAAAACCTTGCAGCGCATTTTATTTAGAGTAAACAGGCGGACCCCCGCGGCGCAAAATTTGAAGGCCGGAGGGGCGATGTCGTTGGAATAAGGATGAACTTGTGGGGCGAAGCCGACAGAACGTTACCAGCCCAAATCTTCTGGGCTGCTTCACACATACAGCGGCAACGCAGGTGGGTGGGGGTTAAACTTTGGAATCTGGGGTTGCTCTTGGCGGAGAGGGGAAAGTGTGGGTTGATGATTGGAGTTTGGGGAGCAGACGAATCGGGATTGTAATGAACCGATCGGAACAGAGTAGTGTAGAAGGAAGGATGAAGGGGACGTAAATGGTAAAAGGGGGGTTACACAAAAATAGTGGAAAACTAAATCTCCCCCACCCATCACAAATACTAGCCAAACCCCACTTGCAAGATTAAGGGGATTCCCGACAATACTTCCTCGACTGGACTAAGGGGGAAAAAAAAGTAAAAAGAAAATGGGTGGCGCGAAATTACAACTCGAAAGCTGCTTTGAGCAAGCCGCCGCTGGCGGGATCGGCGCACCGATCGACCGGAACGTCCGGAGCGCCGTCCACCCACTGCTCCAGGGTCACATACGTCGTGTAAACGACCGCGACCGCGCCAAACAGCACGATGGCAATGTCCATAAACTTGACCCACGCGTTCTTTGCAATGTGGTAGTGGAAGAGCGCGGGGTAAATAAAGCTGAGCGGGATGCACGCGAGGCAACCGACGAGGCTGACGACCTTGTCGAGGTTGTTGGATCCAGACCACGCGACAAAACCAAGGAATGCGACGAGGACGGCGCGCATCAGGTTCTTTTGCCACTTGACGAGATTCGACTTTTTGCCGTCGAGGACACCAAAGACGGCGCTTTCGGTGATGCGGATCGACGGGTACACGCAGAGCGGGAAGGAGAGGAGGATGGCGATGGCGTAAAAGAACTGGAGGGAGAGCACGACGCCGGAGGATTTGGGCATGTTGAGGAACACGACGGTTTCGACTTTGGCGCCAAAGGTGAGGTAGCCGGTTGCGCCGATTCCGATAAAGATCACGCCCACAACCGCGATGACGAGGGTAAGAATCCAACCAAAATCCTCTGGGCGTTTCATCGACTCGGCAATCGGCAAGATGAGACAGATTCCCTCAAATGCAAACATGGCGGTGCCGACGAAAAGCGAAAAGGACTCGGCGTTGATCCAAACAATGTCGTGCGCGGGGCCGCGAGTCGCCAGAATCGTGAGGTCGTAATAGAAAATGTAGCCGAGGCCGAGTAAAATAAATACGTCAGCAACAAGCGAGGTAACGTGAAAGTGCTTGATGCGGCGGACCCAAGACAGAGGAATGTAGAGAACCAGTTGAACCACGATAAAGAACCAGTCTGGCAATATCCATTGGCAATTGGATACAATCATCGTCAAGTCGCGGAGGTTTTGTGCGACGAAAATATAGTAGGCACAGCAGAATCCTGCCTTCGATGCACAAACAAAGGGAATTCTTTGCTGATAAGTGGGATGATCGATTGCTCAGTTTGATTGAAAGGCAAACTTTACCTGCGAGATGGCAATGGAGGCTAGAACAAGTTGTCGAACTCCATTCCCGTAAAGCTTTTCTCCCAAGTCCCCAAATGACCCTCCCAGCTTTCTACTTGTCTCAACGAGAAGAAGCATGCAGTGGAGCGTGAGCCATCCAATAAGAACCATCAAGACAATAGAGAATCCCATTCCACCGTTCGCAAAGGCTTTCGGCAGAAACAAGACACCGGTGCCAACAAACGCCTTCATCAACATGAAGAAAACCTTCTTGCCAGACGTTCCCTGCACAGAATGAACGCTCGCAGAGTTGGATCTGTGCCTTCCTGACTGAGAGCTTCCAATAAGAGCCGTGTTTTCGTTCGGAGGCGATTCTCCGGGATCGCCCGCACCAGCACCGACTGGCACGCCGGGAAACTCGTCTCCGTAAACATCATCGTCGTCTTCGTCTTCTTCCGGAATGACATCGCCGCCATAGAAACCTACAAAAAATCACGATAATTAAAATTTTAGCTTTTTCGCGCGTTTAAAACGATTCTCTGTATTCTCACCGTAGAGGGCCAGAAAATCGATGAAGTTCCTTGTAACGTTGATAGGCTGGCGGCCCTCGGCAACGGCACGGTTCGTGACAAAGTGTCTTCGAAACACGCCCGGTTCCATCAAATGCGAAGCGCGGATGAGGTCAGGCGTTTGCCGGTGAGGGGCGGCCATCAGATCGGGCTCAGAGTTACGCCGGCGATGTTCGGCGCCTGACCGCTTCTCCTGCCATTGGTAAATGTCGTGTGTCACCGAGCCTGCGGGGGTGTTATCGGACGAGAGACAAACTGAGTCAACGCACGTGGTGGAAGCGCGATAAGGGGAAGGGACGTGATCCAAATGAGATCCCCGCGCTACCCACCTCCCACGAGCGAGTGAGCGACGGAGCCGAACGACCGCGGCGTGTTGGCACCAGACGCCGGCTCTCCGCGTCCGTTCGAAGAAGCGGCCTCGATCTCCTCGCGATTGACCAGGTGTTCCGCGATCACCCTCGCGACCTGCTGCTCAGACAGAGGATACAGAGTTGCCCCTGCCGCGACAGCAGCGTTGTACGACGATGAGAAGCCCGCGGTAGGACTCACGCTTCGGCCCAGCTGCATCGGACGGCGCGGTGGCGATCTGAACGAGGTGCTCGCGAGGCCATTTTGAGTGTCAGAGTCGGCATCGGACGCCGGTTTCCGCGGGCCAACGATCGCGCGTGGCGCAGAGGTCGAGTAGGCGAGAAGGCCGTCGCATCCGCGGATGGGAGAGGTGCCGAGCTGTTGCGAGCCGTTGTTGTTTAGCGCGCCGTAGCTTGCCTTTTTGCCAAGCGAGCGGGAGAAGGATGACCCCGTCGGCGTCGGCGGAGTCGGGGACGACAGCTGCCGCTGCGACTGCAGGGCGGGGCTCATCCGCCCTTGCGGGAAGAGCGCCCTCGCCTGGAAGGCCGGACTGGTGGCCCCAGCAACGACAGGGAAAGAGTTGAAAGAAGTAGAGGAGGAGGAGGAGGAGGAAGAGGCGGCGGCGGCGGACGAGGAGGAGGAGGAAGCCGCAGGGGCAGGCTTGCTTGTTGAGGGTGGCTGCAACGGCTGGACCGTGCCGCCAAAAGGGGGCGGCTTGGAGCTGCTGGTGCTGTCGTTGGCAGACACCATCTTTGGTGCACGCGGAGCAGTGAGAGAAGAGAGGGAGAGAGGCTGGGAGGGAGGGAGGGAGGGAGGGAGAGCAGAATCAGTCGATGGCGGGGCGGGGCTGAAGAACGACGGTGAGAGGGCACGAGTTGCAAAGAAGGCCGTCTTCTTCTGATGAGAGGGCGAAGAAGTGTGAAGGAATTGGTGGGCCGGGCTCGGCTGATCGGGGTCGGGCGACGCCAAACAAGCCTTGTTTTTCCTTTTTCTTTTGTTTTCCTTTTTTCCATCCTTGGACATCAGTCTTTTTACCGGTTTCCTTGCCCCTGTCTCTTGGTCTTTCCGTGCTCTGTCGCTCTCTTTTTCTCTCTCTCTCTCTCTCTCTCTCTCTCTCTCTCTCTCTCTCTCTCTCTCTCTCTCTCTCTCTCTCTCTCTCTCTCTCTCTCTCTCTCTCTCTCTCTCTCGTCTCCGCCAATCTCCGTCCCCAGCCACACCAAAACTCCAGAGGTTGAACCAGCTGGGTTTGAAGCTCGTTGGAGATCTAAAATCAGACCGTCGATCACTCCACCACATTGATTCTACCTTGGGAGACAAGAAAAATAAATAAAAATTTAAAAGTACATCATTAAGTCTCTTTGTTTGTGCAAAGCCAACAACCCTCGTTCAAACACTTCTGGACCAAAAGTCAAGCGCATCGTCGTCTGTTGCGAACAGATTTGGATGGACACACTCCAAAGCAACCGACCCGGCCCGTTTGCATCTCGTGGGGAGTCTCTCTTTGACCCAAACTCTTGCAGTCGTCTTGCGGTTTGCAAGCGAACAAACTGCAAGTCAAATTGTCTCAGACAATTTCAGAGGTGGGCTGGTTCTATTTCTTTTTCTTTCTTTTTTTTTTTTTTTTTTTTTGTTTATTTGGGGATTCCCTTTGGAGATG
This sequence comes from Zopfochytrium polystomum, assembly GCA_025765615.1. NCBI lineage: Eukaryota > Fungi > Chytridiomycota > Chytridiomycetes > Chytridiales > Chytridiaceae > Zopfochytrium > Zopfochytrium polystomum. The sequence continues at coordinate 273,744 of JAIVFJ010000001.1, read as the reverse complement.
ATACAGCGCCGCATCCGCCGTTTTGGAACACTCAATCTGCAAAATAGGAGCTGTGCTACGAAACAGAGAGGCGCAACGACGACGACTACCACGACATCAACCAGCCGCGTCAGTGCAACCAGACGGCGGGGGTTCCTCCCCCGTTCAACAAGAGAAACACCTTTCGGGCTTCTTGTGGGGTCCAATATCGAAGATGGGGACCCAGCTTGGGTGGGAAAAAGGTACGTTCTTTCTTCATATTTTTGTCATGACTGCACGGGTGGAATATTTGAACCGTTGCATCCAAGCACGCGAAACAATATAGAAGTCGTCGACACCCCAGAGTGGGTTCAACATAATACGCGTGGGGTGACAACAACAAGCGACGAAACAAACAAAAAAACAACACGTGTGCAGGAGAGCAGGAATTGAAATCTTAGCGGGCTCTTCAAAAAGAGTTGGTGTTGGGGCTCTTGCCTGGAGTGACAGCGTTAAAGGAAGGAATAATAGAAGGAAAAGGGGAAAGGGGGGTAGTGGATGCAGATTCGCCGTCGGGGGGAAAAGAAAGGAACGATAAACATGGAGAGGAACAGGCACTCTCTCGCAAGTACAAGCAGTAAAATGAAGAATATAAAAGGCGACACTTGTTTCGCACTTGGGAAATCGGCGATTTAATAAGGCTTACCTCCCACCAAGCCGCCACGTCACGCTTTTGCAGCGCCCGCAGCGGGAAGCAGCTTATACTGAAACACCGACAGCGCGTTCGATCCGCCGCACACTTCCGTCGCGTTCCCCTTGCACTTCATGGTGCAGCCGGCGCTCGTCACGTTTGTAAACGTGCTGGTACCGCTGCAGTAGCACTCCTGCGCGTATTCGAGGCCCATGAACAGGTAGTTTCCGTTGAACGCGCCGCCGGTGGAGAGACGCGAGTCGACCTTGTTCTGCTGGATGCAGATCGTCGCGCAGAGTTCGAGTGTCATCACTGGGTAGGTGGTCGAGTTCTGGAAGCCGCCGGCGAGTGTGCGCGCGTTGTTGACGTTGTCGGCGAGGCAGCCGATGTACGTCCAGTTGCCGACGGAAGGGGTCGGGGTGCCAGTAGCGGAGGACGTGGAGGAAGTGGAGGAGGTGGAGGAGGTTGTGCTGCTGGAGGAGGAGGACGACGAGGGGGGGGACGTTGAGGTTGATGGGCTGGTGGATGTAGGGGTGGTTGACGTGGTTGCTGAAGTGGTCGCCGTGGCCGTGGGTTGTGAGGCGCTGGAACTTTGCGTGGACGCGGTGGAGGGCGCTGGGGACGCAGAGCTTAGGCTGGAGCTTGTCAAAGTTGCAGTGGAGCTGGAGTTGGCTGCAGCAGCCTTTGGAGATGTCGAGGACGTGGATGCCAACGACGAAGTTGAGAGTGATGACGCCACTGACGACGCTGAGCTCGAAGATGACGATGTTGTCGACGAAACAGGTGGTAGCAATTTGTACTGGTACACGGACAGCGCATTTGATCCACCGCACACTTCGTTTGAGTTTCCTTTGCACTTCATGGTGCACCCCGTGCTAGCCACTTGCGTAAAGGAATTGATGCCACTGCAGTAGCACTCTTGAGAGTATTCGACGCCCAAGAAAAGGTAGTTGCCGTTGAACGCGCCTCCAGTAGACAGCCGCGAGTCCACTTTGTTCTGCTGAATGCAAATGGTCGCGCATAGCTCCACTGTCATGACTGGGTACGTCGTCGAGTTCTGGAAGCCACCTGCGAACGTCTTTGCGTTGTTGACATTGTCGGCAAGGCAGCCGACGTAGGACCAGTTCGCGATCGACGGAGTCGGGGAGCTGGAAGCAGATGAACTGGAAGGAGACGAGTTTGAAGCAACGGTCGAAGTGGTCGAAGTGCTGGTTGAAGAGGTCGATAAAGAGCTGGCAGTGCTTGTAGTGGTGAGGGAAAGGGTTGTACCGGTTGAGGTGGGGCTGGCGCTGTTGGAAGATGACGTTGATGTCGATGTTGATATTTGGCTTGAGGCAGAAGAGCTGGCTGTCGACGTCGTGCTACTCGCTGCGCTGGAAGAGTAGGGCGTGGATGACGCACTGGCAGCCGGGAGCAGCTTGCACTGGAACACTGACAGCGCATTGGAGCCTCCGCAAATCTCACCGGTGTTTCCTTTGCAGTTCATCGTGCACGCGGAGCTCGCGACTTGGGTGAAGGTACTTGTCCCACTGCAGTAGCATTCCTGCGCGTACTCAACCCCCATAAACAGGTAGTTCCCATTGAACGCGCCACCAGAGGAGAGACGCGAATCAACCTTGTTTTGCTGGATGCAGATCGCTGCACAGAGCTCGAGCGTCATCACTGGGTATGTAGTTGAGTTCTGGAAGCCGCCGGCCAACGTCTTTGCATTGTTCACGTTGTCGGCTAGGCAACCTAAATACGACCAGTTTGCAAGAGTTGGAGTCGGTGACGTTGATGTCGACGTGGAGGTGGACGTTGTCGTCGTCAAGGGCGTCGAGCTCGGCGATGTGCTCGTCGTTTGAGAGGACAAAGTTGTCGTGGAGGTTGGCACTGAGGAAGACAAAGCTGAAGAAGACGACGATGAAGACGCCGACGAAGAAGAAGATGAAGACGGCGAAGACGACGGCGAAGATGACGAAGACGACGAGGAGGATGACGTTGTAGCTGGCAGTAAATTGTACTGGTAAACCGACAACGCGTTTGAACCACCGCAGATCTCGTTCGCGTTGCCCTTGCATGTCATCGTACAAGCCGAGCTTGAAACTTGCGTAAACGACTTTGTCCCGCTACAGTAACATTCCTGAGAGTACTCGACCCCCAAGAACAAGTAATTGCCATAAAAGGAGCCGCCCGGCGAGAGCCGCGAGTCGACCTTGTTTTGCTGGATGCAAATCGTCGCGCAAAGCTCGAGTGTCATCACGACGCTCGTCGACGAGTTTTGGAAACCTCCGGCGAACGTTTTGGCGTTGTTGACATTGTCGGCGAGGCAGCCAAGAGAAGTCCAGTTCATGAGGCCCGGTGTCGGAGACGAAGTCGGCGAGGTTGATGAAGACGTGGCAGTCGAGGTTGAAGTTGCGGTGGCGGAAGTGGTGGGCGACGACGTCGCGGTCGACGTCGTTGGGGTTGCGGTCGCAGGATTCCAGAACACGTCCAGGGCGCTTGGCCCGCCACAGTTCTCCGTCTTGTCTCCATTGCACGCCGTCCTTGTCGAGTTGAGCGCGCAATTGCCGATAACAGGGGCCGTCGGTGCGGTCTTCCCCCCGTAACATTCGCCAAAGTACTCAAGTCCGCAAAACGAGTATCCCCCCGACTGACACAGCTTCAGACAAGTTTCCACTGTCATCGAATTAAACAAAGAGCCTGTGAGCACCGTGGAAAGAATATGCGGGTTCCCGAGGTCTTGGAAACAGTTGAGGTAGCTCCAAGCGGACAGGCTGCTGTCGATCGAATGCGGTGCGGTCGACGTGCCGAAAAAGTTGAAGACTTGGAGGCCAGACGTAGGGTCGTCGGTGTTGAGAATATACTCGGCGGTGCTCGTGAAATCGGGCACCGTCATTTGGATGAGCGGGGTAGTGAAAGTAACCTTATTGTATTCGATGAGTATGAGACATTGTTGAGGTGTTTTGACCACGCTTCTTACCGGAATCGTGACGTTCACGCCTGCGCCTAACTGTTGACCTTCAGTAATTGCGCTTCCTGGAGCAGTGATATTTCCAGATAGCGGTAATTTGCTCTTGGTAATGAGAAGCGGTGAGTCGCCGACGTTGCCAAGAATGACGTTCAAAGTTTGAGAACCCCAAGACGATTGCTTATTGAATGTAACGTCTTTTATAGCGTTAGGGATGTTTAACCGCAGGTCCGGGCCGGTTAACACGAAACTTACTGAGGCTGCTTGGATTGGCGGAATATGACCCGTCGGGATTCTGAACGTAGATTTTCAGCACAGGAGGTCCGTTGGAAATGCCGGTTATGGAGTATTTCTGCGAATCTACGGTGAGATTGCCAAACAAGAAGAAAAACGATTTGGAGACAGCCGAAGCACTCCTCGCACGGACCTGGAAACCTCCGGTTGAATTTATCGCAAATGTGTCCTGAAATGTTCCTTTTGCCGTCGCGTTGAAGACGACCGACACCACCCAGCTGCTCCCGGTCGGTAGAAGTTGGCCCACAACCGGCTGGTTGGAAACTGAAAATGGCGCTTTGGGGAGAGTGACAGAGGTCACTGTCAGATTTGCGGCTCCGTCGCTAGAGACAATGAGGGTAGTCGCTGAAGCTCCAGTCCCCAGCACAACTCCAGAGAACGTGAATGAACTCTGAGAGAAGGACAAGTGCGGGCCGTTCACTTGCCCGCTCGCATGAAGGGACGCCACGGCGAGGACCTGGACGTTCGCGCCAGTCGTGTAGTTTGTGTTCAGCGAAAGGGTTGCAGAGGAGGATGCCGTGGACAATGGTGCGTACGCAACATTGAAAGTGATCGTTTTGCCGGCGGGAACAACGACGGGAAGGCCTGGTTGTGTTGGCACGGAGAAGTTTGTGCTGGAAATAGAGAAGCCCGTCACTTGGACAGGCACTTGCGCCGTGAAAGTGACGGCCATGGTCTTGCTTGACCCGACGAAGACCGTCCCAAACTCAATGTTACTCGCAGTCAGTGGCGAGAAGGTCGGAGACCCAAAGATGAACAGGCGGCCGTCTGAAGAAGCAGCGTAGACTGTCGCGTTACCGATAGCGAGGTTCGCGAACTTGCGCGTCGGGTAGATTCCGGTCATAGTGTACTGAAAAAGAACATCGAGGCTTCCCGATGTGTTTGGCACTGCCCTCCACGCGGTCACTGTCCCCGAAAAGTCGAGTAGCCACACTATCCCACTTCCAGCAACCCCATTAAGAGAGGTGACTTGGGGTGAACCAACGCCGAGACCACCGCTGACCACCGCAGTTTGGGCAACTTGGGTGAATTGAGGGTTGCCAAAAGAGTCCTTGACAAATTTGAACACGAGCATGGGCTGGCCAACGGGAGTCACATAGACATAGCCACCTTCATTCGGGTATGAACCGGCCTGACTGTAGATTGCTGCTTTTGCGTTGACCTGAAAGAAAGGAGAAACTAATCATTAGGAGATTAATTGAGGCAAAACAGAAAAGAAAGCCTCCAACCTTGCTCAGGACTTTGTCCGATTGAGCATTGCCCATTTGAAACCCGCCGAGGTCTCCTGCATTCAAAAAGTACAATTCCCCGATCTTCCCACCAGCAACTCCAACGCTGGGCACCGAGTCTGTCGAAAAATATGATGGCAAGATGGACATTGAACCAGCACCAAAGTCCGAGTCGCCGCCATTGAGATTGCTGTAGTCGTACGGAGTGAAAAAGTCCTTCACTGAGAGAGTCTTGCTTGTCGGATCGACTGCGAGGCTAACAATAGCCATGCCCAGGACAGACGGTGGGGAGGAGCCGGGCGTTGGCGACGTGAGCGGCGACGCTTGTGAGTTCCCGGTCGCGACAAAAAGCCGACCCGCAGAGTTTGACGCGATACCGCATCCCGACATCCATATTCCAGCACCGCGCCTCAAGGGCCCAGCGGTGGACGTCCACGCAGTTGTAACGGCACCCGTCGCGGCGTTCACGCCAACAATCCAGCCGGTGTAGTTGTACTTGTCGCAGTGGCCACCAAACGCGGCGAACACAATACCATCTTGGAGGAGCAGCGCTGGGCGTTGCAGGATCTTTCCGCCCTCGAAGAAGATGTACGGATCGTTTTGAGACTGAGTTCCTTCAAGATCGATGGGGAAGTTTGGGCGTTCCGCGAGGGTTTTGACGTCGATCGCATGCATACGGTAGCGGCCGTTAAGATAGCCCGAGGAAGTCGGTGTTACATAAGTCTTGTTGTCGAAGGAAGAAAAAAGAAGGCGCTGGTTAGAGAGCAGCAAGTCATTCGTGGAAAGGTTTTTCTCACCTTTGTCATTAGGTATGCAGTGTCTGTGGAAGGATCGATGACAGGAGTGCTCGTGACACCGACCGTGCCCTCGACGTCTCCGCAGTCCGGGATGTCGACTGCGACGTTGAAAGGCACTTCCAAGTTGCGAGAGGCGAGCACGGTTCCGTTAAGCCCATCGACCGCGTAGACGTTGTTGAACTGCGTCGCGACAAGGACGATCTGGTTTGGGTAGGAGGGGTACGAGTATACAAGGGGCGTCGCAAAGGCTGGACCGGGAGTGCGACCTGCGACGTTGGGGAGAGTGATTTCGGAGCGAAGGCCGAACGCTTGGGATGCGACGACGCTGGGGTCGAGGTTGGCGGATGGGCTGACAACAAAAGGTCGTTGATTCAATTTTTGGTGTTTTTTATTTTTTGTGTTGTTTGGATTCGGAAATGAAAAGACAAAAACGGTCAATCGGTTAAATTATGCCGGAAGGGGGAGTTTCATTTCAGCCCAATGAGGAAAAAGTGGCAAAAACAAGATGAAAACCGAGACAAAAAACCGGAGTGGAGATGAATCGTGTTGATGATGATGATGAGACAACAACTCACAAGTATCCTGCGCGGTCTTTGGATCCCCTCTGCGTGGTGTAGTCGAAGGGAACGGCCGCCGACTGCGCAGGGGCAAAGAGGTAGCCTGCGGCCGCGACGAAGACGACGAGCAGCGCAAAGAGGCCATCAGACGGATGATGATGGGGTGGACGCGGAGATCCTCGGGATGGTTGCATCGGCGGCGCCATTCGTCCCTTGGGCAACGGTCGTCCCGGTTGGAGGTGTGCGCAGGATGCTCCGCGGACGGAGGGCAGGAAGGATGATGAGTGAGTGAGGTGGTGTCTGATGGAGCGGCGTTACTGCGATGCGATGCGATGCGATGCGACGGGGCGGATGGACCGTCGGTGGATGCCAGGTGGGCGGGAGCTAGTGGCCGGCCGGATTGGCAATCCAAATTGGCGCGGTCGGGCGGGCGGGCGGGTGCGCGGCTCTGAGATTTCTTTTTTTTTATTTTTTTTTGATTCGACTGAAATACACCCTCAATCGTTTGCTTCATTCAGCTTTCCTTCTTCTCTCCCTTTTTCTTTTTCCTTTCCTTTTTTTGTTTTAGTCGGGTGGGTGGCTCTCTCTCCCTTCATTTCCATTGGTGTTCGCGGTCTGTGGGTTTGTTTGTTGTTTGTCTGTTTTGGTGGCGGAGCGAAGGAAAATAAACAAAATACAGTAGAAAATAAAGCCAAACAAAGAAAGAAAGAAACAATCAAACAGAGACAGAGACAGGGAGCGCGGAACGACCGGAACAACAGTTTGGCCCGCGGCCCTCACTCCACAACACGCGGAGTAGCAGGGGAGAAGCATTTTGTTCCTCGACGGCAAAAGCATGCAAGATTTTTCTTTTTTTTTCTTCTTTTTTTCTTCCAGGCAGAGGGCAACCCGCCAAGAGTGTCAAAGGCTCAATCGATCACATATTTGGAAATACAGTTAGGTCAGTTCAACTACGCGCACAACGGCAGACACAATCGGACACACGCAATACACTCAAAAAGATGCTTGCTTTCACTCACTCAGAGTCAATTCTTTATTTACATGAAAGGCTGATATTTAAACAAAAGATGGAAAAAAAAAAGGGGTGGTGGGCAGCACCAAAACAAGTGGGAGGCATAATGCACAAGAACTCGGTCGCTGAACATGCTTAAACGTGCTGTAACATGTGCGTCTCTTGCCAAACTTGCAGTGAGCTCCGTTCCGATGGGGGCTGTACGACGCGAGCTCGTTGCTTGTAGTAGTCACGTTTCTGATTCTCGCAATTTGCTCGGCCATATCCGGCAGAACCCAGGTTCGTCCAAAGTGGGGCTTGTAGGGTACACAAGCAGGTCGCGAATTGTCGGGAGAGGGAGGGCGAAGAGGATGTTGGGTTGCTGTTCGAGTTTCTCAGTCTCACGAGGCACCAGATCTCTGTCGGCCATCGCAGAAAAAGACTATTGCTTTGTCGATCTCTTGCGACTCTCAGATGTGAGACGGCGATCGGGACGGAGTGAATGTGGCGAGAATCTTGTTATATACTGGGTTGCCTCTATATCGGCACTGTGGTACTTATTTCTTGCTTACCTGATCATTTTTAAGGCCACGTAGTCGATTGGTAAGGCTCCTATGTAAGCGCACGCACGGAAGCCTCCAGGCTACAGGTTTAAATCCGGCCGCGACGACTTATCGATTTCGCCGTGGGAATACCTTCGTTCCCGTCATTCCCGTTTTGGCGCGGATCAGCGAGACAATGCCAGTGCGACTCCGATTCACATTGAAGGAAAACTCAACCGCCCGTCCGCCTTCTTCGGTGACGGCGCACTCGTATTTGCGCTGGGCTGCGTTGACTTCGTTTCTTATTCGGTGTTTGAATCTCGGGGTTTGTCAGCCAACCACAGCATCTTTTTTAATTCTTTCCAAATAAGTAAAGCTCCACCGATTGTCTCTCCCCCCCCAAGCCGTTGCCGAGGCCGGCGGCTGTGTATCCGAGAGATCCGAGAGCCGTCTTTCAGGGGCAAACGATGTCCACATGAAAGCCTGCTCCGGTCCCGCCGCCCAAAGAAGATTCCTTCCCTCTCGTGTTCACCATCCCTTCACAAGCATCGCAGCAAAACCCGCCGTCCAATCTCGCTTTGTGCACGATGTCGTCCATTCAATCTCGATGGAGGCTCCAAGCAACGACGAAAAACTAGTTCCTGAGTACTACTTCCACACAGGGGTTCACCCTTAAAGTCTCGGAATCCAAAGATCCCGTCTGCAAGTGCGCACCACACATCTCTCATCAACCTTGTCGGACATTCCCTTTGTTTTGATGATTCATTCTGCGATGTGTGCACATTATAGCTTCCTTCATTCGCTTCATGCCACCTACTTAGCTTTCGCTTTCTTACAGTTCATCACACAAGCTCAGTGCGATCTCAAAGAGTCTCCCACCACTCCACGACGTCCAATCTCCCATTCTCCCGAGCGTCATCCACAAGAATCTGCTTCCCTCCTGCATCATTCAAAACCTGCTGGACAAAGTCCGTGCCCGAAGAATCCTTCCACCAGTCCAACACCTTCGTGTCTCGAGCGCTCAAGAGCACTGTCGCGTCGCACCGAAGCTCCAAACCGCTGTCCTTCCACCACTGCAACGTTTCAGTGCAGCCATGCGAGGTCGCCCAATGGAATGCGTTTTCAGAGTTCTTGATCTGCAGCCCGCTTTCGCGAAACCAATTCAGCGTTTCTAGTCCCCAGGCGGAGCAGCTCGCGTAATCCAGCGCCTTTTCAGAGTATCGCATCTCCAGACTGCTCTCTTTCCACCAGCGAAGGGATTCTCGTGGCACTCTTTTGCACGCATTGTCGATCCCAGCCTCGGTGTACTCTATGGGTAGCCCGCTGTTTTTCCAAAACTCTAGCGCCGAAGTGCTTCCAAACTCGGTGGCCAAATCCACGCCGTTCTCAAACTTCAACTCTAGCCCGCTCTCGTTAATCCACCAATTGAGCAGGTACGTGTCGTCGCGTTCCATCGCCTTGTCCACCGCCTTTGCCGTGTACTTCATGGGAATACCGCTGGCCCTCCACTTTTCCAGGTACCCAACCGCGCTGTTGCAAAGGAACGCACTGTAGTCGATCGTGTCGGCCGTGTACAACCTGTCCAGTTGATCCGGCGGCAAACTTTGCTGGAACACCTGCAGCATCTCAAAGTGTGCTTTCAGCCTATCGTCGACTCCCAATCCGCGCAAGCTGACTCTGTCCAGCAAAGCGGCAGGCGGCCGCAGATCGCAGAGGGCGTCGACCTGGAGCGTGTGCAGCCGGCAGAGCGTTGCACAGAGAAAGCGGGAGCGCGGGTCGGGGAGGCGGTGGCAGATCTCTGTCGCGAGGCCCGAGGAAAGGATGCGTGCAAAGGCAGAGTCCATGGCTTTCGATGGGGCATCACTTCTTTGGGCGGCGAGATGGAGGATCGGGGCGGCCTGCAGCGACGGGTGCGGTCGTTGCCATGAAAGGTGTCACCTCTGCAGACAAGGACGCTATCACGGTCTCTGATTGTTTTCAAAGGTGCATCAGGAGAGCCAACTGAACGTGCATTGAAGTCGGAGTTGAGTGAAAGGGGTTTTGATCCGCCCTCACTGCAATCGTCTCCGACCGCCGCAATCACCGGGCGCAACCATCTCCGAATACTGTTGCATGGCGGTCGCTCGCACCGGCGCGGAAGAATCAACGCGGCCAGATGGCATCCTAAATGACACCTTTGCGCCCACTGCTCGACGACAACGGCGTGGCCCTCACCGATCTCCTCGGCACTCTGCATTCTCAAGCCTCTTGTCATGTGAAGACATGGATACGACCACTAGACTTCAACAGCACTGCCCGCCCAGTCCTCTTCAGTCTCTAACCTCTATTGGATTCGCACAGATACGAACAGGCCGCTCCTCGTTGGGCAGGCGCCATCGCCGCCATTGCAGCCTGCTGCCCGACGCTAGGCTCTTTTGACGGCCAGATTGCCAGCGTTTTCGCTGCGAACCTGGACGCCTTTCGAACATTCAACCCCCCTGTCAGCCAGCGAATGTTGCAGTCGGGGTCATTCAGTCAGTCAGTCAGGGGTCCGCAAGCCGTCCGTGCTCCATTGGAAAATTGTTGCAATAACAAGCGGCGGCGCTCAAATGAGAGCGCGAGTCCGCGTGCGAGCGAAGTGAGGGAGTGAACAAGTGAGTGAGTGAGTGCGTGCGAGAGAAGAATCGTGTGTGTGTGTGTGTGTGTGTGTGTGTGTGTGTGTGTGTGTTTGCATTGGGAGGAACACCACTCGTTTCGCTCGGAGCACAGCGCGGAAAAACGATCGCGCGCCCCCCCGCACGCCTCGTAAACCTCGTAAACCGCCCCGTAAAGGCGTAAACCCCCTACCCCCCACAGCCAGTTTATCCCTCATATTTCCATTGATGTGCTTTTTGTTTCCGCGGGCTGTCGCCTCCGGCGCGCAAAGGCGAGATCGGGCGGGCCCAAGCTTTTTCTTTTCCCTTTTTTTTTTTTTGCATGAGCAAAACAAACAGCGCGGGGGTAGCGGAATCCGACCGACGGAAGGGGATCCGTTGTCTGGCGGCGCGCCCGAACGCATACAATCGGAGTTGGACGGCTGTCCGTCTTCTATTCATTGCTCTGACGGGATTATTTCAACGCGGAATTGTTCCAAACATTAAATATAAAAATCAACAATGCAACGACGCGCGCACGCAATGCACCAAACAAAACAAGCATTCAAAATCACAAACAAACAAGCAAACAAGCAGCGAGCGGTTTGTGTCTGTGTGGCTGGCTCCACGACAGTTTCTTCTCCTTTTAGCAAGGCGCGGCAGCTCTGTGTGCAATCCGCGAAGAATGGCTTCTGTTCTGTTGTCTGCTTCCGCGTTTGGTCAAATGTAATGCGGCCGGAATGACAGACAACGCTTATTATTTTTGTTAGTTTATTTTTGTTAGTTTATTTTTATTTTTATTTTTATTTTTATTTTTATTTTTATTTTTAGGGCTTTCCCCGTGCGGGAGATTTGTGCTGATCATCCACTACCCGGATCTCGGGGTTTGTGGGGTTACGTGGCCGGCTCCCGCAAACTGACAAACAGAGAGAGAGAGAGACGACAGAGAGAGAGGGAGAGAGAGAGAGACACACAGAAAACACGCGCACCGTTGCGCATTTTCCCCCTTTCGACTTCTAACACGGGAAGGCGATTGTGGAAACAAAGAAATAGAGGACGACCGAGCACAGAGAGGATTCCAGCTCCCTGCCCAAAAAAAAAAAAAAACACGGAATGGCCTTGAGACCGCCGACCCCAGGCCCGGGAAGACCGTCGACGTCGACGTTGCTCTCCGTCCCCTCGCTTCCGCCTCACCGACCCACCACTGCTCTCTCTGAGCACACGCTGCACACCGGCGACCGCAGCGACACGCCCACACCGCGTCTGTCCGAGGGCGAGCTCGACGATGCGTTCAGGATGCGAAGCGACCTCCGCGCGGGCGCCGCCGGCCTCCACCCGCCGCCGTCGTCGCCGCCGCCGCCAAAGCGAGTCAGCACGGAAACCGTCGCCACGCGCGTGGCGGCTGACAAGGCCGCTGGCGCTCCCGCAACGCTCGCCGCCGCGCACATCGGCGGCACCGCTCCCAACCCCGAGGACACTGCCCCGTGGTGGTCGTTTGTCGCATTGACGTGGCTCAACCCGTTCATGAAAAAGGCGTCGCGCTCGCCCGTTCAGTTCGAGGACCTTTTCAAGCTCCGAGCACACTTCCAGGCCGCCAACGTCCGAAAAAGGGTAGAAGAGTACTTGAACAGGGTGGATTATGCCTCTCTTGGCAGCGACGAGGAGTCGCGCCAGAAAGCGTTTGCTCGGCGTCTGTTCCGGTCAACCTTTTATGTCTTTCCGCGTCTTTCGTGAGTAACAAATTTTTGCAGTGAACTCGCAAACTGAATCCATCGGATGTCTGTCTCGTCTTCTTTCCCAGAATCCTTTCGCTCGTGCTTCACGGATTATCTTCGTCAGCGAACCTTTCTTCCCAGATCCTCCTGCTCGTGTTCTTGTCTTTCTTGAAGGATCCCAACCCGGCGTATCTCGGTTACCTCTACTGCTTAGCCTTGTTTGTGGCCCAATTCTCAACCGCTTTAGGGTCAGTCAATTTGTTTCTCTACAAACTTTGCCTCTTGCTCAATGTTTCGCATTCATTTTATAGGTGGAATCTGTCCCAGTACATTCAGCGGAACATCGCTTTGAGCATCAAGACCGCCTTCATCTCCCTTACCTATAACAAGGCAATCCGAATGTCGCCCATGGCACGACAAGAGTACTCTAACGGCAGGATTATGAATTTAGTCGCGTCTGACTGCTCGAACCTCGAGGTAATCGGAATCACTTCATTTTGCTTGTCCAAGCTTCTACTTACTCGGCCAACAACTGCAGAATTTCTTCACGTACATGAACGATATTTTCATCATCCCCGTTGAAGCGACTGCGCAAAGTATCCTCCTTATTGTCAACATGAAAGCATCCGGCGCCATTGGTATGTCATTCGAATACTTTCACCTTATGTTCTGACGATTAAACCCGATAGGTCTTGCTTTTATGCTGTTGGTAATTGGAGTGAATGCGGTGTTCACACGAACTGCGTTAAAGTATGAGCAAAAAGCACTTTCAGCAACAGACCATCGCGTCAAGCTTACCTCGGACATTCTCTCTGGAATCAAAATAATCAAGTGCTTCGCTTGGGAGGATGCTCTGCAAAAGCAAATCAACAGTTTGCGCGAAAAAGAACTGTTGCCGCAGCTTTCCCTCCGTCTCATCAATGCAACCTTCTCCACCACGATCACGCTCACTGCCGTATTCACAAACGTGATCATTTTCGGCTGCTACTACGCGCTCGGAAACCGCATGGACTCGGCGATCGTTTTTTCCACCATCAGCATCTTGAGTCAGCTCCGTCTTCAAATTGCGCTCGCCCCTCAGGTGGTGTCCATGTACTGGTCAGCGAAAGTGTCTATTCAGCGGCTGACAGCATTCCTCACTGTTGAAGATGCGGATTCGCTTCCTTCGATACACCCTGCCTCCGACGGGGGTGAGTTTGCGGTGGTAATCTCCGACGGGTCATTCATTTGGCCTGAAGCACCTTCGACATCGCACGCTGAAAAAAGGCGTGGTGCCAGCGATGAGACAGCCAACCATTGGCGGTCAAAACGAAGGGGAAAGAAGGGTCCCACGTATCCACCTCGCAGCGCTCAGTTGCGCCGAGGCGACAGAAGCTCTTCAAGGCAGTACGAAAGCGGGGCCTCCACCGTCCGGGCACCATCGACCATCTCCTCCTACGAGAAGCAGCCGCTCTTTAGAAATTTGGAGCTCACGGTTAAAAAGGGATCGCTCACCGTCGTTGTTGGCAGCGTCGGAGCCGGAAAATCCAGCCTGCTTCACAGCATCATTGGAGACATGAAGCGACTGAGCGGCCGTGTGGATGTAAGTCGTTTCAGAACGGCTGCGTGCCGTTTGTTGTTTCTCACCAGCCAACACCATATCTGGTGAAATACCACATAGATCAACGGCAGGATCGCACTCAGCACTCAGTCGCCGTGGTTGCAAAACGCCACGGTCAAGGACAATATCCTCTTTGGACGGCCTTACGATGAGGGATTCTACAAGACCGTTATTCAAGCTTGCTCTCTCACTACCGATCTCATGCTGCTCGCGAATGGGGACATGACCGAGATCGGGGAAAGAGGCGTTACCCTTTCAGGAGGCCAAGCCGCGAGAGTAAATTTGGCGCGCGCGGTCTACTCAGACGCTGATATTATTCTTCTTGATGACCCCCTCGCCGCAGTCGACGCTCACGTGGGACGAGCAATTCTTGAGGACTGCATTCTCGGCTTGTGCAAAGATAAAACGGTGGTTCTCGTCACCCACCACGTGCATGTGACAAGTTGTGCCGACACTGTCATTCTTGTAGAGCACGGTGAAATTGTCGAGGAAGGCACATTCACGCAGCTGATGAACGACGGCAAAAATTTTGCCTCGCTTATGGCAGAGTACGGTGGTTCCGCCAAGGACAGTGATGGGAAAACCAACTCCAAACTGCTCGAACGAACAGAGCAGGGTTTGCCAGACACGAACGGTGACGATTCCAATGACGCTCAGAAGCTTCTTGCGGAAGAGGAGCGGATGAGCGGCGGCGTATCTTTCAAGTACTATCTTGCTTACTTTCGAAAAGCGGGCGGCATGTTTCTTGTATCCTGTCTGATTCTGGTTCGTAGGCCCGCGCTTCACGTTCATCCGCTGACTGGCATTTTTTCAAGTTGACCATGACCTGGCAAGCTCAAAAAGTGTTGGCAGACCTTTGGCTGACGTTCTGGGTGGAGTACAGATTTCCGAGGTGGAGCGATAAAGCGTACATAATCGGCTTGTTTCTTCTCGCGGTCCTACAAGCCGCCGTCATGGTCTCCGGCACATTTGCTTTCGCTTTCGCTGGAATGCGGGCTAGTCGTCGCATGCACGCCGCCGCTTTGGCGTCTGTGATGAATGCGCCCATGTCCTTTTTCGAAACCAACCCGTTAGGTCGAATCATTTCTCGCTTCTCCAAGGATCTCGCCGACACAGACCGCCAGCTTCCTCGAGTGCTGCAGACCGTGCTTGAACAGTGTCTTGGAATCCTCGGGACGTTTGTACTGATTGGGTACGCGGTGCCTTGGGTTTTGCTGTTGGCCATCCCGCTGCTCCCCCTCTTTCTGTTTTTCTTGCGGCTCTTCCGATCGACGATGAGAGAGCTCAAGCGGGTCGAGTCCATCGCACGGTCACCGCTCTACTCTCAGATCAGCGAAACATTGACCGGGCTCTCCACAATCCGGGCGTATGACGCATCCGACCGCTTCAGAATGATTCAAGAGCAGCTGCAAGATATTGCGAACCAGCCTACGTACATCAAAAACACGGTCGATAGCTGGATGAGCATCCGTGCCGAAGGGACGATGGCGATCATTATCGGCTCCGTCGCGACAGTCGGCTACGCGACAAAAGTGGACTCTTCCTTTCTGGGTCTCGCTGTGGGCTACGCACTGTCTCTTACGATTTACATCAACTTCATGCTCCGAGAATTTGCTGACCTCGAGTCCCGCATGAACTGCATCGAGCGACTGCACCACTACACGGCTGGGATACCGCAGGAAGCAGCCGCGTTCGCCGAGGGATCGGGGTATCAGGGGGCAGCGCCTGCCATCCGCGGAAACGCTCAACGATCCGGGCACGACGAACGCGCACCAGATAACTGGCCATCCAAAGGAGCGATTCGCTTCGACCGCCTCACGCTGCGATACCGCCCCGAGTTGCCACCGGTATTGCAGGAATTGTCGTTTTCATTCAATGGCGGAGAGCGTGTCGGGGTTGTTGGACGGACGGGCGCGGGCAAATCAAGCTTGATTGTCGCGCTGTTCAGGTTGGTTGAGTTCAACAAGGGCGTGGATGAGGCTGCGGGAACTATTTGGATCGACGATGTGGATATCAGCAAGCTTGGGCTGAGGGAACTGAGACGCAGCATCTCCATCATTCCGCAGTCGCCGGTTTTGTTTGGTGAGTTTGGGTCGAATCGCATCTTCTTTTGTTTTCCAGGCGAAATGGTTCTAACGTTTCGTGATCGTGCACAGACGGGACGATCCGGTCCAACCTGGACCCAACAGGCTCGCACACCGACGGCGAGCTGTGGTCCGTCCTGGAAAGATGCGCTCTCAAGGACTTCATATCCGCCCAGGACGGCAAGCTGGACGCCCTCGTCACCGAAGAGGGCGACAACCTCTCGGTGGGGCAGCGCCAGCTGCTTTGCCTCGGTCGAGCCATGCTGCGGCCCAACTCGATCCTGGTCATTGACGAAGCGACCGCGTCAGTGGACTTGGAGACGGACCACCGCATTCAGAAAATCTTGCGCGAAGACTTTCGCGGGCGCACCATTGTGTGCATTGCGCACCGGCTGAATACGTTGGTCGACTACGATCGAATCTTGGTGCTGGACAAGGGGAAGGTGCTCGAGGTTCGTTTTGTCTCTCTTTTCTTATTTTTTTTTTTTTTTTTTTTTTTTTTTTTTTTTTTTGTAGTCTGGCCTGCCGATGAGGAGAGCGTTCTTAACCTGTGACCTGTTATTTTGTTCAGTTCGACTCGCCTCGCGCCCTTGCTAGCCAGCCAACTTCTGCATTTTCGTCTTTGATTGATGGAACAGGGCCTACAAATGCCGCTGTTCTGCGGGGCCTAATTATGGCATCCCAGTAGAGGGGGCGAATTTATCGGATAAGTTTGGTACTGCCGATGGATTACGGACGTTCGAAGCGACCCACTTTTTGGTCCTGAACTGGACATCTCAGTGAATTCAACCATAATAACAATAGAATAAGAATGAAAAGGAGCCGCCCAGTCGTACTGCCCGAAGAAGGTCGGGTTTCGCGACAGGGCGTCGGTGTGTCCAATTTGCATGAAACTGGAACAAGCAGTTTATTGTTGTGCGAACTATTACTTGGACAGTAGTGCAATTCGTTAATACGTAACGGCCAGCCAGTGAGGATTGTGTCGCATTACAGCAAAGGGACTAAGATTCATAATAATATAAATTTGCCGACTGGAAGTCTTCGTTTTCCATTTCTCGGTTATCCTGCAGACCTAGCGAGTTGGACTGCGGGTGGCAAATGATTCTCCAAATGCCGCGGATCTCCTTCTCGGCTTCTTGGTCAAGTCTCGTGAAGTTTCGTTATTCGTAAGTGGGCCATTACCGCCAAGCTTCATTAGAATCCTTGTTATCGGTGCAAGAATGATCCCTGCTGCTGCCAGTGTTTCCATTTTCAGTTCGATGGATGATGCCCACATATATCATTCATGACATCGAGCTGATCCATATGCCACTTGAGAAAGCCAAGAGCCTGTGATCGGGTGAATAAGATGTGCTTGAAGCATACGCTATTCGATTCGCGGGCAATCCAGTAAAAACTCCAAGACTCTTGAAGCTCCGTTAAAACGGAAATCTCAGGCAAGCTTGAATTCGTATTTGCCCCAAGCAGCTGAGCATGAGCCTTGTATGTATACTTTGTCACCAGAGCATTTGGCTTCATTACTTCAAGAACCACCCGATACATGGACAAGTGGACCCTTTCCGTATGTGACGGCAACTTTGCTGTTCCTATCGTTATCAGTTCCTTGGATTTCCATTTTCAATTGCAAAACCTGGGAACGAACGACCCGGAAGAATTCTGACTGCAACAACGTCAAGTGCGCCTGCTGTGCTCCGCCTTCAACCATGTTTCGAGATAGCGCACATAGACAATTCTGTTCTCCTCACTATTTTCATCGCCATCCAACCACTGGAAAGGTGAGGTAAAGAAGTAAACACAGAAAAGTCTGCTGTGCTTGGAACCATGTCGATGATGAGATATCGTAAATAGGCAGCTCAAGACCTTCTGCTCAGCACCGTGGTCCGCAACTTTCTTCTGTAGGCCAATGAGAGTTGCCTGCAGTTGGGTCACGAGCAGATGCAGTTGCTGCTGCAGCTCCTGCTCTGGGTCCGGATTGTTGCCGTTGTCCTTTGTCCGTTCGTGAGACATGTCCAAAAAAAATTCCAAAAAAATTCTCTGGGCTGGGCGTTCAAGTTGCCCGTCCTCGCAAGGTCCAAGCGTCTCCCATCGACCAGCTCGTGGATTGATTGTTGCTGGAGATGTCGCCAGCTGGGAGACCAGCAGCATTTTTTTGTCGTCTCGATCTAAGAATGTCGGTGTGGCGATGGCACGCATCCTGCCCTCTTGTTCGGTGACAAGCTGGGCGGTTCCTAGCAGTTGGACACCGCGGACGGGATTGCGTTATGCGAGCGAGATCTGGACGCCGCACAAACTGAATCCATCAACGCCAGGAGGACGCAAGTCAGCCCAGCCTGAAGCGACCCTTCTTGAAATCCAACCGCCGATTTCTGCGCTGTGCATTTATTTTGCTGGTACAGCTCGAATGGACCTGGGCTACATAACTGACAAGATTGTTGTGGAGCTGCGGCAAACTTTTTTTTCACATTCCAGTTGCATCTGCCAGAGAACCAGTATCAGCGTCTGCAGCACCGCAGCTGCGCCAAAGCCGATGTTGCGGGGTCCTGGGGCGTCGTAAACTGGCTGAACTGGCACGCGACGGCGTTGGTGACAATTTCCATCGAAACTTAGTCTGGCCTCAAACACGTAGGCTGCTGATACTGTTTCGGACCATGCCCTGGTCTGCGGCCGACAAAACTGTCCCATCTCGCAAGGCTCTTCGGTGAAAATTCGTCGTTCGTCACGTCGGTCTTTGCAGGCTCCATGCGCAGTGGATGAGCCTGTAATCAGTCTCGGGTGGGAGACCTCTATTTCGCGCGCGAAGCTTGGTGCGGTTCTATTGCTTGGCTTGACCTCGAATATACGTTCGGGCCTGTGGGACTGCAGTTCGGATCTTCGCGTGGCCGATATTATACACCGCGAAGTAAGTGCCACAGCCCATCGAGCAAGTATGTCCCCCTGCTGCAGTGATTAGCTTTCTTCTTGCCCGTCTCTTTCTAGCAGTGAGACGGTACGATGGGCGGAGGTTTGTGAGTGGGTTTATGTGTTTGGGTGTGTGTGTATGGAAGGAGATGGGAGAGAAAGAGAGAGATAGCAATTACTGAGTCCTTCCCCAACGGGGAAGCTTATTGATACCGCTGTGTTTGAGTTCAAACAGAACCTATCGAAGCAGAGTGTGGTAGTACCTTTGGCTTTTGGCTCTCATTTATCCCTCTTACCGTGAAGATCGGGGAGACTTGCGCGCGTTCGGCTGTGCTGATCGAACGCTTACTCCACCTTGAAAGGACAAATGAAGGCGAAGGGAAATCTGAACCAGGCACACAGCTTTTTTCTTTTTTTTCCCCCAATTTTCTTCGATGCTTCGGAGTGGCAGGCAACAGGGTTGGAAAAAATGTGAATAGCTAACCCTGTTTATTTGACAGATCAACTCCCCACTACCCCCGCCATTCGTTCGACACTCCCCCACCTAGAATTGCAAGAACTGCGCAAACACGCAGAAAGAACAGTTAGAACAGCATCCAGGATTTTTGCGGTGCAATGGGTAAACTCAAACGATGAAGAAAACAAGAAAGAAAAAAAGCTCACCGTCTCCGCAACAATACGCGCCCTCGCGTTGATGCTGAGCTTGATTTCGCTGATTTCCTTGTCGACCTCCTCCATAAACTGAATGATGAAGTCGACGAGCTTGTGCTTGAACATTTGCTCGGTGTGGAAGTTTGTGATGAGGAAGCTGATGTCGTAGCCCTGTTGTGTGGTTTTGTTTTTTTCGGACGAAAAGTTATGTGCGCGTTCGATGAGGCCGATGGTTAGAAAGAAACGCGTTTGGAAAAAAAAAAGTAGTTTCGCCTTGCTGCACTTAATCCTCCCTGTCGGTCCTCCTCGGCCATTCCGCGAAGCCCGGATGAGTTCACCTTAAAAACATCTTCTCGCACCAGCGCCGCCGCACTCTCCAAGAAATCTCCAGCATCCCCGATCCCTCGCACTCTCGCCTAACTGGTCGATATTCCTCACCTGAATCGGCTTCCTCCTCAAAATGACAAAGTTCTCTGCCCTAATCATCAAAAACCTCGTAAACTTGTGCGCAAGGATCCGCTCCAGGTCGTCGGCCTGCTTGATCTTGATGCTGACGCGCACCGCGTTGATCGACGGCTCGATCAGGACCTGCTCGTTCTCGTTGCGCGAGATCAGGACCGGCGTGAGGAGCGCTTCTTTGGTTTGCCTGCAGAGACGTTGGGGATGTAGGGATGTACGCGAAGGGGAGATTGGTTAGCAAGGGTGGAATCTGCAAGTGATTTTTGGACGCCACAGCCAGACCTTGCCTCGACCTCTGGCTTGTTGTGGCGCTCGACGACCTGCGACGCAAAGTTTTCCAGGCAGATTGCGGCCGTGAGGGTCGATCGGACCGCGGCGAGGTACGGGCGGAGGGTGTTTGACTACGCGAGTGGGAGCGCGCACGCCGAGGGGAATGCGATAGAAGGGGGGAAAATGGGGCGGAGCGATCGCGTGTTAGCCGGTGATGAATGAGTGCGTCGCGCGATGCGCAGGTGCCACCGAGAACGACCCACCATTTTGCTTGTTGACTCTCGTCTTAATTTTTTTTTTTTTTTGAGCTGGCTATCATGTTTGTACTGCTGATGTACCTTCAAGGCAGGTTACATTCAAGTGAACGCTCCGTGCGCACGCACACTTCAAGAGGTGTAATCAAGCGCGTTCTCTCAAAACAGAACTAATCCGGAGCTGCGCCTTACCACAGCTGCACGGACAACTCCTGCGCGGTTGCAAACGCGGAAGGAGGAATAAGCGCGTCTGAAGCCGTGCAAACGAACGGAAAGAGTAGCGGGTTAAATGCACTGGGAAGAGTCGGTGGGGATCCATCGCACGGCTCCGCGAACGTCTTGCGTCAGCGCCCCACTGCGCCACTGGGAGAAAGCTTCCAAGAAGTGGACCGCGATGTCCACCGATGTGGAGCCTTTCTTGCAACGGCGGCGGCAGTCGGGCGGCGCTGGTTGGCTTATGGGGCGTGAACGACAAGCACAAGTGGTCCTTCTTTCACAGTATTTAAATGCTTAAAAACACCACTTTTGAAGGAGAAAAAAAAAAAAAAAAAAAAAAAAAAAAAAAAAAAGAAAGAAAGAAACATCGCCACCACCCGCCTCTGCGCATGTCTTCCTCGCACGAAGAGTCGACGAGGCCCTTGCTCCCCGCCGGCGCCGGCCATTACGACGATGACGGCCACTCCACGCTGGTCCCGCCAAGCGGCGCCACGTCGTCCCTCTCGTCCTTCTACGAGGGCACCCTGCGCCCGTACCTGGTCGACGCCCCGCGGGACCTGTACCTGACCCACGTCCACCCGCGCCTGCCCCACACGCTGCGCGACGAGCACAACCCGGCCCCGCGCCGCTGGCTGGCCGCCGCCCTGCTCTTCCTGCTGGGCTTCGTCCTCGGCCTCGCCCTCCCCAACACCTCGCCCGTCCCGCCGCTCGGATCTCTCGTCGACCCGGCCGCCGTCCACGCGCACCTCTCCGCCCTCGACGCGATCGCCCACAACTCGCCCGCCGGAAACAGGGCCGTCGGATACGAAGGATACGACCGATCCGTTGACCATGTCGTCGCGGCCATCCTCGCCGACAACTCGGTCACCTGTGTCCCCACCATCCAGGCATTTGACGTCCCGCTGTTTGTCCGAAAACCCGCCGCCCCGGCTATCGTCCTCAAGCAGACCGCCCCCTTCCTCCTCGAGTTTGACTCGGCCGTCGAAGTCATCTACCACGTCGGCGGCGCCGCCCGCGTCACGAACGGCATCGTCCAGCTCTTGAAGAACCCATGCTCCAGCGACGAGTGGCTCTGGTTCCCCAAGGGCGGCGTCGCCGTCTTTTGGTACCGGTGCCCACTCGACGTCGCTCTCAAGCTCGCAAAGTCTGCAAATGCCGGCGCTGTCCTCTTGGCCTGGAGGAAGGTGCCGGTGAATGGCGCAGCTGTTGCTACCGCCGCTGCTGCTGTTGACCTTCCCGAGCCGTCCTGCTCCACCCTTTCCGCCGCCACCCTCCGCTCCGTCTCGCCCATTGGCGGTGCCGTCGCGGGTCTGCTCCAGGCGGAGGCTGCGAAATCCATCCAGGCGCCCGTCGCCACGTTCTTTGTGCAGGAGAACTTCTTGGCCCTCCTCGAGGCCCAGCTGGAGTCTGGCGCAAAGGTCAGGCTGGACGCTGTGTACGACGGCGAGTGGAAGGTTGCGCAGGTTTCTAACGTCCTCTGCGACACGCTCGAGGGCGAGGCTAATAACACCGTTGTCATTGGTGCCCACTTGGGTAAGTTGTATGTGTTCTTTTAGCGCAACCCTACTTGTTACTGACGATGCCGTTGCCTTGATGCGAAACCCACAACCGCACAAACAAACAAACAAAAACAACCGATTTTTTGTTTGCAGACGGCGTCCCATTCGGCCCCGGCATCGACGACAACGGCAGCGGGTCGTCCACGGTGCTGACCATTCTCCAAACTCTGTACCAGTCGGGCTACCACCGCCGCCTCAAGAACCGCGTCCGCTTTGCATTCTGGGCCGCCGAAGAGCTTGGCGGTCTTGGCTCCGAGTTTTACCTCGCCAACCTCACCGAAACCTCTTCCACCGAGCTCAACCAGATCGCCGCCGCAATCAACCTGGACATGGTGGGCGCGCCGAACGGCTGGCCCCGCTTCGGCAACGGCACCACGGCACCCGAGGCGATCCGCGCGGGCTCGGAGGCCCTCTCGTCGCTCCAGCAATCGCTCATTGTCGAGGTGCACTGCACGGAGCAGAGACAGTTTGCGCTCGAGCCGTTTGGCGGTTCGGACCACGTCTTATTCCTGGCGTACGGCATACCCGCGGCCAGCTTTGCGACGGGCGCCGGCAACGTGGCGACCGCGCAGGACCGGCTGCGGTTCGGCGCCGTCGAGAACGCCGCGGCCGACCCGTGCTACCACAAGGCGTGCGACGGCATCGCGAACGTGGACATGGAGCTCGTCAAGACTATGGCGAGGACCGCCGGCGACCTGTTGCAGGCGCTCGGAGAGATGAAGAACTTGAGGGAGGTGCTGGAATTTCCGCTCAAGGACGTGCAGTGATGGGTGGCGGGGAAGGAAAGGAGGGAATCATTTTTCGTTTTCGCTTGAGCGTGGGTGAAAAGGGGCTGGTTGGGGAGTCCACACCACTCATGTTTTTGTTTTGCGCTCGCAAGGCACTTGGAAGTGCATTGATGCAGATATTTTGCTGCACCTCGCCCTCTGCGACGTCCTGCTCTTCTCCCTTGTTGAAATCCGTTTCCCACACACTTACTGGTCAATTTTGACGGTTTTAAGACCTTACTGTACTATGAATCAGGATAACACCTTTACTACTTTCAAATATCAGTATGGCACAACCAGAGAGCGGTGTCGATTTCAGGTCGCTTCCATAATTTCTATCCATTTTCCAATATAAAGACTATATTTTTGGTATTGTAACGAAGTTGCCAGGATCACTTTCTCGGATAGCTATTAAGGAAAAAGAATTTTTTGGCTCCCTGGTTACAGATGGGTCAATGAAGCTAAGGGAGCGTTTAACTTGTACGTTTTGTTGGTAAATGTTTCGTATCTCTTATCTCAGATCCACACGTGCTTGCAGCAACGGCAATGAAAGGCATCTGGAGGGGTAGCTGGACACATAGACCAGGCTCCATTTCCAGCCAGGCAGCAACCCTGCGCCCATCCTTCGGGTTTCGGTGAAACAAGCCCTACGGTGAAACTAACCATGGAAGCTTCCGGAGTCACTGGATCAACTAGAGCTTTTCCGGCGCAACGTACACAATGTACTTCCTACTCTGGCTCGCCTCAAAGATTGGGGGGGGGTCTCGCTAAGTCCACAGAGGAACGAACCCAAAGAAATATGCCGTGCTCCCTGATCTTGTGAACTTACAAAAAAAAAACTATGTACATATTAAAAAGAGACCGGCTTGCGCAGTCACCATTCTCCAGCAGCTAGTCCTCAGGATCCTTATCCGTTGAGGCTGTCGGCACCTCATCTGGGTTTGGCTCACAGGGAGGAGGGTTTAAAGGTTATTCTGGCAGCTGCCGATGGCACGTCCGTAAGAGCGTGCGGCACGAGAAGACAGAGTTTGTGAATTGCTACGTCGCTGCTATGTCGGCACAAAAGAATTTTTGCCCCCGCAAGAGGCTCGAATAGACGTGGCGGCCTGGAAAAACCAGTGGAATGTGAAGCGGGAAGGAACAAAACAGGAGTCGATGGAGAAGGACAGTCGCGTCGCCGCCGCCTCCGTCGAGAACATTTTTCTTGTGAACATTGGGCTCGGCGACCCGAACGCCAGGAGGGCCGTGGAGTATGCCGTCGGGAAGCCGGCCAAGCTGCGGGAGTTGAGTTTTGAATGAGCTGTGGGTGTCGAGGGCGACGCAGAGTACCAAAAGGTTGGGGCGTTGGCGGCGTCGCCGGGCATTTCGCTCGTATACAGCTTTGATGGCTGACCCGAGGCATGACCGAAGAACTGTGAAACCTTTGCTTGCTAGCCTTGGTCTCATTTTTTTTTTCTCGATTGGGTAAACACCGCAAATGTCCGGTTTCCTTCCAACACAACTGCTTCTCCGGTTAAAAAAAAAAAAAAAAAAAAGGAATTGGTGCGTGCTCAAAACTGAGTGGGTATGGGAATATTAAATCGTGTCCAGCGCAGCGTATATTGACTGGATTCCCAGCTGCCTCTTCACCTCGTCCTTAAACTCCTTGAGCCGCGGCAGCTGCTCCATCAATTGGTCAAATAAAAACTCCCTCACCGACTCGACCGTCCGACTCTTGAAGGCCGGCTGCTCCATAAAGTAGTCAGCCAGGCCCCGCTGCGTCTCCCGCCTCACATGGTCGTTCCAAAACAGGTGCACCCTCCGCGCGTCCACCCCCATGCTGCCCGCAACCTCCGCACGCATCTCTGCAATCCGCTTCTCCGCCCTCTCCGGGTCCTCAGGCACCTCCTCCGCATCGAGGTGCGGCACCACGACGCAAAACGGTCGATCGCTGCCGTCACCGGCAAGCGTCGCGCGGACGTGGCTCGCCTCCAGCCGTCCGCGTTCCAGCTGGCGCACGATCACCGTCATGCTGGCCTGCCGGAACGTCTGCGAGAACGTCGCTGCCGCGACTGCGTCCGAGTCCGTCGTGCCGGGGGAGTCGAAGACAGTGATTGGCGCGCGACCGCCGCCAACGCCGTCCGCGGACAGGTGAAAGGCGGACATGCGCTTGCTCTGGTTTGCCGCTCCCCTGCCGGCGCGAATGTCGAGCTTGAACAGCGCCTTGAGGAGCGCGCTCTTGCTGACGCGTGCCTCGCCGACAAAGGTAATGTAGATCGCGTCGAGCAGATTCCGGATTTGGGAGAGACACATTGCCTTTCGGATGAACCGCAGCGTTTGAAGCTGGGAGCTCCGCATGAGAGAGGCGGAGACCCCTGCAAAAGTTCTTTTCTTGAACACAGGGAAAGTCCTATTTGTGCCGTCTGTCAGCCACTTGGGGCAAGGTTTGTCCGACTCTGTCACGTCCGTCAAATTTCCGGCGATCGCCAAGTCACGAAGACTTCTCTCCATGGATCGTGAGGTGTGCAACAGTCCACGCAAGTCCCTGTCGGACATAAAGTATAGAGACTCGGCAAGGTGGAAGCTGTACGGCTTAATGCGTACGCCACCGAGTTCAGTCCCGATAGACCACGAAACGCTCGGGAACCAAAACGGATAAACTATACAACGCAGTAAAGGCCACAACCGTCTCTGTATCCGAATGTCTTCACCTAAATGTTGGGTACCGTCAATCTGAAGCGAGAGTCGGGCGCGTAAATTTTGAATCGCCTCTTTAAAGATGGACTCGACAAGTCCAAAAAGCGCCTCGAGAGCGTCCGCCTTTAGAAAAGCACACTCAGCTTCCGGCTTTTCCTTTCGTAGGTCCGCCAATTCTTCCACGTGCTTGACCAGCGCAGCTTTCACCGCCTTTGCAAACTCCCCAGGCTGGCGAGGACACGCTACATCGCACAACTCTGCGAGCGACCGCGCCTCCGCGGACTGCGCAATGACGGCGTCCACCCGCGACACGTTTGGCAAGTCATTTTCGGAGGCGGGCTGAAGCCTGATCGCGAGATCGAGACAGAGGCGAAGGAGGCAGGTCTTGAACATCCCAAGCGAGGGCTCGCCGTCGGCAAAGGCGTCGCAGGCGAGTTGGGCGCCGTCCCCGTCGCTGATGTACCCGGCGACATACGCCGCCGACGCCGACGTGTACTCAAAGTCGGCGGCAGGGTCGTCCGCCGCATCAAAACACTTGCGCAGGTAAACGCGCGTGATCCCGCGTCTCTTATTGTCGAGCAGATATTCTGCTCCGCGCGGCACGCGCAGGGTCAACTCGCCGTCTCCGGCCGACTCCACGACGACTCGATCGGTCGTAATGGGACCGCGGGTAAGCACGCAGAACCGCGGGTGCGCCGTGTTTAGAAAGTGCAGGTTGACTCCGCGCACGATGAGCTTGGTCGAGTCTGGCCCGTCTGCAATGGTGCAGCTTGTGACGGCGGGCTGCAAGAAGTCGCCGCAGTCGGCGGCGTCCGCCCCCGTCTCGACCGGTCCCAGCTCGAATGGGTCTTCCATGAGCAAGGACCGATCGCCGCAGTTGTCCACAAGGGTCATGTAATTGTACATTCCGTGCTCGTTAAGGTCCTCTTCGAATGCCAGGACGCCAGGATCGCTGCTGAACCAACTGCGCCGACTGTGGACCATCTTGAACATTCTCGCTTCAAACTCCTTGGCCTTGTCGGCCTTGGCCTTGTCGGGTGGTCCTATCAACCGGCAACAAGATGAACTTTTTTGCGGATCCTTTTCAATTACCAGCAGCCTTCCCAAAGGAGAGAATTCCGCGTGCTTGTTCTTAGCTCTCTGAAGCACTTTCGTAACCGCGGGTACTTCTAAAACGACAGTGTCGATTGGTCCTTTCAGGGCCCACAAATTTGCAGCGCATTTGCCCGCCCCGGACCGGAGTGAGAATTGGACCTCTTCCAGGAAGCGGTCTGAAGCAGTTCTTCCGTTGTTGATGAATGGGTCCGTCTCATCATACAAAGACAATCCATTACAACCAAAGAAAATTGATTGCAACATGAAGTGATTCAGAATGAAAGGGATCCAGTCCTCAGGGTGCACGACATTGAGGATGGTCAAATCCGCGTCCAGCTCACGCCTGCAGTCGGGCTCTTTTTGGTACCACATGAAGGGGCTGCCGAACGCGATCGCGCCGACGCGGTCGCGCCTGCGAATTCCCCAAGGTTGCGCCCACGCGTGCACCAGCGCAGCCTGCGCCATCGCCCCGCCGAGGCCCTGGCCAGTAAAAACAACGCGAGCGGACGGCTCCAACGACTCGAAGAGGGACTGTAGCTGCTTGCCCATCCCCTTTTCGCCGTCGAGGAAGCCGCTGTGGATATATCCGACGAGCGCATAACCCGCGACATCCTTCGCGTCCGATGCCACGTGCCGCGCGTTGTCGGTCCCGCAGAACGCGACCCACACGGTGCGTTCCTCCCGCGCCCCCTGGCTGTGCGCGGCGCCGCGGCAGCGCGTGGAAGTGACGGCCAGGACGTACCGCGCGAGCGGCGAGTCCGCTGAGCGGTCACTGCATCGCACTTGCCGCAGCTCAGCCGACGACCACGACGGGGTCTTGGTTTCGAGGAACTTTTTGGGGTCGTCGTCGCACGCGGCGTCGCTGAGATGGGACGCGAACCGGACGTCGTCGCTCGTGATGACCAGACGGTCGTGAGACTGGTGGGTACCGTTCAAGGACGTCTCTGCTGGCTCCTGCCTGTCCGCGGCGGGATCTTCAAGTTGGAGCCGCAGAGCACAAGTCTCGCTCGGCACGCACTGTGGAAGAATGAACCGCGCTGGCGCGCTGGCGTCCGCGCCTTGCAGGACAGAATACTCGTGCGGTTGAAGTTGTCGCTCTGTCACGGGCGAAAGGCGCGCTTTTGGGTAGTTGTCGGGAGTGAACTGCGTGTGATCGAGTTCGAAGGCGTTCATCACGAAGGACCATTCGATGAATCGCATGTTGCTGCTCTCTTCGGGGAAGCCAAAGTACCGCAGGGTCTTTTTCCGCTCCTCTTCGCCCTGCCTCCAGTAAATTTCGACTGCTTGTCGAATGTTTCGACCGTTGACGAAACTACGAGCATGTGTAAAGAATTGAAAAGTTTGGAATGACAACAATTCTCTGAGTCAGCAAATGATTCGAATACGCCACCTCCCCGCCCCTGGGACCTCTCAATTCATCTCTTGCTTCGAGATCGCTCACCTGCCGGTGCCGCTTTCCGATGGAGCAACGGCTGCCCCAGTTGTCGTGATCTGATCAGCAGCAACAGCAGCATCCCCCGTAGCACAAGCGGAAGGAGCAGCAACAGCAGCAGCAGCAGTACCCCTCGAGGCGAGAGTGATGACCGCCACCGCCACCGCCACAGCGACTACTGCTCCGAAGACGGCGACTAGGCCCGCATCAGACGCGGCGACGATGGCGACGACGACGGCGACACCGGCGGCAACAGAGGCTGCTGTTGTGGGCGTTGTCGCTCTTGCTGGTGCTAGCGTCAGTTGTGACGCCAGTAAGGTCATTGGATTGGGGGGGAGGTGGGTACGCGGGTGTGATAGTTTTGTTGAAATGCTGCCACAAAAGGGGGCGACTGTAAGAAACTCCAGACCTCCAGATGTATTTATAATAATTATATTGCCTAATGCCTAATATTGTGATGCAGTGCAGTGCTTGGCGTGTCTTTCAGTCGGACGACCAACACATGCATCGACAGGATTACCTTGGCTGCGCAAAGAGTGCGAGTGCGAGTGCGGGTTGTCGGTTGGCACGAACTGTGTTGGAATTTGGGCAGACAGAATTTTGGGTTGTGGTGTGAGAGAGAAGCATCATCACCGAAACTTCATTGATTATATCCCCCTCCACCCAAATGATCTCCTATCCTTCATATTCCTTGTATGCAGTCACCCAGCACCTCCGCTAGCGGGCTCGGATTCCCATTAAATTGCTCAACAAAAACTTCAAAGCCACACAGGTAAGTACGTTGCTATTACGTTGCTGATCATGAGGGGCAAGGAGAGCTTTTTGGGAAATGCTTCAACAGTGGAGTCGGTTCTGTTTGAGCGCAACTCTGGAGATTGCGTGGAATCTCTTTGAGGCCACTATTTTAAGTGGCCTATTGCCAGAGTCCGTGGCGTACATATGTTGCATCGTGGCTTCCGTCCTAAACAAAAAAAATTTAAAAAATAAATTGTTGAAGCGCGTACAAACTCTAACTCTCACCTTGACCAAACGGCATCATCGAGGTTCGCTTTCTCGGAAGCGGGGCTAGGAGCCTGACCCGCCAGAACGACACGCAGGAGGACGGTCTGGGACACAACACATCTCAAGCGAGGGGCTCGCTCGTTGGCAAAGTCGTCGCAGGAGGATCCGTCGCTAACGTACCCGGCGACATGCGACATACGACGCCCGCGCCACTCGGATGCCTTTTTCAATGACCAGCAGCCGTCCCGTGCGTGTTCTCAGCGCTTTCCTAATCGCCTTGAATCGACAGTATTAATTGGTCCTGTCAGGGCGATCAACGCGTTTGCTGCGCCCCAGACGGGGTAGAGTAAGATTTCCACGCCGTGTCCTGGAGGGCAGTCGGGCTCCTTTGTGTAACAACCACATGTCTCCACGCGGCCTGCGGCTGCCCTTAGCGTGCGTCCGCACGTTCCCCTTCGCCAGTAGACAAGGGAGAAAAGAAAAAAAAAAAAAAAAAAAAAAAAAAAAAAAAGGAACCACAGGTCCGCAAGACACAGACAGAAAGTCAGACAACACTGGCTGACTGACTGACTGACTGACTGACCAATGCGAGAGAGACACCCACCGAGTTTGAGCAGCCACATTTCGTGCGCTCCACCAAATAAACAAACACCTTCCCCCAGCGGAGCAGCAACTGCAGCTACGCACCAACAAATGTCACGCTCACTGAATCTACTGAATCTACTGAATCTACTTTTTGTATGCTTTGTTATGTCCCCCTCTTAAATATTTTCGCATTCTCAGCGCCCGTGGTTGTGGTTGGTGGTGGTTTGGTTGGTTGGTTTGTGTTGGGATTCCAACCATTCAGTCGTTCAACGGAGATGGGCGGAGAGAACTGGTGACGTTCGTTGTTGTTGTTGTTGCTGCTGTTGCTGTTGTTGTTGCTGTTGTTGTTGGTTGATGTTGCTTCTCCAGCCGAAGGCGGAGGGCGAAGAAGACAGACTGAAGTTTCAGAAGGTGGCCGCCTGAAAATTCCCCTTTCTTGTTTTTCTTCTTCTTCTTCTTTTTACGAATTGCTGTTTTCTTTGTTGCTTTGGACTGGGCAAGCCAAAGTGTGTGTGTGCGGGGGAAAAGCAAGCCGTTTGTTTGATTGGTGCTGCCCCCAGCCCTTCTTGCGCGTGACAAGAGCGGCTCATTTCCAAAAGAGGGTTTGTTTTGAGTGCATCGCAAGTCAGGGCAGACAGACAGACAGACAGACAGACAGACAGACAGACAGACAGACACCACTACACTACCTCCTCTCCACTCGTGAATCGAATCCATCGTCATTGGTCAGTCAGTCACAGAACCGAAAGAGAGGAAGGAGAATGTTCCCTTCGCACCGTTTGTTGTTGTTTGGTCTGCTGAGTGATGAGAAAAACCCGGCCTCTTTCAACTTTTTGCTTTTTTTTTTTCCGTTGCACTATATTTCATTTCAGCAACAAATCAAAAAATAAAGTGAGAAATTGACCTGGCGAAGGACTGTGGGGGGGCACCGATTGTGGGAAGGTCAATTTTTTTCTTCTGTTTTTCTTTTGCCTGATTTGATTTGTTTTTTGTTGTTTTGCTCTCACGCTTTCTTTCGCTTTATTTCTGTCTGAGCTGCTCCCAGTCTCCCGGTCTTGTGAACTTCGCCAAGCGGCGAGCGACAGAGCGATATGAGGGCGTGGTCCAGTCTTTTTTTTTCGTTGTTTCTCTTTTCGATTCTTCTTCTTTTTCCTCTCTTTTTTTTTCCGCTTTGTTTTCAACTATCCAATAAAAAATCGCCCCTTGCTGGCTTGCTTGCTTGCTTCTCATTGTCCAGTCCAGTGTCCAGTCCAGTCAGTTTGGTCTCCAAGTACTTTCTTGTTTCTGTCTGGCTCGGGCTGGCTGGCGCGCAAGCTGGCTGGGGTGGTTTGCTTGCTTGCTTGCTTGCTTTCTTGCTTCTTTGCGCGTTCGGTGGAGAACGGAGGAGGACTCCCTCTGTCCCTCTCTCTCTTCCCCCCCACCACCACCACCAACCGCGCACTCTAAATTATATATACTCTGCTGCTGGGGCAAGCATCCATCTCGACCCTCCCAGGGCATACCACAACACCGAACATATCCCCTTCCCCTTTCACCCAAAGTCCTGTCTGTTAGTGCGTGGCTGCTCCCGCCCGTCAAGTCATTGGATCTTCTTGCTCTGTCGGCCCACACCGCACAACTGTTCTTCACTTCACTGCCAACGTGGAACTGAAATGAGGGGTGGATACAAGCAACGCTCGACCGCCGTTTCGAGCCAGCAGAGCCTCCCGCAGGCATCTGTGGTTTCTGCCTTCGATGCCCCAGTCTTAAAGTACCCGCCAGAGCCCCTGGCCGCA
The DNA here is from genome assembly GCA_025765615.1 of Zopfochytrium polystomum. Lineage (NCBI taxonomy): Eukaryota > Fungi > Chytridiomycota > Chytridiomycetes > Chytridiales > Chytridiaceae > Zopfochytrium > Zopfochytrium polystomum. Next base: position 242,085 of record JAIVFJ010000001.1, on the reverse strand, counting down.
AGCGACGCGGATCGGGCCCGAGCGTGGCTGACCCCGACATCGTCTGCCGCATCCTCCCCCGCGCCGGTCGCGTCGGGCTGCCAATCTCCAACCTGCAAAGCCCTATCTCACTTCCGCCGCACGCCGTCATCATCATCCTCTTCATCATCATCCAAGGACCAGTCGTCCGCATCGAAATCTGCGTCCCCCTCGTCCACAAAGTCAAAGCGCCAGAAACAACACGGCGACGTCACCACGGAGCTGGCAAATTTTTTTGCCGCCTACGTCCGTCGCCTTTGGCTTGGCCAACCGTTCGACAGCCGATCGCGCTCAACTTCTCCGTTTGGGACGTTCGTGTACGACTTGCTGAAGGCTACCTCGCTGTCGAACTCGGTGGTGGTCTTGGCGATCCGGTACATCTACATGCTGAGCTTGCGGCGGATGAATCCAGCCGGCCCGTGGCCGACCTGTTTCGCCGATGGAGTCGACAGATCCTCGAATCTGGATGCACTAGATGAGAAAACTCTATTCGTGGCAGCCCTGATGGTCGCGATGAAGTCGCCTAATGGCTGCTGCAATACATTCACGAATCAGGTTGGTTACCATGCCATGCCTTGCCGTTTTCGTTCCCCGCTCTGCCGATTTCTCATCTTTTCCCTCTTTGGTCCTCCAGACTTGGAGCAAGGTTTCAAAGTTGCCTCTGAAGTTGCTGAACAGCGCGGAAATGAACGTCTGCCTTCGCCTCGGCTTCGATATGTGGACGCAAGAGACCGACTACATGGTTTGGATACGGGAAGTCGAACTGTCCGCCATCGAATTCCACTATGGTTCTTCGGAGCGCTTGGTCGAGCCCCTGCTACCGCCTCTGAAAGTCGTTGTTGCTCGTTCTGGAAAGCCGAGTCGCAATCTGGCCGTCCCGGCGTTTTTCTCCCTGCCGGCTCTCGCCAACTGTTCTTCGCCCACGTCATCTCTCCCGCCGACACCTACCACACCCTCCGCGACTCACTACCTTCCCTGCAATCCCGAAACAGCCCTTCCATCGTACGTTCAGTCACAGCAGATATTCTCTCCGGCGACCTCTCTCCTGCCTGAGCGTCGAAACTCGTCCTACACTCCGTCTCGCCGACCATCTCTCTCTTCTGTAGCCTTCCATCCCTACGCCCTCCCACCGTCGAAACTCTCCCTCGGATCGAGCCGGCGCAGTTCTGTCCTTACTTCACACGCCACAGGCCCTTTCCACAAACGTCAATCGTCCTTTCCCACTACCCCCACAACCCCCACCTCTTTTGGAACCCCAAGCTCGGGTCTCCATTCACTTCCCGTATCGCCGCTTAAGCCACTTTCCTCCGTACCTGTCAAGCAAGAGTTTGTGCTCGATCCGACGCATCCTAGTGCCCTCGGTTTCGCGATGCCTCCGCCGTCGTGCGACACCTTGCAACCGATGTTGTACTCGGCCCCAGCGCCACTGAGCACGCTTCAAATGAACTCGTCTCAGTATCTCGTGCCCCTCGTTCCTGTCGTCTATCCGGACGTCCCGCCACTTCACGAGTGGTCAAGAATCCCCGAGGGCAGCAGGTTTGCCGACACGTACCAACAGCCAATTACGACCACACTCCATCAGTTGCAGCAACAGCAAAACGGATTCCTTCAGCAACAGCAGTCGATAATTGCGTCTATAAGGCCACTCGCCTCCGCCTCCGCCCGCATCCCATCTGTTGCGCAGCAGAGACCGTTACCAGCGTCCTGTCTATGCCCAGGATGCCAATCGGGCTATCAAGCATACTCCTGGCCGGTCCCAGTTATGCCTAACTCTGCCATTACTTACTTCTGCTGAAAATGTAATCTTCTTTTCCCTTCTTCCATTGTCATTCTTTTGACGGGCACCGGTGTCCCCACTCGCTTTCAAACCTACGCCAAACTGCGCTATTTTCATTCTTTTCCAGTTTATCCCTATCACTTTTTATTCTGCTCGTCTTCTCTGTGTTTCAGTTGTGGGTTTCTTATGCCTTTTACGCTGCTTTTGCTGAACGAGTACGGCCCTGTCACATTTTTAAGTCACCCTCGCTCCTTCATTGTTTTTCGAGATTGTATAGAAGTCCCATCAGAATCCTTTCGCCAATCGGCAACAACTCTTTCCGCATGTTCAGCCCCTCCATCACTCGTTATTCCATTCGCCACCTCGCTCCTGTCATTCCATTGATCTGCCCAACAATATACTTCGTCCTTCTTCCATATGCCCACTTATAAAGTCCACACCCGATCGCTATCTCTTCCCCTTCCTGTCTTTGCTCTCTCCCTCTCCCTCTCTCTCCCCCTCTCTTGTTTCTCTGCTCTCCCATCTCTCTTCTCCGTATTTCTTCCCACCTCTACCTTCTTGCCCGTTTCTGTTCGTTCTTTCGTTTGTCGGTCTTTGACTAGTTTTGGGATCGAGGGCGCGTGGGGAGAAGATGACCGCTGCATCCTTTCGTGGTGCGATTCGTTACCGTGGTTAGAAGGAAAAAGCAGAAGAACGCAAAAAAAATGCTTCCCACGCTCGTTCACACACACGTAACGTTCACACGCATGAGCACGCATATGCATTCAGAGCAGGCGTGCGCTCAAACACCAACGCGCACACAATCGCGCGTAGCACACACACACTCTCACACACAAACCACACACAAACGCGCACACGCACAGAAGAGTCCAAACCTTGTTATTTTTTTGTCCAGGGGAACCAGACAAACACTTCCGCTGCTGACAAGGCAGTCCAGGCAGTCGCGGAGTGTCCCCAGACGCCAACGGTCAATGAGTCCGCGCCTCCTCCGGTCCAACTCCCGGCCGCGCCAGGCGGGGTATCATCCAGCAGCGGCGACCACGGCAGACGCAAAGCGGCGGCGCCGAGGAGCCTCGCTCGAGCCCATCAAGCGCGGCGCCCTCGCCCTCGCCTCCACCCCATTCTCATCGATCTCGCCGACCACCACCAACACCCGCATCGCACGGCGGTCCCCCCACGACACCGCCACCCGCGCCACGACCACCACGACCACCACCACCAGAAAGACCGCATCATCGTTATCGTCATCGGCACCGACGACGACCACACCTTTTTGCACCGCCGCACCAACAACAACCTCCCCACCGTCGGAGGTGGCAATCCCCACAGCAGCCTCACCACCGACGCCGACGCCGCCACCATCGACAACGACGCCGCCAACGACCGCCGCCGTTGCGACAACGACGACCACAACCACAGCCTCCGCAGCGGCGGCCGCGGCGGAAGCAGCGGCGGCCGCCCTCGCCGCCTTCCTGCGCGGCCGCAGTGCAAAGACGCTCGCCGACTACTCGTGCCCGATCTGCCTGGACGTCTTTTCGCGCGCCGACGACGTACTCCCTGTCGGCCTCGACTGCTGCTCGCATTTTATTTGTTTGGAGTGTTGCAATCGGATTGTGCAGTTGAGTTTGTTTTTTGGTTGAGAGAGGAAAGATGGGGGTCCGATTGGAGTGTGTTCAGCAAGCGGCTGAAAGTAAACCACCCTTCTCACCCTACCCTCCGCGATCCGACCGGTCCACGTAAACTAAAAATACAAAACCCCCCGCGGTTCTCACGCCCTCCCACCTCCCGCACTCGCTAGCATCTCTCCAAACTCAAACTGCCCCATCTGCCGCTCCCGCATCCTGACGAGTCTGCGGCGGAAGGCGGGACACTTGGTGAATGAGCCGCTGCTGGAGGAAGCGTCTGTCGTGCGGGATCTTGTGAGGAAGCGGGACGAGAAGGAGCAGAGGCTGCGCGAGGTGGAGGAGGCGGAGGCGATGGCAGGCGGCTGCTACGGCGGCAGAGGCAGCAAAAGTAGCCGCCGACGCAGCAGCAGCGGCAGCGAAGGCGAGGAAAAGTGCTAAGGGTTGGAGAGTCGCGGACGAGGATCGCCAGATATCCAAGCGAGACGATGACAATGCAAAGCAGCACACCAAGACGGCGGGGAGGCGGAGAGGTCGGGGCGATGGGTCTGACGACGAGGAGAAGGAAACAACTAGCGGCGCGGCGGCTCGCCATTCGGCGCAGACGCGAACGACCAAGCGAGCGTGCGGCCCCAGGGCCCGCCGGTCCGCCTTTCGTGCCGCGGCTGGCTTCCCTGACGCACCGTCTTCACTGACCTCGCCGACGACGGCCCGACCTAGCCCACGCGACCCCGGCAAGCTGCATCCCGACCGTCGCAGCCGCCGGTCGCATTGGGACGACGACAACGACGACCATGTTGCCAAAGACACGCACCGTGCTCGAACCGCGGCCCACGTCGCACCGGCCGCGGAGCCGCCGCCGCCGTCCCCGCCGCGGTTGTACCATCTCCGCGGGCGAGATGCCGCTGCCCCACAGCGGCACGATGGCGACGGCGCTGTTGCCGCGCAGACGCCCCAGGACCAAGGAGGGACGTCACACAGACGATTTAAGGCGGCAACCGAGCCGCGGGCTAGATATCATCTGACGCAGGTGGAGGACCGGCCCGCGGACCGGCGGAGCGGGCTCCAAGCGCGGTCGTCAAGTCGACCGGGTGGTGCCTGGGAGTCTGCAGCTGCAGCCGCAGCGGCCGGCGACAGCGACGATCCCGACGCGACAGGACCGTCGCCGAGCGCCTCGCCGTCGCGCCGGCGGCGGACGGCGGGAGCAGCCGTGGATTTGTCGTCGCGCGACGGCTTCGGCCGGTTTCGGAAGCGCGCAGGGGCCGATGATCCGGACCACGACGAAGAGGCCGACGGCGGTGGAGGAGATGGCTTCAGCAGCTCCCCCGAGGACCGTTCGTTTTCGCTTCTCCTCCTTTTGCTCCTCCTCCTCCACCTCTTCGTCGTCCTCCGACAACGACGACAACGACGTTGAGTGGGCGGTGCACGGCAGTGAGGGGTGGCGCGAGAAACGCCCGTCTCTCGACCCGTCCCGCGACCCGCGCGCGCGGACGCGGCAGGGAAAACCGCACGCCGCCACCGACGCGAACTTTGCCCGCTGCCGTCGGTCCAAAGAAAGGCGGCGACACACACCCCAACCGCCGCCGCCAGTCTGCCTCCGCCGCCGCTGTCGTCGCCGCCGACCGGTTCCTGGTCAGCGTGCCGCCGGAGCTGGTCATGGGCTTTGGCAAGAGGCGCACGCCGGTGCTGGTGGATATTGCCGAGGGGACGAGGTTGAGGACGAGGACGGTTTCGTGAAAGGGTGGTGATGTTGTTTCGTCTGCTGCTTTTTTTTTCTTTTTTTTTTCTTGGTCTTCGTTTCGCTTGGCCGGATGTTCAGTTTTATTTTTCTTTTCATATTATTATCATTATTACGTGTGGTGCGCTTTCCTCCCTTCGTCCTTTTCGAGACCACTCCTAAACTCTTTGGCCACTCGCTGCTATCCATCCGCCCTTATTGTGTTAACCACCCCACCACAGCCTAGCCTTGCAATACCCATATCCCGCCCCCCAACGTCCCTGCCCTGCTCTCCACCTTCCGTTGTTTTGCCTTGTTTTGCTCCTACCATCCTAACCAGTATGATATATGTGACCCTATTTTTTTTTTTTCGCATTCGAACAACCCTGAACCCACACACCCCAACCACCAACTTTCCGTTCCACACCGTCCGCTAAAAAGAAAGGGCACGAAAATGCCCAAGGAAACGCGGGCCCAGGACAATATCGGAAGTATTTATGCAAAGCAAATCGCGAAACTCGTGTGGCTTCTAAAATCAATCAAAAACGCGAAAAAACACCCCCTAAAACAAGACAAAAACGCGAAGAAGACAATATCGACGCTCCTGCTTTCGAGCCACGATCCCCCGCGTCCACTTCAGGGCCTTGTGGAACGAACATCTTTATTCTCGCCTCCCGCTTCCCCCACCTGCCGCGAAATTTAATGAATCGAATGCAGCAGCAGGGGGTGTGGCTTATCCGATTTGAAACCTAACCTTTTTTTCTTTTCTTTTCGTGGTCGTTTTTGCTAATTTATCCCAAGCCTCGAAGTCTGTTGACAGCGTGTAACATGCCCCAAGACGCACGAGGGAGGGGCACATGGGTCGTGTAACTTTCTTGATTTTTTTTTTTTTTTTGATGGAGCAGGTGAACATTCAGATGTGCATTGAATTTTTTTTTTTTTTTTTTTTTTTTTTTTTTCTTTAGCGAAGTTCACCAAAGGAGCCATTCACAACCCCCATATCTCGCACCAAAGCAGCCTTTTTCCTTCCCCCTCCCCCTCTCCCCTCAATAACTTCACACAGACTCCAACCGCGTGACGCAACCGACCCGCACCTGCTGGTCGAACGCAGAGCAAGCGAAGAGGCCCATCTTGTCTGGCGACCAGTCGAAGCTCGACACAGGCTGCTCGGCCACCACCGCGTGGTTCAGCCGGTCCAGCTGCCCCGGCACGCCTTCCGGTTGATCGTCCTTTGCGTTTTTGCGCTGTCGCTGCGAGGGGTAGTGGCTGGGTCCACCCGGGGGGTGGAAGCGGTCGATTGGGGTTGTGGGAGTGGGTGTGGGCATTGGGAAGTTTGGGATTCAGTTAAAGTTTTTGGGGGGAAGAGGAGGGAAAGAAGAAAGAAACAAGGTGAGCAAGAGGAAAGCAAAGAAAAATTGTCAACAAGACAAGCAGAAACTCAACTATTTGTATAAGTGCAGCTTTCCGTTGCCGCACGAGGTGAGAAAGACATCACGGTTTTGCGGCAGGTGCCGGACGGTCCAGATCGTGGTGTTGTCGGTGTTCTGCGGGGCGAAAAACCAGAGGAGCGGAAGGGAAGGTGGGGCGGTGACCACCGCCGAACCCACGGTTAAAAGAGAGTGAAAAAGAAAAAAAAGAAAGCATCATCCCAAAAATTGAGCGCACAGCCGCAACCAACCTTCTTGACGACGGCGGCAAACCCGGCGGTCGGATGCTTCGTCCTCATTTCAAATGCGTGCACGGTGCTCTCGAGCGTGGCGACGACCAGCTTGTTCATCGGCACGTCCTTGCGGTCAAACTCGACCGAGCAGACGCCGTTGCGCACGTTGGTCTCCCAGTGCTGCGACATGGTGCGCAGGTCGAACAGCTTGACGTCGCCGTTCTCGTACCCGGCGCAGAGCATCCGGTCGGTGTCTGTGTAGGAGTTGCCTGGGTTGGAGGTTTGGTTGTTATGGAGTGCGGGGTGGGGCCGCGGGGGGCGGGTCACTGTGCCGTACCAAATGCGACGGTCCAGACGTCCCTCGATGCATGTCCTTCCGGAGGCGCGATGCTCGCGACCGGCGCGTCTTTTTGCCGCACGTCCCAGACTTTGACGACGCCTTTGGAGGGGCAGTGGTGTGGTGCAGTGGCACGGAAGTTGGAATGATAACAAAAGTTCGGTTAAACGTTTTTTGGCAACACCCCCTTAACCGAAAACAAACACCACAACCCAACCCCACACAGCCCCCTTACACCCACCGTCCCTCCCTCCAGTCGCAACCTCAGGCGGGCCCGTCTTAACCCCGACGCCGCCGGCGCCGTCGATGCAGTTGATGATCTGCTCGTGCGCCTTGACCGAGAACACGGGCAGCTCCGTGCGCTCGAGGTCGTATAGGGATAGGGTGCCGTCAAAGTCGCCGCACGCCAGGTGCCGCGTCTGCAGCGACGACGCCGCAAACGTGCCGCACTTGAACGCGTGCTTTTTCTCCACCTACGTCGGGAACGGGGGGTGGGAGTTTATCGTCCTCAGCTAGCTACGAACAATGGCTCGGCCGTACTCACCTCGTGCACCATGACGATCTTTCCCTTCTCGAGCTCAAGCACCTGCAGCGCGCCGGTGCCCCGCGCGTGCTGACCGAGGACGACAAAGCGCGCGGAGCACGGGATCCAGCGCACGTCGTATGGCGTGTAGGTCAGGGACCTTGAGGCGACGGTGATGATCTGCGGCTTGTCGAGGGCCGGGGACGGGTCGATTTCGATCGCGCTGCCGTTCATGGTTTCTTCCAGCGCAGGGTTGCTAGTGGTTGACGGCGGACGTTAGGGGCGGGGAAAGGGGTGCACGACGAGCTGGATGCCTGTTTGTCGGTGCGATGGGTTATTTTCAAACTCAGTCTTGACAAGGCACTCCCTAATAACATTGAGGCCCGCCCAAATCCCCATCACTCACACAAAACGATATATTTTAGCCGGTAGGTTAAATGAGAGCCATATTCCGCACGAAAGACGTGAAAGTTACAGCGACGCTAACTTGACGTGCCTACTGATATCACACGAATCCACTACATGAGTCCTTCAGGTAAACTCAAAATGAAAACGAAGGAAACGACACCCATTTACGGACGGAACCGCCCAGTGTCGACCCAAAACTGCAGGACCAGGGGATGGTAAAGGCGCTTTGCGGTTTCAAAGTCAAGGTCGCTGTACTTCATCTCCAGCCTGCTGTTGTAGCGCCACCACCTCAGGATGGGCAACCGGACCAGCGCGCTCGCCGAGTCCAAGGCCTGCTTGCCGTACTTGAGCTCGAGCCCGCTCTGGCGCCACCACTGCAGCACTTCCATGTCGCCCTTTGAGCTCGCCGAGTTCATGGCAAACTCGGTGTACTTCATCGGCAGGCCGCTATCCCTCCACCATTGCAGGACGTGGATGTGCCCGTTGAAACTGGCCTTGTCGACGGGCATGTGGTTGTACTGGAGCTCCTTCAGGCCCGACTCAGACTTCCACCACTGGAGCGCGGCCACGTTCCCTTGCTCGCTCGCGAACTGGATCGCGAACGGCGACGCCGCAAACGGCAGCCCGCTGTCGCGCCACCACGCCAGCGACCTCAGCTGTCCCGCAGCGCTGGCCAGCGTCAGCGCTTGGTCCGAGAACTGCAGATCCAATCCCGACTCCTTCCACCACTGCAGCACGGCGACGTGCCCGAGCCGGCTGGCGCTGTTCATTGCGTCGCGCGAGTACTTGGGCTCCAGCTTGCCCGCCCGCGCCGAGCCCAGGAGAAATTCCAGCTTGGAAGGGTCGCCCGCGATGCTCGCAGCGTCGAGGTCGATTTTCCCGCGGAGGAGAGCGTACGCCACGTGCTGCTCGTGTTCTAGCCGGAAGAGGGTGGCGATCCGGTAGCGGTCCTTTGGTTCGAGGTATGCGCAGATGGATTCCGCTCCGTCGGCAGAGATGTTTGGGGTGGTCATGATGAATGCGGCGGGGTTGATCTGGGGGAGTAGTGGTGCAAGAGGTCTCCGAGGAAGGTACAGGAGGTCCCTGCGGCGCGTCGCTTTGCTTTTGAGCTGGGCTTGCTGCTGGTCGATCACTCCTCAGAGATTGTTCAGTACTCGGATGCTGGCCAAGTTGGCGGCTGTATGCTTTGGGGGCCGTGCGCAGCCACGGGATGATGCTGGCACGAAATCTGTCTGCCGGTCTGTCTGCCTCAGAAAGAGTGGAAAACAGAATAAATCTCCTTGGCCATCCAAAGTTGCGATTGAAAAAAAGACTTTAGACTGCCCGTAACCTGCTGCACAGCTGGGAGCCGGTGCACAAAGCCAACTCAACTACAACAGGTAGCATTTCAATGAGGCTGTCTATGCAAGTGGTATTCTGTTGTCATTTGTTTGGCACCAGGCAGTCACAATCGACACAAGGGTTAGGAAGCCACGCTAGATCCCAAATGCCATCCATCGTACGAGTTGCCTGCACTCTTCGTCCAGCTGCTGCGGCGTCATCGCCACAACCGCCGCCGAGCCCCCCGGCGACGGCGTCTGTGCCGTAGCCGCGACCTCTGCGACAGCATCACCTCCAGCCCCAGCCGCGGTGGCGGCCAGCGCCGTCCCGACCAATCCCTGCACCGCGTTGTTTGCCTCCGCCGCCGGCGCCGCGACGCGGACGTCAGCGGGCAGCCGCGACTTGAAGTTGTAGTCTGCAAACCCGTCGACAAACTCCTCCGCGAACGCGGCGACGGCCTCGTGGAACTCGACGCGCTCTTCCCACTCGAGGAGCTCCTGCCGGATCGCGCCCTCGTCCAGCCGGTTCGCCGTCGGCAGCGGCAGCGGCATCCCCGCCGCGTCGCTGCGCTCCGCGTGCCGCAGCCGAACCGCGCGCTCTTCGTCCTCGACTTCGGGGATCAGCTTCGTGCGCAGGAGGACTCGCGGGACTGGTTTTGGGGGGGGGTTTGTGGGGGAAGGGAAGCATTGTTTGAGGTTGGACGTGAGCAAACGGTCGATCTGTTCGTCTCGCTGGCAACTCACGAAAGTCTGGGTCTTCCACGGGAAGGGACTTTGGCATGACGAGGAGCTGCTTGAGCATGGGATCCTGCATGGCGCTCAGCAGCGTTTCATACTTTGATATAAAGGTATTGAACTGGGCGAGGACCTCCGGCCTGCGTTGGACGACGGGTTGCGGCAGTGTCATAAGTAAGTGCCCGACGGATCGCGTGGCCGCATCTACCACTCTCATTGATTTACCATTGAACGTGGTGCGGTAGCGCGAGGAACGCCGTGAGCGAGTGGTGCAGCGCGACGAGCTTGTCGCGCATGACTCGGAGCCCCTCGACGATGTCGTCTTCGCCTGGGCCGAGCACCGAGTCCATGTCAAACCGAATCCACAAACGGAGACATGGCTCCGCCGACAATTCCACAGTCCTTTCAACACATAATGGGCGAGAACTCAAGGCTGATGTTTTTCAAAAGTTTGTGCCTCATAGAAGGAGTTCAAACTGTCGCGGATTATACTTGATAAATAATGTATTCATAGTTGGTTATCGCCTCAAAGTTCCCACCCGGAATCACGGCGTTTCTTCAGCATCGCCTTTTCCCTCTTCTCAAGTTTTCTTGCTTCCACGCCCGCCTTCTCCGCTTTGCCCTTTCCTCCACTGTACACCCTCGTAAGCATGTCGCTCGCGACACCGCGGCTGACGCCGGTCCAGTCGCGCTCTCCCAACGCATTGAGCGCCTTCACTTGGGCGTCGGTCGCGGGCTTCGAGCGCCACGGGGCGCACACCTCGATCAGACGAATTTGCGACCGGAACGTATCCTGGACCCACGTGTCGCAGGCTTGGATGGCCGAGCGGAGCGAGTCGTGCGATAATATGGGTGAACTGTATTGCCAGTGGCTTTTCTTGGATTTTCGTTTCGATCGCAAATAGGCGACGTACAAGTCTTCCAAGCGGGATGGAAGTGGAGAAGTAAGCGACGTTGTTAGAATAGTAAGTAAAGCTCACCCCCTTCGTTCTTCAGAGAGATTGACTTGGTCTTATCGCATTGCAGCACATACTCCTTCGGCCCAACCTGCACCCAACTTAATCTCGACAGCGTTCTAATGTGTTGGTTTGCGAGGTCTTCGTCACCATGACGCTTTCCGAACATCGATAGGAAATCCTGGTGATACTTGACTCGGATATCAAGCTCCACGTTTCTCCCATCCATATCATAGTCATCCTCGTCTCCCATTGGAGGCTGCAAGAAACTGTCGTTGTCTTTCTCCATTAATTCCTCAAGGGTCCACGTTTCATTGTCCACGCTGCCACCACGTCGTGCACCCTCCTTCATCACTGTAGCATTGCTCAAATACATCATCCCAAATTGAGTCGCGTAGAAAGATCCTACCTGGTTTCATTTCGAAATCGCTGCGAAGACCCAGGAGAGACGGGACTGTCATTCTCATGCCCGCTTCTCGCCTAGTCACATCCACAAAATCGAGTACTAAACAGTCGGCCTTCTCGACACCGTTTGGACATTTGTACTTGCGGAGTCCTCTTCCAATCATCTGTTGGAGCAAAACCGATGATCGAGTCGGGCGAGCCAGAAGCACACAGTCGATGCCAGGGATATCCACGCCTTCCGTGAGGATACCTACCAGATTGTACAGTGAAGGAGAATCGGTTCAAAAAGGTTCGCAACATCTAAAATCTCCTCAACTGACCACAATTGACGATCACCGGAAACAGCCCCTTCCGAAAATCCTCAATAGTATCATTCCTTTCCGCTGTCGACATGTTCCCGTTAACACCACGCGCATCAATTCCAGCATCTCTGAACGCTTGCGTCAGGGACTCAATATGGGCTACATCCACAGCGAAAGCCACCGTCATTTTTCGCTTGTGCGTTGGATGCTCGTCTGGTATTCAGATCAATATAATCGAAGTCAGAGGTGGCGATGACGATGTAGGCAGATTTACTAACGAGCATATTGCTTCCACGCTTCAACCACGCAAATGTTCCTCCGATCGACATTGACCGCCATCGATAGCTGTGCTGTGTCGTAGTCGCCAGCCGTGACCCGAATCCCGTCCACCAGAATGTCCGTCTTGACCGTCCCGACTCTGAGGTTGGACAAACTACGAGTAAAATGTGAGAAAATCCGATAGGCCCCTAAACATATTGGTCAGCGCGCGGCCACATACTGCTTCTCTCGGATCATCTCAATAAATGGCTTATGGTACACAATTTTCTCAAAAGCGACGCCAAGGCTGCGACCGTCTTCGCGTCGCAATGTTGCGGAGCACCCCCAAACGAGAATATGCGACTCGGGTTTCAAAGCACCAAACTTCTCAAGCACTCGCTGGTACGAGGCTGATGCAGCGTGATGCGCCTATTGGCGTTTCAGAAGAGTACAGTTCCAACAGTTTTTGCCCTACCTCGTCTGCACATCCAGCATAAGTGGGAATGTGAAGACGATCTTGTCAACCGATGAGTTCCGACGAGATTGAACCTACCTATAATAATGCACTTGAAGAGCTCAGGCTTATAGAGGTCGAAGCGTGATGTGTTAGCTCGTCCAAGAGTCTGAACGCTGCAGACCGTAAGAGGCAATCTACCTCCAGTTTATCACGTACCTCGCAACCACAACATCTGCGTCTTTCAGGTCGTCTGCCTCCAGCTTTTTGCTTCCTTGATCCTTCATGACTACCTTTAATTGGTTTTTGAGCCGGCGAGGCGTATGTGCGGGGGCAGCAAGTTACCAGTGGCGCGTTATTTTGTATTTGAGTCTTTGCCTGTTCTAGCAGTTCCCCACGATGAGCTAGAACAAGCGTTCGCGTCGCACCTTCGACTTTGACTGGTATCCGCGGTATCAAGTTCGAAAATATCACCTTGGATAGGTAAGGCAGGAGGTCTACCAGGAAATTAGGAGTGAACTCGAACCGTTTTTCCCGACCCGACCGGTAAGGATACTGCCTACCGTAACAATGAGAAGGATAAGAATTTGCGTCCGTCCAGCTAAGACCAAATAAGACAATCCCCAAACCTGCCGTTTCACTCCTTCCTCGAACGCCTTCAAGCTGGCAGCGATGCACTCTTCCTGGTACGGCCGAAGAGTATGTGGAGTTGGGGAAGATCCATCGACGCCGCCCCGATTCTGCATCGAGACGCCAGCGAGGCGAGATCGCCGCCGAGTGTGGAGCTGTCGCCTGACGATAAGCGCCCACCATCGCGACGGTTGGATGGGCGTCATCTGTGCTGTTAATCCGAGGATTGAAGGACCACCGACTGTCCGGCCCAACGGACAAACGCCACTCTGACACGGCTCAGCGACGTTTCATGCCAATCACAGAAAGTCGGTGGGACCGAGTCTCTTGGTCGAACGAGGAGGTCGCGCACATCGTGTAAAGTTTTTAGTGGTTTATTTTTCGGATATCGCACATAGCTGGCAAAACTTAGATTCTTTCTCACAATACGCTTCAATAGCGACCTATGACTGGTGTATGAGCCCCAACTGGATGATTTCGTCCATAAACTCCGGGCCTCCTTTCGGATTCTCTCTCAGCTCAACCACCGCGATACCACCTTGCGCCGTGGGATCGGCTCCTCTGTGCAGCAACAGCCTCACGCAGTCAAAGTGTCCCTTGGTCGCTGCTTGAACGAGAGCTTCGTTGTCCTGCGTGGACGTCTGCGCCGTGGTTCAGCAAAAGCGCGAGACACGACGCTGTCGGCCTTTGCAGCCTCGACGACGGCAGCGCTGGATTCGGCCGCAGCGTCCGCGCCGAACTTGAGGGTGAGGCGCAGCATATCGGGGCCATCGCGCCCGGCTTGTAACACCAGTCGGTCCAGATCGCGTGCGGAGGCAACGCCCGTGTTCAGTATCAGCTCCAGCATCTCGGGAGAAGAGGAAAGCAACGCATGGCCTACGGATATTTGGTTGGCCACCGCCCCGCGATGAAGAAGCTTCTTTACGACGGCCACATGCCCCCTGAAGCACAGCCGAATTGAATGCGTCTGCAAAGAGAGACAGCTGGTGCGCGCCTGCTGGTCCCGGCGTCATGGTTACAGACCGGTTGCGGAGGAGCAATCCGACAATATCTGCGTGGCCATTGTCCGCGGCTTCCTCCAGTGCTTTCGACAGAGCCGGTTCTTGCGGCGCTCCGCCATCGAGGATCACCCACACGCAGGAGCAGTGGCCCTTTTCTGAGGCTGTTTCGATGGACCAGGCAACTTCGGCCGCAACTACTGGATCGATGATCAAGAAGCTCAAAAGTCTAGAATTTCCCTGCGCGGATGCTGATCGAAAAAGAAGCCTGCGAAACTCACGTCGCGACCTGTCGGGTGTTCTAGAAGACAGACGGCAATGTCAAACATCCTCTCCTCTGTAAGGTTTTCAACATGCTTTCTGAGATCAAAGGCGCTGAAGCTGAAGCCTCGTTCCAGCAGCAGGCGCACGACAGCGCTCTTCCCCGAATTTCGACATCCTTCCAATAGGAGAAAGGAAAAGCGGTTGAAACGTAACCCTTGATCGAGTAAAAGCATCAGCAGATCTGCTTTTCCGGAATTCACAGCATTCCATGCAAGGATATCCTCATGGTGCATTTTCTTGGACGGAAAGTTACAGGGAGGCAGGTTGCTCTCACTGTCAAGCAACAGGCGCATTAAGTCTGTGTGTCCCCTTGAAATTGCGGAAGTTTGTGCTTCCCAAAGTATCGAACGATTTCGCGTGCCCGCATATAACTGGAGCAATAGCTCTACAGCCTCGACGCTTCCAGACGACGATGCGGCCGAAACCACTTTCTTCAGATCACCTTTTTGCAAGTTTTCGCAAGAGTTGGTGTCAATAAAGAGCCGCACAAGGGCCACATTGCCTGTGGGCGCACCTTCCTGGAGCATCGGAACCTACTCACTCCGCAAACTTGGTCGAGCTTCGAGGATCTCTCTTGCCAACTCTACATTGGCAGATTCACGGCCATTGCGAGGAGTTCCCGGTCCGATTGGACCGATCCCTGGGCGGGGTAACGAAGCAGACGGAGTACAACGTTCCAATGATTGCATTTTGCTAACCACGGCAGCACTTCTGGCGGAAGGGGTTGTACCCCCGACGTCGCAAGATCCAACAAGAGGTTGACGGTTGACCACTTCGACGGTTGACCACTTCGCCGTGGCCCCATTGGCAGCAATCAAAATCGCCTCGTCCAATGCTTCCTGGTTTGGAGGGCGCCGCTCCGCCAAGAGCTCCACCACGGCGGTGTTGCCGCCCTTTGCTGCCGAAAATAGTGGCGCATACCAACGCTCAATCAACGATTCTTCATCCGACGCTCCTTCGGCCGCCGCCGCCTCCCACAGCAGCTCGACTGTTTCGCGGACGCTTTGTCAGGCGAATACTTCAGCGCCCTGCGGAGGTCTTCCTCATTCGGGCCGGCCGCGAGCAGCACC
Organism: Zopfochytrium polystomum; assembly: GCA_025765615.1. Taxonomy (NCBI): domain Eukaryota; kingdom Fungi; phylum Chytridiomycota; class Chytridiomycetes; order Chytridiales; family Chytridiaceae; genus Zopfochytrium; species Zopfochytrium polystomum. The sequence goes on along the minus strand of JAIVFJ010000001.1, from coordinate 226,572 downwards.
CGGACGAGCGCGGCCCCGCCCTGCGTTGCCGCCGCCGTCAGCGGCGCACGGTCAATCTCCGCCCCCGCTGCGAGTAGAATGGCTGCGACCGCCGCCGCGCCGTCGCAAACGCCGTCGCCGCGCGGCTGCGCGCAAGTCGCGCGCAGCGCCGACGCGAGCGTCGCGAGCGGCCCCCCCCGCTGGCGAGACACAGTTCGACCACGCCCCGCGCGGCGGCCACCAGCGCAGCGTGGCCCCGCGCGCGTAGATCGGCGCCGTGGGATGCAAGGAGTCGGAGGCCCTCGATGTTGCTGGATGCGGCCGCGGCGATGGGCGCGGACTGGGCGCCGATGGGAGGGGTGGGGCTTGTGACAGTGACGGCGGCCCGGGTTGCGCCCGCGGCACTGGCGCTATCGGCGGCCGCGTCGAGGAGAAGCTGCAGCACCGCAATGTTGCCGTGGGTCGCCTCGGCCTTTAGGGCGCGGGTCTGAGCGGATTCACCGCCGTGCCGTGGCTGCTGCGGGCTGGGCGTGTGGTTCCTCGCGCGAGATGCGATGTGGATGGGCAGCGAAAAGAGCCTGAGGAGCGAGCGGTTGAGCGCGTTGGTGGGGAGGGCGAGGCGGTGCGGGCAGCACCGGCCGATGCGAGAGATGATCTCGGCGGGCAGGTCCTGGCCGAGATTTTCATGAATCAGCCTGCGTTTGCGAGTCGGTCGGTCGAGTCGGTGATAAGGTTTTGTTTGAGCTGATGATGGAGCAGCTGCCGCGGCTCAAGGAGTTTGAGGACGACGTAAAGACGCAGCTTGGCATCCGTTAGCACAGACTTTCTTTGTGAGGACGCGTTCTCTTCCCCATGCTCATTCCAATTGAGTACTTTCCTTTTTTTGTACATTCAGAGTTGCGACCGACATTTTCCTTTTAGTGTTGGCAGCTGTAACTTGATTGGATTTTGTCAAGGTCCTTGGGTCTGCGCTGCACTTAGTGCGTAGTATTTCACGAGACTTCAGTGATACAATGCATAGATACTTTCATTAATTGTCGTCACTGCAATCCACCCCGCATTCCGTGCCAATACTTGAGTATCTGTGCCATCTTACCCTCTTCATGCCTGCTTACGCTGCCTTTCCGTTTCCTCTTACGCGTCTTTGTAATTAGATCAGGCGACGCATCGGAATTCAGCTTGACATTTTGCCGAAGGCCCAGGAGGGACGGGACTGTTGCGCATCCGCCCGCATCTCGCTCAGTTTCGTCCACAAAATCGAGGATCAAGCAATCGGCCTTCTCGACTCCGCCTGGATATTTGTGCTTCCCGAGCCCCCGGCCAAACATCTGCATGAGCAGAATGGAGGATCGAGTCGGGCGAGCCAGAACCACGCAGTCGATTCCGGAAATATCAACTCCTTCCGTGAGGGTACCTGCGATATGTATTCAAAAACAAAAAAGCAGTCTGGGGCTCGCCAACGTCAAGGCCTTCTACCGACAGTAGTTGACAATCACGGAAAACAATCCATTCGAAAAATCATGAATAATACCACTCCGTTCGGCTGCCGATATGTTCCCGTTGACACCGCAAGCATCGATTCCAGCATCTCTGAATGCTTGAGTCAGTGATTCCATGTGGGCTACATACACTGAAAAAGCGACAGTCATTTTTCGCTTGTGGGTAGGATGCTCGTCTGACATCCAGCACATACAAGTGCATTTCAAAAGGCAGAGGAGGTGATATTCCGAAAAAGTGAATTCGAAATCAGCGGAGTTGATGGCTGTTCAACAATACCAACAGGCGTGCCCCTTTCATCTCTCAACTACGCAAATGTTACTACGATCTACGTAACCGCCTTCAGGAGGGCTGTGCGTAGTCATCGCCTGAGGCCTGAGTTCCGTCGATCGTCGATCAAAACACGCGTCTTCACGGTCCCAACTCGAAAGTAACACAAACTACGCAAATGGCTGCGACAATAATCCGTCAGAACAATTTCAATTACCAAGGGCCAGCGCTGCTACATACTACTTCTCGAGGATCATTTCCTTGAATGGCTTGTGGTACACGACTCTCTCAAACGCAGCGCCGAGGCTGTGATCGTCTTCTCGGCGCAACCCTGCGGAGCACCCCCAAACGAGAATATGCGACTCGGGATTCAGAGCGCCAAACTTCTCGAGCACTCGCAGAAAAGATGCTGCAGTGGTGTGAATGAGCCTGTTCGAACAGGACCTGTACGACCTCGTGCCGCCGGACGTGTTGCAGAAGCTGGCCGAGAGCCCCGAGCTCACCGACATTTCGTCGCAAGAGATTGAGGAGAGGTACCTGACGGCGCAGGGGTCGCGGGGCGGCGGCGCAGGCGGTGGCAGGGACAAGGACTCGGAGGAGCGGCAGCGCGCTGACCAGCATAGGGACGGCGCGTTCAAGGACGCGTCGTCTTGGGGTCCCGTGCCCGTGTAGAGGAGAGGCTTTTTGGCCTTAATATCACTGCCAAGCGCATTTTCCCTATGATGACCAGCACATCACAGCGAAGGTAGATCGCTCATGGAGAAGGCGACAAACTCATAAGGCCTATGATTTGAAGTGGACACACACACACATACAAGTCCGAGCAGCCGCGGTCAATCTATCCCGCTCGCTACTCCCAGAGGAGGTTCTTATCGGTTAAAATGCCATTCAGTGGCAGCGATTCATGGTGTGAATTCGTGTTTATATTTCCCACACCTTCCGAAAAGAGCCTACAAGGTGTGATCGATTTCCCCGGGAACTTCCAAAATAAAGTCCGAACCGGTTTTAGGGCTCCCATTATTCCTGCTTCGCGTTCTTGATCTGTGCAGAAAAGCGATGAAACAGTTTGTCAAGACTTACCCGCCGGGGATAGACTATTGATTCACTGGAGGAACAAGAAGAGGCACTCACATAGTCGTTGACAACCTCCTCCAACACGCCCAGGGGCAGCGACCCCTGGTCCAGCATGGCTGAGTGGAACTTCTTGATGCTGAACTTTTCTCCGAGCTCCTTCTCGGCGCGCGCCCGCAGCTCCTTCATCTTGATCTCGCCAATCTTGTACGCAAGCGCCTGTCCTGGCATGACGCAGTACCGACGGACCTCCGACACGAGCTCCTCTCGTGGCAGCGACAGCCTCGCGGCCATGTACTCAACGCCCTGCTCGATGGTCCATCCTTTCGCGTGGAGGCCCGAGTCGACCACGAGGCGGCACGCGCGCTGCATCTCGCACTCGAGGCGTCCAAACATGTCGAACGGGTTCGTGTAGAATCCCATCTCCTCGCCCAGGAACTCGCTGTAGAGGCCGTAACCCTCGGCGTACGCCGTCTCCATGTTCATCTTTCGGATCACGTGCTGGTTCTCGTTTTCCAGCGCGATCGAAAGCTGGTGGTGGTGGCCCGGCATCGCCTCGTGAAGACACACGGCAACCGCAACGTGACGAGGCTTGGTCTTGTGGAGGCGGAGGTTGGCCCTGAAGGATCCCGCCCTGAGAAAGAATAAATTACATGCGATTAGAAGGATTGGGGCATTGTGTCAAAGGAAAAAAGAAAGAATAGGTTGCAAGTCTTACTTGTCCGCCGTTCCTGGCATGTAAAAAGCCAGAGGCATCTGTGCCTCCATGTTCGCCGGGACGGGGTCGATTGCGCACTGAAACTTCGGGAACCTCTCAAAGTACTCCTTCATCTTTTCCTCGGCGCGGACCAAGATATCCTTGTAGTAGGGAATAACCTCCTCTTCGGGCTTCTCAAAGTAGATGAAGGGGAACTTTTCGCGGTCGTTGATGGCGTTCTGGAACTCCTTCACGGTGCCCTCGAATCCGCATTGGTTCTTCACCTCTTCCATCCGAGACCAAATGCGGTCCACCTCCTTCAGCCCAATCTCATGGATTTCGTCGGCCTTGTATCGGACTGAAGTGTGCTTGAAAATGTAACCTTCGTACGCCTGCAGATCATCGATGGGTTGGGGTGCGGAGAGGAGCGTGTTATCAACAAAACAAAAGGGAAACGAACGGAAAACTCTTACCTCTTTGTAACCATCCAACCCAAACAACCCGTCGTTCTTCCTCGCATGCGGAAGGTACTCTTCCTCCAAAAACTTTTTCACCTTCGCGTACCCCTTCAGAACGTACTCCTTAATATCCTCCACAAGGTACGCCTCGTCCCCCATGACTTTCTTGGCCTCCTCTTTCTTGGCCATGAGACCGTCGAGCACGGCCGCGTCGAGCGCAGGCCCTTCGAGCCCTTCGAACGACGACGTGGTGCATTTTTTTATCAACAGCTCGATCGATGACTTTGGAAGCGTGACGTTCCGGCGGATGCCATGGCGAAAGTTGTCAATGATGTCGTCAAAGACTTTGGGCAGACGGGCCAAGCGTTTCTTGTAGTTTGCGAAATCTTCCGGGGTGCTGGCTGGCTGGTAGGAGCCTAGGAGCGTTTTTTTTTTTTTTTTTTTTTTTTTTGTTTTTTGTCAATGAGTTTGGAGGAAGGTTGGGGCCTGAGCGTGAATACCAAAGCCCATCTCGAAGAAAGCGAGGTTTCCGTTCATGTGGCTACACACGCCGACATCCAAAATGAAAAGTAAGTGAAAAAAAAAGGGGCACGGTCAGCACATGTGGCCCGACAACCAAGCGGACAATACGCCAAAAAACACAAACACGCACTCTTCGCTCAGCTCGATCGAGTATCCGACCTCGCCCGGCACGCCCTCGTGCTCGAGGGCCGACGTCGCAAAGAACTTGAGGAACCTCAGATCGTCGGCGTCCTGCTTGGACAGGCTTCCTGCAAACTCCTTCTCGACGGCGGTGGCGTCGGCCAGGAGGTCCTTCACCTTGGCGATCATGGACTCTTTGTAGGCCTTGGACACCTGGCAGACCTGGTCCTCGAGCTTGCCGCGGATGCCAAAGACCGGGGCATAGACTATTCGTTTTCAAAGGGTACGGATGGATGGATGGATGGATGGATGGATGTGGGGTGGTGTAGGTGGAAAGAAGATGGTCGATGAATGAATGGAAAGGGAGATTGAGTCGATCAAGGAAGGAAGGAAGGAAGGAAGGAAGGAAGGAAGGCCGCCCTCAGGACGACAGACACGCACGCGGGTCAGACTCCAGGACGATATCGACGGCCTTGTCGTTCAGGGCGGCGATTTGCGCGGCTGCCATTATTGATATTGTTGTTGTTGTTGTTGTTGTGGATTATGTGAATTATTATTTATCTATGGCAAATGTAACCGAAAAAGGAAATTTCGTTTACTCATCAAAAAAAGCACCTGCATGAGTCACATGTTTTGGTATCAGATCAGGGTCAGGCCAAACCACAACATGAACAAACAAAGCGAAAGCAAGCAAGCATATCTGTTTATGGGCTTCTGGCTTCTTTTACCGCGGTGACAATGGTCTCCTTTTGCTGTGGACATCCTCGGAAAGGCGGGGCTGGAGGAATGTTCTTTTGAGGGTAGGCGGCGCTAAATTACCCCAGCGCTTGCTCCAGTGCCAGAGGGGACACTCCGTGGCCCGTGCTGAATGGTCCCAAAGTATTGGTGTAAAGTATTGATGAATGGACAGTGAGAAGAAAGAAATTGTTGGGATCATGAAATACTGCGTGCACCAAACCTGAGCAACACGACTCGTCTTGGTGCGAGTAGAAGTGGAACTCGTCGACGCCGTCGACTCTGCGGCGCTCGAAAATGTCGCCGGACGTACGCCTCGAGCGCCTCGCTCGGATCGCCCGCGCCTGCCGCCACAATGCGCTCCGCAACCACGCTGGACCTGACCCGCAGCACTTCCGCACGTCGACCTCGTACGCCGGCAGCACGCGCATCCAGCCCTCCCACAGCGCGGGGCGCGCCGGCGGCACGTCCGTCATCACCGCCGTCGCGGCCTCCGTCGCGTCGTACACCTCGACCGCTCGCGCGCCGCGCTCGTGCAGCGCCCGCGCCGTCGCCCCACCCACCGGCACTCGCCAGACCCAAAAACGCACCCCCGCAGCGCTCTGCCGCCCCGCCGACGACGACAGCCCCGCACCGCCGCCCATCGCCGTTTTCGCTCCCGTTCTGGTCCTCTTGGCGACCAAACTGGCTTTCTATTACCACGAGCAGAATGCCCAGCTTCTGGGCCAACGGCGAAGCTGCGTTGATGTCGAAATCTGCTGCAATCAGGCACCTCGCTCGGATTGTCTTGATTTCCGGTGGAAGGGGTGATGTTAAGATTGGCACACTCTCAAAAAAAAAGATCCCTCAGCGTATTCCCCAGTCTTCTAATCTGAAGCGGTTTCGGGGCTTTTTGCGGAAGAAGCTCCAACCCAAGACCCAATTTAAATGCTACAAAGGTCGCCAGTACCACATTAGTCTCCCCTACAGCAAGCAACGACATAGTGAGCGGAAACTTTTCGCTTGAGCTGGCTGCCTTCAAAACGGACACCATTCGATTGGCTACGACATTTTGATAAGCTCTCTCGGTCCGTCACAAAGTCAATGACGAAACTTAGTCTTTCGTTCAAACCCCAGCTGTACAAGTAAAACAATGATAAAAGTACATCCCGAAAGTTCGAACGTAGAGTTTCAAATTGAACATACCCGTTTAGCAGCATTTTTTTCAGATTGAAAAATGGTCGTACACCATCCGGCAAAGGGGACCAAGGGCAGACCCTCTTTGATAGATTGCAGCGCTTAAATGGCGGTACGTTTGTCGCAGTACACTCGCAGCAAAAAACGCCGACCGCCTCCTTTGCTGTGCAGTCAACTCGATCCGCCCAAGCGAGATTCCTCTTTCGTTCCAGCGCGTCCATCGCAGAGCTTTCTACGAGTTCTACCGCCTTTTCAGCATCCTCATTTGAATCAAAGGCTGCACGCCTGCGGTCAAGGTCGGGGTGCGGCTGTGCTGCATGCCCCACCTGGAATGTGCTAGGTGGAGACAGTCCTTGCTGTCTCACTCATAGATGCATCATTCAACTATCTCTCTCTGTCTCTGTCTCTGTCTCTGTTTCTTTCTCCGTCTGTCTATCTTGGTGATATCTCCATTCGGGAGTACTTCTCGGAGGTTAAGCGGTTGTAACATCCAGGGAACATTTAACACAGTAAGAGTCTGCTGCTCAGGCTGTTTTTCTTCAGCTAAATTGATTTTCCGGGGTGTTCGGGTATCTCTTGCTTTCAGGTACTTCCACACAGACTGGTTTGAAGAGTCTTGACCGGTGACGTTTTTGCTTGGTACAAGTGGCAGGCTCAAAAGTTTCAGAAATCCCAGGTAGGCACGAGAGGAAAGAGCACCTTGCTTGCATCAGCTCGATTCACAGGCCAGGGCCGAGGGGATGTGGTGAGTGACAGGGATCGGTGAGGGCATTTCCTCTATTTTGTTTTGTTCTCACGGTGATTGCATTTTCCTCTATTTCTTTTGTGATCACGGTGACATTTTCCTTTATTTCTTCTGTTATCACAGTGATCGCATTTTCCTCCTCCATTTTTTTAGTGATCACGGTGATTGCATGTCACCGTTTTCTTTTCCTGGTGCGTTTGCCTTTTCCTTCGATAGGCTCAAAATACTATGGAGTGACAGTGAATACAGAACAGAATTCCAAACATTGTCAAAGTATTTTATTCATCCAAAGTGTCTTAGTGGTTCCTCCATTTCGCGATCACCGTTTGTGCCAGCAGCTGGCGAAACTCATATGAAATTCTAATAGCAACTCATCCAGCCCCTCCTTCATCCAAATTCCGCAGGCGTCTTCCTACTCTGACTTTTCAAGGCCCTGGGCACCCCCACTTTTTGGCCCTCGGTGACTGTTCCAAACGTTCTCGACTTACCTCCTCGCGCAAACTGAGGTCCCTCTCGGGGATGAAACTGGCAAAGCGAGCAGTTTGTCACTGTCGATGAGGCATCACCGCTCTTGACTTCGTGTTTCATTTCCCCCCCTCTTTTTTGTTTGTTGTACTAGTTTTCCGCTGCACGCCGCGGCACGGGTGTCCAGAAAACCCATGAGACAATGTGAAATGGTGTCTGCCGAAAAGCGAAGGAACCACCGCGATTCCGACAAAGAACAGACACGCTGCAAATCAGACATAAAAAAAGAAACAAAGAGAGCGACACACACGCACAGATTTAGAGAAGCGAGGGTGAAAGAGAGAATTAAGAGATGATTTCGTGCTCGTGAGAAGGTCAATTATCCCGCGGCGTACGCGCTCCTCGCGCGCAGCCACCCGCCATACTTGTACAGCAGCACCGACGCCGGGAAGCACAGCATGGCAACAAACCCCAGCAGCGAGTTCCCCCACCCATAGTCGAGGGCATCGTACATGTCTTGAGCAAACAGCGGGAACGCAAACCCAAACGCTGATCGCAAGAAGGACGCGGAGGCCATGGCGCTAGCGGCGTAGCGGCGGTACGTGTCGACCGTGTACACCGACAGCGCCTGGAACAGCACCGTGAACCCGAGGCCAAACAGCATCATCCCGACGTCGGGCGCCAGCCAGAATACGGTGTTTTGCGCGCTCCAGCCGTACATGAACAGGCCGATGGGCAGTAGCACCGAGAACAGGATCGTGATGGGGAGGCGAAACTCGGGGAGTCCGGTGCCGTCGTTGGAGTTGCGCAGCCGCAGGTAGATGCGGTCCATGACCGGGCCGGATCCGACGGTGCCGGCGATGAGGCCGATGCCGAGGGAGAGGAAGTGGACGCCGGAGATGGCGAGGGACTGGTGGTAGCGGACGACCCAGAGCTGGGTGAAGGTTGCAATGACTAGGTAGAGGATGCCGTACAGGTAGGCCATGGAGAACGAGATGATCTGAACGATGGGCTGCGTGAAGAGCAGGATGAACGGCCGCTTGACGGATTCGACCAGCAGCTCCCGCACGTTCTTGTTCGCCGTGCCGCCGCCGGCTACATGCAGGTCTTGGTCGCCCGTGAGGGTGCGCTGGCGGGCGGCTTTTCTTTCCAAGAGGACCGGCGCAAAGGTCTCGCTGAGGAAGAAAATAGCCAGCACGAGGACCGCACCGTCGACGATGGTGATGATGTGGAACGCCCAGTGCCAGGTCAAGTTTTGCGCAATCAGCGATCCGACGAGTGGGCCGACCGCCGGGCCGAGCGTCGGCGCGAGCGAGTACATGTTGACGGCCACGCCAAACTTTTCGGCGGTGAACATGTCGCTGATCATGCCGGCTCCGATCTGCGCATCGTCGGGAGAGGGTGCATCTTAGATGCACGCAGGCAAACACGAAAGGAAAGAAAAAATTGGAGGCATAATTTAATTACCGCCAACGGGCCACTGCCAGCTAAAGCCGCCAAAAATCGAAACGTGAGCATCTCGCCGTAGTTGGTCGAGACGGAGCACGCAACGTTGAACGCCAAGAAAATTACGTTGCCAATCAGCATGAGCCCTCGGCGACCGTAGATCTCCGAAAGGGGTCCGATAAACAAGGGTCCGATGCCAAAGGCCAGCACGTAGATAGAAATGATCATTTCTATCTGAAGTTTCGTTGTGAGCCCCAAATCTGGAACGGGAAGGGTAAGTTGCTCCGTCATAAAAGCCTTGTTTAAGCACCCTACCAGCGGCTATGAACGGCACAGTTGGAGCGACGACTGAGGAGCCCATTGTTGACATGAGGGTTATGATGCTCAGCATGGCGACAACAGTCCATTTCTTTAAGTTTGACCAGTTTCGTGGGTTCGCGGGATCGTCGGGGCCGTCCCAGTCAACCTATTCTTTTCGTGTAAGAAGTTTTCATTCTGAGGCGCGCGAAGGTGGAGGAGCAGAAGAAGGACAGGCTCGGAATGGTGAATTGTAAGAGTAATGAGGAGGAGGGACAGAGCGTGTAGTGCATGTGGTTCTAATTGGTGCCCGAAAGGTGCAAACGTACAATCTTATTGCTGTTGCTCGCCTTCGAAGATCCCCTCGCCTCGAGGTCCTGGGTGCTGTCGTTCAGCTCCGTTGAGACGTTGGAGCCTCTTGAGGGCGGCCGCTGCGGAGAGTCGATTTCGTCCTGCTTCATCGCTGTCGCAGATCGATGGGTGGTGGTGGGGGTGGGCCGTGGGAGGGAGTCTGGGAGGGAGGACTTGGGCCGGGCTGAACAGAGATGCTGTTTGAGTGCGGGGCGATCTGGGCTTTTTATCGCTCTCCGAAGTCTGTTACTTTTTATTATTAATATTGTTGTTGTTGCTTGCCTGCTTCAATCCATTCCGCGGCCTGGTCCGTCCGTCGCTCGCAACCCGCTTCCCTGCGGCTAGGAGGACTAGGAAAGACGGCGGTTCTGTCCAGCCGACTGTTAGGGACTGACGGGCCTGAGAGGAAATTCATCCGAGACCAGCTCCGACAGAGTGCACGACGGAAACGGGCGATGATCTCCAGTGCCTGAAACTTTTTTTTTTCACTCTGCCGTCATCCGCCTAATCTGTGTTGCGTAACAAACTCACTCTACGCTGTGGGTGGGACGGAATCGCAACTTCCGCCGGTCGGGCTGTCGGCCGGCGGGACTCGGGCGGCATATGCTTTGGGACGAAGAAATTTTTTCTTTGCAAGTTTTTCTCTTTTTTTCCCCAATAGTTCACTGCGGCACACACACACACACACACACACACACACACACACACACACACGAAACTCACTGATTGCTTGCTTGGCCTTCTGAATCCTTTCGTCCTTATTTACCTTTCTTCCACCCCCTTCCTTCGACCTTTCCGTCTCCGAGCCTCGTTCTTTCTGGCGGCAGTCGAAATCGGCTTCAACATCCTCCCTCACCAAACGGAACCAGCGCATCCAACGGCCACCGCCAACCTCCTCCCCCAACTCCCAGGCACTGCATTCACCAGCCGCAACCGCGAGACGATGGCCGCTCAACAACCCACAACCCCACTCAACCCAGCGAGCATCAGCGTGGCTCGATCTAGAGCCGAGACTTTTTCACTTCATTCGGGCAAGGCAAAGCCGGACTGGCTGTCAAGGTGGACGCAAAAGCGGCAGTGTTCTCACGGATGACTCAGTCGATAATACGGCCACGGCTAAAGTCTGCACCGGCTGCTGAAGGTAGACGCTAGTGACCGGGGGTTTGAAATCAACGATGAATGACTGACGAGGTGCTTTTTCCCTTTCTTTTTCTCTCTGAATCAGTTTGCATAGAGCCTTGAGACTGCGGTGGTGTTGCTGAACCTGGATCCAACAACAGTTGCGACAATGTGGCGGAAAAACAGTTTATCGGAGGGCATCCCATCGCTAACGGTGAAAGCAGTAACAGAAGAAAAAAAGAATAATGACTCTGGGGACGAAATGACCAAAAAAAGGTAAAGCAACGAAAGGAGCCCCCATTTTCAAAGAGCCTGGAGCCTAAACACCCCCCCATTTTTATCTTATCCCGCAGCGTAGGTGCTACGAGCGCGCAGCCACCCACCGTACTTGTACAGCAAAAATGAGGCCGGAATGCACAGCGCCGAGACGAACCCCAGCACCGAGTTCCCCCACCCGTAGTCGAGCTTGTCGTACATGTCTTGCGCAAACAGCGGGAACGCAAAGCCAAAGATCGCGCGCAGGAACGACGCAGCGGCCATTGCGCTGGCGGCGTAGCGGCGGTACGTGTCGACGGTGTACACGGTCAGGGCCTGGAACTCGATCGTGAACGTCAGCCCGAAGAGCATCATGCCAATGTCCGGAACCAGCCAGAACACGGTGTTTTGCGCCGACCAGCCGTACCAGAACAGGCCGACGGGGAGGAGGAACGCGAACGGGATCGTGATCGGGAGGCGGTACTCGGGGACGCCGACGTCGTTGTTTTTCGCCTTGAGTCGCGCGTAGATACGGTCCATGACCGGCCCGGAGGCGAGCGTGCCGCCCAGGAGACCGACGCCGAGGGAGAGGAAGTGGACGCCCGAGATGGAGAGGGACTGATGGTAGCGGACGACCCAGAGCTGAGTAAAGGTTGCGATGACGAGGTACAGGATGCCGTATAGGTACGCCATAAAGAGGGAGATAATTTGCACGATGGGCTGCGTGAAGAGCAGGATGAAGGGTCGCTTGACGGACTCGACGATCAGCAGTTTCATGTTCTTGCTGGAGGTGCCACCCCCGGCGACCTGAAGGTCCGGGTTGCCCGTCTCGGCGCGGATGCGGGCAGCTTTCACTTCGAGCAGGGCGGGGGCGTACGACTCGGTCAGGAAGAAGAAGCCGAGGACGAAGACGAATCCATCGATGATGGTGATGACGTGGAACGTCCATCGCCACGACAGGTCCTGGGACAGGATCGACCCCACGATCGGACCCACAGCAGGCCCGAGAAGGGGAGCAAGTGAGTACATGTTGACGGCCACGCCGAATTGTTCGGCGGAGAACATGTCGCTGATGATCCCAGCTCCGATCTAGACAAGGGGAGAGCGATTTTACGAGAGTGGGTCAATGGAGGTTTGTTGAGAGACGCCGAGAAACAGACCCCCTTACCGCTATAGGGCCGCTACCCAACAAGGCTGCCAAAAACCGAAAGACGATCATTTCGGCGTAGTTGGATGACACGGAGCACGCCACGTTGAACACCAAGAAAGAAATGTTGCTGAGGAGCATGAGCCATCGGCGGCCGTAAATTTCCGACAGCGGGCCGACGATCAAGGGACCAACACCGAACGCGACGACGTAAATGGAGATAATCATTTCGACTTGTAGCTTGGTCGTCAGTCCAAACTCTTTGGCCGAGGCGTGCGGTGAGTGGGCGTTAGCGCAGTTGTTTTTTGGTTTGGCATTGTGCGTCAAAATGCAGTCCGTCTCCCTCTCCCTAACCCACCAACGCCCATGTAGGGTACGGCCGGTGCAACGACTGACGAGCCCATAGACGTCATGAGAGTAAAGATACTCAGCATTGCGACGACTGACCATTTCTTGACCGCGGACCAGTTGCGCGGGTTCTGCGGATCGTCGGGCCCATCCCAGTCGACCTAGTTTTTGGGTTGACGAAACGAAGTGCCGAAGATCTTTTCAGCTGAAGACGAGCAAGAACGAATGAAAGCCGGGGAGTAGCGAGCGGCGAAACGTCTTTTCGGCTTTTGTTGCAATCCACAAGGACATGCGCGCAGCCAAATACTCACCACTTTGGTGGACTCGACTTGGATGGCGACGCGGGATGACGAGGCCTTCACGTCAACGTCAGGTGTTTCGTTCAGCGTGGCCGAGACGTTGGAGCCTCTGGACGGCGACCGCGTGGGAGATTCGAGTGCCATATGTTGTGCCGATTGGAAGGGGAGGTGGTTGGGCGGGCGAGACACAGATCACTTGGGTCCAAGGTCGGTCGTTCCACGCGAACTGTGGACGGGAGGTTAGGCGGCAATCTGTGACGCCCGGTGCGTGTTTGTTGATGTAATAAATAACAGGGAGTAGAGGGGGCGGCAGGGGCGAGGCGATTGGGGTTAAGAACGGGTTTTTATTGTGCGAGAGGGAGCGAGAATGAAACCCCAGTCAACGGCCGATCGGTCATGTTCTCTCTCTCTCTCTCTCTCTCTCTCTCCCTCCCTTTCCTTCGCTGTCTCACTCTTTCTGTCTCTCTCTGTCTCTCTCCTTTGCCAGCTTATGATCCGCTATTCGAGAAACAGGAACAGCCAAAAATCCGCCTTGTCTTCGGCCCACCAGACAAGCCCCCCATTGCACACGGAAGTTGAACTTCCGTGAGAGCCGCTTCGCTTTGCGTGATCCGTGACTCTTCCGCAGAGAGCCGCCGAAAGGAAAAAAGAGAGAAGACAAGAAAAAAAAAAAAAAAAAAAAAAAGAGAAAAAAAAGTCGTTTTTGTGGCAGTCTTTGGATCGCATTTGCGGAGTGCAAATCAAATCTGATATGGTGTGCTAGGTGGCACATGATTGGACGTTGTCGGGAATAATAAAAGACCCGTGTCGGGCTCTACCGTCTCTGCCCGCCACGCGACAAAAAGCGAGGGGGTGTGCCGTGAGGGCTGGACGGGTAAGCAAGGTGGTTGCTGTTTATCCCCATCACGCCGAACGAACGGCCTCGTTTCTCCCATCATCCATCCAATCCGCTTTCTGGTCAAACCGCGGAACTCAGCTTCCGTACTTGTTGCAGCTAACGGCTAACCCTTCTTCAATAACGGCAGCAGCCCTCCAGGACATCAAGGCGCTTCATCTCCCATCACCCATCCCCCAAATATCCATTGTGAAACCAGTAAACTCTTCTCGTTATGGATCGCCTGACGGCTGTTTTGGCCAGAGTCTGCTCCTGTCGAACCAGACGGTCGTTGTGGCCCTCCACTTCGCTTGCCGGCGGTGCGCACTGAATCAAAAAGGCGAGAGTCCACAGAGAAGTCAGGCTTCTCGTGCTTTTCTTCTTGATCCCAAAGGCTAGAGAACGTGAACTTTGTTTCCAAGAGGAATAGGTGCTGGACATTGCGTTGAACCCGGTACCTTTATTCTTTACCTTTGTTTTTCTGGAACCTAAGCACCCGTTACCAGGATTTTGCGCAGTCGCTCGGTCCGTTGAACCGCGAGGCTGTGGTTGGCGATGTGGCCTCCACTTGCAGGGCGATTGAGGTTGTCGCTTTGGCTACATGGGGGTGCCCTGTAGTATTTTTAGACTGAATCTGGCGGACAAGCAATGGCGCTTAACTGGAGAACTAGCCCCACGGATTATCAGTCTCAAATCAGTTTTGTGCAAACTCTTCGTTTCTAGTCATCGTTGTTTGATGGCAAATACCAGAAACGTGCAGCGTCGATTTTGGTGTGGTGTGGGGAGCAGTGCGGGTCGAGGAGAGACCAAGTGTGGTGGCGGCAGTTGCCGTGGAGGTGCGGGAACCCAAGGGCCTGCCAGATGGTTGTCAGCAGGCGGTGCGGGCGCGCACCTGAACAACACCGGTGGCTCGGTTGCTTGTGCTGCCTTAGGCTTCCCGTTTGCTGGTAGGTGCCTTCTGCTTTCGAGCGTCACTTCCCCCACCTGAAAACGCTGGACTTGAACGCGTGGCGCATGGGCAAGCATCGTCCAGCTTTCGGTCATTGTCTGTGTGGGGGTTGGTTTGGTTTTGGTTCGGTTTTCGCTGGAATTGTCCAGAAGCTTCCAAAACTAGTCATCGTGACAACCAGCAATCTTTCTGTTTCCACGCAAGCGCAAAAAACTCCGCTGACTTGGCACTCCGCTTCCCTCCACACGACCGCCGATCGCCTGCGCCACTGTCCCAGCACCGCAGATGCCCGACCTTTCCATCACCACACCCTCTGCTCATTATCAACTTCAGATCCCGGTTCCTCCTCCTCCTGACGATAACTGGCAACCTACGCTCGACGCGATTGCCCAAATCTGTACGGACAATTCGATCGATCTACTTCGCCCCATCTCCAAATCCACGAACCCCCCCCACGTTACGCTCTCCCTCGCCACCGAGCCCACCGACGACCGCCTCACCGCAATCCGCGCTGCCTTCTCCACATACACGGTTTTCTACAATCGTTCCCCTCGTGGTGTCCCTCGTTTTGAGCCTACGTTGCACCTCGCCAATCGCGACTTCACCAACATTATCCTGGTCACCTATCTAGCGCCTGGTGTCCTCGCGCCCGATTTTGCTTCACACAAAGGCCCTATATCCATCGCGCTCCGTCGGCTGCTGAATTCTTGTGGCACGATCCTGGACATCGCTTTCACGCACCAACGCAGCTCTGCTACATCCTGCGCCTTTGTACTTTTCCAGAACCCACCGACTGACCCTCCCCCCTTCGCTTTTGTCGAAGGTGCTGGTGTAAGCCTACGACCCCTCGAAACCCAACACCAACGTGTCGAACGCGTGGCTGACGAGTCCTTCCGCACCGGTGTGCTGTTCAACCTGCCTCGTTCCTTGACCGCCCACGACCTGGCCCCTTTCGTGTCCAATCTCGGCTGCACCCTAGTCCGAACTCCTGGCTTTTACAACTCCGCCACCAACTCCGCCGGCCGCTCAAACAAAGCATTCCTTATCTTTCCTTCTCGCAACGATCTACTTTCTTTGGGCGATTCAATCCTTGTAAACGGCCGCCCCACCGCACTCCGACCTTATCAAACAGCGGAAAAAGCCCCCTTCATCTGTTGCCAGCGCTGTGGCGCTACAGCCCACAGTACAGCTGTTTGCCCCCTGCTTGCTCGCCAGCCTAATCGCCAAGCCCCCAAAGTCTCCTCCCCGCTTCCGGAGCCCCCCTCAGCCCCCTCTAATCCCGCTTCCTCCTCAAAACCGACCCCATCCCTGGCGTCCCCCCCCCATCAAGCAGACCGGCTCGAGATGACCCAGTTCATGAAGGATATACGCTCGCTGATCGCTCAGTCCACTGCACAGCAGAAACAGCAGCTCGATGCCGCCACCGCTACCTTTGCAGCAGAGCAACAAAACGCCAATCGTGAGCACCTTACAGCTCTGGAACTTCTTCACCGCAACGTCGCCAGCAACACTGAGAGTATCTCAACCATTAGCGACCGTCTCACCTCCTTGGAAGACCGTAGCGACAACTTACACGCCGTCCTCCAAACCCAAATTGACAACGCACTCACTGGTATCCGAAATGGTCTTCATAGTGAGGTGTCCTCTCTCGTTTCCCACGCACTGGACCACTCCTTAGATATTGCCCTTCGTGCACGCGGTGTCACCTTCTCGTCCTCTTCTCGCGACACCACCCCTGTCCAATCTCCCGCCCGCGACGTCAACATGTCCTCACCCACTTACTCATCCGTGGCTAGCAACATTATTACTCCCAGAAACTCACACACCTCCACCACACACGCCCGTGGGGGCGCCCGCCGCTAAGTTACACCTTTAGTATCGCTAGTTTCCTTCCTTCAAAAAAAAAAAAAAAAAAAAAAAAAAAAAAAAACCCACATATATTGGCTTCTCTTCTCTTCTGATTACGACGAATAAATGACTCCATCCCCTCCGCCCCCTGGCCCACCTCCGGCACCACCCCCACCTCGTTTTGCAACTTGGAACGTCGGACGTAACTTTACCGCCAAATGTATCTCCATCCTCGACTGGATGACTGAGGCTGATATCTCTGTTCTAGCGATACAAGAGTCCGGTTGCTCCGCCCGCAATGCCCTGTTCGCTATTCGCCAACATTCTGCTGACAAATTCATAGGCATCTTCACTGACTCGACCGACACCCATCACGCTGGCGTGGGCTTCATTCTCTCAACCAATCTTCACCGACACGTCACCAACACCGACTGCCACGAGTCTCGAGGCATCTCCCTCACTCTGTCCTTCCACCGTCGTTCCCTATTTCTGCGCTCCGTCTATTGGCCATCTTCCCGACATTCAGCAGACACAACCCCACTCCGAGCCTGGTGTAATAAACTCCTCAATCATGACTCAAACAACAACCAACCTTCATACTGGTTTGGAGATTGGAATGCCATCCTCTCACCCCTCGACCACAGCACCGCCGAACATGTTCCGTTGGCTCGACAAGGTTTCCTCCCTGCCCTCTCCGCCGCTGGTTTCTTGGACACCTTCCGCTATCTTCACCCACACCTTTCCCTCTTCTCCCACGCCTCCAGATCCTCTCCCTATCAATCCCGCTTGGACAGCATCTGGGTTTCCAACACCTTTTCTCACCACATTATGGCGGCCACCATCGAATCCCCTACCCTGTTTCCACACCTCCAGGATATTTCAGACCACTTCCCTTCTTGCGTCACTCTTGCTATCTGCCCTTACACCACCTTTTCTTTTAATCCCCTTCGCCGTCGCATCCTCCGCCCGAACGATGCCTCAGATGCCCAGAAAGTGGATTTTGCACAATCCATTGCTAACGCCCTTCCCCTCCTGAAGACAGAACTACAAGAGCTTGATGCAAGTCTTACACCAGCAGAACGCGATTTCCTTGCTCAGCCTTCCCTTCCTTTCGAATATCCCTCCATCACCCGCACTTTCCAATACATCCAAGCCCTGGACCACCTCTCATTGTCCTTCCACGAACTGCTCATCTCTGCTGGCCACCGTTTCCTCCCTCGCTCTGGATCCTCCACCATCCGCACAAAAGCCGACCATCGCTTGACCCCGTTCATCCATGCTCGGAAGCAAATCGAAAAACTATGGAAACATATGCACAATGGTACGCTACCGCTACACTCCTTTTTATCCTCCATTCCCACCTTCCCTCCGGAATGGGGGGTCTCTGCACAACGCAACGCTCTTCTCCTCCTACATGCACGTTTCTCCGACGCCCAGCTGTCAGCAGACGACTTCCGCAGCAACACCCTCCCCCTCCTGCAACGTTTAAGGAAAGCCATTTATCGCGTCCAGCTCTCGTCTGCTGCCTCCTTGAAACGGGCAGATATTGCCACAGCCATCGACCGCCGACAGGACCTATTCTCCTCCGGCCAAATTCGCACCGTCCTCAATAATATCCTCAACCGGAAACGCACCAACTCCAACATTGACCACATCCTCACAGACAGCCCAGATGGACCTTACATCGAACACAACCCCGATGACATCCCTCAGCTCTGCGCGCAACAAGTGGAGCATTGGTTTCGTCCCCGCACTCTTCAACCTTTTCCCCCAACCTCGCCCTTTCATGCCGAAATGACTCCTCGCCCTTACGTTGCCCTCGACACCTTTGCCAATATCATGCTTCCACCCTCCCTTGATGAATGCCGCTCCGTCCTTAACTCTCTTGCTAAAAACAAAGCGGCTGGGCCGTCCCAACTCTCCCGCGAGCTGCTCCTCCTCGCTGGTCCGGACGCAGTCGCCTTCTTTTCGTCCTTGATCCAACGATCCTTCTTGCTCCTCGACATTCCCTCCTCCTGGTCGCTCACTGCTATCTTTCCCATTCCAAAAAAAGACGTGTGGGGCGGCGATCTTACAAATCTCCGCCCCATCAGCCTCTGCGAGTTGGCTGCCAAGGTCGTCCAGGGTGTTCGCCTCCGCCGCATTTCCCACATTCTCTCCTCTTCCCCCTCCATCCTGAAAGGTCGCAACTTCTCTGCCCTCCCTGGTTCCTCACCTGACACACCTCTCCACCTAGTCCGTTCCGCTTTAGATTTCTCTCATGCAACCTCCTCCCCCCTTTTCCTCCTGCTGAACGATATTAAGAAGGCCTTCGACAGCGCTCCTGTCGCTGGCCTGATTAGTGCATGGCGCCGCATCCGCCTCCCAGAGTCATATATTCGCATGCGCGCAAATACGCAAACTCGCTTCCGATCATATGTACTAACCGCTTTTGGCCCGTCTCCCACCTTTCCCATAGGTACCATGATACAACAAGGCTCGCTTGAAGGCCCTCTCGATTGGCGCATTTTTTGGGACCCTGTCCTATGCGCTCTGGACCAGCACACACTCGGCATCACCTTTTCTGTCGAACTCCCCCGTTCCATCCACCCCGCCCTTCTTTCTGCAGCACCCCCCGTGTCCGTAACTGGCTTTGCCTTGGTCGACGACACCAACACCATCGCCACTTCCCATGCAGATTTGCAGCGCCAAGCTGATATCCTTTTTGAATATCAGTCGCACAACAACATCGAATCAAATACTCGCAAAATCTTTGTCACGGCCGCCAACACCGACGATAACACTCCGCAGCAGATCTTATGGGGCGACACCCCCATTCCCATCCAACCACCTTCTTCCCCCTTCAGGCATCTTGGCAACTTTTTCACAGCAGATGGACGCTCTAGTGCCGCTCGCCGACAAATCTCAACCACCATCTCCGACATAATCACTACCCTCCAGGGCAAGGTTGTAGGGGACAAACTCGCTGCATACGTTTTCCGCAATGTCCTCCTTCCCCGTCTGCGGTTCCTGTGGAAGACTGCGCACCTCCCCCGTACCTTCCTTTTAAATGAAACATCCCACATCCGACGGGCCTTCAAAAAGATTGTGGGCCTCAGTGCTTCCTTTCCCTCCACTATCGTCCATCACCACCTCCTCTATCACATTCCCGATCTTTACGCTGAATATTGCTCTGACATGTTCTCTGATCTTCACCAACGCCTAACCGACACTGCCCTTATTGGTCCTATAACTCATATTTTGTTTCAACGTCTCCAACTTTTATACTGTCAAGCCACTCCCCTTTTCACCGACCCTGTACCTCTCCCCTTCTCCCAAACCAGCTTTTCTAACGCTCTTGTTCCCCTTCTCTTTGCCAATCAATTCTCCATAACATCTTCCCACTTGCCACTTTTCCGCGTTCGAGCCCATCCCATTTCCTCCATCCCGTGGTCCCTCCGCCTCCCCCTTCTCCCCCTTCTCCAACGTCAAGGCATTTTTTTTCTTCGAACAACTCCTCTCTGCATCCTTACGACCCCTTTCCTTCCGTGGCAGACGGCGTTCTAACACTCAACGGCGGACACTATACCACGAGCTAGAACCCCACTTTCGCAATCTCCCCACGCTTCGCTCCCGCGCATTTCTTGGTATACCTCCTCGTCGCCGCCTTTCCAACCCCTTTTACCACCCTCTCTACCCGGTAGAAATTCCTCCCCCTGCCTCACTCCACCCCATACCCCCCTTTAACGCGCCCGCGGACATCCCCTCCCTCTCAATCTACACTGATGGTTCTCTCCGCACCTCTGGTTTCATGTCTGCTGCAATAGTTTCTCGTGACCCACCCTTTTCCTTCCCTGTTGCTCTTCCCGCAATGTCCTCCTCCTCCACCACTGCTGAGCTTGTAGGTCTCCTCTCTGCTTTGATCTCCACCCAACATCTCCCACACCCCCTTACCATTCACCTCGACAACAACGCCGTTGTTATCACCTTCAATCAACTTTTTGCACCCCCCCTGAACGTCCCTGCCACATTTTTATCTGCTACCAACTCTTCCAATCCGCCTCCTCCCCCCCCCCCCCCCCTCCTAGTCAGCCGCTCTACTCTCCTCCGTTCTCCTCTTGGCAAACTCTGGGCCATGGTTGCACACACCCTCTCCCTACGACAAGGTCCGCTTCCCTCGGTTCAGTGGATCCGTGGTCATTCCGGTGATGCCGGTAACGAGGCTGCTGATCGCCTCGCCTCTTCTGTCCCAGAAACTACCATCCCTATTCAAATTCCCCTGACTTCCGACACTATTCTCCCTGCAACGGCACACATCGGCACGACAGCCGTCCTTGGTCAACTCCGTCGTCAACTCCGCCTCCTCCGAGCACACCAGCTCCACTTACAATTGGCCACCTACTCCTTTGCTACTCCCTTCCGTGACACCCTCAACATTGTCAACTGGGAGGCCACCTATCTGGCTCTCCACTCGGGACACCGGCCTACCACCCTTTTTGACACTCTCCCGGCCTCTGCTCGTCGTAAATTCCGCCTCCAACTCTTCACAGCATCCCTCCCCACGCAATCCCGCCTCTGTCTATGGTACCCCCACGCATTCCCTGACGGACATTGCCGGCGTTGTGAAGTCGACTCCGAGACCTTCTCCCATCTCTTCTCATGCCCCCACTCCCACGATGCACTCCTTGCCCTTCAACAATCCCTCGCCTCCGCCCTTGCTGCTTCCACTCCCCCAACACCTCACCACCCGCCCCCCCCACGCTTCCGCTCGCTTTTGGCTCTCCTTGCCCGAATTTTCCTTCAATCTTGACAATCCCTTTAATTTTCACTCTCTTCTTCGCGGTATTATTCCTCAATCCTTTTATGACATTTTACACTCCCCCCCTTCCTTCCCGGCCGAGGCAGTCATCACCGCGCTGGTCCGCATCTTCCACGATCTCCTCCTGGACGTCCATCGGCTCATCTGGCGCCCCCGTTGCGATATCACCATCGCTTGGGAGAAAGAGCACGGCATCCAACCCACTGACAAACGCCGACAAAAAACACCGGCTTCCGTATCGACTGCCAGGCGTACCCCATCCCCGGCTCCTCCGCAGTTTAACCCCGCCCTACCTCCACCTCCTGCTGCACAACAACCACCTGCCCCAAGATATCGACCCCGTCGGGATCGCCCTCCTCACCCTGCCTTATGCGACATCTGCGGACGCCACCACAACAACCAATGCCCTAGTGACTGGCTTCGTACCGACCAAGGTCGACAAGCGTGGACTCGGCACTACCTCGGCCTTACCCGCCCTACTCTGGGCTCCCTATGGATCCGGCGATCCGTCAATACCACCAACAGGGACCCAACCAATTCCACACCAACACCACGCACACGACCTCGCCCACCTGCTTGTGTTCCGCCTGACGTCCACTGACAGCGTACTCTCCCCTCTCTTCCACCCAAATTCCGACCCTTCGTCTTATGTTTACAAACGCCTCCACAGCACCTGCTCGACGCTTCTAGCGTGTTCCGGTTGGCCTTGGCCACCTTCTTCTTTCGTTTGCCCCCCTTCCCTTGCGATAGTTCTCCTGTTGCTTTCCCTTCTTTCTATTTTGCTTGCTTGTTGGCGGCTAGGGTGGCCTGTACTTCGGTTTGGTTCTGCCAAGGTCCTTGGCCTCCGGGTCATACCTGCGTGGCATCTCACTCTTCCCGTCACGCTGCCTTACTGCGGCGTGGAATAATAAAAAAAAAAAAAAATCTGTTTCCACGCAAGCAAATAAGCAAATCGGGGTATAAAACGGTGCGAGCACTGCCCTTCGACAAAAGCATACAAATCAACCCGCGCTTATTTAGTGGCTCTCGTTGAAAACACTAGCACAACCAACAAACTCAACAAACTCGCTCTACCTCTGATCCCAAAGACCAAACGCTATGGCCGTGTTTTTCCCTCGCGACTCTCCCTTCGGCGACTTTGACCGCATCGTCTCAGCCTTCTTCGACCCAGACGCCAGCACATCCACTTCTTCGAGTGGCAGCGGACAACGCCAGCAACGCAACCCACGCTCCACAATCGTCACCCGCGCAGGCTTCCACCCGCGCCTCGACCTGGCCGAGACCGACGCCGGCTACGTCGTGCACGCCGACCTCCCCGGTATCTCCAAGGACAAGGTTGATGTCTCGATCTCGGACGACGGCGTGCTAATGATCTCCGGCGAGCGCAGCTCGAACAAGGAGATCAAGGACGAGCAGCGGCACGTCGTTGAGCGCAGCTACGGCCGCTTCGAGAGGACCGTCCGGCTACCCCAGGACGCGGACCGGGACAACGTGCAAGCGAAAATGGCCGACGGTGTGTTGGAGCTGGTAGTTCCGAAGCTCGCAGCCCCCAAGGAAGCTGTCAAGAAGATCAGCATTTTGTGACAGGGCCGGGACGGTTCTGTGTTGACGCGCGCTCAGCTGTGTGACCACTACCCCTCCTACTCGTTTTGCTTCGTTCATTGATATCCATAGCTATTTTTTCCCCCCTTCCCATCTTTTTTTCGTTGTTTCGCTCCTCCACGATACTGGTCACACTTTCCATATCAATATATCCGATTGAATGCTCCTGTCATTTGTTGAAACCATTCCGGCCGCTCGGAGCCACCCTCTCAAACCTGCACTGCCCGCCAGCGCTGCGGAGCTGGCCTTGGCGATAAGACAGGTAGTTGACGTGTTGGGAAAATGCATCATAAATGTAAAGTCATCGTTTGATATATGGAGGCTGTTTGCAATTTTTTAACTTGACACACCGTTCCAGCGGGATTCCGTTTGCAACGATTTGCGGAGTTTCACGTGAATGTAGGAAAGCAGCGCCAACAGTCCAAGATCAACCAATAAGACTCATCTTATGTTCATCTTGTTATTTCAATGGAGCCTCCGCTTATAGCGGCGGTGGTTCTGGGATCACTACAGTTGGCAATCGAAGGGAGTAGCGGTCGCAAGGTGAACAAGCAATTTTAGAATGTCCTGAGTTCGACACGAAAGGTGCCTCCATATTTATCTCGGTATCGATATGGATTGGCATCGCTCAGCGAGTAGCTGATCACATCAATTTCCCTCTGAAGGTCCGATTATCCAGCTTCCGCGGTCTGTCTAGCGGTCTGTCCCCATGTCGTCCAAATGATTTCTTTCCGAAGGCCCGCACGACACAAGTAGACAACGACAAACAAACGATAAACGGCGGATCCTATTGCAGCCGAATGGAACTTCTACTTCAGTTTGCGCGCGCGGTATTAATAATACCAGTACTCTGACGACGACTTCCAGCGGCCCCCATTAATGCAGACAGAGACAACGTTCCCTCACGGCTGTGCTTCCTCAGAGCTCCTCCGTTGCCGTTGCCAAGATAGAGGATCGAAACAAAAGGCGGAAGCGGGATGCTTCCGCACGCCTTGCGCGGACATTCGCAGAGCTGTTTGATCTGAAGATGTGTCTGTTTCGTTATTTTAATCGGCAACTGTCCCAACTTGTTTCCATGGTACAACTATGAAGCTTCTCGGACGCAGGTGCCGCCTCGCCCTTCTTCTCGCTGCCGCCACCGTGCTTGCGCTGGCACCCCATCCAAGTCCAGCACATCCTAGTCATGACGACGACGACGACGTTCACGGGCACTCTGACGGCGATGAGGCCGTTGCGCTCTTCCGCCGCGGACAAGCTCTCGCCCGCCGCGAGGCCGCCGCCGCCTGCCACACCTCCCTCGCCGTCCGCGACGCCGAGGCCACCCACTCCCGACTCGCGCGCCGCGCCTTCTCTCTCGGCAGCGATCCCTCCTCCTTCGGCCCAGCCCTCTCCCGCCGCGCCTCGTGCGTCGTCGATCCCGAAACAACCGGCGGCCCATACTACGTCAACGGCCTGATTCAGCGCTCCAACATGACCGAAAACCAGCCTGGCGTCGCGCTGGTCCTCGACGTCAGCGTCGTCGACATTGCCACCTGCTCCCCGCTCGTCAACGCCGCCGTCGAGTTCTGGTCGTGCAACGCCACGGGGTACTACTCGGGCTTCACTGGCGTCAGCCCGCGCACCGGCCAGCTGGTCGGAAGCTGCGTTAACGGTGGCGGGAGCGGGGGCGGCGGAGGTTGCATGACGGACGAGCTGACGTTCCTCCGTGGGCTCATTTTGACCGACAGCAACGGCGTGGCGGAGGTGACGACAATCTTCCCCGGGTACTACGTAGGCCGCACGCCGCACATCCACGTGACCGTACATACTGGCGGGTCCGTGGGGCCCGATGGGACGTACGTTGGCGGCGCGCTGCGGCACGTCGGGCAGCTGTTCCCGGGCGACGACGCGGCGGCGGCGGTGTACGCGGCAGCGCCGTCGCTGTACGGGACGGCGGGGACCGACTTTTTGAGGCTGGCGGGCGACAGCATTGCAATGGGCGGCGGGTACGCAGGGAAAGGCGTACTGAGCCTCTCGAGCTTGGGCCCGTCGATCTCGCAGGGGTTGATTGGTGCGGTGACGATATATGTCGATGCTGCGGTGACGCAGAGGGATCTGTCGACGTACACGTACGGCTCGGATGCCCCGTGGGTTGGAACAAGCGTCGCGACCAGGGCGTCGTTTACGACGGCAAGGGGATCGACGCTCGGCGCGTCGACCACAAGGTCCACTTCGGTCGCATCGGCCGCCCAGGCACATCCACTGTTTTGCGGTTCTTCTCTTCTTGTGGTTTGTTCGTTGGGATGGACGATTCTTGTTGCTTCTGTTTTGTGAGCGTTATGTAAGATCTCGTTGAGTTAATCGCCTGTTTTCTGGTGAATGGGGGAGTTCTTCAAGGAGCAGGTGGTTGACAGGCCAAGGGAAGGGGCGAACCCGCATCTGATAGATGTCATCAACCATCGCCATTATTTATTTGTTTTGATCGTCAGGCGTCAGCACGACGCATTCATCCTTCAACTGTGAGATGCTACCAACCCCAGTCCTCCTGACAATCTGCGACTTCCTCTGCCCCACCGATCGCTTACGCTTCGCGGCCATTGCCCGCCTCCCTTCCGCCCTCGCCGCGGCAGCGTGCGCCACGAGCCCAGCGGACATCGACTTTGCGACAGCGCTCGCTGACCTCAACCTCCTCGCTCTGATCAAACGGGCAGATCCTTCCTCCCTCGTTGTATTCCCGCACGACGTCGAAGCAGCCGCCGTCGACCGCGCCAGCGCCCTCGGCCGTATCGCCGTACTCGACTGGTGGCATCGTCGACGCGGCACAGGGATACTGTACACCCCGCGTGCCGTCGACGAAGCAAGCGCTAACGGCCACGTTGCTGTGCTCCGGTGGTGGCTCCTGCGATGGCGCGAGCGGGAACCGACCGGGAAGATGTACACCAAGGCAGCGTTCGACGGCGCGTGCGCGATGGCGCATTGGGAGGTCCTGGAGTGGTGGCGAGATAGCGGGCGGCTTGTCCTGTGCTCGTTTAATCTGCTGGACACTCTCAGCGAAAGCGGTCGCCTGGACGTGTTGCGCTGGCTCAAGGCTGGAGGTACCCTGGACCGCGACTCCTCCTCCGCACATCCCTGGACCTTCCGCTACACTGGCGTGCCTTTGCCGAACGCTTCTTTCGCGACAATGTTTGAGCCGTCGAGGAGGAGCCCGCTATGCTTCTCCATTAACGCCCTTGTCGGCGCAACGCGGAACGGCCAACTGTCGGTTCTCCGGTGGTGGAAGCAACTGCCCAGATCATCGTTTCCGCGAAGCCTGCCTAACATCATGGACGTTGCAAGCGGCTCAGGACGACTGGAGATGCTCGAGTTTTGGAAGGAGAGCGGCGTGGAATTTGAGCACTCGCCGAACGCCGTGGATCTCGCGAGCCAGCGAGGCGATGTGGCAGTCCTGCAGTGGTGGGCGACGAGCGGGTTGGAGTTCCAGTACACCGCGAGAGCTGTCGATGGAGCGAGTAGCAATAACCACTTGCATGTTTTGCAGTGGTGGAAGAGCTCGCGCTTTGAGATGAAGTACACGGAAGTTGCAATCGACCTGGCCTGCAGGGAAGGACACAGGGCCGTTCTTCGCTGGTGGAGGGAAAGCGATCTTCAGCTGAAGTTCAGTGGAAGCTCACTGCAGTGAAAAAGGCATACGGATGCTCCGATGGAAAACAAATGGCCTAAGTGGCCCCATCGCGAAAGCGATGCTGCGATTTCATAACGAAACGGCCAAAATCGCGACCTTCGGGCACTTCGCGCACGCCCTTGCATGCCTATCCGCTCCGAATCTACTCGTAGGCTCTTGGTAATGAGAAGCAGTGGCTCCAGTATGCGGCCTTGGTCGCTCCAGTCCAACCGTTCAGCTGAGGTTTTCACCGTTGAGTCTCCTCCGGATCTGGCGAGTCTTCTGAAAACATGCTGATCGCTACCCTACCCGGCATCGCCTTGTTGCATACGTGGAGATTACCTCTGTTCGTCGGCAGGGCTCCATTCAAAGTAGGGTGGAGGCCTGCAAATGAGTGAAAATGGAGCACGAGGAACTACGCCGGTTAGATAATTTCAACTGGGAGGAGATTTCAAAGGACAGAGGCGCTTGAAAACATTCGATTTTGCTCTTCCTATGTATCGCCGCCTTGAACCACAGAGTGATTCGTTCTTACGAGATTCTGAGAAGAGGAATTTCGGTAATCAAGGGTTCGTGAAATAAAGGTCTCAAGAAGGAAAGCAGATTAGCGTGCTGGGAGGTGGAAGCATGGAACGTAGAGGATGAATACCGGAGGATACGAAACCAAAGAAGAGTCGAGTCACGTGACCTTCTGCGCCGTGGTTTGAAGATACTTCCGTCGCTGCGGTAAACCAACTTTTGCGCCGGCGTGCCGATGCTCAACAACCCGTACCGGGTTCCCATCGACCAGCAGTCCATTGGCGTTGCCCCATTGGCGTTGTCGAGGCAGAACCCTTGGTTGGTCTTGATCGAGCCGTCTGGCCAGAACGTCCACTGGCGGAGCGCCCACACCCGTTTTTTGCGACGGCCGCGGCCAGGCCCCAGCCCAAGTGCCGAGGTCTGCTTTGTCAAGACCAAGCACTTCGCAAGCAGACCGTTAATCGTCCTGTTTTCTGGTTTTGTTGGTTTCATCCGAAGGGTTGAAGGGCGGATGTATTCTCCAGCCAGTCAATTATTTATGCGGATGTATTCTCCAGCCAGTCAATTATTTATGAGGGGTGTTATTAAGGACTGACGTAGAATTCGCGAACGATATCTGCCAACTGGTCGGGGACATCCCAAAACACCATGTGCCCACAGTCCAGGGACTTGACGACGGTGCGGTCCTCCCCAAAGGCCTCCTTAATATCCTGGATAATATCATCGCGCACGTACGCTTCAAAGTTCGCACGGACGAGCAGCAACTTTTCCGGGCGCGGCGCCTCGTCCCGCGGAGGGTTTGGCACGCCAAATTCAGACAATTCACTGATGCCGGCAATGATGGCGGTGGCGGACCAACGGAAGCGAAACTTTTCGGCGTTGTTGTCAAAGGGGTCGTTGAATTGTTCGAGGTTGTTGTCAGTGTCGATCTGGACGGCGGGGTGGGAGCAGACAAGGGAGTCGCCGTCGAGGCAGCCCGCGGCGGCCAGAGTGTTCCTGTGAAGAGTACGGGAGCGGTTCAAGGCGGCCTGCTCGACCGAGTCGAACGAGTTTTTTTTCGGGTTAAGGTAGTCTTGGGCAAAGGAAGCTGCAAAGTCGCCATTGAACTTCAACTGGGTAGGAGGGCGTTAAGGTCAGTCGAGGTACATGGGTGAGACCACACGCACATGCACGCGCCTCGCATTCTCGAATTGCCCTGCACACCACCTTCGATTTCCATGGCAGCAACACAACAAAAAAAAAAAAACCTTGTGCCGAAATAACCCATCATCACCAATAACCACACCACTCACAGCTGGATCAAGGAGAACGATCTTACGGACTAGCGTCGGATGTGCCGCCCAAAAGTGGAGCGACAGGAAGCCGCCAAAGCTGTGACCGATTAGGTCAACGGCAAAATCCGACGCCGCCGTCGCGGCGGCTGCGGTTTTGGTGCGGTACGCGTGGAGAGTCGCAGCAAGGTCGCGAATGTGTTGGGCCAGGGACCACGGAGCAGCGCTGGTGGACGCGCCGTGGCCGCGCAGGTCGACTGCGACGATGGTGCGCGGGGTGGGGAAGACGGGGTGGTTTGCGGCGGTGGTGGATGCGCCCGCGAGGAAGCGCCAGCGGAGTGCGTGGCCCTGGATGCCGTGGATGGCCAGGACGGGGTGGGCGGGGCTGGCGTCCGCGTTGAAGACGTGGAAGTTGAGAACAGCAGCACCGGAGGCAGCCATGAGGATTCTCCAATTGGAATTGGTGGTTGGCGGGTTTCTTTTCTTTATTTTTTTGGTTTTTTTTTTTTTTTTTTTTTTTTTTTTTTTTGTCTGGGTGGCTGTCCGCGCGTCCCGCAATGGCGGGCCGCCTTGTCAGATCGCATTCAATCGTGCGACGTCAAAGGTGGACCGTGAAAGTTTGTAATTTTTGGGATTTCTGACCCATCGGTACCAGTTTGGTGACTGCGGCAAGCTTATCGCTCTGGTTTAAGGACTATCACAATAGTAAAATCGCGGCAACGACGCTTTGACTATATCAATGTGACACAAATAGTTCACCATAAAAAATGATATTTTTGGACCAAATCGAGTCACTGCCTTAAGCCCATCTGCAATATCCACAGTGTATTTGGCTGCAGCATTGAATACATGAGATAATCTCCTCTCAATTCTCTGCATCTTTAGGATTTGGGCTTCAATCTTAAAGACTGTTGAACGATTTTTTTCTTCAAACATAGAATTCGCTGGACTTACTGACCCGCCACCGCCGAAGTCCTGGTGTCACAGACGGGAGCTTCGGCTCCATTATGGCAAACTGGGCCGCGATTGTTACTCTCACATACATTGGAACGACCAAGGAACTGAGCTTCCTTGAGGCAGTTTACGTTGGATCTAACTCAGCTCAATGACGGACACGGATAGAACCAAGGGTATCTTCCGTTCGATGGCGTTGCTCCGTACCTTTCCAGCCACTTTGTTCGTTTCGGCGTCGGGCACGCGGGTCGGCCGAATGCAAATCTGGGGGACTGGAGCTCTTCCGTGGCGTTCGTCTGGAACGAGCGCTGAGGATCCGCGTTTCAATGCGTGTGGCTCCCCTGACAGGTTCGTTTGTTTCACACGAAATGCACCAAATATCAAGCATCTGTTGTTTCGCATTGGTTAATCACCAAGGAGAGGTTCCGTGTTTCAAGATCGTGTTGAGGGTGTTTTTCACATAAAGCGGACAGGTCTTCCTCTTTTCCCACGGACGATAAATGGACGAGATGAGTTTGTTTGCACTCATTGTCTGATGCAACCGTCCCGGTGAGAAGTCTTGCCCACTTTCCGTCACTTCCACCAAGCTTCGGGCGACATCACGGACTCCAACCTAAATCCCCGTCGAATACCCCAATCCAGTGCACAAAGACTCCCAGCCTGTCCAGCTTCATTTTGACCACAGCAAGCACTTCTCCGTGGTGCCTTGTCAACGGGTTCTTCACTGTAATTGAAAGATGGCCGAATGCGTTATTTATTGAAGTCACTTTTGGGTGTTGCGGAAACCAAACAAACGAACGAACCGACTGCGCCGCAGCACCTACCCACCGACAACCCCCGGGTTTAAATCGGACCGCTTCCACAAGCAAGTCGCAGTCGGCAAGAACGAGCTTCTCCTTGTGCGATTCCCCTCCCTCCCTCCCCGACGAACGAAACGGCATTTGCCGCGTGCCCGAGTTGCCCCACAGCAAACATGACCGATCGCGAGTACCAAGACATGCCGGCGTTCAACGCCACCAAAGCCAGCTGGCCCGCATTCCACCGCCGCTTCTGCGCCTACTTGGACGCAAAGGGCATGCTCTACGTCGTCGACCGCGACAACGACGTGTACGCCGGCACCGACGAGGCGGAAAGGGCTCAGTGGGACGCCGACGCACTCACCCGACGGAAACACGACGCCATCGTCCGGACTTGGCTGCTGGGAAAGATCTCTGAAGCCGCGTGGGACCGAATCGCCGCCAGCGACGCCTGCGGCCACCGCGACCGCCGGTGCGTCACCGCCTTTGACATGATCCGACGTCTGACCGAGGTCTACGCCCCGGGGTCGGTTCCGTCGAAGCCAAAGCCGTCGCCGCCGTTCGACCGCGCGCGGCTGTCGGCGCATGAAACGTCGCTCCACGGGTTCGCCGGGATCCTGCTTCGCGTGCTGTCGCGCAGGTTTGGTGCCAACGCTGCGCGCGCTGTCCTCCGCGAAAGCGTGCGCAGGGTGGCGATTCGCACCACGGTGGCGAGGTCGGACAGGACGAGGTACCTGGTTGAAATCCATCGGTGCTGCATGCACGGCGTCTTTGACAAATCGGGCAAGGAAGGCCGCTACAGTCTCCTCGCCATCGTAAACGCTCCAGCGCCAGAGGTCATTGACTCGCCACTCGTTATTTTCAACCTGCAGGAGTACGTTAAGCACTGTCACATGGTCGACAGGTTTGAGCCGCTGCGATCGGATAATTATTCGCACCTTGCCCGCTTTCGCAGGTTCTTTTACTTTCTGCCCGTTGCTGGGGGTAAACTGACGCTGGGCGAGGGAAGCGAGGATTTCCAGTCGTATACCGTTCCTATTCTGAGGCCGATGTGTTTCCAAAGTCCCACGGAGGCGATTGTTGTCGACATTGATGTCAGTTACTATTCTACGCTTGGGAGAGAGAGCCCTGTATTCGACACCCTCGTGTTCAGACTGGTCAACACGCCAAACGTTGAATCAACCGAGGAGGAATCTTGCACAAAGTACCGTACTCGCATCATCGCACGATCTTTGCCTGTGCAAAGGTTACTTGAAATACCTTTGACGGGTTGCTTGAGGCTTTTGAACTGTCTTTTGATTTGAAAAGTTTGCGGCAGTGCCTCGGCTGCTGTGCGCTAATAAAGAATGCTATGTAGCTACCATTGTGATTTTCTGTACCATAGAAGTGTTCATGTAATGCAATTTTTTCTCATAACTTCACGCAACATCCCCCAACGACATCTCAATCGACTCCTTGGCAAACGACAGGTCCTCCAGCGTCACCAGCGCTCTCCCCTTATGGCTGAGCAGCAGCCGCCGCCCGTGCCAACAACTGCGCAGCCTCCGGCGGCGCCGGCCCCGTTCCGCGCGGTTCCTTCCCTATCCCCCAGCGTTACCTCCGCCCCACCCCCACTATCGCTGGCGTCGTCATTGCTGTCGCCATCGTTGCTTTCCGCGCTGACACCACGGCCGCCGTCATCGCCGAGCCCGAGCGCGAGCCGCCGCATGGCCCGCCGCACCCACACCCTTAGCCCCGGCTGTTTCCGCAGCAGCGCCGCCCCAAACGGCGGCGGCCGCCTTACTCCTTCAGGCAGGCACCATGGGCGAATGACTTTGAATTATATTGAGGTAGACTTGGTCTCACGCGTTTGAATTTTGGATTGGTTGGTTCGGACCTGGTTCAAACTACTCTGGACAACCCCGTGTTTGCAGGAAGAAAGGACTTGGCGGTAGCAAATGCCCAATTTCTTCCATTCGTCACTTCTCGAGTTGCAGCGAAACTTTCCTTTCATCTGCTCACGCACAAACACTACCAGTGGGAAGTGGACATCCGTGGATATGATTGTTTAGTCATTGAGGTCATTATCAACTCGCTTGAGAGAATAAAACCCAACCAAAAGGCTGCCGCTCGCGTTCCTAACCATCCATCGCCCCACCGCCTCGCCTCAGTTCCGCTGCCCCGAAATCTCCACATATCTGAAAGATCTCTGGCCGCGCGGGAGCGGCAGTCCGGGCAACGTCGCGAACGAGATTGGCAGCTTGATGAGGCCGCTTGAAGTATCACGGGATGAGGTGGACTTGTGGGTGAAAACCTTGTTCTTGGGGGTCAGCGAGGCGATCGCGGCGGGCGAATTGACGTGAGGCATGGCGTTGTATAAGAAGGATATTTGTTTGGGCGTTGGGTCTATGAGGAACGGTTGTCGTATGTGTATGCGAGTGTGTGTGGTTGTGTGTGGATGTGTGTTGGATGTGTGTGGATGTGTGCGTGTGATCACAAGTCGTTGCGGATGGTGGGAGGGCAGAAAGAGTCGAGCTTTATACACGTTCAAGTTTGTAGTTGACCAACATTTGGTCGCACAGCGCTGATTGGCACAGCCACACGTGATTTGATTACATCACCAATCACAAACAAATCGATCTGAAGAACTTGTTTGTTCTCTGCATAGCCACGCAGAATAGATTTGGCCTGAGTTTGCGGGACGTTTCTTGAGCTTCAATTCCGAAGGTGTGCTTTTCCTTTTTGTGTCGACGGAATTGGTTTCATTTAACCCGTAAACACAGCCACCGCCGGAGTTTTCTTCAAGGTTCCCGCAAAATCTCTTGGATCCGTTTAAGCGCTTGCGTGTGTGTGTATGTGTTCGTATGTTTTCGAGCTGCCTAATGCAGCAGATCAGGTGATGGTATTGCCGAAGCAAGGATTCAGAGATGTCGCAGGCGCACAGCCGCACAGGATTTTGCTTACAAACTTTCGAAACAAACTCGCACAAAAGACAAAGCTTAGATTTGTTTTCATCTCCGGCGGGTTAATTAATCAGCTGGGGCGGGAGGTATCTCGTTGTCTGTGGTGCCGTGGCTTAGACTGTGTGGCTTGCGTCATGCGTCCAACCTGGAGCCACGATGTAACTCTGGCTTGCAAGACCTATAATGCATGGATCTCTTCCACACACACACACACACACTCACCCTCGCACACTCACACAATCACATACTCACTCACACACTCACACAAGAAACCATCTCGATCAAACTCCCTTTGTTGCCAACCAAACCGCCAATGCCCCATATCAACTCTCCCGCTGCTGTCGCGTCGCTCGCCCCGAAAAACAAGGTCTTCGCGCCAAAGCCCCCAGCCCTCGAAATCACAAGCCTGCTGCGGGTACCCACCACAAGATCGCAGTCTGCGTCGCCGAGGTCGGCAGCGTCACCACAGTCGGCCAACTCCTCTCTCCAAGACCGCCGATGACGAGTGGGCTCTGGGTGGTGCCGTGGATGAAGTGGGCAGTTGTTGGTGGTTCGCTTAAAAAGGCTCGCTTGGGTTGCTTCTTTACTCTCACGCTTGTTTCGCGTTCGATGAGACTGAGTAACGCCATCAAGTGTTGGAGGCTGATATTATTTTCCATACCTGCCCAGTTCAAATAAACTCGCAATTAAGATAACCTAAACTTTTTTCGACATCGAATTGCAAAAGGAAGGTGGACAGATTCAACCTCATGGGTTTCCTGAGCTGGCGCTCTCTACACATGGTCAAATCCACTAGGTGGATCGTACTTTGACCTCACACACGATGAACTGCGAGTACGGCAGACTGGTGTCGCCAACACTCCTCTCTTTCGATCGCGCTCTAACGAAGCTCCTCCCACAAGATTGTCTCTGATTCCATTTGACGATTTATTGGACCTGCCCCATGACAGCGTCGAGGAACAAGTGTTCTTGCGGTGTTTGTAAATGTGTTCGCGCTCGCATGAACGCTTGCTGCAAAAGAGAAGTGCGGATCTGAAGGGCTCATGTCAGCAGTTGCCTTTCTTCGTTTCCGTCCCCTTTCCAGAGACGCCGTGGGTGGCACGGACTCACAGCCACACCCATATGACTATATGACTGCGGGCTCCGTAATTGCCCTTTGGGAGCAAGAAAGCGAGGGACTCTTTGATCGTCGAGGTGGCTGTGCCGGTTTGCCTTACGGAATGCATCGTGACACAAAGCTTATGAAATTCTTGTCTTGACGTGGCTTCGCTTGTCTTGATAGCCGTGCCACCGAGGTCACGAGGTGAAAAGTATGGCGCTCCAGCTTGCTGAATCCGTATAAATACCAAGATTGCTTCATCCAATCGAATAGTCACACACACCCTCACACACACCGCTCACACACACAGCACACACACCCACAGGCTCGCACCACACACACACACACACACACACACACACACACACACACACACACACACACAAACACACACAAACACACTGCACACACACACAGACACCGCTTGCCGACTCCACTTCCATTTCGAAAAGAACACCAACAATACCCAAAAGCACACCATGCCGCACGTCAACTCCCCAGCCGCCGTCGCGTCGCTCACCCCAAAAAACAAGGTCTTTGCGCCGAAACCGCCGGTTCTCGACATCACTGCCCTGCTGCGAGTACCTACCACAAGGTCGCAGTCCGCGTCACCGCGGTCCGCAGCGTCATCGCAGTCGACCACCTCATCCCTGCAAGATCGCCGCTGACAATTGACAATCGGCTCAGTATTCTAGTATTCGACGGCGACAATGGAGGGATGTAGGATGAGGATATGGTTGAAGGGCAAACAAATATCACTAGTTTCCTTTTACTTCTTGTTCTTTGTTTTGAAATCAGACTTGTTATTCTTTGAGAGATACGTCTTTAGAAGTTCTTCGGAAACGGACATGTTATCTTTCACACCCTGTTCCGAATAAACAGGCAAAGATGCATGTCGTTAGAGAAGAAATCTCACTCGCAGGCTAACCAGCAAAATATTGTCGCGTCGTTTCCGATCTGATGCAACGATCCAGTCAATTTGCTCGCAATATTCGCCTGTGATCCAAACCGCCAAGCCTGAGGACTTTTTCAGCGCTCTCGCCCAGTCGTGGGCACTGCGGAAAAGTGGTGCGAAGCGCGGAATGCGATTCATCTATCGCCACCATCACTTTTTTATTCAGCACGCTCAAATTTTCTCTGTGGGCTCAAAAGGCAAGAGACTTTATTGCAGCAAGTATTTAGTTATATATAGTTACAAGATATGTTTACAGCCACCGGTCGCATGGTGTAGTTGGTTATCACGTCTGTCTAACACACAGACGGTCTCCAGTTCGAGTCTGGATGCGACCATTTATCAGTTTCCTCCCTCTGCGAGAATGCTTTAATTTAGACCCACGTTTTTTGTCTCTCAGATGATCTTTCTGCGTGTAATTTCATGTAGCTTCCTGTTCAAAAATAGCTTCAAAGACGTTCACTCCTGTGGAGCCTTCAATTCTCCCACGTTGCGCCAACAAGGCATCAAAAAGCACTCTCCCACAAACAAGAAAAAACCTTCCTCCGAAGACATTCTCGCCCTTTCTTTGCCCGACCGCACAACATTCACAGGAAAGGTTCAAGGTTGATTTCTAGGGCGGAAGTTGGGTACTGGAACTCAAAGTTGTTAATGACCTCCGGGTGCACGATACCAAACGTTCCGATGATCTTGTTTTGGTAGAAGACATCGGCGCGACGTCCGGGGAAGAAGGTGGCGTCTGGTGGAGGAAGTAAAAACCAAAGTGAGTGATGCGGGTTCCCGGATATTTCCAATGCGCTGTAAAAGAGAACAAACTCAACTGGTTGATTCTTTAATGTAGTGTCCATCGGCAGTGCCGGGAGCGACTTGAGGGACGTTCAACATTGCCATAACGCGATCCAGCATACCGTGGACAAGCTACGAACCCCCCAAATGTTGGGTCAGTGTGGGGTACGGCCCCAAAAGTCTCACCGAAAATTAAGGTCAAAAAATTAAGGGCCTCACCTCAAATCCAGACGACTTCATGTTCGCGTACATTAGCGCGAGGTTCCTCTGGTTCCTTGCGCGCCTCTCGATCGAGTCGTCCTTGAACACCACGTCCGACACCTCGAAAATCTTGAGTGGGAGAGGAAGCTTCTTGTTGGAAGACAGTGTCTTGAGGAGGCCCGGGAGGAGGCTGGTGCGGACGACCTGGTACTCGACCGTCTTCGGGTTGGCGAGTTTCACCGCGGTTTTGTTGTCGTCGACGCGTTTGAGGTGCGCAAAGTTTTCGTCGTGGGAGCACTTCATATTTGGGAGTCGGATCAGGAAACACCCTAGATTCATCTGGAACTTACCAAAATCAGCGGGAGGACCTCCGTGTACCCGGAAAGCGCCAATTCCCTGCGAACCTGGTCCGACAGTTTGTTGATTGGGAAGGGGGCGCCAGGCGTGTTTGCCTTCGGCGTGGTCTCCTCGATCTTGTTGAATCCGTACGCGATGGCAACGTCTTCCATCACATCGCACGCGTGGAGAATATCGCTCCGCGTCGGTGGAATGGAGGCTTCGATCGTGTCGCCCACTCCGTGCTTTGCCGAAACCCCCATTTTGCCAAGGAGCGTGATGATCGTCGGAATGTCGAGTTTGACACCGACACGAGAGTTGATGTAGGAGGAAGTGGTCGACACTGTCCGAGGGGTGAAATCCGGGTACAGGTGCACATCACCGTTGGGCTGGACGATCTCGACTGGTTCGACGCTGGTTGATGCTGTTAGCTTTGGGGGGTTTGTGTTTTGCTAATTTTACCTGAACTTGTCTTTCGCATACTGAGAAAACATCGTAACAACCGTGTTCAGTACGATCTTTGCTTTCGTAAGGTCTGTCGCAGTGCACTCGATGAAGACGTTTTTGGTGGTGAGCTTAATCTTCGAGTGGTTGGAGTTGATGATAGGAGGCAGCGATAAGACGGTGCGCTTCGAATCGTAGATGATAGGGTAGCGTGGTGCCTCTCGAATGATGTGCAAAAACTTGCTCAGCTTTCTGTCGGACTGAAATGAAGTTAGAGATGATCCGACGCAGTATGTAGAAGACGAATGACACCTCGTAGAAGGTCATGAGTTCGGCGCCGGTCATTGACTGCGTCTGGTTCAGCGGGATGAACTTGATCTCGTCTGGCGGCAGCGCTTCGTAAGAGAAAGGGCCCTCCAGCGTGTCCAGGTCGTGGGTTCCAATGGCTACCAGCGTCCGCTTTCTTCACGATAGGCAAAATGGAGTCATTTACCCGCAACGCATTCACGTGATTAGCAAACCTGCAGATGTTGTTATGCAGTTTGTCCTGAAGGTCAATGAAGCTGTCGTATGAAGCCTGGGTGAACGTGATGTTTCGAAGGACTGCCGCAACGACGAACGGACGGATCGCGGCTGTCTACAGTAAAAAGAATCAGAATCGATGGAATCTGTTTGTTAATCGGGACCACACACCTCAGGCTTCACATGAAGTTGCTGAAGCCGCTTTCCGTTCGGTGGCTTTACGACGCGGTACACGGGAGGCTGTTGCGCGCCAAGGAAGATTCGCAACGCACGCGTGATGCCCTCAGCGCAGAGCAGATCGTATCTGCATGCCAGATGTGAGTGATTTCTTCGGCTGCATCTGATTACGATCTGCATCACCTGTTGGCGGGAATGTCGATTCGGTACAGCGATCGCGACGACAGGTTCTTTGCTTTGTCCGCTCCAAGCTCCTTGATCGCCATTTCAAGCTCGGAAGTCTAACTCGATCGAGATGAGATTTGGATGAGGTGGTGCGTTTAACTTGAGCTCACCTCTTCCTCCAGCTCGATTCCAAATTCGAAACATAGTTCCTCGAACTCTTCTGTTGCTGGTTAAAGTGAAAAGTAGGCGATCGTTTCACGCGTCAGCAAAAGTGGCGCCAGGATCAGGGCCAATGCTCAACTGAAGGTTCGCCCCAAGGCCTCGAACAAGTGCTCCTTGTCAACGTTGACGGTCGGCATTTTTTGGGGTTCCAATCTTTGCGAATGGACCGGAATGGCTTATATGCCAACACACACTTTTTTCAAATGACTCTAAAGAATCACTGGAAGAGAAAATCTCCATTTCAGATGCTCATAGCCCTGGCCAATTCCACCAGACAGCTTTGCAAACACGTCATATTGTGACGAAAGGTAAAGTTTCAGTTCCCCGGGACTCACAACGCTCTCTCCACCAGGCGAACTTTCAGCCCATTGTTCATCGGCAAGGTCATTGAAAGTCGTACAGAATTACTTCAAACCGCTGCACAACGGCCGCCAGAACCGCAATCGCCTCAAACGTCGTCATCTGCTGTCCAAGGCACGCACGCGGGCCCGCGTTGAAAACTGGCCACTTGTACGGCGACTCTCGCACCAGCCCATACGACTCGTCGTCGGTGCGTTGCAGCCATCGCTCCGGATCGAATTCGGCGGCTGTCGGACCCCAGAGCGACGGGTGGCGTCCCATGGCATATAATGACCAGACAACCTCGGGGTTGGCGGGAATAGGGATTCCCCCGGGAAGAACACCGGGCACGACAGAGTACTTCGAATCGTCGGGCACGCTTGGG
This sequence comes from Zopfochytrium polystomum, assembly GCA_025765615.1. Classification (NCBI taxonomy): domain Eukaryota; kingdom Fungi; phylum Chytridiomycota; class Chytridiomycetes; order Chytridiales; family Chytridiaceae; genus Zopfochytrium; species Zopfochytrium polystomum. The sequence continues at coordinate 187,753 of JAIVFJ010000001.1, read as the reverse complement.
AAGAGGTGGAGTGTTTCGTTGAAGCTGGGTGTGTTCGTTTCATAATATTTGGGTCGGTGAGGTGCGGGGAGCTTGTGAAAGGTTGAAAGTTAAGTCTATCATCTTGTTTTTTATCGTCAATAAACGGATGCCTTACACCGCGTTGATATACTTCAAGTCGTTTATTTGAGAAAAAGTCGGCACCGCGCCTCCCGTAATTCGTTCAATCTCTTTGCGCATGTTGTCAACGATTGCGGGCCTTGTGCATATGGAAAATACTGCCCAAGAGAGAGCGCAGGCGGTCGTGCCACGCCCTGCAAGGTATAAGTATATTGATTCTTACAGAACGTTTGACAGGCACTGATCCGACCCTCACCTGCCAAAATCATGTTCAGCAACATATCTCTTAGCTCCGCGTCGGTAGCAAGGCTTCCATCGTCGTTCTGAAGCTCCATAAATAGATCCAACAAGTCCTTGCGCTTGCCGCTTCGCTCTCCATTCTTCGCAGCCTCGCGCCTTTCACGAATATGTGAGTACGCAAAATCGTTGATAACGGCGATCGCCTTGTCCAGCTCAGCAGTCAAACCCAGCGGCCAGCCGAAGAAACGGTTGAAGGGATGCTCTTTGAACAAGAGCCAAATTTGCAGCTTTGTCGAATTGAACGATGTGCCGAAACCGATCTTGCCGAAGCTTAAAATGAATGAAAGGAAAGACGCTAACAATGCAGGAAGAGGCTCTTTCAAACGGACAGATGAAGGGGGATCCTGCGGGTACGTACGCATCGAAAGTAAACGCGTGGAAGACGGCATGTAGGTCTATCACCGCATCCCGAGATGCTGATATCCTCTAGAAAGACGGAGCTATCAAGACAGAAACACAAGAATGATTTAGACAGCAAACGCGATTCCGACTGCTTACTACCTCATGGTCTCCTTAACGTTGTGAAGATGTGTGAGGCCGTCTTCCTGTGTCGGCGCCACTGTGCCAATGTTCGAAAAGTGAAGTTACGGCAGGTTGTGAATAGAAAACGACATATGGGGGAGCATCCTTAACTGTTTCGCCGTCCGCGGCAAAGATCCCATTTCCCAGCAGTTTCGAAAACGACCATTTGAAACCGTCCCCCTTCTCATACTTTTCGAAGTGCGTTTTTAAGACTTATTGAACGATCGCAGGATCTGCAGTCGCGACAGTCGCCTTGATATCCAATGCGTTCGGAAGCGAAAGTGCCCTGCATCGAGTGTGAGAAAGGGAGGGTGCCGCCTTCAGAATCGAGAGCGGGAGGAGAAGAGCTCACGTTGAGATGCCGAGGGTCTGGCTCCAGGTCGTCTTGGTATCGTGCCGGGTCTCAAGCGTGGAGAGGTGACCCAGCACGGGAGCGGCGGGCGGATGTGGAAGGCGGAGGCCCGTACGGCGGTTGCGGAGGTGAAAGACCAGCAGGGTAAGCAGATGCGATCACGGATTTTCTTGAAGGAGTGGGTGGCGTGCACGCCAGGGCACCTGACCAATCGAACTAAGGAGACTCTTGGAGCGCGAACCGCTCTTGAGGCGAAAGAAGGTCGCGCATCGCGGGTCGTGACAAGAAGCAGAAGTGCGTCCCTTCACCCTTGGAAATGCGCTACACACAAACCAAGGTCCGCCTCACTGACTGCGCGATTTGGCACAGCGTCCCGGAACGTCACTAAAATTGTTTACCACCACTGCACCCGCCGACCGCGGCGCAGATGGCCAGCGATAGCTTAAAACGCACTCGGCGCAAAACATGTTCACTGGGATCCTTGTCGGGAGGTATGACCGTTGCGCCCCAAGGCGGGACCTCTCTTCCACGTTACTGATGGTCCCGTGCAAGGAATTTTTTTTTTTTAGCAGCTGGTTGTCCCAAACGTGTCGAGTAGATCGGAATACCTTAGTTCCAACCACACTCCTTCCATCACTGAAGGACCTTCGCTGACTCGACCGAGCCGACTCGACCGAGTTCTTTTCGCCTTCGGAATGCAGCTTGTCGAGAATGTCGGTTCCGCCCCTCTCGACCTCTGCGCAGTTACACCATCGCCACTGTCTGATGTCTCGGGAGCCAGAGGAGTCTTGCGATGAGATCAGCGGTATGCAGTGGGAAGACGTATTCGCAGGTCGCGATCGCAAGGTTACAATGGCAGGCGGGGTCGCAGCAGGTGACAAAGCCGACCCAAGTGCTTTTATTTTTTAAGACACTCCGTCTGAGTCATTCATTGCTCACAAAAACAGATAAGGAAAGGAAAAAAAATGCTTCTGATCATCTAACTCCAAGCTTGCGCCCCCGCTCACCCGCAATTCTGCATGCCCCTCCCTCTCTCAGCTTCCCGTGGAAATATCAGCACACCTTAGGGAACTTCCACTGGAAGCCATTTGCCAGCACGGTCGCGTTCGAACCAGCCGCACCAGCCCGTAGTGCCACATCCACAGCCTGTGGAACTGCAAAATCCGCCACCAGCCCGGCCGGCCCGCAGTTGTCCTCGGCGCACATGTCGCTGCTGTATCCGATGTGCGGACAGTGCACCTCCGGATTGATCGACGCCATCCACTGGTGTTTGAACCTGCAAAACGTGGAGTTCCCCGACAGCGCGCCGGCAATGCCGCAAGTGGGGCTGACTCTCGGCAGCGAAGAGATGAAAGCGATGCACTCGTCCTCGCTGCGGTACTGCGGGTACTTATCCGCACAAAACTTTGTGTGGAAGCGGCAGATGTTGACGGGGCCGTAGTCCGCGTAGTCCACAAAGTACCCAAGCGCACTGAGCACGGGGCCGATCGAGGTTGGGTAATGCGTGAACGACGGCGAGGTCGGGGTCGCCAGCGCCGCCGTCGGCGGGACCGTGAGCCCGGCGAGCTTGGTGCTGCAGCCCTTGAAGAGGCTGTGCGCCTCGGACCAGTTTGGACCCATGGCGACGGCGCCGGTGAGGAAAGCTTGCGTCGTGACGGAGCCGAACATGATGGTCTGGCCGTCTTGGGAGACTTGGAGGATGGAGTTGGTCGTGGCGTTGACTGTTATAGCCCACCAAACATCCTTGGTGACCTGGGCGCAGAACAGCGACAGGTACTCGAGGGAGCGCTCGAACGAGTCGTAAACGCCAACGCCGAAAGGGACCGAGGTGGTGAAGCCGTCGTCGAGGAGCTCTTTTGATTTAGCCAACAGCTCCGTGTAGTTGAAGCAGCCTTGGCCTTCGTAGTGGTCGGCGTTGAGGTTGTTCAGCGTCGTGGAGAATCCGATTGCGTTCTGGATGCGGGCCGAGTCGATGGCGACGTCCGACAGCGAGCAAGTTCCGCCATTGTAGGTCTTCTGCGTGTACGGTCCGCAAGGCACAATCCAGTTTTTGAATGGGTTGGCGATGGTGCACAGCGGAAGAAGGAGGTACCGAACGAGGGGAGCATTCGACGACCCCAGCAAGAAGTCTGTCAGGGGGTTGCAAAAACAGCCAGCGTTGGTGAAGGTGTTGAGGGCGTCGCAGCATGCTTTCGAAGGAAGAGAGGCTCCGCAGGCAGCCAGGGTTGGAAGGAGGCCTATGCACGCGTTGGTGTTGGTGCCGACCGACGTGGAAACGGCTGCAGAGAAGCCGAGGGACGGCATTGCTGACCGAGGATGGCAGAGACCAGCTGTTTGTCACAGGGGGTAGCTCGTCAAACACGCCGAAAAGGTCGTCAAGCCGCTGGGAGAAGTCTATCGTAGGTGCCGAGTTTGTCTGAGAAATGGGGAGGGAAGATATTTCCATCGAAACTCGATATTCTGATTCTTTGTTCTCTCTCTCTCTCTCTCTCTCTCTCTCTCTCTCTCTCTCTCTCTCTCTCTCTCTCTCTCTCTCTCTCTCTCTCTCTCTCTCTCTCTCTCTCTCTCTCTCTCTCTCTCTCTCTCTCTATCTCACTTTCTCTTTCTTTCTCTGCCTCCGCTGCACCCAGAGCTGATATACTGGCCTGTATCCGAACTACACCTTGTAGCTGGGTGGTGACCTGAGAGAAATTTCAGTTCGCTTTCGCAATCTCTCTGTCCTCTCGCCCCCCTCTGTCCATATTTTCTGTCTCTCCATCTGTCTCTCTGTCTGTCCACCCCAAATCCAACAGAACATTGTGTTTGTGCGCTTTGCGTTGGGGAAAGAAATGTCCCACACGGAACAGTTCTCATGTTGTGCTCCCTCTTTCCGCATCCAGAACTGTCAGCACTTGGTTCTTGCAAGAAAAATTTCAGCGTCCAAAACGGTTGACGTTGTCCTCTTTCGGCGATTGGCCTTTTTTGGTATTCGTTTGCCCATATTTGGCGTGGCCTAACATCTTCTTCCGCGGGCGCCGAAGGTCTTTCGGCTTCCGACAAAGCGCAGCCATAGAAACGCTGAGACACCGCCCATCACTCTCATTAAGCGCATTGTCGGAGTGTGCGCCGACGTGACGTCAGCACCTTCTCACTCTGTAACTGCGGCTGAACGTCACGATTCCTTCCCGACCCGACGACATTGGGGCCACATTGTGCTACGGACCTCACCCCACTGATGCCTTCCCTTCCTTCAATCTACACCATCTTTTCCCTTGCGATGCCCCGAGTAGCGCGGTGCAGCATGAAAAGGTGGAGTTGAAGTGACGCCCACAAGCACACACCAAACAGACTTGTTGAGTTTCCAAACCACTTTCTTGCACAAAAAGCACTGAGAGTTTTGAAATCAATAAAGTCGGCGCTCAGAAGCGCCGATCATCGCATCTCGACAGACACCATTGTTACGGGAATACGTGCAGCGCCTGAAATGCAATCATTAAACAGTAGAAGCTTTGCTTGTGGTGCTAGCGAGTTTTTGTGCATAACAGTGCACGGACATAAAGCGCTGGTACTTTTGCTCAAAGGAGAGTCACAAACAAGTTCGGCAGTCAACCATCACCAAAGCGTCATCCAATCATGGACTTTATTTGAATGTTATATCGCTGAGTTAAGTCTCTGACGGATTGAACAACACTAAGCGACTGTCCTTGAGACTCGGCAAAAGACGACCGGGGGCTAGTTGGGCAGGTGGGTCGAGTGAGGATGGTGCGACTGCAGAAGGCGGTGGACCCAATCGAGGGGGACCGGCAAATGTTGGTGCCGGAACCTGGAAAATCGCCGTCTGGTGGCCGATGCCTATCGAGAATATGATGGCCGAGTGAACGAATTTGCGCAGCTTTCGCCGGAACTGTGAATGATCCGGGGTCGCGGACGGTGTCCATCTCCATATTCGCGGGTTTCGTCGAGCGTGTTATCATCTTGCCAATGATAATTGGACAGGGCGGAGCCCTGTCACATGAGATTTATTGTGTCCGTTTAAGGCAAGAAAGTTCAAAAGCATTCGAACATCAGTGGCCTATGAGACCCGCCCATCCCAAAGACTGAAAGCAAATTTATCAACGCAACAAACGATTGGAGGAAAGCGCAGGGCAACTCCATTGTCAGGCGATTCCCAACTTCTAAGCAAAATCTCAGCACACTTTTGGAAACCTCCACTTGAAGCCGTTGGCCAACACCGTCGCGTTCCAAGCCGCCGCGCCAGCCCGCAGCCCCTCCGCTACGCTTTCCGAAACTGCAAAGTCCGCCGCCGGCCCGGCCGGCCCGCAGTTGTCGTCGGCACACATGTCGCTGCTGTACCCAATATGCGGGCAGTGCACCTCGGGGTTGATCGACGCCATCCACTGGTGCTTGAACCGGCAAAACGTCGAGTTCCCCGACAGCGCCCCGGCGACACCGCACACCGGACTGATCCTCGGCAGCGACGCGACAAAGGCGACGCACTCGTCCTCGCTGCGGTACTGCGGGTACTTTTCCGAGCAGTACTTTGTGTGGAAGCGGCAAATGTTAATGGGGCCGTAATCGGCGTTGTCCATGAAGCGCCCGAGCGAGTTGAGGACCGGACCAAGCAGGTACGGGTACTTGGTGAAGGGTGGGGAGGTCGGCGTCACGAGTGCCGGCGTCGCCGGAGCCGTGAGTCCGGCGAGCTTGGTGCTGCAGCCATTGAAGAAGGTGTGGGTTTCGGACCAGTTTGGGCCAAAGGTGACGTTGCCGTCGAGGAAAGCTTGCGTCGTGACCGAGCCGAGCATGATGGACTGGCCGTCCTGGGAGACTTGGAGGATGGAGTTGGTCGTGGCGTTGACTGTTATGGACCACCACATGTCTTTGGTGACTTTGGCGTTGAACACGGCCAGGTACTCGAGAGCGCGATCGAACGAGTCGAAGAACCCGACACCGAAGGGAACCGTGGTGGTGAAGGTGTCGTCGAGGAGCTCTTTTGATTTGGCCAGCAGCGCCGTGTAGTTGAAGCAACCTTGGGTTTCGTAGTGGTCGGCGTTGAGGTTGTTCAGCGCCGTCGAGAACCCGATGGCATTCTGGATCCGCGCCGAGTCAATGGCGACGTCTGACAAAGAGCAAGTTCCGCCATTGTAGGTCTTCTGCGTGTACGGCCCACAGGGCACAATCCAGTTTTTGAAAGGGTTGCCGATGGCGCACACTGGGAGGAGGAGGTACCGAACGAGAGGAGCGTTCGACGAGCCCAGCAAAAAGTCGGTCAGGGGGTTGCAAAAGCAGCCGGCGCTGGTGAAGGTGTTGAGGGCGTCGCAGCAGGCTTTCGAAGGAAGAGAGGCTCCACAGGCTGCCAAGGTCGGAAGGAGGCCAATGCACGTGTTGGTGTTGGTGCCGACCGACGTGGAAACGGCTGCAGATAAGCCGAGGGATGGCATTGCAGAGCGAGGATAGCTGTTCGTCAAGCGAAGTAGCTCGTCAAGCCGTTGGGGGGAAGATATATAAACTTGATGATCTTTTCTTCCACTTTGCGCTCTCTCTCTCTCTCTCTCTCTCTCTCTCTCTCTCTCTCTCTCTCTCTCTCTCACTCTCTTTCCATCTCTTTCTGTTACTTTTTCTGTCTCTCCACCTGTTTTTCTCTCTGTCTGTTCTTGTGTCTGTCCGGTTCTCGATGCAGCCTTTCTTCCTGGTTTTCCGCAGAAAATTTCAAGGTTAGCGCTTTGCCCAGCCGCATGACGTACAGCGAAAGACATTGGACATTCCCCCACACACTCAGCCAAACAAACGCCACAATGCCCGTCCAATTGTTGAACTGAAAGGACCCTTCCTTAAGAGGAAAAAAATTGAGAAAACGTGCAAACGTGGGTCTGTCTGCTAAAAGTAGGCCAGGGAATTGGGTGCCGGGACGTGAGCAAACATTAGACAGAAAAATTATTTCCTTCCCACACACCCACACGCCCACACGCGGAATAGCCACTCTCTCTCTGTGGCCCGCCTTTCCGTTATTTACAATAAATTTTAAAAGTACGTTGCAAGCGCGGAAAATTTAATTGGATGCCTCCGCATCGAAATGAGAACGCCGCACGCACGCGGTACTGCGCTTTCCTCTTTTGACGATTTACCCTTTTTGTGGGCTATTTTTTGGGCTGTCAAAAAAAAGGCGGGGTTGGTGTGGAAGGCAGCGGGAGTGGGAGTGGGGTGAGGAACAATAGTCTCGATGTAATCCAATTGAGAAGAAAAACTTGACTTGTCTCGCCCTTCGTTCCACCGCCGGATTTCAACAATCGAACACGAGGGCAGGAGGAAAATATCGCCCGAGTTGCGGGGTTCACCGCGAGGCTGGGATTTCTGGGTGAGAACAATCGGAAAAAATGGACTCCGGAGGCTGCGCAACAGATGAGAAAGTGTGAATTGTTTGCGGATTCTGACCCGGATCCTTCGAGATTATCCTCTGCAACCGCGGAACTATCCACTGCGGGGGATCAATGTCCGCGAAACGCGACCCAACTGGCGACGTAAGAGTCGTTGTGATATGAGTGCTTGTCAAACGAGACTTGAAGGATGGAGCCAAGATCGTTGTGGTCTACCACATGTCTTCGGTGACCTAGGCGTTGAACAGTGACAGGTACTCCAGCGAGCGCTCGAACGAGTCGAAAGACCGACACCGAAAGGGACCGAGGTGGTGAAGCTCCCATCGAAGAGCTCTTTGCATTTCGTCAACAGTAACGTGTAGTTGAAGTAGCCTTGGTCTTCTTAGTGGTCCGCGTTGAGGCTGTTTAGCGTCGTCAAGAACCCGATGGCATTCTGGACCGAGTCAATGGCGACGTCCGACAGCGACCAAGTTCCGCCGTTGTAGGTCTTCTGCGTGTACGGCCCGCAGTGCACAATTCAGTTTTTTTTTGAAAGGGTTGCCGATGGCAGGAGAGGTTCCGAACAAGGGGAGCGTTGGACGTTGCCCAGCAAGAAGTCGGTCAGAGGGTTGCAGAAGCAGCCGGCGTTGGTGAAGGTGCTGAGGGCGTCGCAGCAGGCTTTGAGGGCAGTGAGGCCCCGCAGGCGGCAAGGGTCGGGAGGAGCAGAGACGAGCAAGTAGCAAGTTGTTGCAGAAGATCGCCAAAGTTCGCAAGGGGAACAGACACTGCCCCAAATTTTGAAGTTGCTTGGGCTACTCTACCACCAACCCAAAATTCTATTTTAACAGCAGGTGGTAAAAATGATGATCAGAAAAGAGTGTGTGAGCCATGAGATCGCTATATTTCATACACCTTTTAACACTTTGGGCGAGGCTTAAGGCAGTCCAAAATATAAGACTTATCAGTTAGTTCGCAAGAAACAAGTGGAAAAAACTCAAAGCAACTCCTATGACCCATTCGCCAGACAATTCCCAACAGACATTACCGCCAAAACTCGCTAAGCTGGGGCGGGCTTCCTTCATTACCAGCTTTCTGCAATATTAGCACAACTTGGGGAAACTCCACTTGAAGCCGTCGTCCAGCACGGTCGCGTCCAAGATCGCCACGCTCTCTGGAACGGCAAAGTCCGCCGCCACCCGGGCCGGCCCGCAGTTGTGGAAAAAGGGTGGCTTTCTCGAAGCAGGGTTGCGGTCGCTGTCTTCACGGCCCGAAGGTCTTCGGCTTTCGGTACCAAAAACGGGGTGGTGCCACGGCGCATTTCGTGCACCGTTCGTTGCAGGGGGTGCGCGTTGTGTGCGAAGACAGCCAGGGCAACACGAGGCAAACCTTGATTTTATTTTTATTATTATTATTATTATTTTTTTTTTTTGGTTGTTGTGGTTAGACATATCACGTGACGGGCAGCACAATGTGGTTTCTGCTTTTTTCCCTTCTTTCTGCTTCATTTTGTGTCTTGTGCCAGCCACATCCAGCAGCCCCTCATCACTCCACCCACTCGTTAACCCTTGTCGCGCATTTGTTGCTACACTAGCGCTCTCTCGCAGCACTCACTACCACAACCTCCGGGAACAGCCGCCTGCTGCTTGTCGCGCAGGAAGGAGGAGCCGCTGCAATATGAAGCCCCACTGCTCCGATGCGCAGCAGCAGCAACAGCACGACCAGCAGGACCAGCAGCAGACGGACACTCTGCTGGCCGACATCCGCCAGCAAATTATAGGCCGCGACGCGCTGTTTCGCACGCCCTTTGGGACTACAGCCCAGTGCTACGCAGACTACACTGCCAGCGGCAGGGCCCTCGAGTGCGTCGAGGCCTTCATCCAAACCAACGTCCTCCCGACATACGGAAACACGCACACCACCACCTCAATCACTGGCCTGCAGACCACGGCGCTGCGCGAGGAAGCCCGCCAGACGATTGCCAGGGCTGTCAACGCCTGGATCAGCGGCCACGGCCCCGGACGGCGCGACGTCGTCCTCTTTGCCGGTCACGGCTGCACTGGCGCCGTCGCGAAACTGATTACGGCCATGGGCCTCGACAGGATGCCAAGGAGCTCTCTGCCCAGCTCGCGCCCCGCCATCTTCACTTGCCCCTTTGCCCACCACTCCAACCTCCTGCCGTGGCGGGAGCTGCTTGCCGCAGACGTCGTCGAGATCCCCGAGGCGCGGCCAGTCAGAGGAAACGGCTTTGGCGCGCTGATCGATTACGCCGAGCTGGAGCAGCAGCTGGTTCGGTTCCGCGGGCGCAAACTCAAGATCGGCGCGTTCACCGCGGCGTCGAACGTGACGGGGGCGTTGGCGGACGTCGACCGCACCACGCGACTGCTCCACAAGCACGGCGCGCTAGCCTTTTGGGACTACGCTGCTGCGGCGCCGTACGTTGACATCGACATGAACCCGTCCGGCGACCCCGCCGCGAGCAAAGACGCGGTGTTCTTTTCGGGACACAAGTTTGTGGGAGGGCCAGGGACGCCCGGTGTGCTGATCGTCAAGAGGGACGTCCTGCCGCGCAACGCACCCCCGTCGGCCCCCGGCGGCGGCACGGTGCTGTTCGTCACAGAAAAGGCACACAGCTACCTCGCCAACCCCGTCGAGCGCGAGGAGGGCGGCACGCCGGACATCCTCGGTAGCATCCGGCTCGGCCTCGCCATCGAGCTCAAGCTGCGCGTCGGCGCCGCCCGCATCGCAGCCATCGAGCGCGACCTCGTGCGCCGAGTGCGGCGCTCCCTGGCCCAAAACGACCACATCGTCCTCCTCGGCCACAACGACCCATCCGCGCCAGAGCACCACCACCAGCTCCCGATCTTTTCGTTCATGGTCCGCTTCGGTGACCGCTTCCTCCACCACAACTTTGTCTGCGCGCTGCTCAACGACCTCTTTGGCGTGCTCTCCCGCGGCGGCTGCCACTGCGCAGGACCCTACGGCGCCCGCCTGCTCGGCCTCCGTCGCAATCACATCGTCGCACTCGGCTACGCCGTCGTCGCCGGCGACGAGGTCCTCAAACCGGGAGCGACCCGCGTCGGCGTGCCGTACTTTGCCGACGACGCGGATGTACAGTACTTGCTCGACGCCGTGCATTTCGTCGCGACCCACGGATGGCGGCTACTCCCGGACTACCGCTTCGACCCGCGGACAGGCGCTTGGAGGCACAGGGCGGAACCCCGAGGCGATGGCGGTGGGCTGATGCTGCTGCCGGCGGAGAAACGCCTGTCGGCCTTGAATTTGAACAGCCGCGCGGCGTTCCCGCCCGCCGCTGCGGAGGCGTTTGACCTCGCGGCGCACCGGCGCGAGAACCTGCGGCGGGCGGCGGTCTTGGCAGACACGTGCCTGGCGGACGCCTGCCTGGCGGCGGCCGTCGCGGCCGCCGCCGAGCCCAAACGCAGTCGCGACGACGGCCACCGCCAGCGCATCATTCCCGCCCACGAGTGGCTGCGGTGGTTCGTTTATCCGGACGAGGCCGTTGCGGCGCAACTGGAGTGCGGCGGGGTAAAGCCACCGCTGGCGCCGGCGATCAAGGGCCCGTGCCAGCCGCAGCGGTACCGGGACGGGTCTGTTCTGGGGGAGTGGAACGGCGTGCCGTCCCTGGGCAGCTTGAAGCGGAGCTTCTGGGGCCGGCTGTACTTGAGGCTGTTTATGCGGGCGGAGCTGGACGCCATGCAGGATAAGAGGACAGACGATTGGTGCGGGTGACGTGCTAGATTAAGCACTGCGCCGTAATGGAGGTTGTATCACTGACGATGACGGGTGACGTATTGGGCGGAACGAAGTATGTGTGCTTAATTAGGGCCTCGTTTATCTTAAATTAAGAGTTTGTTGTGGCGGGTTGGGGCGAAGTGGTATTGCACGAGACAATTTTGTCAGACAATTTCAAGTTTGGGCGCTGGACCAATTTCGGATTTGTCAGATATCTCTCCTAGCTGATGAAGTCACACCGGGCGGATAATGTTGATATCTGGGACCTCCAAGCTCAGTAACAACTGTACCGAGGTGCACTCAGGCAGGTCCCAATAAATAAGCGCATTCCGGCTCGGCGAATTTTCCTGATTAAGGGGTTGGCACGGTTTTGATGAAGGACTAGGCCACTCAACGCCATGTGGCCATGCCACCGCGGTGCCCAGCCTAGCTTTGCATGGTGCCGCCCCGCAGTCGTGCCAATTCAGTTTCGCGTGAATTTGGATTGGATCTTGTTGGGGTTGAGTGCTTCTGCCACTATCAGCGGGAAATAAAACTTAACAGCTCATCTACTGTTTGTCATAGATGTCGATGCTGTCGCCTGCACTGCAGCTCCTCCCTCACACCGAGGACAAGACTTTCGACCAAGCGTCCACAGAAAGAAGAAGCCTGCTGAGTAATTCTGGTGAAAAGCGATTGCTCTCCAGACATGCAGCGTCTCTTTGTGTAATCTGTGTGCGATTACCTGGTTGAACGAGCTCCAACCAGGATTTCACAAGGAGCATTGGTTCTCAAATTTCAACCTTGTTCACTATCCCATATACATATCAAGCGACAAGGTGAAGTTTCGATGAGTTTAGCGCGAGATAGCCAGTTGCGCGAGCAGGTTTCGTATGAGGGAGACAGTGACATCCCGTGGTCATATATTGTGCATACGATGATGCAGAAGCCAACAGAAAAAAAGAGAAGTAGTACGAGTGAAGATGGACCCTGTAACGGATTCCAAAACATTTTCGTTGTAAGTTAAAAAGGATAAAGGTTCGATAAAAACGAAGTCAGTCTTAAGAACATTTCAGCCCATATCATTATCCAGCGGCGTACGAGCTGCGGCTGCGCAGCCACCCGCCGTACTTGTACAGCAAGAACGACGCCGGGATGCACGCGACCGCGACAAACCCCAGCACCGAGTTCCCCCACCCGTAGTCGAGCTTGTCGTACATGTCCTGTGCAAACAGTGGGAACGCGAAGCCAGCGACCGAGCGCAGGAACGACGCCGCGGCCATGGCGCTGGCGGCGTACCGCCGGTACCCGTCCACAACGTACACTGCCAGCGCCTGGAACTCGATCGTGAACGCCAGCCCAAATAGCATCATCCCCACGTCCGGCGCGAGCCAGAACACCCTTTGCTGCGCCGTCCACCCGTACATGAAGAGCCCGATCGGGAGTACGAAGGAGAGAGGGATTGTGATCGGGAGACGGTGCTCGGGCACCCCAACGCCGCCATTTTTCTCGCGCAGGTTGAGGTAGATGCGGTCCATGACCGGCCCGGAGGCGAGGGTGCCGCCGAGGAGGCCGATGCCGAGCGCGAGGTAGTGGAGACCCGAGATGGAGAGGGTCTCGTGGTAGCGGACCACCCAGAGCTGAGTGAAGGTTGCGATGACGAGGTAAAGGATGCCGTAGAGGTACGCCATGTAGAGCGAGATGATCATGACGATGGGTTGAGTAAAGAGGAGGATGAAGGGACGCTTGATCGACTCTGCGAGCACCGTCGCGAAGCTCTTGCTCGACGTGCCGCCGCCGGCGGCGACCAGCGCGTCGTTGCCCGTGGTCTTGCGCAGCCGCGCGGCTTTGGACTCGAGGATTGCCGGCGCGTACGACTCTTTGAGGTAGAAGAAGCCAAAGACAAGCGCCACCGCGTCGCAGATGCTGATAAATTGGAACACCCAATGCCACGACGAGTTCTGGGTGATGAGGGAGCCGATGAGGGGACCCACCGCGGGGCCGAGAAGTGGCGCGAGCGAGTACATGTTGACGGCGACGCCAAACTCTTTTGGGGAGAACATGTCGCTGATGACGCCGGCACCAATCTGCGGTTTTGAGGTTTATGAGCAAAAGTTACAAAAGCAGTGATAAAGAAATAGAAACGTACCGCAATGGGACCGCTGCCACCGAGGGCAGCCAAGAAACGGAAGATCAGCATCTGTGTGTATGAAGTTGCAAAGGAGCAGGCAATGTTGAACACGAGGAAGGCGGCGTTGCAGATGATCATGAGCCATCGACGGCCGTAGATTTCCGAGAGGGGGCCAACGAGTAGAGGACCAAGACCAAAGGATAGCACATAGATTGAGATGATCATTTCTTTTTGGAGGGTCGTGGACGCGCTGAGGTCTTTTGTGAGGCCAAAGAGGTCAAAATTTCGGTCGATTACGCAAAGGGGGCAAAGCATACCAATGGCGATGTAAGGAACGGAGGGAGCGACGACGGACGAGCCCATTGCGGTCATTAGCGTGAAAATGCCCACGATGGCGACACCGATCCATTTTCTTAGTTTCGACCAGTTTCTTGGGTTTTCTGGGTCTTCCGGTCCATCCCAGTCGACCTGAGCAGCGATTGAGAACAGAGAACGAGGGATATGTTAGCCGCGATGAAAAATCGTTTGTCAGCGCTGGGCCGACGCGCCCGAGAAACTTACAACGTTCGTCTCATTGACATCCACGGCAACTTCATGTGACGCCTTCTTTGGATCTGATTCCGAAGACACTGACGGAAACGGTTCGGCAACATGAGTGGAGGCTACCGACCCCCGCGACGGTGGACGGTTCGGTGCATCGACGTTGTGGTTGGAGGCGTCAGCGTTGGCGGTGGCGAAGTTCAATGGAGGGAGCTCAGGAGAGGGCATGATGACTTTGTGGGTGAGGCTGGAACAGGATGAGGCTGAGATCGTGATGTGAAGCCAATGGTGAAGAAGCGAGGTGGCGCGCGGGTAGGCTGCCTCCGTTTGGTCGTTCACTATTGGGCGAATCTAGATTTTGAGAGATGACTTGGTGAAGCGGGGGATATCAAGGTGCTGTGTGTATATATACTCTCGGCGATCCTTCTCCTTCTCCCGCTCCGAGTCCCTGTCTCTACGCCTTCTCTCTCTCTCTCTATCTCTCTGTCTCTCTCTCTCTTTCCCTTTCTCTCTCTCTGTCCCTGTCTCTCTCTCAATCCCTCTCTTCTATCTCTCGCTGTCACTGCACATACACACCCTCTCTCTCCCAATCTCACTGAGTCCCGTTCTCGGCTCAATTCGGCTGTTTTTAGCCCTTTTTTTTTTGTTATTTTGTTATGCGCCTTCCTCGCCCTCGAATAGTTTATTCACCGAAAGCAAATAACAAACAAAGAAGGAAGAAAGGAAAAAAAATTGCATGCAGCGACGGCTTTGTCTTCTCACAAATCTTTCTGGCGGAACTTGCGGAAGAACCTTTTCTTTCTTTCTTTCTTTCTTTCTTTCTGTTCCTCTCCTCTCCTCTCTCTATCTGTCTCTCTGTCTCTCCCTCTCTCTCTGTCTCTCACTCCTTCTCTTCTGTCCCTTGGGCTGCCAAAGCCAATCGGCTAAATCGTCTCCGAGAAAATCCGACCGACACACGAAAACCAAGGAGCAGTGCAAGCACTTAACTGCAAGCACGCTGTGCATTTTTCCTGTCGTTTGAGTGTGAGTGTGTGCGTGTGCGCAAACCGACCTCTTCGACCTTCGATTCTGTTCGTGATTGCGAGGGAGCTCGGGCTTGCAAGCGGGCTCCTTCGTGCGGGGGTTTTTCAAAGGGGTCGCCAGTCGGCGGGAGTGGGGCGAGGTCCTGGCCTTCCAGGCGCCGCAATGGCGTCGGAGTAGGAAAAGGCGCCGGCGACAAGGTCGATCAGGGGCTGGGCGGGTGAATCGATCGTCGACAGCGGCGGCGACGTTGAGGGTGGCGTGGGCAAGCAAGTTTGTCGAGACTCAACCTCGCCGGTGACGGCAAAGGCACGCCTGTACGTGGGCGATCGACGAATTTCCTATCAGAAGCAGAATAACTTCCAACCGGCAAACCAATTAATTAAAAAGTGTAGCCAAACTTCCAGTACTTTGGGACGCCTGAAAGCCCAGAGCTGACGAAGCCTCAACAGCAATGCTTGGAAATCGCTTCACACACGCGTACTCGCAGTTATCCGCTTCTGTAACACAGTTGAATTAATAGCGTGATTTTTCTTCTTTTTTTCGCTGCAAACACGGTTTGCTTTTAGATGAGATATTTTGGATTTCTTTGACCCTCCATGCGAATATAACTTAATTATCAACCAAAAAGAACATTGAAAGTAGAGCATTCTGAGCTGTTCTCGAAGCTGTCGACCACGAGGGGCTGGTAATTTAGCAGAGAATGATTGCGCCAAGGCTTCGTCGGACTTGGCGCTTTTGCATCGACTCAGCTGATGTTAGAAGGAATATCGGTAGTAGGGGTGCAGGTTTGCAGCTTTGTTTTCACTTGCATCAACTTCACCAACCCTCACAAGCATTTCTTTGTGTTTGCGGCCAGTGCATTGAGGAAATGATATTTCTGCCGCGAAACAAATCTTGGCGTCTTGGCAGTATCATTAGCTAATGAGCTTTTCGTGTTCCACAACCCGCTTTCCACTTTGAGCCGGGGGCCGTGGCTGAGATTCTTGGCCGCCCGACTCTTCTGCGCTCTCGAACGCGGCTCATCTGACCATTTTCGATTTGGACACAAACTTCTACAAATTGGCAAAAATCTTGGAGAACGAGTTGTCTTGGCTGCGTCTCCTTTTTCGCGCGAAGCCGGAAAAAATCAATTTAGAGAGATTCGAGCTCTGCTGTCTGCTTGCTTTGCCTCCCTGCCCCCATATAAATACGTCGCTCCCCTCTTGCACCACGAAAAGCATTCTTTAACCCAACTTGAAAAACAAGCTCCAAAGCTCCCGATAGCCTTTTGCCCAAGTCCAAAGCCAACCATGAAATTCACCGCCCTCTTCGCCCCCGCCGTCGCTCTAATCCTCGCTCTCACCTCCCCCTGTGCGACAGCCACCCCGGTCGACCTCACCCCGCGCGCCGCCCCGGCCGCCCCCGCCGCTCCAGCCGCCCCCACGGTCTGCCACACCTGGTCCGTGACCACGTCCGACGGCCGCACAGCCCGCTGCGTCACCAAAAACTCGCAAAACACCGCCTGCCCCGCGCTCGGCACCGCGCCGTTCGCCGTCTCGATCCAAGCCAACGACGACGCCGGCGCGTCGTGCCAGGTCAGCATCGCCAAGCCGGCCACGGGCGCGAACGGTGGGAACGCGGCGGGGAACGGACAGCAGCAGCAGCAGCAGCAGCAAGGTGGAGCTGCCGGCATGCAGGCTGTCAAGGTCGGTTCGGGAGGACCAGTCAAGGCCGCGTTTGCGGATGGGAGCGGAAGCGCGACGGTCACGCTTGTTTCGAATGGATCTTCTGGGTGCTGAGTCGGTTCATCCTTTGTAAAGCACCATCGCAAAACTCGTTTTTTTTCCTGTTGGTTTTATCACAGTATGTTCCCACTCCGACCCCTTGTCCCTTGCACTGCTTGAAAGTTCGCTCCGCTCCCCATCCCAGTCTCGGTCTTTTACTCTGCTCCTCGCATCCTCTTTGCTTCAGTTTCCTTTCAACATGCGGTTTCGTTTGGACTTGGAGGCACGCTGGGCCGACCTCCTCCCGTCTCCATTGAAACTAGCGGAATCGGACGCTCCTCGTGAAAGCCGGAGCCAAAATAAAATTACGAGTCGGTTGACTTCGCCTCCTCTTCTTCCGCTACCTGATGCCAATGCGTTGAAGTAAGCAGCAGCGCCATTTTTGTTCGTGTTGGCGTGGGTTTCGGGGAATTCGTTAGCCCGCGGCCGAACGATTTGAAAGGTCGCACTCTCCACACCATTCCCCTCCGCCGCATGCATTAACTGGATCCTTAGAGTTGACATACGAAACGGTGCGACAAAAAAAAAAAAAAAAAAAAAAAAAAAAAAAATTGCGGGCATCAATCCGCAATTGAACCCAAAATGCTGTTCGAGTTTATTAAATTGCAAAACCAAAAAACCAAAGCCGTGCGTGGAAGGGAAGGCGACACAGGCGGAGCGTCGCGACGCTTGCAACCGAAACGGGCAACCCCAGTATTGGATATAAAACCCCCCGCGGCCACTGTTGCTGGTCAAAAACACTTCATATCTCCCCCCATCCTCTCGGTTCCTGCCTGCCGTGGAATTTTGCAGCCTCACCAAACTCTTGCTCTTACCTACGTACACACACACACACACACACACACACACACACACACACACACCATACACGGGACTTTCACTCAGTAATCTTATCCTTTCATCGTGTCATCGTCATCACGGGCGCCGCACAGGGGATCGGCGCCGCCATCGCCAAGCAGGTAGCCCACAAATCCACCGCCGTTGTCGTCAACTACAAGGCTTCCACTGCCGCTGCCGCCCTCGTCCTGGCACGTCGGCCGTCGACCCCAGAAGGAGCGACGAAGCTCATTGACGAGAGACGGTTGCGCGCTTTAGCAAGATCACGGGCCTCGTCAACAACGCCGCCATCAGCGAGCCGGCCCCGGTCACTGCGCCCTTCGTGGTCATCGAGGGAACCATCGCGGCGAACGTTTTGTCGTTCCTCTTTGTCACCTTGGCGGCGGTTACGCACATCCCGAACGAAGGCAGCATCTTCAATATCTCGTCTGGCATCACGCGCACTCCGTTCCCTGGTTACACTACCTTAGGCGCTTGCCGTCGAGCCTCGGGCCGCGCAAGGTCAGGGTGTACGCCGTGCTGCCGGGATTGACAAAGACGGATATGATGGCTCCCCGGCATGGACGAGAGGGCCGCGCAGGTCACGCGGTTTGGTGAAGTTGGAACAGGCCGCGGCCGCGGCCGCGATCCTGCTCGATCCCAAGAGCCGATGGGTCTCGGCGTAGAGCATTGGCGCTTCGGGAGCTGCGGCGTTTTCGTACACTTTACTTTTTGTTACTCTGCACTGAGTTCTACTGAACATTTGCGTGGAAATGGGCACGTTTTCTCTTCGTTCTCCTTCCTTTTAGACGGAGAAAAGCGGATTTTGGAATGGAGGAGCTGAACGCCGCAAAAAAAAAAAAAAAAAAAAAAAAAAAAAAAAAAAAAAACCAACGCAGTGTGGGAACCACCAGGAGAATGAGATTTTGGTGGAAACTCAACAAGCATTCAGACGCCAATTATTGCCGCCACCCCTGCAGGTGTGCACAAATGGAAAACGGCCATTTGCCGCGAGACTACTCTTGGCGCCTTGGCGGGCTTCATTAGCTAATAAGCGTTTCGTGTGCCGCCCGCTTGCCTTTCACGCGCGAGACGAACGTCACCGTCAACCCAGCTCCTTTTGCTTTGAGGGCGAGGGCGAGGAGTGGCTGAGAGTCTTGGCGGCCCGGCTTTTCTGCGCGCGCGATCGAATGCGGCTCATCTGACCATTTTCGATTTGACACAAATCGCAACAAATTGTCAGTTGTCTTGGCGCGTCTCTTTTTTCTCGCAGAGCGCAGAAAAAACCAATTTACGGATGAGCGAGCTCGGCCGCTAACTTGCTTCGCCTCCCTGCCCCATATAAATACGTCGCCCCCCTCTTGCACCACGAAAAGCATTCTTTAACCCTACCTGAAAACCACGAAAGCTTCCAAGCCCTCCTCACCAGCCCTTTTCCAAAGTCCGAACCCAACCATGAAACTCACCATCCTCTTCGCCCCCGCCGCCGTCGCTGTGCTCCACGCCATCACCCTCCCCGGTGCGACAGCCACCCCGGTCGACCTGACCCCGCGCGCCGCCCCGGCCGCCCCCGCCGCTCCAGCCGCCACCACGGTCTGCCACACCTGGTCCGTGACCACGTCCGACGGCCGCACAGCCCGCTGCGTCACCAAAAACACGCAAAACACCGCCTGCCCCGCCCTCGGCACCGCGCCCTTCGCCGTCTCGATCCAGGCCAACGACGACGCCGGCGCGTCGTGCCAGGTCAGCATCGCCAAGCCGGTCACGGGCGCGAACGGTGGGAACGCGGCGGGGAACGGACAGCAGCAGCAGCAGCAGCAAGGTGGAGCTGCCGGCATGCAAGCTGTCAAGGTCGGTTCGGGAGGACCAGTCAAGGCCTCGTTTGCAGATGGGAGCGGAAGCGCGACGGCTACGCTTGTTTCGAATGGATCGTCTGGGTGCTGAGTCGGTTCATCCTTTGTAAAGCACCATCGCAAAACTCGTTTTTTCTTTCGCTTGGTCTTATCACTCTACATACGTTCCCACAAAGCACCGCAGCAAAAATATTTTTTCTTTATTCTTTTGGCTGTATCGCTGTATGTTCCCACTCCAACCCCTTGTCCCTTGCACTGCATGAAAGTTCACTCCGCTGCCCATCCCATTCTCGGTTTCTGCGCTCCTCGTGTCACATTTTATTTCTCCTCTTTCACTAGTAACTTCAGTTTCGCTTGAACACACGTAAACTTTGAGCGTCAAGCGAGTCCCTGGTAAGTGTTTTGGACTCGGAGACCAGGCTGCGCCTGATTTCTCGCCGTTTCCGATGGAATAAGCGGGCTCGAGCCTTTCCCAGTGAAAAGTCGGAACCAAAGAAAAAAAATCACGAGTCGCCTAATTGTTTTTCCAGTCTCGTTATTTTTTTTCCATTTTCTTTGTTTTTTTTATTAAACAGTGAAGGAGTGAAAGAGGGAGGGAAGCCCTCGCGCGATTCCAGGGCAAACGACGCGTCGTACGGGATGGGGATATGGGACGAGTGTGGCGAGCGCGTTCGCGACGGCGGGAGGGTGATGACGACGCGAACAAAGGAGCACAGTAAACGCGAGTGTAAAACAGTGAGGTTGTATTAATATTGTTTTCGTCCGTTCCAAAGAAAGCACCATCAATGTGCAAAGAAAAAAGGAAAGAGAGATGCGGTTGGGGGCACTGAGTTGCAGCGCTGGCGGACTAAAATGAGATGGATTCAGGTTGGGTCTCACTTATCCGTTGGAACTTCAAGCGCCAAATGTTCAATCGATGAAGAAAATTCGTACAATGAAAGGGCACCCGGCTCATTCCATCACTTGCACGGAATCAGCACGTTTTGTCGTCTGGATGCCGAGATGGTTGTATATTCACAATGATGTTAGAATAGCCAAAAATTCATTCCTTGCTGCAGGAGGAGAAAGCCATGATGGAACCATTCGTTTTGGAACACCCAAAGGGGCAGTTTTGCGGGGAGGAATCATCACCAAGAAATGCAACAATCTCGCATTCCCTCATCTACCAATTACACCCAGAACTATAAAAAGAGTGAGTTGGAAGCCTCCACGGAAGCAAATGAAGAAGAGACGAAAAGAAACATGTTTATTATTATTATCATTATTATTATTATGTCACTCACTGTGCGGCAACTTATTTGTGCACTGAGTATATTTATTGCTGTTGCGAAGAAGAAAATTGTCGTCGTGCTGCGGATGGAACCATCGCAAGCGATGGATGAAAACGACCAACGGTCAGTGAAAAGGCGCTTTCCCAGTCCATGCAAACACGGGAAACGACCAACGTGGGTCAAACGGCGAGGGGACTGCGCTCAGCTGTGTCGTAGAAGGGCAGGACGACGCGGTGGAAGGCGACTGGGAAGCAGTCGATCAAGTGAGGATCGCGGAACTGGAGAATGCGGTGCGTTCGGTCGTGGAGGACGGTGCCCGGCAAGGCGGAAAAGGTGGATGCCGGCACTTGGAAAGCGGTTCCCTCGTCGTCGCCGTCTGGCCGACGACGACCGTGAAAATCACGACAAGAAAACATGAGCCCGCCGCCATTTGGTCTCGTTCCATCGTTTTTGCCGTTTGGATACTGTTCATGTGAAGAGGGTTTGCTGGACAGTACGCTCCAAGCAGACAGGTTTGGAAGAGACTCACCTCAGGAGAACTTCCAGCCGTACCGACGCGCCGGGATCAAAGTGCGAAAGCGAGGGACGTCTGAGGGTGAGCAGGCTGACCGAGGGATCTGCGGAGAGGAGAGCAACCAAGGAAAGCACGGAAAGGAATAAGGCGAGAAATTGAGGAAACGACTGAGCGAGGAAAACGATGCGTTGTGACACCTCAGGATCACGGGGCGAGGATTTCGCAGAAACAGAGGAGCCACTAGCTGCCTTCATTCTCCGTTGTGTGCTCCGATTCCTACCTCCTCCCATGGATCGCGTCGCGGCACAAAGGTGCTGGACAAGCTGTTTGGACTGCAAAATGTTTATTTCAGAAGGATGGATTTGGCTGACAAAGGTGGGAACCATAGAAGGTAATTTTTTTTTCTTCTGGGTGACTTGGACATTGGCTACTTTGGCTGCTTGACCGATTTCTGAAAACAGGGGTTGCTATTTTTACGATCCAGACAGAGAAAATTACCTATCCACAAGATACCTGAAGCTCAGCGACGACTCTCCACGCGAGGCAGCACCTGCCACGCGAGGCAGCACCTGGAGACGTGGCGGAACGTGGATCAATTGTATTTGGGGACGTGTCTACACTTCCACAACAAGATGCCTCTACCGCTGTTTACCACCCTGCTGCGCTTCAGCGAGTCCCACAGCAGGTCTTTAATTTTGATTTTGGCGTGGAGTCGGCAAATTGCCTGGAATTTGTTCGTTGGCCTTGTCGATTGGATTCGTGCGAGGAGAGCTCCAGCTGTGGCAACCACAAAGAATTTCTTTCTACAATTTGTGTTGTTATATACCCGTTAATGGGTTAGTTTTTTTTGGGAGCTCTGGTTTGCCTTCACCTCATGAGCAGGATCTTCAACTGCGAAACTGTTTGCGGCCGCTCCATGCGCTTCAAAGATTGTTTCGTTTTTAAATCGATTGCTTTCACTGGAACGGGGTGGGGGGAAGGGCATGGGAAGCGATAACCATGAAGAGGTGCGGGACGCAGATTCCGACCTGAAACGCGTCGCTTTCTATCGAGATGCCGATTTTCTCCTACTCCAATCTTACGTAGCCCCCTGTAACTTTGTTCCACCCGCCCTCGCTACATTTTTCAAGCGTTCCTCCATATTGAATCTCCGCACACACCGTGGGGAACTTCCACTTGAAATCCATTGGCCAGCACAGTCGCGTTCGAACCCGCCGCGCCGGCCCGCAACGCCACCGCTACGTTCTGCAGGACACCAAACTCCTCGGGCAACCCCGCCGGCCCGCAGTTGTCCTCGGCGCACATGCCGCTGCTGTACCCGATGTGGTACCCAATATGCGGGCAGTGCACCTCCGGGTTGATCGACACCATCCGCTGGTGGTTGTTGTGCCCGCGCCACTATCGCCATTGCCATGAAAAACGAGGGAATTAGAATAGCATTCTCCGTTCAGTTTCCGCTTCAACACCGAATTGGTTGGCTGTCAAGCGAGTCATTGGTATTTTTGGATATAAAGGCAAGGCTGGGACCGTCAAAGTCAGTACCACAACACGAATCAAAGTGCCTTTGGCAGTTTTATCGGCCACACTGTAGTCCGTTGTTTCGTTTTGCAATCTCTTTTTCTTTTACGGGTACGGTGTATTTTTGACCTGCAGATGCTATGGATCCTCCTGGAATTAGTGGATTGGAGGCAGAGCGTGAGTGAGACAGAACAGTTGGGAAGCTACTAAGACAAGTGATAAGTTTTACTCAGGGAGGGGGAACTGAATGAAGGAGACACAGAGAGAGAGAAAGAGGGAGTAGTATCACGTTCGCGAGCCGTGATTATCGGACTCGATGTCCGACCGACGACCCGCCACCTCGACGACCCGCTTTCCGACGACATTCCCCACACGACGCGGGCCTCCCGCCTTTTCGCCACGCGAGGACTCTGTGGCCCCAGCAGCAGCACCACCAGAGGATCCAGCACCCCGCAAGAGCGGCTGCCGCTCGCGGACGCCCTCTTCGCCCGTCCCGATTCCAGCGGCAACGTTTGCGGCGAGTCCGTGTGCCCAGCCGACCGCATCCGTCGCTGCCGCCCGCCACCACGAGCCCATCGCCCGCGCCTCCTCCTGCACCTCCGGGCCATCTTCGTCGGCGGCCGCTCCGCGCAGCCGCTCCCGCCGCACTCTCCCCCTGGGCCACAACCGCCACCCCACCGCCGCCCCGGCAACGGCAACCGCCACGACACCCCAATCCCCGAGCCACCCGTACGCCGTCCGCGTCCGCCCGACCCCGCCGACCGCCAGGTCCACCACAAACTGCACGTGTGCCAGCGCGGCCGGCGCTGCTGCCGCCGTCGACACCGCGCCCGCGTGCCCGTGGTCATTGTACTCGTACCGCACGCGCCCCGCGCGCGCCTCGACCGCCGCCGACACCCCGCCGCCCGCGTCGCACCGCAGCACCGCCGCCCCGAGCTCCGCCGCCCGCTGCCGCGTCGTCGCGACGTGGCTCGCCCCCGCCCGCTGCGACCACGTCTTTGCCGGCGCTAGAAGCAGCCGCCCCGACGACGCCGGGCCCGACTCCCCCGCTACCGCTGCAGCTGCAGCCGCAGCAAGCGCCCCACCGGCGCGCGTCCGCATAAAGTGCACGTAGTCCAGGTCGTGGCAGATCACACCCGCGACCGCAACGGCCGCGGAGGGAGGCGTGTGCGGGCGCTTTTTGTTGTTGTTGCTGTTAATGGAAGTTTCGGAGGCAGAGGCGGCGGCCGCGTCGGCGGCCTCGTCCGAGTCGACGGCGACGGGCACGTGCACGACCGCGGCCGGCACCGTGCCGTTCCCCGGGGCGAAGCGGTGCGACTCTGCGATAAACACGAGGTGCGTCTTGCGGTACTCCCACACGACGGTCGCGTTGGTACCGGCGGCGGTTGGCGCGACCAGGGCCACCACGTTGTGAAGCAGACCTGGGCGTTCGCTGTGAGCCGGCGCGGCGTACGTGATTCCGAGGACGACCTTTTGCCGCGCGGACAGCTGCCGCGCGCCGTCGTACAGCGCCGCGACCGCGGCCGCCGTCGGGAGCTCGACGGCCGCCTCGGACCACAGCACCACCTTTCCACCGCGCGCCGCAGCCGTCGCAGACCCCTTGAGCAGCGCAGCCACCCGCGCCCCAGGGTCCGCCGACGCCGCGGCGTCCGTCGGCGCCACGCACGCGACGGACACCGTCGGACCGGCGGTCGCCGCGGTCGTCTGCGACCACACACCGTACGCGGTGACCGCCACCACCGCGGCAGCTGCGGCGCGTAGCGTGAACCACCGCGCCGCCGGCGTCAGCCCCTGCGCACGCAGCCCCGCCCGCACCGCTGCAAGCGCGTCGCGGCGCCCACGCCGCTGCCGCCCGCCCGCCGGTGTGCCTAGAAATAGCACGGCGTCGGCCGCCGCCTGCGCCAGTAGCGCCAGCACGACGTCGGCGGCGGCCGGCCCCGCGAGCGCGCCAGCCGCGCCCCACCCGTCGACGGCGCCGCGTCCGAGGGCCACCACGGCGCCCCAGTTGCCCCAGCCGCCCGTCGGCGACGCGTCCGAGCCAAACACGCGCCACGCGGCCGCCCAGAGCGTGGGCAGCGCCAGCGCGGCGACGGCCGCGCCGCGGTCGTGAAAAGCGGTGGTGGTAGCGGCGGTGGTGGTGGAGGACGCGAGGACGAGGACGGCGACGACGACCAGCGCGTACAGGGCGCCGAGGAGCGCCAGCGCGACTACATAGTCTGCGCCAGCGGACAGCGGCGGCTGAGACTCTGCTGGCGCCTCGTACAGCGACAGGCCGATGCCGGCGGACAGAGCCGCGTGCAGGGCCGCCAGCCTGCGCGCGGCAGCCTGCGTGAGGAGAGGGGTGGTGAAGGCTAGGGGGTCGTTGCCGGTGGTGGAGTTGCTCTTGTTGTTGTCGTCGTCGAGTCGCAGAAGCGCGAGACGGGTGTAGACGATGGCGGCGGCGAGGGCGACGACGGGGAGGATGGCGACGCGCGCAAAGCCGAGGCCAAAGACGGTCGAGATGAGAACGGCTGCGAGGCTGCCGTGCAGGCGCGTGGATACAAAGGCCCGGGCCGTCAACTGGCTTACGCTGTCGTCGGCGCTGTCGCCGTCGTCGCCGTCGCTGGGGTCGGAAGGATCTACATTGATGGCCACGTCCCGCGACGACGAGGATGGCGACGGGTCGTAAGTGGAGTCGTCGTCGTCGTCGTCGTCGCCGTAGTCGTTGGCGTGCAGTGGTCCCGCGCGAGTGGTGCTGGTGGTGGAGGGTAATTTGCCGGAGACGGTCTCGCCACTACTAGTACTACGGCTGTGGTCGCTGGTGGCGGTGATGGTGTTGGGGGCGGTCAAGGGGCCACCCCACGACCACCACCACCAGCCCCGTGACGACTCCGACTCCGACTCCGACTCCGACTCCGACGACGGCGGCGAAGGCGGCGGCGGCGGCGGCTGCTGGGCGAACGACGCCATGGTGGAATGTGTGATGCTTGATTTTTGAAGAGGGAAGGCAGGGAGGCAGGCAGGCAGACAGGACAGGGCGGCCCAGACACTGTGTGCTTGCTTGCTTCCATGTTCGGACAGGGTGTTGAACCCACCCGGTCACATGCATGAGTGTGTGTGTCACTTTGAACCCACCCACCCACTTTGCACGTTTGACTTGTCCGACCAATGAATAATGACATCACAGGATATCGATCTATTTACTGCGAAAAGAGGGAAAAATCTTGGGGAAGCACGCTCAGCCAAGCGGTGTCTCTCTGTTCTTGTCTTCGATTTCTTCTTTCTTTTCTTTCTTTTCTTTCTTTTCTTTCTTTTCTTTCTTCCTTTCCGCTACCGTTGTCTTTCTCTAATTTTCCAGTTCCCCGGACGTGGTTGCATTGCATGACTGCGCCCTCAAAATGAAACGAAGAACTCGACGATCTCGGCACAGTCTCCCCCCCAACGAGCTGGCAGAAAGCGACATGTCGGACGCCAAAGACTACCCCAAAGCGATCGCCAACCCCCCTTTACCGCTGGCACAATCACGTCGACCACGATGGCTTCCCTCCATTGTCACGACAACGATTCACTCGTACACCCACGGCTCGCGCGCTCGCTTCAAAATCGCCACGCTCTTTCGCCTGCCTCAACTCCAGGCGCTGGACTTTCAAAAACTTTGGCGTCGCCGGGATTTGAGCGGCATCGGCTCCGTCAGCCTCCTGGATTTCTTGTTGCAGAATCTTCCGAGGGACCGGTTGGTGCGCTGGCACAATGGCGGCTTCTTTGACCGCGTTATGAGCGTCGAGATCCTCCAGCGGTGGAGGGACAGTGGGCTGGAAATGAGATACTCCGAGATGGCGATGCAGTATGCCAGCGCGGGAGGGCGAATCGACCTGCTGCAGTGGTGGAAAGACAGTGGGCTACGCGTCAAGTACAACAACTTTGCAATGGACGATGCCAGCCGCGATGGGCATCCAATCGTGCTGCAGTGGTGGAAAGAAAGTGGGCTCAAATTGAAGTACAGCATTCACGCAATGACGGACGCAAGTGGAAAGGGTCTCATCGACGTGCTGCAGTGGTGGAAAGAAAGTGGGCTCAAATTGAAGTACAGCATTCACGCATTGACGGACGCAAGTGGAAAGGGTCTCATCGACGTGCTGCAGTGGTGGAGGGACAGTGGCCTACCCCTGAAGTACGATGAACGTGCAGTGTGGAGCGCATCAGTCGCTGGCTCAGTTCGGGCGCTGCAGTGGTGGAAAGACAGTGAACTTGATTTCAAGTACGGTGCAGAGGCAATGGATGACGCCAGCAAGCTTGAGGAAGTTGAAGTTCTCGAGTGGTGGAAGAACAGCGGCTTCGAACTCCGCTACACTGGAGTGTCTATCAGAAGCGCCGTCTGTGCCTCTGCAACAAGAAGCTTGCAGTGGTGGTTAGAAAGTGGATTGGTCGTCGACTGGAATCCGAACTACTTTCAGGATACAAGTTTGGACGACGTGGAATCCCTTGAGTGGTGGGCAGAAAGCGGACTGTTTGAGCAGTGGCTGGAAGGCCAGCCTGAGCATCAGCGAGCATTTGAGGACTTTGTTAACAGTAAGGCATTATCGTTGAGAAGTCACTGGATCCAACGGTGGTGGCGCAGACAAGCCCGCGTTTGGAAGAGCCGGTGCGATTTGCTCGAATAGAGAAGTTCGGTGGGAGTCAGTTGAACGAGGAGAAGCACATAATGAAACATCGATCCAAAATTACTGTCAAAAAAAAAAATGCTCTCGCCACCGTATTGTGCGGCTTGAAAGACTATTATCACCGCCTCGGCCTTTAAAGCCGGCGCTGGGAGCCTTTTGCGTCGTTTGTGCAGTGCGACGGCCCCTCAGTCCGGAGAAAAGGGGGTGGGCTGTTCAGCGGCCTGTTGGATCGCACCGCAACGCTCGGCGACGGCTCCTTCTGGTGAAGTTGAACTCGTCGGGTTGGTGTTTCAACGACGGGGCCGACAAACCCGCAACCGCCGTCGTGAGCTGAGCCGAATGGACGCTCATCACGAGTTGAGAGAAGTCCAACTGAGCAAACATGTCCGATTCTCCGCCGATTGTGGCGACAGCGTCACCATCAGCGTCTTCATCGTCATCTTCATCGTAGCTGCACAGAGAGCGGCGCTTTTGTATGCGCGAGCAGATTAAATACTAATACTAATCCACGTTGGTGTTTGTTGCGAGTTCAAACCAATCAACGAAAAAAAAAAAAAAAAAAGGAAGCGCCCCGCAATATACTATTGAACGCGAGGTTTACTGGCAACCGAACCATGGAACTCCCCCCTCACGGTGCAGACCTCTGCTTGCTACCTCCTCACAATAAAGGTAACAACATTCACGTCGAGTCACAATGAGCGCGGGAACGTGGTGCGGCCTGTCAGCGAGTCCCTGGCACCCCGCGACAAGAGCCTTTTTAGCTTGACGGATTCCGACACCCGTTGCCTCACTTCCCTCCCACTTATGCTGACGAACGTCTTCTGACCGATGTCGTGACATGTGTAAAAACGGTGGTCTCAATCTTTTTCCGTTGTCGTCGACGAATTCGCTGCGGAGAAGACATCGACACGATCAAGGCGAGAGCAGTTGAGGAAAGCAGCAGCAACAAGGGAATGATAGCGATTGATCCTTAATTCACATAAACCGAAACACCATGAAAAATCGTCCCTAATCGCGAAGGACTTCAGCAAGAAAAAAAGAAGGCTTGCACCCGCCCCTCCGACGATTTGAACGCCGATCTTCACCGAGATTTTCCGATGGGAATGGTGATGTCCTAGCCATTGGACGACAGGGGCTTCAGGTAGTGTTTGTGCTAGTGATTTTCATTGGAGAAAACAAAAAAAAACTTTGCCCAGGCCATGCATGAAGACTTTGCCCATCTTGCTCAAGCTTCAACTGGAAAATTCCAAGTCGAGGGACAGCGTGGCTCAGTGTTCGGCAAGGAGAAGACGCGCGATTCTGTGCCATTGAAACGAGCAAAGCCGCCCGCCGCCTCTTTACGTCGCAAGCACAACGCTCCTTCTGCCCCGCCACCAGCTTCCCATGATCACTGAGCATAAACACGAACTGCTTATAAAGGACGTCGGAGAATAGGACGGGAAAAAAAAAGAAGTGAAAGAAATTGGCAAAAAGGTGCTTGTGCATTATTTCTTCGCAACAGCACGGCCTTAGCGAGCAGCAACAGCAGCAGCAGTGGGATCGTCGGCGACAGTAATCCTTGTGGGTGGACGATATTTACAGTTTCCATAAAAAGTTGGCGTAGCAAGCGTTCGCGATCTTCGTCGACACAACTTGTCCCCTCAAAACCACTGTGGGCCACGATTTGTGGGGGGTAGACTGGATCCACATCAGCGACAAACCCTAGTTTGGGAGGACGGGTAGAAAAAGCCCCAGCTAATGAGCGCAATCTGGGCAACGAGGTAGTAACGAACTTCGCAAAAGTACGAGACGGATTGGCATCAGTTTTCCTGACTCCCCCTTGGATTTTTTTTTCTTGTGGAGTAATTAAACGGAATAGCATGTACTGCAGCACAAAAACGTTTAGGAGTTGGACTAAAGCTGCATTTTTATTCTCGAAAAGAATCTTGAGTGATTTTCTGTGCACACCCCAGTGCAGGTAGTTTCGCCAAGCGAACACTACCATGAATGCAAACAGAGAATGAAGTGCCGTCCTGCGTCCGCCACGGACGTTGGACGTGTCAAGAAAAAACAGACAGCCCAAAATATTGCGGTGAGAACAAGAATTTTGACAAGTCCTGTTAACCTGTTGTTTTGATTAGGTTCAAAAAGTATTCAACGTAGTCTCAACCGAAAACCTATTCAAGCCAATTTTCAAAGCCACCAAAACAGCTTTAAAGTGTCTGTTGACTTCGCCAGCGCTTGGTGCTCTGCCATTGACATAAAAGCTGCAAAACAACGCCAACCATCCTCAAAGCGGTGGTTGTTCACGTAAGTTCACTTTTCTCGTACCTCTCGTCGAGAGCACTTCTTAGACGTCGGCGCGGTCTATCCGCCTGCGCTGGTGGTGCTGATGATGCCGTTCCTTATTGAGCAGAAATTTGGATTTACTACAAAAGCTTGATAGAAACTATCCCACCTTCGTCGAGATCTTCACAATCACACTTGCATGGGCGAAAACTTAGGGATTTGATTGGCTCTTAATTGAGTGAGCACACGCAATTTAACAAGATTAACCGCAACGAACTGAAACCCCTTGCTACTGAGGTGAACAAACCAGACCAAGTGGGTATCATTGACTTACATCATCCTCGTCAAATCTGGTGCAGGTCCCCTATCAGCCAGAAGTGGAGCCCAGATCTGCAGGCATCGTTCGGGCAGTACGACGGCGTCGGCTTTGGCAGGTCGAGGATCGTGATGGCAGAGAGCGGCGGGACGGAGTGGACTGCCTCGCAGAACCAGCCCGGTGTGGAAGTCACCACCAGTGCGGTGGAAGACTCTTGAATCGATATTGTTGAACCTTTCAGCCCAATTGGCGCAGTTACCCTCCTGCATAATTTCCTCCTTCAGCGTTTGCAGAGTACGGAGCCACACATGTGTTGCTGCGGAGAGAGGCCTCTTGGTGAATCAGATCGGCAAAGTCCGTGCCTGTGCTGGTAAGGCGAGAGGTGGAGAAGATGAGCAGAAATCGGTGAGCCTGAGGATGGAAGGAAGCAATGGGAACCCCTACCGACTTTGAACGTCCATGGCGACAATGACTGGCTTTCTCCATGCAAACTACTAGTACGAGGACCAGTTGTGATGCTTCTGCGTGAATGATCCATTATTTCAATCCTCACCTAATTGTCAATCCATGTGAGTGTTCATCAGATGCTGCCCAACCAAGCCAATGCGATCGGAGCTGCCAAAATCTACCAGACTGAATCGAAGTAGCGCAACAGAGTACTTCTGCTTCGATTGTTCTGGTTCAATCTGCAAGTGATGCCGGTGAGATCACATTCTAATACAGGACAGAAGCATTCCCACATGCAACATTATTGTGATTGCTGTATACGTACCAGGGAATGAAACGTCCTGTGTGAGGAAAGTGGACACCTGGCCAGTTGGGGAAGGCAGCGGTGGCTTGCGCTCTGCAGGCTGCCAAGCATGCAGCAGCTGCTGCTCCAAGCAGTGGAACGAAAATTTCTTCTGCTCACTCCATTCTGGTTGACAAGGAACCCCTTGGCGACATAGGCAGCCACTCTACCATTGCCACAGCCAGATAGCAGGCAAGACAGGGTGCCAGCAATAGCCGGCACATGAGAGAGCGCACAAATTCAACCGTTAATGAACAAACTGGCAGTGCCATCTCTTTCTGTTGATTCGTTACTCTCTAATTTCAATAGAGCTCTCAGGTCAGCTTGATCTCGCTGCAAACAGAACACACGGACATTCATCACGTTGAGTGGTTCCAAAGGGGCAAATCGAGATCTGGAAAATTATTCTCTGTCTGGACGCTGTTCGACCGGCCGCTGGTGCCCAGCCGGATTGCTACACAAGAGTCTGCAATGTTACAGCAGGTGATCTCCGAGGACAGCGCGGTGGACAGAGGAGGCCGCTACTCCAACGCGTTGTTGTCGCTTCACACTCCACCACTGCCTGTGATGGCTGGCACACACTGACCGCTGCCCCCACGTGCTGCGACAGCACCATTTGCATAAATGCAGCTGCAGCGCAGGTCGACGTAATTCTTCATCATCCTCATCCAACGGCAGAGGCGGTCGCCAGCAGCCAGCGGGCAACCACTGGCAGCATCGTTGATTTGGGTGGCCCAGTGTGGGCGGCGCTGCAGGGGTCGGTCGGAGTCGGCAGCCCAGTATCAGCAGTTGGCGTGGCATCTTTGTCGCCCTATTTTGTTCGTGATGGACAAGACAGGCGCAGGCGGCGGTGGTGGAAGCCGGAGCACGAGCGTGATTGGTGGCCGAGCCACGTCAGAGTTCGCGCCTGCCGGAGTGAGCACGCAGTAGGAGCCGCCAAAGCCGATAGTAGTGGCCATTACATTCAGTGAACTATCCTTTCCTCAGCTTGTCATTCAACATTCTACATTACAGTGCCTATTGCTTCCCAGTTAGTTTGCTACTGGTTTTTTTCCGACGACGAGTGTATCGCTATGGCCATTCCCTTCCATCGCTGCGGTAAACCTATTCTTCGAACAATGAAATTAGCATCAGTTGCCTGCATTGCGTCCCCTCCACCAGTCAAGATAGTCCAAATCCTCCTTTGCCCACATCTTGCCCGGAATGCGGAGTCACCGCCGCTGTCACGAAAGGAGGAGTAGGAGGGAAGCCTGCTAGCGTGCACAGGTGCGGTCCTGGAACCCCACAGCACACTCCGCTCTTGCGCCCACCCCCACTCCTATCACCGCTGTCAGTGCGCACCGCTTCACTAATGCACAGCAACAATGATCAAATCAAGCTGGTGCCACTTGAGCTCAACATGTCAGCAGGGACATCACAGCTGTCGATACCAACGCAGTCCTGCACACATTCGACCAAATCAACATGCGGATCGCTCATCAGCCACCATTGTGCGTGGGGTTGGGTCCCTTGCGCCTCGTCATCCGAGGGTCCTCCCCTCATAGGTGTCAGGACCTGAAAATTTCGGGTTTGGGACTTGAGGTTTGGTCACAAGTAGTAGGTGGCACCCCACAAGTGCATTTCCTGATACAACTTGAAAAAATCCACCAACCCCCGCACTCCAAAAATGCATTTTCCACCATCGAGCCCCGCCGTCGCCATCAGGGCCACCCTGAGCTACCCCGGAGAGAGAGGGAGAGAGGGAGAGAGAGAGAGAGAGGGAGAGAGAGAGAGAGAGAGAGAGAGAGAGAGTGAGAGAGAGTGCGAGAGAGACAGACAGACAGGTTCGCGCCAGCATACCTTTCGTCTGTCTGATGGCTCACACCCCAAAATGCAATTTCTGCTCACACCCCAAAAATGCATTTTCTGCAACAGTGGCACGATCATGTCACCTCGTCTTTGTCAGTTAATTAGAGACACAAACAGCAAATGCCCCAACCCATTAATTGTTGGAGAGGCAAAAAACCCCCCCCGTGGCCCACAGTGAACTGCCATTACTCTGTGCCATGGAAGGACAGACACTTCGAGTCGCGTGGCACAGACGACGGCCAGAAAAGTACACGCCAGGCGATCCCAGCCCGCACCTCCATGGGCGACACGCCCCTCGGCTCTTGCGTCCTCTCTGGGCTCCCCGCCCAAGACAATCACGACGGCAGCCACGGCCACAACCGCACCGCCGCCAACGCCGCTGCCTCTCCTGATCGCTCCCGATCGCCCTGCTTTGACAGCGCGCGCTTCTGCAGGGAGAAGCGGGATGTGGCCCACGATCTCGCTGCGGCCGCTGCCGCAGAAGCCGCCGTCGACGTCGCGGCCGCCGTCCCCACTGCCGCCGGTGCGGGTGGCGGTGCTCTCACAGAGGACGAGCTCTTCTCAATCATTCTCGATGCGCTGAATTCCGTCGAATCGCACAGCGACCGGAGCGACTCCCTCGGGGTCACCACGAGCTGGCTCCGCGTGAAGGACTTGTTTCGGGCGTTACTCCCTGGCGCCGAAGCGAAAACTGTTTGAATGGAAGCTGACGAGGACTGTCCTCCTGTTTGGTCAAGTGGAACCACCCTGGGACGCTAATCCTCAGGAGCTCTGGAGCAACAACCTCTGCCGCGCGGGCTGTCACGAATATGACATTCCGAGCGACTTTACGGCGGTCTTGGCGGGATCCCGCCTCGGACTGAACACCTTTGATTGGATTTACCCAACCGACGGACGGGACCCCCTTTTTTTAGAACGCGATATTTACATTCGAGAGGGCGCAGACATCCTTTTTGCACACGAAGGCGTCGCGCGCTTGTTTGCTGAGTGGTTGGGCGGCGATCCGCCCAACGAGGGTGTCGGCAACCACCTCCAAGAGGCGCAACTTGGGAATTTCGCTTGGCTGTTGTACGACGCAGTGCAAAAATGGCCTCCCGGCAGGTACTATTCGGCCTACACGGAAACTGAACCCTTCAATATACTGAAGGAGTGGGACTACGGCGGTCTCGAGCAATGCCAAGGAGAGCTTGATCAACTCAAAAATGCACGGTTGAACCTTCGCCACACGAATGCGGCCATTTCGCGGGGCCGTCGAAAGCATGACCTTTTGAAGCCGTTGGTTTTTGATCATCGCCTGTGGGTCTTGTGCCGTCCTGACTTGTGAGTGGGAATCACCCTTTTGTGTTCGGCTTAATTTCTTCACTCTTTGTTCGATCCAGATGGCCTTCGTTTCCCGAAAATCAGCGCTCCACACAGCTTCGACCCTCCACCGCAAAGAGCTCCGCGCTCCCCACGGCTTTGTGGCTGCTTGAGGACAGCGACTTGCAAGCAATATTCGCCTGCTTGGATCTGGACACGCTCACCACCACAGTGCCGCTGGCGCTGTGCTCAACACAACAAACAGCCGACCGCATCATCCCGCTCATCGACCGCGCGCTCCAGCTCCGCGCCGAGGACCCCGACGGCGACTTGCGATGGATATTACCCGTCCGCTCGCCAGTCCTTGGCGAGATACCTTTGGCGCAGGACGCAGCAATGACGTGGTTCGAAGCACCGTCAGACACGGAAAGCAAGGAGGGCGGACTGATCATGCTGCGGCGCGGGTTTCCGATGCTGAGATTCTACCGCGGGGCCATGGGATCCTTGTCGATGCGGAATCGGCTGCGGCTGTGGAAAGGATTCCAGCGGCTGGAGCCCATGCTGCGATAACAAAGCTTGTGGCGGACCGACACATGATCGAGTGTACCATGAAATAATGATTACTGTCGCTTACATTCAGCTGTGAATGGACATCTTAACCCCGACACTTTTTTCTGGATTCTTTGGGTCGGCCTGCCTAGCGCTGTGGCTCGTCGTATTGTTTACGGTGGAGTGTTCTTGAACTTTGGGCCTCGACATAATGAGGACAGTCTAACCTTACAATGAATATGAAGGTAACCCTCTTTACTGATGGTCTTGAGAGGGATATCTTCCAGTGGTACGGAAAGAAAGACGAAAGAAGTCTGAGTGGCCCCGGAAGACGCGAAAGACAGTGGCGCACTGGTGGCCCGGATCTTGCGTCCTCTCTAGGCTTCCCGCTTGGCAGATAGCGACGGCAGCTACGGCCACAAACGCTCCGACGCCGAAGCCAACCCTCGTTCTCCTGATCGCTCCCGATCGTCCTGCTTTTACCGCGAGCTCATCTGCATGGAAAGGCAGGCCCTCGTCCTCGATCTCGCTGCGGCAGCTGCAACAGAAGCCGTCGCCGCCGACGCCGCAGCCGGTGCGAGCGGAGGTGCGCGTACAAAGGACGACTTCCTCTCGATCATTCTCGATGCGCTGAATTCCGTCGAGTCTTTTTGGCTGCTTGAGGACAGTGACTTGCAAGCAATATTCAATGCTTGGAAGTCTTTGATGACGCCAGGAGACGGCGCAGCAGCCCCGCAGCTGGCATTTGTTATGTTATGTTGGATGCCACCAACTGCAGACAACTCCGCCCCACAGACAATCCCGACTAGAAGAAAGGACAACATACTAGACAAGAAAAACCGGGTATCAGGGCATAGGCCCACATAATAAATCAGCAAGTCGCTGGCTGCAGAGTGGAGCGCACCTGAGTGCTAGATGGATGGGGGGCGAGCGTTAAGGTTTGCGTAACCATTAACTTCGGCTGTCTCCAGTTCCAACGAGAGTCTCAACTCCAACCCTGACCGATCCGGCGCCACGGCCGTCCGGGAGGAGGTGGGACCCACCGCGGCATTCCAACACGTCGCCGACGCTGCCAATGGCGTCGTTCCCGTCGGCTCGCCTTGCTTGTTCCCCGTCGGCTTACCCGCCCCGTCGGTGTCGGTGGCGTCGACCATTTTGCCGCGTGGATCGGGAGGCGATCCCGACCTGGTCGCAACCACTTCGTCAAAGGGTCTCGTCCAGCTGGCTTTCCTCCCCGCGGCCGGCCTCGCCGCCAGCGGCGGCGATGCGGATGCTGGCGCGCTGATTCGAGGAACCAACGGCCTCGGATCCTGGTCGGTTGAAATCATCCTCCGGGTGCGAAACGCGCAAACCTCGCCGTGCAAGCTGGACGTCGTCACCCTCGGGCTTTAGTCCGCGTTTTCGGGGACCGTCGTCGGGGAGTCGAGAAAATCGGCGTTGCTGAAATGATACCCGGCGTGCAAGTGCACGCCGCGGCGCTGCAGACTTTTCGCTTCCCGCTTTTCGAGGTTCCGCAGATCGTGGTGGTGAAGGATGTTCACTTAGTAAGAGTTCAACGCTTGGTTTTTGCCCCGCCGCTTTAACTTTCGTGGGTAACCCAACGAGGTCGTCCACGCCTCGTTTTCTTTCACCTTGGCCCCCCCGCCGTCAACCTCATCAGCACTATTCACCACCCCACCTCCACCACCATCTTCTACCGCCTCTCGGCCGCCCTCGGCCCGAGCCTAG
This sequence comes from Zopfochytrium polystomum, assembly GCA_025765615.1. Classification (NCBI taxonomy): domain Eukaryota; kingdom Fungi; phylum Chytridiomycota; class Chytridiomycetes; order Chytridiales; family Chytridiaceae; genus Zopfochytrium; species Zopfochytrium polystomum. The sequence goes on along the minus strand of JAIVFJ010000001.1, from coordinate 151,555 downwards.
AACCCGAGACACCGCAGCGCCGCATCCGCCTCCCTCTTCTGCCACCTCCCCGTCCCGTTCTTCCCGCGCGACTCGCTGCCCCACTTCCGTTCCCAACTGAGCTCCGGCGGTCGCGCCATCAAAGGACCACAACCGGCCCCGGCGCACGGCCTCCCCCGGTCGTTCCGCCTCAACTGGTCGTTCCGCATCGCCATCGCATCGCGTCGCGCCAGGCGAAGAGCTCCTCGTCGAAGTCGCCGTTCGACGAAGACGGCGAGTGACGACTCCCGCACGTCGCGCTCGCTGAGGTTGTCCTCGCCGAAACCGTCGCACACCTCGAACGAACCGCCCCCGCCGCTGCAAGATACGCGCCGCCGCCGCCGCCGCCGCGGTCCGTCGCGGCGCGTCACCTCCCACGTCGTCGCGCGCGTGAAGAAGGACGTCGTGGCGATGAAATGGCGGCCAGCAGCCGGCGGCGGCGGCAGCGACGCGCCGCCGGGGCGCTCCTTCATGGCCGTCGTGCCGGTCCCGCGCCACGCGGCCGCGCTGCCGCGCGACGCCGCCGCCGACGAGGCGGCGGCGAGGCTGGTCGCAAAGGGCCAGGCCCCGCTGCTGGCGCGCATGGACCGGGTCGAGTGCGCGGGCGTCAATTTTGACGGTCGTCGCGCACGAGATCTTGTGCCGTATCACGTTTCGGCCGCCCGACGGCGCGAGGCTGAGCCCCACGGAGGAGGACGCGATGCAACGGCTGTACCAAGTCGAAGCGACGCAGCCGATCGCGGTGACGCCGGGTAAGGTGGAGGTGATGCGGGCTTTGAACTCATTTGGCGGAATATGACTGATAGGGGGTTTGAGAACTTTGCCACAGCCAGCCTGAATCAACTTGGACAGTGTAGGTTTCGATAATCTGACGGCACGTCCAGGAATCAAAAAGGTTCCGCGAAGATGAGAGAAAATGCTGCTATATTTTACAGCAAATGCGAATAGAGCTCTCGAGAAAAATGGCCCAAAATGCATCAAGACGTCGGGGAAAAGTGTACAAGGAGCACCTGGCGGTGGAGAGAGGTCAGCCGACCGGCCCGTACAATATTGCGCCGAGGAATCCGGTTATGAGTAAATGGACGAGTGAGGGACCCAAAATCGTGAATTCGCAATCGGCGAGGTCGAGGTCCACTTAAATTTGGCTTGTCGCGGCATGTAGTCCCTGCAAAAGGTGCGTCAAACGGGGAAAAGGCGGGTTACGGTTTGTTCCGATGATCATTGGGGTTTGATTTTTGGATCAAAGGTGGTCGGCTGGTCATCCAACTACACTTGTTGCACCCACCCCACCCACCGCCTTGGCCTTGGCCTCATCCTGAACAGTCTGGGCTTCATTGTGTCGACCGTTCGGCTCGGCGTCTCTTTCGGGGGCCAGCCGAAGGCGGGTACATCGTTGTTTTTTTTTGTTTTTTTTCTTCCTTCTCTCTGTCTGGTTGTTCGCGCTTTGGTTCCGGCCTGCGATGCACACACCCAAGAATTCACGGTACTCGATCACAACCCAATTCGTGGGCCACAACTTTTTTTTCTTTTTTTCTCAGGCCATGCGTCTGTCTCCCATATGAGACAAAAAAAAAAAAAAAAAAAAAAAAGAAACGAAAGAAACGAAAGAAAGCAAACCTAAGGAGATACAAGTCCCTTGTCCTAGACAACCATGAAAAAAAAAAAAGAAAGAAAAGGCGGCCTACCAAAAAGAGATCAAAGATCAGGCAAAGTGCACAAGTCTGTGGGTCCTGTTTTCTCCACCCCAAGAAATTAGCTGCCATTTGACGATTTCGACGTCGTCCCCGCAGCTCAGTCGAACGAAGGAATAGTGTACAGCTGCATTTTCGTGGTGGTGCCTTCCAGGAAGCCGACCGCCTGCCCCGACGTCATGACGGCGATCTCGCCCGGACTGCACAGACCCAGGGAAACGGCGTACTCTGCCAAAGGGAAAAAAAAAAAAAAAAAAAAAAAAAAAAGGTTCAAACGTGTCTCATCACACTGCCACTTTCGGGGAGCAATGCGGTGAGGAATACAAAAAACTCACTGATGGTTTCCTTGATAACGTCGTCAGGATGACCAGTGTGGTGGTACGCGACGAGTCCAAAAGTAATTGACATTTGGCGTGCAGTCTGCTTTACCATCGTGGCGGCGAGAACAGGAATCTGTGGTCGATACTTGGCAACCAACCGAGCGGTACCTCCGTATTCCTAAGGTAGGCATAAAGATCGTAAGAGCAAGTTTAAATAGAGCAATCGCCTAACGAACTTACCGTGAAGCAGACAATGATCGTCGCATTAACTTGTCTCGCCGCGAGAACTGCAGACGAAGCAATCGCCTCCGACACACCGATTGGTTTAGGAATGCTGCGGTTCATTTTCGTCTAATCCGACAAAAAGCAAGCAGAGTTCAAAATACAGTCGACCCAACCACAAATAGGCTTGGAGGAAAAGGTGCCCCAACCTGAAACTCTGCATAGTTGGTATTAAGCTCGGCAGTGAAGGCGACGCGTCTCATAGTGTCGAGAGTTTCAAAGACATACGATCCAACGGCAGTTTCGGCGGACAATATCAGGCCATCGGCACCGTCCATAACAGCGTTCGCGACGTCTGCGCGAAAGAAATTTAACGTCCATCCAAGATCGAAATCAATCACACAGTTTGGACTGACCGGCTGCCTCAGAGCGGGTGGGGCGAGGGTGGTCCTTCATGGACTCCAGCATCTGATTGGCGATCAGGACAGTTTTTTCCCACGACGTTTGCCTGACCGAATGGTGAGGTTTCTTATCGTCGGATTAGATTAGCTGCCGAACGTACCCTAGCGATCATTCTCTTTTGCACCATTGTCACTTCTTCAATATCGATCTCGGCTCCGAGGTAACCGCGGTCGATGACAACTCCGTCCGCCAGCTTCAGGATGCTCTCAAAGTTGTCCATTCCATGCGCATTCTCAATCTTCGCCAAAAGTCTGACCTTGCTGTTCCCGAGAAGCAAACGAGCCTCCTCCACGTCTTCGACATCCCGGATGCAGGAGACGGAGACAAAATCGACATCCTGGCTGAGGGCGAACTGGATGTCTGCCTCGTCCTTTGCTGAAATGGCGGGAAGCTCGTCGATGACGTAGCTTGGGAAGTTGATTCCCTGCACAGGTAATTAGTGTGGGTTCCGATTACGCAAGGATCTGAATGTACCTTGTTCTCGCCAAGATACCCTGGAAAGCAGGATGAGAGTCAGCAATGAATCGGTGCCGCGAACATTTTGCTTCAGTCACCTGAGTTCTCAATGCGGCACCGGATCGCACCGTCCAGCCGTTCCAACACAGTAAATGACAAGAGTCCGTCGTCAACGTACATCTTATCCCCGACCTTCACAAGTTCTTTGGTGTACGTGGTTGACACCTGGAAAGAAAACCGTAAACCCTTCCAATACGTAACCTTCCGGCGCACAAGTAGAAGGAATATTCACAAACCCGAGTGCTGTCCCCGATAATCGAATCGTCGTTGACAAACTGGAAGTCATCGCCAGCCTTCAAGAAAACTGTAGGCTCTTGAAGGCGACCAGTTCTGTGGCACGACGTGGGGCGGGTCAACAAGGAATCGCCACGGTTCAAGACTCCTTACCGAACTTTCGGCCCGTTAATGTCGATCCAAACAGCTACTTCGGCGGTGTGGTTCGTATCATCAATGTACTTGCGAAGATCGCGAATAACCTGTGCGGCGAAGTCGTGGGTGCAGTGGCTGAGGTTAAGGCGGCAAACATTCATGCCGCTTTCAACGAGCCGTCCGAGATTGTCGTAGCCAGAAGTTGCTGGATCAAAGTTGCTGGGTCAAAATCTGTACCAAGGAGGAAAAACGGCTGAAAATTAAAGGGAAATACCAGGTCCAATAGTGCATACGACTTTCGTGCGAAGCACGTCAGCCGTGCCTGTGTTCGGTCTGTGTTACTTTTCTTATCAACGCGCAGCCTTCAGTTGCAATTACCGTGCATGTGCGACGGGTGAATCTTGCGCAGCGACATGGTTGGGGGTGGGGGGGTGGTTTCCTCGACGGGTACTGCAGTCAGCAAAGGTGCAGGCTCAGGATCCTCGGGCTTCGTGAGAACAGGCGTTTTCGGGGCCGAGTCGGTGGAAAACTCCAAGACGATGGCGGGGGCAGCTGGGGGAAGCTCCAGGTGAGGTGGAGACTGCTGCGCGGGCTGCGATTCGACTGAGGAAGGGTCCGGTACTGGAGTTCGCGGGGCGGTAGACGAGACCGAGGGAGTCGGGGAGCCGGAGCGGGATGCGGCCGTCGAAGACTTTGAGGTGGACGATCGGAAGAAGAACTTGCGCTTCGACGGCGTGGCTGGTTTGGATTGGGCAGAAGAAGAGGTCTGTTCCGTGTCGGAGTCGTGGGTGGCGGCGGAGCGGGAGGGCAAGGGCGAAAGCAGCGGAGAAGCGTGGGGGGGTCGCGCGTTCGGGCGAAGGATCCGCGGCAGTGGCAGCAGCCGTCGTGGCAGACGAAAGGGAGGACGAGGATGCGGCGGACGGGCGGCGAAGCGACGAGAAGATGTTCTTCATGGCGGTGCGTGTGTGATGATGCCCCCCCTGCTCAGTCCCTTGGTCTTCGCTGCTGGCGATATGTTTGGGCTTAGAAGGGTCTGTCTGCCTGTCTGTCTGCGCGCCCTCTCCATCGCCATCGACAAGCTTCTTTTTGTTCGCTTTTTTGCCCATAATCGATCGCCCCGGATCGCGCGTGTGACATGGTCGTTCTGCAAACTAATACAGCCCTGCAACGAGCACTCTTCGGACTATTCTGCTCACTTTACCTCGTGCGAGAGACTTGGCGTGGACGAGGGGCATACTGGACGAGGGGTAGTGACAATAGGAGGAGGAGGAGGAGGAGGGCTTTTTGCAGAAACTCCTTTGCCCCTCTCGTCCCAATAACCAGTACGGACGCGGCTTGTTGCTGAGAGGGCGGGTTGCAAGCATGACTAGTTGAAGCTGTCACGACGGGAGGGGTCCTCCTCGCTTGTTACGCTTCGCACACCATCGAGAGCGGCGTGTTCGCTATGGAGTGCAGCGTGATATGTAGTAATCCGGTGGTCCCTCTCGCGATACAAGGCAAGCAAAAGAAAAAGAAAAAAAAACACAAAGTTGGAAATCGTTCAATTATTGCGAGGGAAAAGGAAGAAAAGAAAAAAATCTGCGAGAAAGGTCTGGGAGTGTGTGCGAACAAAAAGAAGGTGGGGCACGGCGGAGAGGGACAGAGACAGAGCGGGTGGGTGGGAATAGGGCGGAGAGTGATAGCGAGAGATAGAGGGCAAGGGAGGGGGCGTGGATGACGACGACGACGACGACGACGACGGCGACCAACACCACGGCAAGGGTGGTCGTGACCCTCCCCTCCCTCCCTCCTTCACCTCACTCGCAGTCTCGCAATCGCCGACCGCCCTCGCATCACCCGCCACCACCTTTTTCGTCCCTGGCTCAGCAACAGCAGCAGCAGCCAACTCATGGAGGAGTCTTGTCGCCTTCAGTCCCTTCTGCTGATGGTTCGCCATCCGGAAGTGTCCGGGCTTGGCGCGACCCCACGAATCGCTGGATCCAGCCCCTCGTTCACCCCATGCCGCTATTCAGTCGCGCCCCTGGACAATCAGTGTTCACTCCCCCACTCTCCTTCGTCCCAACGCAGCCCCGCTTCACCGCGCTTGGCCTTCCCATAGTGATGCCTCCTTGCTGATTCAAGCTACACTACTCCTCACAGATCGTCCTCCACCCAATCTTCTTTTGTTACCGGATCTCCTTTCCCCACGATGGCTGATAACCAGGAGGTAGATGTCGATTCGGTAATCGAAAGGCTACTGGAAGGTGAGGATTGGGTTGGTTGTTCGCAATCTCCCCTGATGTGAAGACAAGACATCACCTGATGCACCCTTTTCCCCGAAAGTTCGTGGCAGTCGTCCTGGCAAGCAAGTGATGCTTGCTGAGCACGAAATCAGATATCTGTGCACAAAGTCGAGGGAGATCTTCATAAACCAGCCAATTTTGCTGGAGCTCGAGGCGCCTATCAAGATCTGCGGTACCTTGTGTGATTTTTGTGATTAAGACTATTCTAATCGTCCGTGTGCTGGCTGCAGGGGACATTCACGGCCAGTACTATGATCTTCTACGTCTGTTCGAGTACGGAGGCTTTCCCCCTGATGCCAACTATCTTTTCCTGGGCGATTACGTCGACAGAGGGAAGCAATCCTTGGAGACGATCTGCCTTCTCTTGGCATATAAAATCAAATACCCCGAAAACTTCTTTATTCTTCGCGGAAACCACGAGTGCGCCAGTATCAATCGTATTTACGGATTCTATGATGAATGTAAGACTACCCCACTTCCTTCTTTGTCTAAAACAGTTGCTCGCACTATCTTCGTCAATGTTCCAGGCAAGCGAAGGTACAACATAAAATTATGGAAGACCTTCACGGATTGCTTCAACTGCCTGCCCATCGCCGCGATCATCGATGAAAAGATCTTTACGATGCACGGTGGACTGTCGCCCGACCTTCAATCAATGGAGCAAATTAGGCGGGTTATGCGACCGACTGACGTCCCAGACACTGGTGCGGTTGGCCTTTCTGTTCTGTCGGATAGTATCTTTCTAATATTCCACTAGGCCTCTTATGTGATTTACTTTGGTCCGACCCTGACAAGGAGATTACGGGATGGAGTGAAAATGATAGGGGTGTTAGCTTCACTTTCGGGACCGATGTTGTCACACGGTTCCTTCAAAAGCACGATCTTGATCTGATTTGCCGGGCGCACCAAGTGGTTGAGGACGGCTACGAGTTTTTCGCAAAACGCCAGCTTGTTACCCTCTTTTCAGCGCCGAACTACTGTGGAGAGTTTGACAACGCGGGAGCCATGATGAGTGTCGACGAGACTTTAATGTGTTCTTTCCAGGTACAGCCCTATCCGGTTTTTATGAACGTTGTGTAACATTCTGCTTTATATAATCAGATCTTGAAGCCCGCCGAGAAGAAGCAGAAGTACGCTTACGGGGGAATGAACTCTGGCCGGCCGGTAACACCTCCACGAAAAGGAGCGAACAAGAAGAAGAAGGACGTGATGTAAACGCAGGGCTCCTATCTTGTGTTTCAAAATACCGAACGCGAATAGAGATTCCTCCATTTTTCATCCGACGTCGGGGGCCTGATCTGCTCTTTTTTTTTTCTTTTTCCATTTTTTATCACCACCATTCCCTCTGTTCCCGGCAGAACATTTTTTCTTTATCACCCGCTCCCTCTCATTCCACCCCCCACGATGTGTTTGAATTCCTGTCAGCGGTTCGTCCAATTATGGTTGACCAGATTCTTACTCGTCTCCCTCCCGTCTTTTTTCCCTCGCCAAACTTGTCTGCTCTTTGTACCTACCGAATCCATTTCCTGTCTCAATGCCTCGCCTGGCAGGCGTTGGTTTCATGTGCAACCTGTGAGGTGGTTTCCTTTTTTTTGCTTGCTTTTTTGTTTTTTTTGTTTTTTTTTTTCCCCCCCTCTTTGTGTCCTCCTTGTTTACTTTCTTCTCCGTTCATCCCGCCTCTTTCCGCTAACACAATCTTGTTCTTCCTTTTTCTTCTTCCTTCTTGTTCTTTTTTGTTTTCTTTCTTGTTATCGCTGCTTCTTTCTGGTGGGAGTGACTGCAGCTCCATCCGCACGCCACTCCACGCCAGTTACTTTGCGTTGTTGCCCGCTTTTCCCATTCTTCTACGAACACGGTCCGTCTGCTAAGTCCGTCCATCCGCCCACCCGCCCACCCGCCGTGTCTCCTCCCTAATTTGCTCCCATCGTTCGTTCTTGCCGTCTCTTGCTTCTGCTTCATGGCAGTAGCGTACTCCCTATTTTCGTTTCTTTTCTTTTCTTTTTTTTTTTTTTTTTTTTTTTTTTTTGGGGGGGTTGGGGTCTTGGTGGAATCGGTCGGAAGAGTTGAGGTGCTTTTGTCCGAAAACTTGGACCTTTTTCTTCGGAATTGTCCCGAAAAAAACACGAAGCTGCGATGGCACCGCCTTCCCACACCACCACCACCACCACCGCCATCACCATCACCACCACACTGCTGCTCGCGCTACTGCTGGCCCTCATCCTCCCATCTCCCGACGACACCCTCGTGCTCGCTCAAGGCGACCACGACCCGCCGTCCTGGGGCTCCCCCGACGGCTCCTACTGCGGCCAGTCCGGCACCTGCGCCCAGCGCAGGGTCGCCGCCGCCGACACCAGCGACCTCTACGTCAAGGGCGTGCCCTCCGTTTTCTTCCTCCAGTTCCTCTACGTCAACTCCACCGCCCCCTCCACCACCTCCTCCACCACCTCAGCGTCCTACAACGCAGTGAAAACCGCGGCCTTCTACCCCCTCGTCGACCAGTACTCGGAGCTCGTTGTCCCCGGAAGCTTTGCCCTGGTGAGAGGGACGACGTCGGCGACGGTCGCCCCCTATGTCCAGGTCCTGCTGTATTTTAGGGGCCAGCTGTTCAAGTCGGGACCCGTCGCGTGGAGCAAGCTGGACGGCGATTTGTATTACGTGCCGGCGAGGACTGTGGTTGTGAATTTGCAGAATGGTGAGGGGGCGGTGGGGGTGTTTTACTCGTGCAACGTGTGCTGTTGGTTGTTGTCGAGTGGGTCTTCACCACTAAAAGTACAGTTTCACATCAACCAACCAACCAAACCAACCAACCAACCAAAAAAAAAAAAATAAAATAAAATAAAATAAAGGCGTCCCCATCTCGGCGACCTCGCTCGCCTGGTCGCCGACCGACTGCGCGCTCTCCGCCTGCACCTGCATCGACAACATTTGCGGCTCGACCTGCTCCGCCGCCGCCAGCTGCGACATCAAGGTCCGCGTCGGGTGGGCCGGCACCGACGGCAACGGAAACATTTTGTCGAGCTCCAGTTAAGCGATTCGCGCGTGCGGAGGGGGAGGATGGGGGGGGGGTTCTTTTTTTTTCTTGTGTTCTGCAGGGCGGTGTGTTCGCTTGGAGTGCATTAACGCTTTTTTTTTTTTTTTTGTTTTGTTCTGTTCCCATTTTCCGGTAGGTCTGGATATCTGGCGGTTCCAGAATGCGTTCTGAGTTTTGTTTGTTTGCGGGCGTTTGGGTGGGTATTACAAATGCAAAGTTAACCGGTATAAAGGAGGGGGCAACGTATACTGCTGGTCGCAGCCTTTGCCATACAAACAGTCGTTCGTTCGTTCGAACATTCCCTCTTGTCACTCACACTCCCCCGCACCGGTCGAAAAAATTCTAAGAGAACAAGTAACAACAACACAGTCAAAAAAGTAGGCACTATTGGGGCGCAACAACGCAGCCCCCGAGCAGCCTGTTACCAACCCCCCACCCCCCTAGCACACCCTACATGTGTGAAAAGTTTCACGAAAATTGAAGAGGAACTGAGAAAATTTTTAAGGGGGCACGAGGGGATGGCACAAAAAGAAAGAAGCAAAAGAGGAAGGAAAAAAAAAAAAGAAGAAAAAAAAAAGAAAGGAAAACCCATGGCATTGGGCAGTGTCGTTGGTGGGTGACACCGAGAGAGCTTATTTCAGAAGCAGCTACAGCAGCACCCAAAACAGCATCCAGTTGAAGAGAAGGAAGCGCTTTTTTTTTTTTTTTTTTTTTTTTTTTTTTTTTTTGGAAATACAAGAGCAAGCGAACGGGTCCACATCACAAACCAAAGCAAAACTGGTCTTCTTTTTTGTTCACTGCATGCTCCGAAGCCCCGACCCGTTCGCGCCGATCGCCGCAACGTCGCAAATCTTGCACAGCCGGCCCGCGAACTCCGGCTTGTACGACGCGCCGCAGTACGGGCAGAGGACCGACGGACTGCCGCGGTAGATGGGCGTGTACGAGATGGCGCAGACCACGAACGGGTTGTGCTGGTCGTAGTCGACCGCAATGTCGTCCGCCTTGCCTTCGCACATTTGGAGCAGTCGGCGGGCCTGGGAATGATGGATTGGGTTTGTTGTAGTTTTTTTTTAGGATTTTCGCGAGGCGGGTGAACAGTGTGTCAGAGCATTAGATAAAATTTTGTTGCACCGTGCGCCCCTCCCCAAGCCGAAATAAATTGCGGTTACCGTCTGCGCCTTGTCCGCCGGCGGTCCAAGTTCCAAGTATCGACGGGCGAACTGGCTCGCCAGGTCCATGTTCTTGAGCTTGTACGCAAACGTCATTGCCGATCTGAGCGTGAGTTGAAGGTGAAGAGGCTGAAGTTGGCAGTGGGTAAAGTACGCGGCGAGTTCCAGTGCACGCTTTGGTGGGGTCGACGGGTCTTTGCGGGAGATCTCCATCTTTAGACCCAGAATGTACTCGCGGGCAACGGTCAAGAGTTGCTGGATCTGCAGTATCAGGTCCCGAAAAAAGGAAGGTTAATGTACGGATAGATTCGAATGTAAATCGAAAACAAGACAAAAGAAACGGCTCGTCACCTCCTCCACTTCGTTCTTTCGGGTGGTAATCACAAAGATCAATTGGTGAATAATTGTTTCAAAGATTGCCAATGCAGTGGAGAACCTGCGGAAAACCATTAGGAGATTGGCCTTCAAACTGGATTCAAAGAATACTCGTTGAGCACTTACCCTCCTGAAGCTGTCGCCGAATATGCTTCCTGCAACTTGTTAATGACAGACTGCAGAGTGATTGCTTGGAACGGAAGCTTCTTTTCGCCGCCTCGCTTGTCGTCCGAGATGCGGTTAATGGGAATCGCGATCGACGGCAGAGACGCATTGCAGGAAAGGTACGCCTTTGATGCTTGAAGCACGGTGAAGAACAAGGGCTTGAGCGGAGCGAAGTTCACCGCGCCGATCTGCCGGTTGAGGAGCTGTTTTTGGGAAAGATCGAGTGTTCAGTAAACAAGCATCCCCTTGACGGAACAGCCCCCCCAACGCCGACTGGGCTAAAGAATCACCTGCATGGCGGTCTCAAACGACCCGGCAGCCACATGGTCTGCCGCCAACTGCGAGTTGCGAACCCAAATTTCTCCGATCGCCGGTCCCGGCAGCGGAGCGACAAACTCGTCCAGCGAGACGCCGTTCGTCGGCGCGATTTCAAAGTCGTCCGCCGGAATGTCCAGGTCGTCGTCGTCCCACCCTTCGCCCTCCGCGCGGGCCACCGACTTTGGCGCTGCCGCGGCGGCGGCGGTGCCCGCCTTCTTTGTGGGCTTGAGCTCGGGAATATCGAGGTCGTCTTCGTCGCCCCAGTCGCCGCCGCCGACGTCTTCCATCTCGGTGGTGTCGAGAGGGATGGGTGCTGCGATCGGGTTGTCCGCCTTGCCAAAGAGTCCACCTTCGAAGAAGCTGCGCGTCTGCGTGAGCTGTGGCCAGTTCGAATCAAAGTGTCGGAGGATGGGCGCGGGCGGCTTGAGCAAAACGCCAGCCTGCTTCACAGGCGGTGGAGCGGACAAGCCCGTGTTTGCTGCTTCAAAGATGGCGTTGGCTTCCTCTTCGAGGCCGTGCGTTTTTGCCGCCAAGTAGGCGAGGGGTGCTGGGAGAAGCATCGTGAGAAGCAAGCAACGACACTGCCAAATGTTGTTACTTACATTGCCCCACTTCCTTTAAAACGGAAATCTGATCCTCGACATCACCCAAGTACAACCCGTTGTGATACCGCGACATCACGTCCCCACGCAGCTGAGAGATCTTCAGCATCTTCTTCAAGTTTTCCGTGTTTCCGGTGATGAAGTAAAGGAAGGACAGACGGTCAAAGTTTTTGGTCTGCTGCAGGGCCTTCTCTACAATCTTTAAACTCCATGTAAGGGACGCGCACGGAACGAAAAAAATTTTAAGCTTCTTGCCTTGTGGTTGCCTTGGCGCAACGCTTCGCTGGCCAGCAAATTCCACGACTCGTCACGGTTAAGAACTTTTGCGGTTTCTTCTGCAACTTCGAGATTTCCGCATTGCAGGGCAAGTTCGAAACGAGTCTTGCTGTCTTTCACGAAATGAAGAGCAACCTTGGAGGGCGTCAACAAACGCAGAAAAAATAAAGGATATCATACCTCTGGGTAGCCCTTCTTTTGCAAGTAGGCAATGATGGATTGCCCGACAAGGTTGGAGGTGCGAATGATTTGCAGCACTTCATCGTAGTTGCGCTTCACTAAAGCGCTCTTGAACTTGTACTCTGACGGGTCGATGGCGATGACACGAATTTTGCCGTCACGGTCGAGGCAGTGCAGGTTCTTGCCCTTGACCTTGGTCAGATAGATTGGCTGTTCCGAAGTTCTGATGATGCCCACATCTCTGCATTTCGAAAAGGCGGCCTTTGTTAGCGTGGAGCAAGTGGGGAGAAGGGCGAACTGGAACTGACCCCTCGGGAAGAGCGTATTTGATGTGGTTCTGGGTCGAGTATAAGAAAATTCCTATGTCGTCCCACGTTCCGCTCTTGATCTTTATCGTCTCGTGGATCAGGCTGAGTTGCTCCAACTGCTTGCTTGCAATGACAATGGCTGGACTCTTTACAGTCAGAGGGACGGCTTCTCGCAAAAGCCACTCACTGTTCTTGCTCAAAAGTGCAACCATGGAGCCATCGGGCGACCAGACGGCATAGCGCACACCCGCAATGGAAAGTTCGCTCACGGTGACGCGAAGTTCCGTGTCATACAGAATTACGGACGTTGCTGTGGTGAGCAGAAGGTTCTTCGAGCCCGCGTAGAACATGTCAACAATGACGCCCGGCGTTTTGAAAGACTTGGTCGCCTGGTTTTGCAGGTCCTTGATAATAATGTTCTAAATTCAAAAAGAAAGGCACGTTACGGTCGTCCAGTCGCAGCTTTCAAACAAAAGTTCTCACCTGGCCCTGCTTATCGAAAACAGCGAAGCGGTTGCGACCCACAAACACGGCAGCATGCCCGGACCCTTTCTTTGCGTCAGAGCCTTCGCGGACATCTCCGTTCATTTGACGAGGAAGTGTGTGCAGCTCGTAGCTCCCTCCATCGTTCGGCTGTGGGGATATGTCTTGTGAGTGACGAAGATTGGCGCACGGTTTTCAGGTGTGAGATCAGCTTACGTAGCAAATCAGAATCGAGTGTTCCGCGGGGTTGTACGAAAGCGTCCGTGCTGGGGGAGACTGGCCAGTAGTCGCTTTGCGAACCGAAAGCAGGGGGACATCGTTCGAGTTGTTAAAGTCATGCATCCGCAGGAATTTGTCCTTGACGTAAAAGAGCTGATTTTGGTGAAGAGCTTGCGCGGGGCGCTCCCGCTCCAGCTTGAACACAATGAAGCCACCGTCATGCCCTAAGAGTAAAATCATTTAACCCACGGGCATGCATACTCTTGTTGCCGCTCCCTCACCCGCTGCGAACAGGTTCAATTCCGGGTGGGCAGTGAGCACCCAAAAGCGGTCATGCTCTTGACGGAACGTCTGCAGACGGGTCTTCTTCGACATGTCCCAAATACTGATCGTCTTATCCTCAGAGTTACTGATGATCAGGTCCTGTCGCGGGTGGAAAATAACGCAGTTGATGTTGTTGTAGTGCCCGCGCAGCGAATCTGCCTCCCACGCCCGCGTTTCTGGCAAGGGAAATGGGGGATCGCGTCATTAGATGTCCCGCGCATTTGTTGAACAGGATGCTCGAACCGTTGTATCTCCAGACTTTGACCTGACGATCGTCCGAGCCAGAGACGATGAATGGGAGGTTTGGGTGGAACGACGCCCAGTTGACACCGCGATCGTGACCCTCCAGCACGTACTTGACGACGACATCGGTGTTGCCAAACATATCGGCCTGAGCCCCGCCACGGTGCGAGTCGTCCAAGGTCATCGACTGAGGAGATGCATGCTTCTTTCGCAGCCCTGATAACAGCAAAAAATTCATTATCAGCACTGGCGGTCCCATGTGCAGGCTCGGTTCACCCCCGCTTTTTTTCCCCTTGCTACTCACCGCTGATATCCCAGACGCGAACCGTCTGATCCAAAGAAGCGGACACGACCAAGTCGTCCTTCGGGTGGAACATGGCGGACATTACGTAGTGGTTGTGTCCGGTCAGAATCGCAATGCAGTTCCTCGACTGCCAGTTCCAGATCCTGATTGTCTGATCGTCGGAACAGCTGATGATCCACGGATGCTCGTGGTGGAAAAAGACCGTGCGCACGTAGTCGAGGTGGCCATTGAGGGTGAACAGGCAGCGCCGAAGTTTCCAGTTCCACACCTTGATCTTGTAGTCGTCGCCGCACGATACGAACAGAGGCTGAGTCGGGTGGAATGAAACGCCTCGGACGGGACCTGCGACAGCAAGTTGGAGAGAGGAACCGGTTTTCAGAACCGCACGAGATTACCAATTGGCGGCTAACCTTCGTGTTCATCAAACCGATCGACCATTGATCCAATCTTGTAGTCCCACATTTGGACTGACCCATTGTGGAGGGCGGCCAAGATCCATGGCCTCTTCGGATGGAAGGAAAGGCCTTTGACGCGGCTCGACTATGCAGAGACGCGAAAATATGTGATGGCGGGATATGGGGACAGGGGAAAACTAGTTAGCAGATCTAGCGCCCAATCGGGCCAGATTCACGCGTCCTTCGGCCAAGGCGCAAACCAGCCCAGCTCTCAGCTTCGACAACCGCAAAGGATGCTTCCAACTGTTTGACGCAGATCGTCGTCTGAGCATTCCCACTTGATGACCGAAGCTTGCTGCCAGGACTGCTCTCACGATTGATCTATGCTAGTCATCGCCAGCCACTCACTCACCCTTGTTTCGAATTTGGCCAGCATTTTTTCCCAACGTTTCTCCTCTTTGTTTCTGAGCCTTTTTTTACTAACTTCCACCTTTCTTCCACGTCGACCGCAACGATTTGCACGAACGATTATCACTATATCACTACTTCAAATTGTGTCATTCACAACCGCGAGCGCGTGGGCAGCAAACAAACGCTCCTGCAAGCAAAATAGGAACTTGGATGCACCGGGGCTTGGGTGCAGAAACATTTGAAGCATGAAATCCTCAGAGTCAATGAAAGGGCCAACTCTGATCAAGCCGGTCCAGCCTCTTTCGGGTCCCTCGGTCCTAACCGCACCACCTTACCCACCCCCTTCGTTCGACCTGAAACGGAGCAATTCAAGCGTGAGACGGATTGGGCTTCTACAGCGCAGTGTATGGAACTAACCTTCACGGAAGAGTAACCGCGTGCCAATCTTCAAATACTCGGGGTGCTGGATAAAGCGGAATCTGACCATCGCGCGGTCCCCGGTTCTTAGAACCTGCTTGTCCATTCCCACGATCTTTGCGGTTTGTCGAACGCAACCGCAGTGAAGCATGGCTTGGTACTTGGCGCCTATTGTGGTGCTGTGGTACAGGACAAGGACCTCGGCCTCAAACTCGAACACAGCTTTCGCATCGGCCGCTCGACTGAAGAAGAAATGGTGAAATGAGCCAATGCCCACCATCAGCAGGAAACCCAAGAACACACCTTAACATCACCATTCCTTTTCGTATACTTGATCGTTTCACTTTCTTCAAAGCAAAACTTGCACTTTGACCTGCACTGCAGTATGGAACATTCACCCGCTTGCGCTGAATAGACTTGACTATGGTTGGAGTGAAATGCCCTGTCGAATCAGGGCCTAAAAGAAGGGAGTCGCCAACGTGGACCATACCACCCATCACGGTTCCACTGACTACCGTGCCAACGCCAGGAACCGAAAACGTATCTGCAAGCGCAATTCGTTTAGAATTAGCAATGACCATTTATCTTCAAACTTGAATACCTGTTATTTGGTATTCAACAGGAGAGCTCGAGTCATACCGTCCGACGCCGTTTGCGTGAATGACATTCAAGAACGTTTTCAAAAGGTCCAGTCCTTGCCCCGTAATGTTGGACACGAGGAATATTGGACAAACACTGAAGAAGTTGATGCCACATCAGTTCCGCAATGAGAGATCCAAGTAGAATTACCGTTCAGATACGAAGTTGCCAGCAGTCACCAGTACATCGCCTATTGTTCTTATAAACATGGGGATTTTTCGGCAGCCGGAACTCTTGAGGATTTTGGTGAGCTGCTTTATTGTGCTTTCGAGGATGTTCCGCGGACACATGTCGATCTTGGTGATGACGATGTAAACGGGGACGTTCAACGCAAGCGCAAGTCCAAGGTGCTCTTTTTAATTGAGTAGAGGTTAACATTCGGAGAGAGGAATAAGGCTTTTACCTTTCGTCATTCCAATTATGCCAGCGTTCGAGCCGATCTAAGTAGGAGAAAAAAATAATTTGCGAGTGAGCAGAGACGTAAAAGGAGTGACCAATCTCACCATAAGCATAACAAAGTCTGGGGCACAGCCAGTCATTCCAAAGACTGTTGTTTTCAAATATTTCTCGTGACCGGCCAAATCAATAAAACTCAGAACCTAGTTGTGAAAGTCAAACCTTCTTCACACTTTGATGCGAGCAAAAGGCAAACATACCTTGGAGGATTCAACGCATATGTCGTCCCATGAGATTTTCGGTTTTTCCAAGCATCGCAGGAGTAACGACTTGGCCTTTCGAGTTGAATCCCATCATCTCGAGACCGACCGAACTCGTTCTACCGCTTTCCATTTCGTGCTTGTGTCGGAAGAGGTTGACACGGGCCTTCCCTCTGCCGTCGTCGAGAACGTCTTTCGTCAGGACACCGAGCAATGTGGACTTGCCGGCGTCCACGTTCCCGACGACTGCTATCCGCAACTCGAGGATGTCAGCAACTTCACCGGGTCGCCGCCGAATGAGGACGTGGGCAAAGTAGTGGCCGCTGTTGGGGGAGGCGGCGCCGTTCTTCTCATCCGAGGAGCCGTCGGTGTCGTTCAGTTTTCAACTCGGCTCCCGGTATTGGGGGTTCCTCAAGGGCCACGGAAGGTCGTCTGACGGAGTTGTCTGCGCCTTCGGCCCTCGGGGTCATGGATGACTCAACAATGCGAAGCGAGTCCAGGGAGAATTCGTTTGCTGACGAAGTGGGGAGTATGAGCGAGCGGCGCTCGTGCAGAACCGTGAGGTCGGCGGATAAACTGTCTGCGGCGCGTTTGAGGGTACTCAGGGCGGACGCATAAGCTTCGGCATCGAGCTTCATGGAGCTGCCATCGTCTGGAAACGATTACAACTTTAGCAGGACTCTTCAAATAGCGCCGACGGACGAGCGGATCGCGTACCCTCGATCCCGAGCTCCATTATTGTTTCTCCCTGCCCGTCGGCCATCCGGACGGTCAACTGCTTGACAAGACGATCGTACTTCTCGGGGGTGGGGTTCACATACAAATCCTGGTAAAGCGAGAGTCAGCGAACAGACCCTGGGGCGAAGCAGAGGTGGCAAAGAGATTATGCGATTCGGTCTTGCCGGGTGTCCAAACCTTTGTAGAGAACGACGGCCCTTCCGCGTCAAGATCGACGTCAAATCTGTCAAAGTCGGCGTCGCCGCCGTCGTGGCGCGACTCTGCGGCGGCTGCGGGGTTCAGCGATGCATCTTGGAGGCTGACGGCGGCTAAGCGCTGGGCGAGCTGCACCGCGGCCGAGGCGGTCAAAGCGCCCGTTGCCGTCGTCGAGAGGAGCGGCTTGGCGGCGGAGATGGGGAAGGGGGCGGAGCTGCCGGACAAGGACGGAGGGAAGGGGTCCTCCGCCTGCTGCTGCACCCGCGTTGCTGTTGACGCGGCGGCGGCGGCGGCAGCAGCCGGCCCCGATCCGGTCGAGGCAGCAGCTGTTGCTGCAGCGGCTGCGGCGGCGGCCTTCCTCGCGGCCTTTGCGGTCTTCTTGTTCATACCCGCGGCGGTTTTGCTGGTGTCCATGGTTGCTGGTAGTGCTGCGATGGATAATGATCCCCGCCCGCTCTGGTTCCAGACAGTTTTTTCCCTTTCTCTGCTCGCGGGTGCACTATGGGTGCAGGCAGAGTCAAGGCAAAACCTCTCCGATTTTTGATCTTTTTTTCTGTATTTGAGGCGATCGCAGCGAACAGACACCCGTCGTCGAGACAGACTAACTGCGTTTGCCGCAGCCACGAAACCTGCAAAAGCGCCGATGATATGTGCAGAAATTACTACTGGAATGATTACTTCGAAAAATCGATGAATCGACGATACTCTCGAGGATTTTTCGGCTTCGTAGCTGCAATTCGTGGTGTCCAGTCAAGCTGCTCTCAGTGCCCAATTTCGACTGCGTCACGAGACGAGCTCGAGGTCCAGAAAAGCGTGCCCGCGTTGGCAAAGACACTGTGCCCCAACGAAAATGAGCAGTGAAGCAGTTGGCTTCTGTGCACACATAATCCCGTTTAGCAGACCCGCGTCGCCGACTAGTGAAATACGTTCCGGGCATTTGCTGTTCCCAAACTACCCGATCGGGGTTGGGTGGGGGTCTCGCCATCCGATTTGACACTTCCACGGGCAAAGGGTTGACGACTTGGTCGGACATCGCGTGGACAAATCGAACGCTCAAAGGACGCAAAGGAGCCGCAGGTGGAGATGCTTCAACTCATTCAGTGGTTGGTGTTGTTTTGCGCCGATGAAGGAATCGTTTGGATGTTTTGCAAATTAACTTTATTTTTACCAACGATGACTTTGAAGGCAACATGGGCGAATCTCTCGCTCCTTTCCAATCTCTTCTCATCGAGTTACATACACTTACATTTACACCGTCCATAGCAGAGGAAAATAAATATATAGATACTAACAACTGGAAACAACCAAAAGGTGCGGCGGATAGTTTTCAGCACAGAAATGGCGCAAGCCGCCGAAAACCTCATCAACAAGGATCCCATGGCCGCGCAGTAGAACCTCAGCATTGGAAACCCACGGCTCAGCATGACCAGTCGGCCCTTGTCGCTGGCGTCAGCGTCGGTTTCCACGGATTTCTGCTGCTGCTGCTGCGGCTCCCAACCACGACCTCGCCGCGTCCTCCGCCAAAGGGACCTCGCCCAGAACGGGCGCGCGGACGGGAAGCAAACAGCGCAAGTCGCCGTCGGGGCGGGCGGCGCGGAGGCGGAGGGCGCGGTCGATGACGGGAATGATGCGGCAGAGTGATTGCTGTGTCGAGGACAGCGGCACCTTGGTGGTGAGTTTATCCAGATCCAAGTATTTGAATGTCGTTTGCCATTCGTTGTCTGAAGCAGCATGATAGCCGGCGGGGGCAGACGGTGGCTTGTTCCGGTGGTAGGTAACGGTATGGTGCGGGGCCTTTTGGGGCTAGGTCTCGACCAATACCAGATTGTGTCAGCGAAGTGAGGGACGCTGAGGAGGGAGGCTCATCGCTGCCAGGCACTGGTCGTGCATTGGGTCAACCACACTTGCATCAATCTCTTTGGAATGCTTCGGCGTCCGCTGGCAAGTGTTTTCGGACCGGCTCGGCTTCCGCGCGAAGCGAAGGCGGGTCGGGCGGGACGGTCGTTGGATGTCGGCCCTTTTGCAATGAAAATGCAACAAACCGTCAGAAATCTCGCTAACCTGTCCTTGTCGCGTCAAGTCTTCTCTCCCTGCGGCCGACGTCTTCCCCGCTTTCCCAGCCATCCCCGCTCGCTCATGACCAAGACAATCGCAACTCACAGCGGCGCGTTCCACGCGGGTGAGGATGTCTAAACCCAGCCTCAACCACCGTCCCCTTCTCCCCACCACGGTGACCGGACGCCTGCCCAATCGACACACCGTGCTTACTCTTGAAATCACTCCTCCCCGCAAACCCAGACGAATCCCTCGCCGTCTTCATGCTCAAAACTCTGCCCCGAGTACACCGATGCTGGTGAGAGCGCGTGACCTTCAGCCGCGGACGGGCACACGCAGGCTGATTCAAAGAAGCTAAAATAGAATTCTCCCAGCCGTTGTCAGGACTCGCGACGCCGATGTCATTGCCAAGGCGGACGTGGTCGTCGACGTCGGCGGCGAGTACGTCCCCGAGCGGAATCGATTCGATCACCACCAGCGCGGGTTTGAGCACTCTTTCGATGCGACTCATACGATCAAGTTGTCCTCAGCGGGGTTGATTTACAAGGTACAGCTCGAACTTTGCTGCCCTCCTGTCAACGATTTAGTACTGATTCTCGCGTTCAAACCCACCCGGACAGCACTTTGGCAAGCAGGTTATCGCGTCGATCCTGAACTGGCCGCTCGCCGACCCGCGTCTCGACCTCCTGTACATCCGCATGTACGACGAGTTTGTGGAAGGCTTTGACGGCATCGACAACGGGGTGAACCGGTACCCCAGCGACGTTAAACCGCGCTACAAAGACGGAACTGGTATTGCAAGCAGAGTCGCGAGGCTGAATCCTTGGTGGAACGAAGAGGGCGTCGATGTCATGCAGAGGTTTTTGGCGGCTGGTAAGGCCGATCGCTTTGACAACAGTTCGTGTCTAACGCAACGTTCGTTCGTTTTCCTCCTTGCTTCTCTGCTGTAGTGCAAATGACTGGGGAGGAATTCACGGACAAAGTGAGCTTGCAGCACCTTGCCTTTGGGAGCAACAACTCACCTGAGAAACGCAGGTCCGGTATACTGCTCTCTCTTGGCTTCCTGCCCGAGAGATTGTCGAGAAAGGTCTCACGACCCGATTCGATGTTGATGCGTCAGGCCACATCATTTTGTTTGAGCAATTCTCGCCGTGGAAAGAGCACCTGTAAGCAGCGTTTTCAAAAGTGTACGAGAGCATTTGCACCGCCCTAATCGATTTATAGGCATATTCTGGAAAAAGAGACCAACGTTCCCGAGGCGCAGCAGCCGCTTTATGTCATTTACCCCGACGAGAGCGGAAAGTGGAGGGTGCAGGCCGGTGCGTCCTTTAAACTCATTGACGAAACTTGTACTGACTTTCCATCACCTTCAAGTACCGAAAGAAAGCGAGTCTTTTGAAAGGTGATTTAGTTTCAGACTCAAGAGACTTCTAACGAATGTAATCCAAATACCTGTTTCCCAGTCGGAAGCCGTTGCCTGAACCGTGGAGGGGAGTCCGCGATGACGCTCTCAGCACTCTTTCAGGCATTCCGGGGTGCATTTTCGTTCACGCGTCGGGCTTTATTGGTGGGAACGCGACGAAGGTACCAGCAATCACAGGAAAACTTGCAATGCTCCACTGAACATCTCATTCCAGGACGGAGCCATTCAAATGGCGAAGAAAGCATTGACATTCTGATTCTCATTCATAATAAATATGATTTGCATACTCGGTGCCACAGTTCTGCTACTCTGGAATGAAATTGGGGGCTGTGGTGGCAAACGCGTTCTGTGAGAACGATTCGCTCCCGAGAAGTCAAAGTATGGACAAGTTTTGAGCACAACTGTTTCTCATATTCTGAATCGGTCGATCTCAAAATATAGTGACCTGAAACGCGGCCATCACCACCTCATCCCACCAAACCCCCCCGGAACACGAGCTGACCCCAAAATCCGAGCGATTTACTTCTTCTCGGCAGCCTTTTCCGCCCTCTTCGCCGCAATCTTGGCCCGCAGGGCGATAGTCGCCTTGAGGCTGCCCTGTGATTTCGAAGAGAGGTAACAAATAAACGAGACAGCGTAAATAGGGGGGCTGAGCACCAAACGAGAAGAACTTCATTTAACTTACCGCCTTCGCGTACCGCTGGTTACGGCGGAACTTGGGGTCAACGCCCTTCAGGGACGGGTACCTGTGGCTCTTGGGCTTCTTGATGCCGTTACGGTGGGCCTTGTGTCCCTGGTTGTGGTTGGTGTGGTTCTTTGACTTGGCCTAGAAAGGGGCGGATCGAGGGAAGCACCGAGGGGTCAAGGAGAAGATGTTAAGATGGGCGGAACCAGAGGGGGAAGCGATCGTCAACAAGACTTACCATTTCTGCGGAATCGCGAGATCGTGTCGGCGAGCGAATAGGGACGAACGGGAAGGGGTCAGGGGTCAGATCGTGCCCAATTGGTGCAAGGATTTGATAGGGTGCAGAGGGGGGGCAGATCGTCTTGCTGCAACGCTAAGAGGGTTTGAGTCTGGCTGCATCGGCTGCTAAGTCCGGAGGGATCCCAGGGAGATTGATCGGTCATTCCATCCGATCCCATCCCATCCCAACGCATTCCATCCTATCCGATCGGAAGCTTCCAAGTGATCTTACGGAGTCCCCCAACCAGGCCCGTCCGGTTGCCTCGCCCGTTCAATTAGTGGGGGTCGCACCATAGAGCGAACCAACCACGACTCGGGGCGTTGTTGGGAGCGGTCCCTGTCGATGGGTTGACGGTCCTTACCGTGTCAAGGACCTAGTGGATGGATGGTTCAAATTTCGAACTTTCAGCGAGACAAAAACGGTCTCAAAACCCACCAACACACTTTCCCGTGTACAGTAATGCTATGTACCGACCGGACCCATTCTTTTTTTTTGGGCCAGGGCCAGCCAACGTTTGGATGCACCGACCGCATGGGTGCGCCCGTGAAAGCGTTGACGCATGGGCGGCGCCTCATTCGTCCACACAGGATGAGTTTGATTGAATGTGCAGTGTGCGAAGATGAGAGGGAATTCAAAAAGGCCACTCAACTCTAAATGCTCATGAACTTTCTTACTGTGAGGGGGAGAGCGAAGCGGGCACCGTTGGAAAGTTCGTGTGAAAGGGGTTATCCGTTTGGTCGGTTGGCCCCCCGGTTCTGTTTCTGCCATCCGAACCGACCGAGCCTTTTCTTCCGGACAATCCTGCTCATGCAAAGTTCCGACGAAATCGCTGCGTCTTCGTTCACTTGGCCAACCATCGTGCGGGCGAAAGACCCCAACAACCCCGCCGACCCTTTGTTCACGATCATCGTCGGCCACTGTGACGCAGACGGCGGCGGCGTCGGGGAAACAGTTTTCCAGGTGCCGGCGTCCACTTTTGCCGCCTTCCCGGACACGCTCCTCCACGATCGAACGCACCGCATCCTCCAGTTCCGCGATCCTTACTTGATCCAGTTGCCCGACTGCTCCCCCGTCGTCTTTCGCCGCGTCGTCCTGCCCTTCTACGACACGGCTGAGCGCAAATGGCAC
Source organism: Zopfochytrium polystomum (assembly GCA_025765615.1). Classification (NCBI taxonomy): domain Eukaryota; kingdom Fungi; phylum Chytridiomycota; class Chytridiomycetes; order Chytridiales; family Chytridiaceae; genus Zopfochytrium; species Zopfochytrium polystomum. The sequence continues at coordinate 128,656 of JAIVFJ010000001.1, read as the reverse complement.
GTTCCAGTTCACCTCGGATTCCCCAAGAACGTTCTCCTTTCTGCCAATACTTTCCTTGGCAGGCTCGTCGAAGCCGTGCACGCCGGCGAGTCGAGCGGCAACGAAGACGGCGACCATGACCTCGAAGAGGCAGGCGAGCTTTCGCCGGCTCGCATCAATCACGACTTGCAGTTTCTTGGCATCCCGTCGCCGTTTGACCCACGTTGGTCGTTTTCCGTGTTTGCGTGGACTGCGAACGGCAGGGCCGCACTCCAACGCATGGGGCCAGCGCTGGAGCAGATCAAGCGTGCGCAGAAGGAGGCTGCAGAGACGACAGAGAGCTGGATGTCGATGATCAAGGAGTTCAACGAGATATGGCCTCAGCTGGTTACTGCAAGAATGGCAGATTCTTTCACCGAATCAAAGATGGCTGGGCAAACCGAAGAAGAACATCACACAGAGCCTCAGGATCAAGAGGGCCCAGAACAAGAGGAAAGTAGTAGTTGCTCGGATCTGCAGCAAGTTGTTGAACGTGATTCCTCCAAGCAATTGCTCTCTGAACTTTGGCGGGAACACGACGAGGAATCTTCAGATCAAGGTGACCAAATCGGCTTCTCATCGACGTCCTCGGACGCATCTTCAACGCCAAAACCGGTGGCGCTGATCGCATCGGCAGAACTGCAGGAGGAACTGAATTCCTTTTTTCGAGTTGGCGAGATGGCGGAAGCTGCAGAGGAGCTTATGAAGAAATGGGAGCATGTCAGTCCTTGGGAAATTCCTGAGTTCCAATTTGCACCGCAAGCATGCCCTGCCTCTGACTTTAAACTTGAGAACGAAGCCTCGTTGAAAACTCTGACAGTGCTGAACAAGCTTTTTGGACTGCAGAATACATATTTCAGAAGAATGGATTTGGCCCACGAAGGTGACAACCATTCCAGGTAAATCACTCTCCTCCAGGGTGAAATTGGCTAATTTGGCTGCTTGACCGATTTCTGAAAACAGGGGTTGCTACTATTACAATCCATACAGAGAAATTTACCTGTCCGCAAGAAACCCAAAGCTCGGCGACGACTTTCAATGCGAGGCAGCACCTGGAGACTTGGCGAAACGTGAATCCATTGTATTTGGGGACGTGTCTACGCTTCCACAACAAGATGCATTGACTGCTGTTTACCACCCTGCTGCTCTTCAGCAAGTCCCACTGCGAGTCTTTAATTTTGAGTTTAGTGTAAAGTTGGCAGAACGCCAGGAGTGGTTTCCGACTATTCCTTGGCCGCGTCGTGAGGGTTGGTGCCGCGAAGGCAGCTACTGCACCAATTCCCGAACGTTTGCATCTACAATTTGCGTTGTTGTCCACCCGTTTATGGGTTAGTTGTTTGGGAGCTCTCGGTTGGATTCATTAAACATTTGTGACTCGGCGCGGCCGGCCTGTTTTGGTTGAAACATTGATGGGAGTGCCATCACTTCATCAAGCTAATGCCGCGACATCTGTCCCATGCCTACCAAGCATTTGAGCCGTGTTTGGTTATTTGTGTGGAGTGGATGAAGGTTTGTAGTACATGCAACCTTGTTGTGATAACGATAGTGGTGGAAGGAGGAGATAAGTTTTTACCGAAACATTGGCTACAGCATCTGCGAAGCAGATGGCCGGCCTGATCAACACCAAATCTGCTTCTATTAGCGATGTAGAAAGGTTATTGATTGCAGCCCTTGAACATGCCCAGCAGGAATATCATCTGCGAAGTGGGATTCTTGTAATGAAAGTGGTTCACCAGCTACACCAAAGTGTAGTCGGATCCCCGACAGTGTCTCCAAGTATAACAGGCTCCCTACTATCTCTCCTAGCTGCGTACTTGAGCCAGTTGGGAGAAATCCACGATCCAAGCTCGGTCCCAGATGAACCAGAGATGGCATCGCCAGAGCTGGACTTTTGTCAGGAACAGGGCAGGACAGGACAAGGCAGACAAGGAACTGAGAGGAGTGATGATTGTATTGGAAACAATAATTCACTTGAGGGATGGGACAGGTCCCCCATCCCCCTTTTATACCCTTTGAGAGTCTTCCTTGTCAAGACTCAAAGAAAGTTCCAGAAAGAGCAATTAGTAATACAATGATACCAATGATACCAATGACAACAAGACAAGTCAGGAAAGCAAAGAAGGTTCCAGAAGGTTCCACAATGTTCCATGAAGGAATGTTCTAGAATGTTCCAGAAGGTTCCAGAAGGTTCCATGAAGGAATGTTCTAGAAGGTTCCAGAGGTTTCCAGAGGGTGATTCATAACATCATCTCCCCCTTTTAGGCCTCTTCTGCAACTTGGTGGGGTACCTGGTCTTGAACTCGAGCAGAAGGTCTTGGCAGTGAGTGAGGTTTGACTCAGGCTCCCAGGTGTTGTCAGCATCTGAGTAACCTTTCCACTTAACAAGGAACTTGAGTGTCCTTCCAAACCACTTGGCATCCAAGATTTGTTCAACCTCAAATTCCTCTTCACCTTCTACCTCAACTGGAGGAGGAGGAGGAACAACTCTGCCTGGAATGGAATTGGCCACAAACTTCTCTAAAAGGCTGACATGGAAAACTGGGTGGATCTTCATGGATGCAGGGAGATCCAGCTTGAAGGTGACTGGATTGATTTGCTCCAAGATCTTGAAAGGACCCAACTTGAGGTTGTCTAGCTTGGGACTTGGTCTTTTGGTCTGCAAGTTCTTCCTCAGAAGCCAAACTTGCTGACCCACAGCAAAGTCATGGTCCATTCTGTGAGTGTTGGCAAATCTTGAGGCATCTTCTTGGGCTTGCTTCAGGGTGGAGTCCAGGAAGGAGTTGATGATCTTGAGCTTATGTAAGTGTGAAGCCGCAGCAGGAGCTTGGACATTGGATAGGGTCTCTTGTCCCAGAAGATCTCCTCTTGGATTGAAGCCATAGGTTGCAAAGAAAGGAGATAGCTGGGTGCTTGAGTGGAGAGAATTGTTGAGAGCAAATTCTGCCAGTGGAAGGAGGGTGGGCCAATCATCCTGTTGATAGCTGACATAGCACCTCAAATACTGCTCCAGAGTCTGGTTTGTTCTTTCTGTTTGTCCATCAGTCTGAGGGTGATAAGCAGTTGACAGTTGAGACTTGATTCCAAGGGCTGCTGTGAGTGCTTTCCAAAATTGAGATCTGAACTGTGGTCCTCTGTCACTGACGATTGACTGAGGCAGCCCATGGAGCCTGAATATGTGCTGCAAAAACAGGTCTGCTGTTCCTTGTGCATCTATATTCTCAGTGCAGGGGATGAAATGGGCCAACTTTGTCCTTCTGCAGATGACAACAAGGATAGAGTCAAATCCATGGGATGGGGGCAGTTTCACAATGAAGTCCATGGATATTGATGACCAAGGGCTGATGGCAATTGGGAGGGGCTCCAGAAGTCCATAGGGCTTGTGTCTGCTGGATTTGTTTCTTTGACAGGTTTCACAGCTGCTGACATAGTTCTTGATGTACTTCCTCATGCCTGGCCAGTAGAAGTCTCTGGAAACAAGCTCATATGTCTTGTGCTCTCCTGGGTGTCCAGCTGTTGCTGCATCATGCCTTGTCTTGAGTATCTCAAGTTTTTCCTCTTCTTGGCTGATTTGAATCTTGTGAGGCTTGGGGTCCTTGGAAATAGCATAGGCCCACACACTGTCAGGAAGCAATGAAAGGTGTGTCTTGGATGGTGGGGTGAAACCATCTCCCCCTTCAGGTGCAAGGTCTGTTCTTCTTGACAGGGCATCAGCCACAGTGTTAAGGTGGCCAGGAGAATAGCACAGCTTAAAGTCATACTCAGAGAGCAGTTCAGCCCACCTGGCATGCCTCTGCTTGAGCAACCTCCTTGCCCTGAAGAAGGTGAGGTTCTTGTGATCAGAATAGACAGAGATGCCTTTAGAACCAGCCAAGTAGTGTCTCCAGAATTTGAATGCTTCCACAATTGCAAGCAACTCCTTGTCATGGACTGTGTAGTTACACTCAGCACTGTTCAGCTTCCTGGAGTAATATGCCACTGGATGCAGAGGAGCAGAGGGGTCCTGAGAGCTTGGCTGGGACAGAACAGCGCCAAGGGCATAGTCTGAGGCATCAGTTTCCAAGGTGAAGGGAAGCAAGGGATCCACATGCTTAAGGAGTGGTGCACTTGTGGTTGCTGTCTTAAGAGCTAGCCAGGCTTGCTCTGCTGCTGGGGTCCATTCAAACTTGGTGGTCTTCTTGGTGAGATCAGTGAGAGGCTTGGCTATGGCAGAATAGTTGGCAATGAAGGTTCTGTAGAAGTTGCAAAATCCAAGGAAGCTTTGAACATCCTTGATGGAATTTGGAGCCTTCCATTCAAGAATAGTTTGGATCTTGTCTGGTGCCATGGAGATCCCTTTGTCAGACACAATGAACCCCAAAAACTCAATGGAGGTCTTGTGGAATTCACACTTCTCCAGCTTTGCATAGAGGTGATGCTGTCTGAGTCTCTCCAAGACAGTCTTGACATGTCCCATATGGCTTGCAGTGTCAGATGAAAATACCAGGATATCATCCAGGTAGACAATGACAAAAAGGTCCAGAATATCCCTGAAGATGTCATTCATCATGCCTTGGAAAATAGCTGGAGCATTGGTAAGTCCAAAGGGCATAACCAAGTACTCAAAGTGACCGTATTTGCATCTGAAGGCAGTCTTCCATTGATCCTGGGGCTTAATTCTGACCAAATTGTAGGCACCTCTGAGGTCAATCTTGGAAAATATCCTTGCATGGCTCAGTTTGTCCAGTAATTCAGAGATGAGAGGCAGTGGATAGCGGTTCTTGACTGTCATCTCATTGAGATCTCTGTAGTCCACACAGGGTCTCAGTCCCCCATCCTTCTTCTTGACAAAAAAGATGGGAGCTCCAGCTGGTGACTTGGAAGGTTGGATGAATCCCTTGTTCAGCATTTCTTCAATGTATTCTTGGAGGGCCTTGGCTTCTGGTGGAGAGAGGTGGTACAGTGGCTTGAAAGGTGGGCTGCAAGTTTCATCCTTGAGTGGGATTTCACAGTTATAAGGGTTTGATCACCCTGAAACTCGGACTTTCAGAACATTCTCTGCCTTGTGCTTGGAAACCTTCTTGCTTTCTGACTGCATGTATCATTGGATCTTGCATAATTGCTTTTCTGGAACTTTTGGAGCTTGCAAGAGACATTCAAAAGTATAAAGGGGATGGGGACTGATCCTCAATGATTATGTTCCAATAAATATATCTTCAGTGTCTGCCTGTCGTCCTCAGCCGAATAGGCTTGGGCTGGTGAATCTGCCTTGCTGGGAAAACATGTAAGGGAGATTTCTCTTGAGTCTTGGATGCAGCAGCTGTTCTTGGCAAGATGTGGCTGAGTGGGACTTGAATCTTGATGTGGGACTGTGACTGTGACTTGAATCAAGACTGTGGGGTATTGACTTGAAGAACTGTGAACGAGTATTGGCCATGAATCCTTGATGTGGTTTAGCTATACAATGAGTCAGCTCTGTGAGCTCTATGATACTTGACTGTGAACTGTGAACTGTGGCATTTGAGTCTTGGCTGGCTGTGAACCTTGAATCAAGGACTTGGGGAGCATGAGACTTGGGTGCTTGACCTTGAGTTTTGGGTGGACTGTTCCGATTCGTGGAGGTTGGACTTGACCAGTGACCCAATCAATGGCAGGGTTCTGGGCTTGCAGCCATGGTAATCCCAGGATGACAGAGAATGTGGGTGAGCCAAGATCCAATACTTCCAGGTTGACCATGGATGGTGGAAAGTCTTGGATGTGGAGGTTTAGCTTGGTTTCATGGCTGATTTCCTTGAACAGAGCATGATTGGCAAAATGGACCTTGAGGGGTGTGGATTTCTTGATGGTGGGAATGGCACAAGACTTGGCAAGGGTGGCATCAATGATGTTGCAGGATGATCCAGAGTCTATAAGGGCCTTGGTTGTGAAGGTTGACTTGGGTGAGAGTTGAATCTTGACATCCATGGTGAGTTGGTGGGGCTTGGAATCTGAGGTGTTTGTGGTGCTGGTGGTGGTGATGAAACAGGGGCAGCTTGGAGGAGGGTCCAGGGAATTGCCCCTCAGTGAGCCTGGACCTGGGAGTTTGGGTGCTTCTTCCTTGGGCAGTCCTTGACAGCATGCTCCTTGGAGCCACAGTAAAAACACAGTCCCTGCTGGGCCCTCCTTGTTTTCTCCTCTTGGCTCAGAGGACCCTTAGGAAGTGTCTCAACTGCATCCACTTGCATGGGTTCAGGAACTGTAAGAGCTTGAGGAACTGGGGTAGGTCTTGATGTAGTTCCTACTTGTCTTTGCTTCAGCCTCTTGGAGTAGAGTCTGTTGTCAATCTTGATGGCAAGGAGAATGTACTCTTCCAAGGTCTCAGGGATGTGCAGAGACTGGGAGAGCATGTCTTGGATAGACTCATGGAGACCATCATGGTACAGCTCCATCAGAGCTGCATCATTGTATCCAGAGTCTCTGGCTAGTTGCTTGAATTGGTTGGTGTAGGCCACACAAGATTGCTTTCCTTGCTTGATATGCTTGAGCTTGGATCTTGCTGTCCAAGATGCGTAGGGGTCACCAAAGGTAGCCTCCAGCCCCTCCCAGAGCTCTTGCAGGGTGGTGGGTGTGCTTGGGAGAGATCTGTACCATGATTGAGCTTGACCAGACAGGAGGGTGCTTGTGAAAAGAACCTTGACTTGCTCACTGGGAAATCTTGAAGGTTGGAGAAGGATGACATTCTCCACAGTGGCCATGAAGTTCCTAAGGTCTTTGGCCAGCCCAGTGAACTTGTCAGGGCTGGGAACCTTGGGCTCTCTTGCTTGGTTGGCTTGAGGCAGGGGAAGAGCTTGATGTTCTTGTTGGTGAAGTTGTTGTTGAAGCTGGTGCTGCTGGTGAAGGACTTGTTCTTGAAGTTGGTGTGTCTGTCTTGAAAGGGCTTGTAATTGGTCCATCAAGGCTTGGAAGGCAGTTGCATCAGGGAAGGTGTTGTTTGGGTCAGACATGATGGCAGAGAGTAGTGGGAGAGGGTGAAGTGAATTATGATGTCAGGAACAGGGCAGGACAGGACAAGGCAGACAAGGAACTGAGAGGAGTGATGATTGTATTGGAAACAATAATTCACTTGAGGGATGGGACAGGTCCCCCATCCCCCTTTTATACCCTTTGAGAGTCTTCCTTGTCAAGACTCAAAGAAAGTTCCAGAAAGAGCAATTAGTAATACAATGATACCAATGATACCAATGACAACAAGACAAGTCAGGAAAGCAAAGAAGGTTCCAGAAGGTTCCACAAGGTTCCATGAAGGAATGTTCTAGAAGGTTCCAGAAGGTTCCAGAAGGTTCCACAAGGTTCCATGAAGGAATGTTCTAGAAGGTTCCAGAGGTTTCCAGAGGGTGATTCATAACAACTTTGTGACACAGGTGCTGGCACCAGCGTCTGGTCTTGTTTACAAGGAAGCGGTGGCATGTTGTCTGAGAGAGGTGTGGGTACAGGCAACATTCTGCAGGAGTGCAAGGTTCATGTATTTAACGCAATCTGAGGAAGGAGGCTTTGGGTTTCGGAGGGTCTTGTCAGGTGTGGGTGAGGTTATAGCAGCGTGGAAATATGCATTGGAGAGAAAGGAAGAATGGTACATGGAGGTTTCATTTGGTGAGACCTCCGGGTTGATCGACGCCATCCACTGGTGCTTGAACCTGCAAAAACGTCGAATTCCCCGACAGCGCCCCCGTGATGCGGCACGTGGAACTGATCCTCGGCAGCGACGTGATGAGCGCGACGCACTCCTCCTCGCCGCGGTACTGCGGGTAAAACCTGAGACATCTGTGGAGCCGATCGCGACCTCCCAAACACCAAACTGAAAGTGAGCATTTCCAAACATGAAGAAATAATATTGTCGTCCGCCCGCGCCACCATCGCCATTGCTATGAAAAACGAGGGAATTAGAATAGCATTCTCCGTTCAGTTTCCGCTTCAGCACAGAATTCGTTGGCTGTCATCGAGTCATTGGTATTTTTGGATATGAAGGCAAGGCTGGGACCGTCAAAGTCAGTACCACAACACGAATCAAAGTGCCTTTATCCCTGTAGTCCGTTGTTCTTTTGCATTCTCTTTTTCTTTTACGGGTACGGTGTATTTTTGACCTGCAGATGCTATGGATCCTCCTGGAATGAGTGGATTGGAGGCAGAGCGAGCGAGACAGAACAGTTGGGAAGCCACTGAGACAAATGACAAGTTTTACTCATCCAGCTTGGGAAGGAACTGAATGAAGGCGACACAGAGACAGAGAAAGAGGGACCGCCTTGTTGCCGCACCAACGCTGCTGCCCTGCCGTTCGCTTTGCTGAATCGGCCATGTGTGTTGTGATCTCCCAATTGGCAGGGTAGTTACTGGGAACTATGGTTGAGTGTTTTTAAATACCCTTCACTCATGGGCGGGGTCTTCAGCTGCGAAACTGTTTGCGGCCAACTCAATACGCTCCAAAGATTGTGCTATTTTGTAAATCGATTGCTTTCACTGGAATGCAGTTAAAAGAAACTACTGCAAGGTTCTCTCGCTGCTAACAGTTGGCCGAATGGGGGGTTTTCAGGCACGGATGAAAGAGGTCCCGCAGGAAAATCGCACAAGAAAACATGAGCCCACCGCCTTCTAGTCTCTTTCCGCCGGTTTTGCCCTTTGGATACTGTTCATGTGAAGAGGGTTTGCTGGACGATAAAATCGAGTTTGCTCCAAGCAGTTAGGTTTGGGAAGAGACTCACCTGAGGAGACCTTCCAGCCCCACCGATGCGCCGGGATCAAAGTGCGAAAGCGAGGGACCTCTGAGGGTAAGCAGGCTGACCGAGGGATCTGCGAAGAGGAGAGCAACCAAGGAAAGCAGTGGAAGGTATAAGGCGAGAAATTGAGGAAAAGCTTGAGCGAAGAAAACGATGCGTTGTGACACCTAAGATCACGGCGCGAGGACTTCGCAGAAACAGAGGAGCCACTAGCTGCCTTCATTCTTCGTTGTGTGCTCCGATTCCTATCTCCTCCCATGGACGCGTAGCGGCACAATGCGAAAACATGAATAGAGCGGCGGCGAAGTCGTTTTTCTGACAAACCCCGATCCTTCATCTTTCAACGACACGCGCACACAGACAACCATCGTGCAGGCCGCCGGTTCCAACAGACCAGTCGACCCCATGTTCACGATCATCGGCGGCCACGGTGACGCAGACGGCGGCGGCGTCGGGGAAACCGTTTTCCAGGTGCCGGCGTCCACTTTTGCCGCCTTCTAGGACACGCTTCTTCACGACCGGACACACCGCATCCTGCAGTTCCGCGATCCTCACTTGATCCGCCTTCCCGACTGCTCCCCAGTCGTCTTCCGCCGCGTCGTCCTGCCCTTCTACGACACAGCTGAGCGCAAATGGCTCGTTCCAGTTCACCTCGGATTCCCCAAGAACGTTCTCCTTTCTGCCAATACTTTCTTGGGCAGGCTCGTCAAGGCCGTGGACGCCGGCGAGTCGAGCAGCAATGAAGACGGTGAAGATGACTTCGAAGAGGCCGGCGAACTTTCGCCGGCTGGCATCAATCATAACTTGCAGTTTCTTGGCATCCCATCGCTGTTTGACCCACGTTGGTCGTTTTCTTTGTTGCCTGGACTGCGAACGAAAGAGCGCCGGTGCTGGAGCAGATCGAGCATGCACAGAAGGAGGCCGCGGAGTCGACAGAGAGCTGGATGTCGATGATCAAGGAGTTCAACGAGATATGGCTGCAGCTGGTTACCGTCGAAAAGGCTGATTCTTTCAACGATTCGAAGATGATGCAAAGCGCAAAACAAGATCACTTGGATCCTCAGGACCAAAAGGGGGAAAGGGAATACCCCGCGCTATCGGAACAACAGGAAAGAAGTTGCTCAGAGCCTCCGCAGGAAATTGTTGAATGTGATTCCACTGGGCAATTGCGATTGGAACTTGAGTGGAAAGACGATGAGGAATTGTCAGAAAGCAAACCTCTCCTATATTATCTGCTTGAGCAGAGAAGGAGGAAAACTGTTAACACCAGGTTTCTATTACACTTAATACTCAGAGTATTTGTCAACAGCACAAGCCAGCGCCCAGGTCTGCATTGGCTAGGTTCAGGTCCGTCTTGTGCCTCTTGCTGCTAACCAGTCAGTTCTGCCTAACAACCCTACTGCTCCTCAGCAAGTCCCACCGCGAGTCTTTAATTTTGAGTTTAGCGTAAAGTTGGCAAAGCACCAGGAGAGGTTGTTTCCGTCTATTCATTGGCCATTTCGAAAGAGTGTGTGTGCTACGAAGACAACTACTACTGCTCCGATTCCCAAAAGTTTGCATCTACAATTTGCGTTGTTGTCCACCCGTTTATGGGTTAGTTGTTTGGGAGCTCTGGTTTGGATACATTAAACATTTTGACTCGGCCCAGCCGGACTATTTTGGTTGGAACATTGATGGGAGGGCCATCACTTCATCAAGCCAATGCCGAAAATGCTGTGTGAGGACAACAGGCTGTCAAGCCTGTGACCTCAAATAAATTAAGTGTATACCCACTTTTTAACTGGTAATTGTGAGGATTACCAACCTGTCTTGACCTGTGTCTTGCTGGCAAAACGTGACTAGGCTTGGATTCCTTCTCTCTAAATATTTATTGGGTTTCCATACAGCCCCTGACTGGTTCCGTATGTCTGTGTTGAAGTTGCAGTGTAGAAGGTGACGTTGTAAGTGGAGGCAGCGTCGCAAGAAGGTGGAAGGGTCAAGGAACTGAGTCTTGAATCGAGAACTTGTACAAGGGAGTGAGTGTAGCAAGCGACCAAAGGCAAGTGGATAAAGAAAGCTTGTTTTAGACAGGAACTGGCAAATTGGAGTGAGACTGCCTTCGGCGGCCCGGCCGGCGACCAACACCGTCGTCGTGCTCGACCTCCGACGGGCGTGGCGCGCGGTGGCGCTGGCGGCTTACCTCGGCAGCTCGGCGACGTCGTCGACTTCCGCGGTATCAGCGCTACAATGGGCGCTACGCGCGACGCGCACGCCGTTCCTCGTGCACGAGGTCGAGCCCGAGCTGCTGGGCGCGGACGTCGACCCGCGCAGCGCGCACGGGAACCCACGACCGGCTGTCGAGGTCGAAAAGTTTTGCGGGTAGGTCGTCGCGTACGGGGATCCCCTGGGCCGCCTCTCGCGCGCTTCGGGCGAGGCGGCATATGGAGGTGGCGCGGGGCAAGGGCACGGGGACCGGTGGGCGCCGGCGTTTGTGGATTGGAGCCGCGTGCAGGGAGGCGTCGACGAGCGGTTGGGGTACCTGTTGCAGTCGCTGGCGTATGGCGGCGGTGGCGGTGGTGGTGGAGCGAGGGCGGCGGGGGGGCTGAGGGAGGTTGGGAAAAAGGGACCGTTTGAGAATTGTGCGGGGCTGGTGCCGGTGCCGGGTTTTGAGTTTGTGGAGAAGAGTAAGTGATGGAGGCCCTTTTCTCCCTTTGCATCCCGCGGCAACATAACTCCCAACTCACTTTCTCTACTCAATACTTCTCGCACTCTTCTCTTGGGTTGCCAGTCTACAGCCACCTCACCCCGCCGATCCCTGACGTCATGTCGAAGCCCTGCGCGGAACAGTCGAGCGCCACGTTTCGTGCAGACGATGCGGGCACGCGCAGCGATGAAACGCATCCCTGCGTTCGACCCGCGACGCCTCCGCTACTCCTCCGCTATTCGACCACACAGGCGCTCATCGCAGACCGACGAATCCAACGCTGCAGTCGACCCCATGTTCACCATCATTGTCGGCCACGGTGGCGGAGATGGTGACGACGGGGTACGCTCACCCGGATACGCTCCCCCTCTACCAGACTCACCTCACCCTGCAGTTCCGCGATCCTCACTTGATCGTCTTCCGCCGAGTCATACTGCCCTCCAAACGATTTCGAGTAGCGTGGCGGAGAGAATTAATTTCCAGCGTGAATCTCTACGCGACGGGGAAAGGGTGCTTTCACGCGATCTTTGACTTCTCTGTCACCGCCCACTACCAGCATCAGCGACGGCGGCGGAGCTTCCCCTATCTTTCAGATAAAACGTTTGGTTTATTGGAAGACAGTTGAATGAAACTGGAGCGAAGAGCGCCAGCATTATTGCGAAGTCACTTTTTCTGACACCCACCCATGCTCGGTTTCGACGGTTGCTCCACCACCCATTCGTCCGTGGAGCCAACCATTGTGCACACCGACGATTCCAACAACGCAGCCGACCCAATGTTTACGATCGTCGTTGGCTCTGGTGGCGCAGACGGCGACGACGGGGAAGCGCTGCTCTCGCCAAGCCAAAAAACCTCAAAAAGGGCAGCTTGCTTGCAAAGTCATTTTTTCTGACAAACTTGGATCGTCATGCTCGGTGCCGACGACGCCTCCGCCTCTTCGCCTGCAGTGCCAACCACCATGCCGACCGACGACCCCATGTTCACCATCATCGTCGGCCAAGGTGACGGAGATGGCGTCGACGGGGGAACCGTGTTCCAGCTGCCGGCGTCCACCTTTGCCGCCTTCCCGGACACGCTCCTCCACGATCGAACGCACCGCATCCTCCAGTTCCGCGATCCTCACTTGATCCGCCTGCCCGACTGCTCCCCAGCCGTCTTCCGTCGCGTCGTTCTGCCCTTTTACGACACGGCTGAGAGCGAATGGCACGTTCCGGTGCATCTCGCATTCCCAAAGAACGGCCTCCTTTCTGCCGGCACTTTCCTCGGCAGGCTCGTCGAGGCTGTTTTCGTCGGCGAGCCAAGCGGCAATAAAGATGGCGACGACAATGAGGACAGTGAGGCGGACGAGCTTGCGCCGCACCGTATCAATCACGATCTGCAGTTTCTTGGAATCCCGTCGCCGTTTGACCCCCGTTGGTCGCTCTCTGTGTTTGCGTGGACCGCGACAGGCAGAGCCGCGTTGCGGCGCATGCAGTCGGCGCTGGCGCAGATCGAGCAGGTGCAGAAGGAAGCCGCAGAGGCGACAAAGAGCTGGGTGTCGACGATCAATCAGTTCAACGCGATATGGCCGCAGCAGGTTACTGCAGGAATTGCAGATTCTGTCACCCACTCGCCGCCTCGGGACCAAGAGAGGCAAAGCGATCATCCTGAGCCCACGGAACAAGAGGAAAAAAGGTCGTCGGAGTCTCCGCAGCAAGTTATTGAACGGGATTCCACTGAGCAATCGCTGTCTGACTTCTCGTGCGAAGACGATGAGGAGTGTTCGGATGACGAGGACCGAAGCACATATTCTTCGACGTCCTCCGACATGTCGTCAACGCCAAAACCCGTGGTGCTGATCGCATCAGCAGAACTGCAGGAGACAATGAATTCCTTCTTCCGAGTCGGCGAGATGGCGAAAGCTGCAGAGGAGCTTATGAAGAAATGGGCGGTCGACCATTTCGATGAAGTCCGCCAGCGGGAAATTCATCAATTTGCGTTTGAACCGCAAGCATGCCCTGCAGCTGACGTTGTTATTGAGAACAAGGCAATATCGGAAACTCTGACAGTTCTGGACAAGCTGTTTGGACTGCAAAATGTTTATTTCAGAAGGATGGATTTGGCTGATCGTTTTGAGAGCCATTCCAGGTAAAGCAATCTTCCATCGGAGTGACAATGGCTGCATTGATCGCTTGACCGATTTTTCTAAAATAAGGGGCTGCTGGTATTACGATGGTGACTACGACTGCCGAGACTTGGTCGCATTGAATCCGAAGCTCGGCGACGACTTTCGACACTTGCCAAAACGTGGAACAATTATATTTGGGGATGTTTCTACACTCCCGCAACAAGATGCCTCTACCGCCGTTTACCACCCTATCATGCTTCAGCGAGTCCCACGGCAGGTCTTCAAGTTTGATTTCGAGGTAAATGCGGCAAATCGCCAAGAATTGCCGTCTATTGCGTGGCCACGTCGAGACGGTTTGTGCTGGGAACGGTCCAATTGTGACTTTTACACAACGTATTTATCTACGATTTGCGTTGTTATCTATCCGTTCATGGGTTAGTTTTTTGGGAACTCAGGTTTGGATACTGTAAATTTTGCGAACCGGCGCGGCGGGATTATTTTGGTTAGGACGTTGAAGTCGTTGCACTCAATGGCGAGATTTCTCTTTCTAATGACCACCAAATAAGTGTTTGTTAAAATCATGGGAACCGCTACCAATAAAACAGACTCCCCTCTACCAATGCCCACAAAGACCTGACCCAGAGCCCCCTTTCAAACAAATTTTTGAGTGGATACTTTCATCCCTGTCCCCGAGCTGGCGTCACACGTCGCCACGTCCCGCTTCACCCACTATCGCCATTCCTGCCGTCACCAAAACAGGCACTCACGTCGTTGTCGTCAATCCCCGCGTGCACCTCGGTGGCATGGCTGTCGTTGAGCTGGTTGCTAATGTTCCTGCTGCGGGGAGGCGGCGGCGAAGGAGCGCGACGACGCAGTGGCAGCAAGGGTAGTTGTCAGCACGTGAGCTGCTACGGCAGAAGCGCCAGTGGCGGCGGCTTTGCCAGTGCGCGCGCTCGCTCGTTGGCTCATTGTCAAGCCTCTCCTCGGGGAGGTCGTTGTTCGGTTGTCGTAATCAAAGACGACAGCGGACGCGGTCGTGCGCGCGGAGGTTGGCAGGTACCTTCGCAGCGTGCATTACTACAGCCGCCTGCTCGTTCGTAGAACCAGTGACAGAATTGATTCAAGGGAGGTCTGGTGGTAATTGGAAGAGATGTCCGAAAGTATGCGCTCTTTGAATGCGCTCTTTGAATGTATTCCGCAATAGGCAGTGGATTTTCAAGCGAAGTTGCTGGCTGTGGGGGAATAACATTCGAAAATTCGATATGCGGCCACACGCGGATACCCCCCCGTCAAACGTTACCTTGTCAACGCGGTTTGCAATCAGGGATGGGCCGCAGGGTCGGTATGAAACAGGTGGTCCTCACCTTATGTTATCCAGACATTCAGGCTGGTGTACAACAATCGCACAAAAGATAGAAGCAAAGTGAAATATAAGCAAGGGTCACGCCAGCAAGAGCGGGCAGAGAGGCGCGTTCGAGTGTGCAGCAAGGTTTCGACACCAGCGCAACCAACGGTGCGACCGAGACTGAAAAAGTACATCCGCGCCGCAAATGGATACTGTCAACAACTGCAACAACGACAATGGCGGGTCGCCGCGTCAAGGCGGCGGTGCGAGCGGAAACGGCGACGCGTCGGAAAGACCCTCGACGGTCACGCCGGCCGCCGCGACTCACGCGGCCTCCCATCGTGGCAGCGGAGACGCGACGGCGTGGCGTGCGGACCAGGCGGCGGTGCACTCGCTCCGGCGAAGGGCGCTCGAGGCGCTCAACGCCGTCATGGTCGGCATCGCCGAAACCGTCGAGCTCCCCGTCGTCGCCGTCACCGACGCCGGGGCGGTCTCGCCGTACGGCGGGCCGCGCCGGAACCAACGCCTTCAGAACAGTCTTCACTACCAGCTGCTCCAGCAGCAGGGCGGACCGCCGCACCACGAGCTGCAGAAGGGCGGGTCGCAGCCGTCGCTCCATACGCAGAGGCTGCAGAAACCGAGCGTGGGGCTATTGCAGCAGCAGTCATCGCACACGCTCCCGCCGCCGGACCCAGCGCCGTCGCAGCAGCAGTTCCTTGAAGTGGACGTCGGCAGTGGCGGCGGCGGCGATGTAGGCGGCGTCAGTGGCAGCCAGAAGCGGCTGGAAGCTGGGTCCGCGTTCCTGGTGGCGCAAAGCACCAGCAGGATGATGCACCATCTCCCACACAACTTGTTCGCCCCAGATCTTCGCGTTGTTGCGGGACCCTGGCCTTCTTGCGCCTCCAACACGAAACTCGCTTCCCACCAGCAGCTGAGACCGTCACCCTCCGCCAGCAACTCCAGCGTGGGCGGACCAGGCTCCCAGACCGACATTAACGCCGGCGGCATCGCAGGGGCCAGCACCAGCAAATCCGCTACTTCAAGCACAGGCAGCCTTAACGGCGGTCTCAGCAGGAGGACGAGCAGCGGCAAAGCGAGACGAACGATCCGCGAAATTGCCGCGGCGTCAAAGCTTCAGCGGCAGCAGTCGACGACCGGTGCAGACCCATCCGGGCCAGTGGCAACTGATTCCGACGCTGGTGCGCAATCTCCATCACTAGAATCGAAGGCAGTCTCTCCCGTTGGGGTAGATCCTGGACGGCGCACCTCGCTACTTGCGCGAAGCGCTTCAACTGGAGGAGGCAGCGAGCGGCTTTCAGCGTCAACAGCCCCTGATTTTGTAACACACCAAAGCTGCCTGCACCTCAATCCACCAATGACCGCTTCAAGCGTGACCAACGAATTCGAACAAGTTGAGGCAAGCGATGCTTCGCCGCTCGCCTCGGCCTTTGCGCTCGCCCCAGCAGCAGCCGGGAACGACCAAGACACCGCTGCAGCAACGAACGGCGGTTCCGGCGCCAGAGCTCACCCTGACCAGGCCCTCGCCATCGCGCTTGCCACGCTTTGCACCTCTCTCTACAACGTACTCGGCGAAACGGCCGCCCAACCGGCGGAATCTTCCATCGACGCCCCGCCGCAGCCCGCCAGCCCTCGCGAACGGCTCCTCGACCTGCTCCCCTCACTCCCGCCCGACTCCGTACAACCCAGTTCCTCGGAGGGTCCCCGTGACCTGTTTGAGGAAGTCGACCGCCTCACCTCCCTCGTCGTCTCGCTCATCCACCAGCGCCAGCTCCACATTGCAAACTCGAACTCGCCGGCCGCCTCCCCAACCTCCCCGACCGCGCCTGACCCGCTAGCCGCCACCGCGTCGTCGGCCGCAGCCACCGCAGGCGCGAATGCCTACGACAACCCGCCGCCCCCAACCTACTCCGACGCCCTCCGCGACGCCGCCGCCGCCGCAGCCGCCGGCTCGCCCACGCCAGCACCCCCGCCCCTCCGCCCCATGCACGAGCTTGCGGCCGTCGTCGCCGCCGTCGACCGCGCCTCGCGCGCCGCCCCGCGCCTCCTCGCCCAGACCGCCTCCCTCGCCTCCGCCGGCGGGCCCACCGCAACGACGACGACGACGCGGCCAACAACAACGCCAGCAGCACTAGTAGCCGACCCCGCGCAAGATGGAGCAGCAGCAGCGGCGGCAGCGCCGCGCGACTCGCTCGGCGCCCTCGTCGACCGCCTCGTCGCGGCAGGGGCCCGCACGCTCGCGGACCAGCGCGTCGCGGCGACCGGGGAGCGCAGGGCGGCCCGCGCCGCGCTCGACCCGCGGCTGGTCGCGAGGCTGGCGAGCGCGGCGGATCGGCGGATGCCGGGACAGGTGCGTGGATTTTGCTTGGGGATGGGGATGGGAGGGGGTGGGGAAGCAGCGGCGGCGGCGAAAGGGGGAGATGCCCGGAGGGCGGATCCAACCTTGTGACAACCTTACCACAAAAAAAAAAAAAAAAAACAAAAAAAAAAAACACAGGACTGGATCAGCCACGAAGCGCGGCTCCTCGACAACCTGGTGGCGCTGCGCAAGGAGGTCGGGTCGTCGTCAAGCGCGCCGCAGCAGCGATTCAAGTTTTCGGCGCGCAGGGACCGCGGCGGCGGGAGCGCCGGTGGAGGCGGTGGCGGCGGCGGCGGTGACCCTGGACAGCCCAGCGGCAGCGGCGGCGGCGGCGGCGGAGGGGGAGGAGGAGGAGGAGGAGGAGGAGGGGGAGGAGGAGGAGGGGGAGGAGGAAGCGGCGTCGGGGGCATGTTTAAAGGATGGGTGCCGGCGCCGCCGGCGGCTGCGGCGGCGGCGAGGAATTGCTGAAAGAAGCTACGCGTGTGTGTGTTTGTGGAAGGGGCGGTAGGAGGCAGTTAAGTGCGTTAGCGCGCCGTGCACGCTGAAAATGGCGGGGAGAGGGTGGGTGAAACGAGCCGTGCAGCACTGTCATTCGTGATGTGCGTTAGTCTCCTTCCTTTTTCCGTTCCTTTCTCTATTTTATCTCTTGCATTCTCTTCTCTTCTCTTCGTGTGAAGCTCGGCAAAACGCGCTTTTCAGTACCAACACCTTACTTTCACGCACACGACTTATTCTGCTTCCGCTCATTATCTGTGGCTTCCACTTGTGCTTGTACTTAATGCTTCATCTTAAAAAACACCACTTATACGAGCGGATCTGGAAATACAAAAACACGATGAAAACCACTTTGTTTTTGATAATTAGAATGAGTCCACGTCGAGCATAGAGCCGAGGCACTGGACAATGTTTGCCGTCATCAACTTTTCCACATTCTCCTCCAAATGCCTCTTGGGGTCCTGCTTGCCCACGTGCCGTGTCTTGAGCTGCTCTGGCGTCATCGTAGTCTCCTCCTGAACGGATTTGTTGTAGGCCTCGGACAGTGTGAGCATTTTCTACAAATGGATGGTACATTCGAACACGAGATTAGTAAGAGCAAATGCCCTGAAAATGGAATAGTGTTTTCGCAAACCTTGACAGATTCCTCGTTCGAAGCAAAGTGGTCGTCAAAGTTCTTGAGGGTCAAGCCCTGAGTCCAGCTTTTCTTGTGCAAATTCAACAGCATCTTTTGCTCGAGTTCGTTCTTGCGGTAATTGATACCGATCGAGTAGTAGTGGCGGTTCAGACCGTGAATGAGAGCCTTGAAGAAAATAAAAGTGCAGAAATCAGTTGCGCTCTCTCATGCTGCAAAAACGCTTCAAAAGAGCGAGCCTACCTGAATGCTTGGTTTGTTCAAGTAGCCAATGTTTGAAGTCGTTTGCCGAGGCTCCTTCTGCTGCGCAGGGTTCATTGGGTTGATGAGGCGGAACGCGTCGATGACGACCTTTCCTTTAACAGATTGGATGGGGTCGATGACAACAGCGACAGCCCGCGAGTTGAGCTGCTCGAAACTCTGCAAAATTGGAAAAAAAGCCACAGACTGTCAGTACTGCTTCGCCCGGCCGTGCGACTCAACCCACGTTTTGCGTGTTGACGTCGACGCTGGAGAGCCAGCAGCCAAAACCTGGGTGAGAGTGGTACCATCCGACGACCATTTCGGGCCTAAAGGTCGTCATCGGTTACAAGTCGACGAAGTTGTGCGAGTCGTACCGTCCAGTTTGCTTCAGCATGTCCATCATCCTCGTTTGAAAGACGTGGTCGACGGCCTCGACTGAGACTCCAGTACCGCTCTGAGGCATCGCAAAGACGTCGACAACGCGAACAGTGTAGTCATCGATGAATTCCCCCAGCATTAGACCCATAACTTCCATGGGAACTCCGGCGCGACCTGTTGATTGACATCGGCACAGTTGTTGAGTTAACAAATTGACAGATGCAAGATCGCCGTGGAGTTACCGTGCTTCAGCATCTATAGAGCAGAGAGGAAAGACGGCGTCAATTGTATGACGGTATACGGGTTCGATCTTACCTTCAATAGCGCGAGTGACGAAATGTGGACCGTCTCCGCCGTGTCCATCATCGGGGTGTCCAACCCAGGCTGAGTGGCGGTCATGCCCTGGCCGAATCCTCGAAGCATGCGCTGCGCAGATGGGATTGGTTTTAGCGGGCTGATCGTGCGGTTTGCAGCCTCCAGCGAAAGGTTGGGTCGAAGGCGTCGGAGGGAGACGGACCAAACGCGTAGGAAGATCGGCTCGGTGGCTCTCCCTGACCAGCGTCCATCCTGTGCGCGGTCGCCTCCTCTTTTCTCTCTCTCTCTCTCTCTCTCTCTATCCCTCTCTCTTTCTCCCCTCTCTCCGTCGATCAGTCTTTTCTTCATCTAACCTGAGCCATCGCCGCTGCTTCAGATGGTTGTTCAGAGTTCTCGAGAGATGCTGGGGCTGGCTGTGTGCGCGGCTTCGCAACAACGCCACGCGTCAGTGGTTTTTGATTTTCCCCCCTTAGCGACAACGACCACCCTTGTCGGCAAATAGTAAGCACAAACGTGTAGGACCCCCGAACCACCTCCCTCACCGCTGGTCACTGAACCACACTTACCTTTCTTTCTTTCTTTTTTTGCCCGCCTTCCTTCACCCACAATCAAACCGCAATGCGATCGTCGGCCGCCGCCTCACGTTCGCTGTCGCCAACGCTGCTGCTGCAGCAGCTTTCGCCTATGGCCGCGCTGGCCCCCGCCGTGCGTGTCCGCTCGCTGACTTCGCGGCGGCGGGCGCAGCCGACCAGGCCGTCGTCGTCGTTGGCAGTCATTATCCCGCGCTCAAGCCACCCACCCACCACAACAACCACCAGCACCGCTCCTCCTCTCCTCACAACTGCCTTCCTTCGCGCGCCGCCCCGCCGCTGCCACTCTTCCTCCCCGCCAAGCCCCTCGCAAGACGCTCATCCGACCCTCCCCCCTAACCCCCCTGCTCCACCCGCGGCTGCGGCGGCCCCGCGTCGGCGATCGGGAATCGCTGTGCCGCACTTTACCATCCCGACATTCGGTGCCCCGCCCCGCCCGCCACCACCCCCAACCGCCACCGCCACAGGCCCACCAACACCTCCGCCGCCTGGAACCGCAGCTCCCACACCGGATGCCGATGCCAAAGACGCCGCCGGGGCGTTGCCCCGTCGAGGTCGGCGTGCCGCCGGCGCCGCCCCGCTCTTCAGCTTTGTCGGTGGCGCTCCCGTCGCCCCTCCCGCTGCCTCCGCGAACAAGGAGCCCGCGGCGCGCGCCGAACAGCCGGCGGGGCAGTCCGCCGCCCCGCTGCCTAGGATCGATTTCCCCTTTACAGCAAAGACTCCGCGCGACGTGGGCAAGAGCGGGAAACGGAAGGGCGCAGAGGCCGCAGGAAAGCCCGCTCAGAGCGGCGGTGATCCTTCGGTGGAGCTGGATGCGCGCGACGACGTCGTCCTCGACGTTGGCGCGTCGGTGGACGGCGACGGAGAATTTGGTCGGGAGAGCCGACGGCGAGCGAGCGCGGTTCGACACTCGAAGGCAGAGCTGGACGGCGGCGCGCCAGATAGTGCGTCAAAGAGGGCGGGCAAGCGTTCCGGCGGGAAGAAGGCCGGCTTGCGGGAGAGGGAGCAGGAGGATTTTGAGGACGAGCGGAAAAAGGCGTACATCGCGCCAAAGGATATTTACATTCCCGATGGGATCAGCGTCGTCAACCTGGGGTCTTTAATGGGAGTGCAATATGGTAACCGCAGGTTGCATTGATTTGAAATGACGCCAACGTTTTTTTTTTTTTGGGCCAGCTCAACTCGCCAAGTCCATGAAGAAGCTGGGATTCGAAAATACAAACACAGACTTTGGTGGGTTGCCGGGTTTGCAAACACTCGCCACCGCTGCTAACAAATCTCTCGCGTAAAACAATGCAGTGCTTACCTCCGAAATCGCAAGTTTGGTGGCTATGGAGTATGGGTTCAACCCGATTGTCAACGCAATGTCTTCCGAGGAAGCAAACTTCCAACCAAGGCATGATCATTTTTCCAGCACACGCGTTTGAAACTTACAGCAGTCATGCAGGCCTGAACCTGAGGACTGGTCTTCGTACCCAACAAGACGGCCGGTTGTCACAATCATGGGACACGTCGATCATGGGAAAACAACGCTTCTGGACACTTTACGGAAGTCGGCCGTCGCTGCCGGTGAAGCTGGCGGTATCACTCAGCACATTGGCGCCTTTTCAGGTGTGCTATCGCAGCGCTTTTTTTGTTTGCTCGATTTTGCTGAACGCTGAACGCACTCTACTTCACCATGTACAACTAGTGAAATTACCGTCCGGAAAGCAAATTACATTCCTGGATACTCCCGGTCATGCGGCGTTCTCAGCGATGAGGGCGCGCGGCGCCAAAGTCACTGACATTGTTGTTTTGGTCGTCGCCGCCGATGATGGCGTCATGCCTCAGACGGTCGAAGCAATCAAGCACGCGCAAGCTGCGGGAGGTTTGTCAGAAACTTTCCCCCCTGTACCGCTCACAACGTAATCTCTTTTCCTTGCAGTCGATCTCATCGTCGCTATCAACAAATGCGATAAACCCGATGCAAAGCCCGTGAGTGCCTTCGTATCGGAATGTCAGCGACTTGCGGCGGCCTTTCTAATTTCTTGTGTCTCTGTTGCCGCTTCAGGCAAAGGTAAAAGAAGGGCTTTTGCGGTACGACGTGGTCCTGGAAGAGTACGGCGGCGAAATCCCCTCTGTTGAAGTGTCTGGGCTCACCGGCATGGGATTACTGGAGCTTGAGGAGACGATTATCACAATGTCCGAGTTGGCAGACCTTCGCGGGGACCCCACCGGCCCGGTGGAGGCAACCATCATCGAATCGCGCGTCGCTCGAGGCAGAGGGTAAGTCCAATACACTTAGCCTCCACCAAAACCAGTTCATCTGCAAATTCAATGCACGTTCACGCATTACCGTCGTCCACAGAAACTGCGCAACAGCCATCGTCAAACGCGGCACCCTCAAAAACGGCCAAATTCTCGTCTCCGGCACGACCTGGGCCAAAGTGCGCGCCCTCTGCGACGAAAACGGCCGGCCCCTCAAGGAGGCCGGGCCCTCGGTCCCCGTCGAGCTTTCCGGCTGGAAAGACCTCCCCGTCGCCGGCGACGCCGTCCTCGAGGCGGCGGACGAGGACCTCGCGAAGCGCGTCGTCGACGCGCGGATGGCATCCTCCGCCCGCTCCCAGCTCATCGGGTCTATCGACGCGCTGAACGAGCGGCGCGCGGAGTGGCGCGCGGCGAAGGAGAGCGAGAAGAACGCGGCGGCGGCGGCGAAGAAGGGAAGGGCGGCGGCGGCGCGGAGGGAGAGCGAGGCGGAGAAGGAGGCGGGTGTTGAGGATGAGGTTGAGGGGGAGGTGAAGATGCTGTACCTCGTTCTCAAGGGTGAGTGTTGTGATTGTTGTTGTTGTGGGGATGGTTGCTTGTTTCTGACAATTTGGCGGGTGTTGCTCTATTTGTTTATTCGCAGCGGATGTGCACGGCTCCCTGGAGGCGATCACCGACGCCATCAGCGGCCTCCCCAGCCACGAGGTCCAGGTGAAAATCGTCGACTCGGGCGTCGGCGCGGTCACGACGTCCGACATTGAGATGGCCGAGGCGACCGGCGGTAAGTTTTTTTTGTCCGTCTTTTTCTTTTCGCGTTTCCTTCCGACTCACAACCCAAACCCCACCCTACCACACCCACCCACAAAAAAAAAACAAAAAAAAAACAGCCATCCTCATCACCTTCAATCTCCCCGTCGACAAAAAAACCCTCGCCTTCGCCAAGCAGCACTCCGTCCCGCTCCACCCGCAAACCGTCATCTACAAGCTCCTCGACGACCTCAAGGACGCCATGGCCGACCTCCTCCCGCCCGTCGAGCACCACGAGGTCGTCGGCGAGGCGGAGATCCTCCAGCTGTTCGACATCAAGGTCAAGGGCAGCAAGGAGCCGGAAAAGGCCGCAGGGTGCAGGGTCTTGACGGGGAAGATTGCGAGGGCGAGTTGCGTCAAGGTTGTTAGGGGCGGCGGGGAGGAGGTCGTGTATGATGGTAAGCGGTGGTTTCTTGCTTTTTTTTCCTGTCCGTTCCGCGCATTCTCACGATCCCCACAACGCAAACAAACACACACACACACACACACACAAACCAAAAAAAACCCCCCCCTAAGGCACCCTCAAAAGCTTCCGCCACCACAAAAAGGACATCACCGAAGCACCCAAAGGTCTCGAGTGCGGCATGTCGTTTGAAAATAACCCCGCCGCCCTAGCCGTCGGCGACAGGGTCGTCTGCTACAACGTGGTCAAGAGCCGCAGAAAGATTCAGTGACAACAAAAAACAACACACACGAAGATTGGGCGGTGTGTGTTCAGTGGTAGAAGCTACAGAGGACGGGGTCCATCGCACCCAAGCGAGCTCGTGGGGGGTATACATAAGTTCATCCCTTTTTTTTTTCTGCCTTTTTTATTCGTTTTTTGTTTCCCCTTCACTCGTTGTTTTTTTCTTCCCCTTCTCTTAACGTCTCCCACTAGACCTCATTCAACGGGTGCCGCCGATTTGTGCGCGTGTGCTTTCGCTGGTGGACGAATACAGCCCTACCGGCAGATGTTTTTTTTTCCTCCCCTGCAGGTGTTGGGCCTACATGCATGCAACAGCAAGCAGATGGCCAGTTTATTTGCACAATGAAGAGTGAAACTGACCCCACGATTACAAGTGTGATGAAAAGGGAAAAAAAAAAAAAAAAAAAAAGTGAAAGAACGCAGACCACATTGAAATAATTAAAGTCCCGTCCAAAACGGCCCTTTTTTTGTTCCCTTGAAGACCCCATCTCATCGGCAAACAATTTCAACCCTCACCGCTTCCGGCGAGCGACCGTCCCGCCCGTGACGGTCGTGGTCGCCGCCGCCAGCGTCTTGCGCCGCTTCTCCACCGTCGCCCCAAGCGACACGCCCGCAAACAGCTCCGGGTCCGCGCCAAACTTTTCCTGCAGCGTGCGGCCGTACTGCTGCGCGACCTCGAGTTCGATAATCTTCCCCAGGACCGCGGGTGTCGGCGACGACGACGACGACGATGACGAAGATGGCGGCCTCCCGTGGTGGTCAGGGCGATGGTGGTGGTGGTGGTGGCGGTTAAAATGGTGGTGGCCCGACGGCAAGGGGAACCAGGGCGGAGCTGGCGACAAAGAGGAGGACGAGGTGGCAGCTGGCGGTGACTGGATGTGAGGTGGACGCGGCGACTGCAACGGGGCTGTTTTCGACAATGGCCGGCTGGCGGCGGGCGCCGTGGTGGTGGTACGCGCCGGTGTCCATTCAGAAGCGTCAAAGCCGTCGGGCACGGGGCATTGCGGCGGGGGCGGGGGTTTGCGGAAGGCCGGTCCGAGGGACCGACTCTGCAAGGGGATAATTAGTGGATTTGGCTGAGACGCTGACGGTGGGTTCGCGTGCTCCGTCTTTGCCTTTGCGACGGGCGACCGCCGCTTGGTCCATCGGCTGGAATGACCGAGCAGCGTCTCCACATCCTGGAACGACCATTGACCCCGCATGGCTTCCAGAACGTTGCGTCGCTTATGTGAAACTTCGCCCGCTCCAGCACCGCCGCTCTCCTCGGGGTTCTCGCGGTCCTCGCTGCTTGATGTCGGAGGGTCATACACGCGTGGCCTTCTGCGCGAGTTTGTCGGTGGAGTATGGCTCGGCTGTGGAGTGTCTTCTACTTCCGGGGAAAGCCGTTCTGGGCATGACGAGACGATATCGGGTTCGGGCGACGACGAAATGATATCAGGATCTCCAGATGGCAAATTGTCACCGTCGATTGAAAATTTGGACGGGACTGATGAAGGAGGGGGTTCGCGGGATGCGTCAGGTTTGGTTTCCGGGGAGGACGATTTGGCGACAAGGGCGGTTGTCGAGCAACTGAAGAATTGGCTGCTGGCGCTGGTGACTACTCGTTCGCGGAACGGCTTTGGCGGGGCGAGCTTTGGCGGCGGCGGAGGAGGTTTAGGTGGTTCGAACGCTATTCCCAACCCGAAAGCGGAATTCA
This sequence comes from Zopfochytrium polystomum, assembly GCA_025765615.1. Classification (NCBI taxonomy): domain Eukaryota; kingdom Fungi; phylum Chytridiomycota; class Chytridiomycetes; order Chytridiales; family Chytridiaceae; genus Zopfochytrium; species Zopfochytrium polystomum. The sequence goes on along the minus strand of JAIVFJ010000001.1, from coordinate 103,313 downwards.
AGCCGAGGACTCCAAGTGGAGCTCGTGGGGTGGTAGGCTTTGCAAAACTTTGTATGCTGGGCAGTGGTAGAAAGTCGCTTGCACTTGCACTTGCGCTTGATGAGCCCGAATCTGAAGGTAGCAAGTCCCAAAAATTGAAATCTTCTGGCGCCGCTGAGGTCAAGTGCTTTGGTATTATAGGTTCTAATCAAAGGCTCTCTTAGCAAAATGAGCAAGTCAAACTGAGTGTGCTTTACCATAGCCGTTTTCCTTGTCCATTTCCAGCTCAAATTGCTCGAAAACCCAACCGTCGTCCTCGTCTTCGTCTCCAAACACATTTTTCGTGAAGGGGTTGAGTCTCCCTTCCGCAATGTCCTGGGCAACTTCTGGCGTCATATCGCTGGACCGAAACAGTGAGCTCTCAAGAAGACAATTTTTCTGAAGCACGACTCACGGTCCGATAAAATAGAGTGCTCGCACGTCATTGCCGTCCTCGATTGGATTGAGCGGCACGAGTTTGCGCTGAAGAGGGTCGTAGACACGCTGGTGCAGAAATGTTTTCTCCGCCATCCGTACTTCGTGCTCGTAACCCCTCCGAATCGCCGGTGCTTTAACCGCCTTTCCCCATTTTTGCCAGTAGCGGAGTGCCTGTATGTGGGATTCATTGCCATGAGCGCATCCGTTTGCGAAAGAGGATCGAAAAAAAGAAAAACCGAAACTCGCATTGTCGATCGAGCCGTGCCTCCCGATCGCTTCGATCGCCTTCTTCAATCCGATGCCTTTCAACGACGGAACGTAGTCGCAACCCGACAATATGCACGCCTGCCGAAACTTTTCAAACGTCCACCCCTTAAAATCCGGAATCTTGCCGAGCTCGTCAGCGTTCACCTCGACGGCGCCGCCCTGCGCGTCCAGCTTGAGAATGACGCGGCGGCACCCAAAGACGACCAAATCCGAGTCCTCTGTCAGCACCGCGTTGACGTAGCCGATTTTGTCGAGGTACGCCAGCTGTGCGTCAGCCTCGTATGGCGCGACGACAAACTCAATGTTACGCTCGCGGAGCACCTTGATGAGGTTGTGGGCCATCCAGGGGGTCACGTCGAGGCAGCTTTGGAAGAGCTCGAGGGCCTTTGTGCGGTTGCCCTTGTCGAGCTCTTCCACGGCTCGAGCTTTGTAAGCGTCGCGCTTCCTATTTGTTGATGTTCGTGAGGGCAACGTCGATAAGGAAAGATTCGAAGGCTCCCTTAATACTCTTACCGGCGCCGCTCCAACTCAGTGCCACGTTTCATGGGGAGACATCCTATTGTTTTTTGTCCGTTTTAAGCACAGAGCGATGGGATTTTGGAAGACTCAGCGAGTGTGTGGCCCGCACATACCTCCGTCAAAGACAACGACAGGAACGATGTTGTGCTTCTTGAGCAGATCGATCCGCTTCATGCAGTAGGTGACATAGCTATAAGGGGGCTGGGGGGTCACTTTGGTTTGCGTTCGATTCACCTTGCGTGAAACATGGGCCGATCTTGGGCCACCATATGCTCAGCAAGCCAGCGAGCTGCCTTTGCAGTCCTCCTTCTCCTCCTCTCTCTCTCTCACTCTCCTCACTGTATCTCTCTCTCCTCGGTGGAAACTGACTCGCTACTCACCCGTCCGCGGCGGCCCTGTTCAAGTGCAGTTCGAGCGCGCAGCCGAACGCGCCCTTGTGCAGCCACACGTATGCGTCGATGCCGATGCGGGTGCCGGCCAGGTCGCGGAGATGCACCGTGCGTGTCGCGGGTGCAAGCAGAGGGAGGAGTCCGGAAATGCCCATCTCGTCCCTCGGCAGGTGGTCCTTCTGGCGTGGGAAATAAATAAATAAATAAATAAATTTTTGAATCAACTGGACAGAGCGACCACCCCTCCCAAACCCACTCGATCAGGCCAAGTCCGACAGATCGACAATTTCGGGGGAGCAGAAAACACACGTAGCATCGAACTTATGACCCCAGCCACATCACCTCTTCACCCTTCGGCCGCACCGGCCGCAACATCGCCCACCGCCGCCAACCCCGCCGCCGCCGCCGCTTCCGCCCCGCCGCCAGCCACCGCCGTTGGCTCGGAGCTCCGCCTCGTGTCCTTCCTCGCGCGATCCGCAATGTCGTGGCAAGTGTGGAAGGAGGTACTGGTTTTGCTTCGTAGCGCAGGGGAGCTGTCGGTGACTTGTCGCGCGCCAACTCATCTCCCTCGACCAATCGACCTGTGCTTCCTAGACCCAGCCAGACCTCTTTTGGTTCTTTGAACGGAATTTTGGGTAAATCAAAGAAACATGCGGCGGGGGCCCATTTTCCCCGGTAGAATTCCTCCCCGAATTTTAACGAACTGCCAAAAACCATGCAGCGCCTCAGCTTTCCGCATGCGCTTAACGAGCGAGGAGAAAGCCTACATTATCGAGTTCGAAGCGCCCAACGACGTGATTGGGAAGCTGGAAAAGGCGTTCAAAGACGGCACGCTGGCGACCGAAGTGGACAAGGTGCACGGGACGGACCCCATTCTCGGCAAGAAAGACGTAAAATCAGTGGCTTTTCTCGTTTAGTTCTGCCATCATCGAGCTAACCGGCCGCTCCGGCACGCTTAAACTTTCTCTTCCTTTCTCGCGGCAAAAAAGGTGAAGCTCTCCCACCTCAGCGTGACCCTCGGCGAAACGCGGCCACAGAACCAGCAGACGCGCCAGACGATCGAGAGCCTCGAGGAGCAGCTCATCCTCCTGGAACAGATGGAACGCGCCCGCAGCATCGACCTGAAAACCGTCATGGAGCAGCTGCAGGCCTGCCAGCTCGACTTCCACAAACGTTTCGAGCTCCTCGATAAAAAGGTCGACGACGTCGCGGCAAAGCTGGACACAAAGTGCGAAAGACTGGAGCGGTCTATGGCGCGGTTGAGGAAGTAGTGGGGAGGGTTTGGCGGGGGTAACATTGGCCCGGTTGGGTCTTGTGACTGGGGGAAAAAGCGAGGCAACCCAGAGGCAAACCTGCAAAAATAAAATGAGACACGTCCCTGCAACCCTCGTCCTGATCGCCGCCTTCTTCCTCGCCGCGGTCGAGGCCGTCAAGAACCCGCCTACGACGCTGCAGATCGGTGCGTCTCCCCCAAAGTTGGACGCGCTGCCATCCCCAACACCACCCCCCTTCCGATCGACGACAGATCTGCAATCGACACGATTTACAACTGACACCCTCCAAAACCAATCACCCCACAAAAAAAAGGCGTCAAGCACAAGAACGAATGCAATCGCAAATCCCGCAGCGGCGACAAGCTCTCCATGCACTACACCGGTGAGGATGTGACGCGATGGGAAGAGTTTCGTGGGGGTTTTATGGTTGGCTAACCGTACCATGCGTATTGGTCACAACAAAAAGGAACCCTCTTCAGTGACGGATCCAAGTTCGACTCGTCCCTCGACCGCAACCAGCCCTTTGACTTTACCCTTGGCGCCGGTCATGTCATCAAGGGTGAGAGACACCACCCAACTTGCTTTGCCTTTGCTGATCGCCGAGCATTCCCTTTGTTCGCGTTTTTTGCCCCCGTTTGGTCCACCGCACTTTACTTTTGCCTGGATGCAAAACCCCTCTGAAAACCAGGATGGGACCAAGGCCTTCTGGACATGTGCGTTGGCGACAAGAGGCGACTTGTTATCCCCCCCCGCCCTTGGTAAGTTTTTCGCATGTGCTTTTCGCTAGACTTCTTCCCCCTTCGCTGACCCCGTCTGAACCGTGATAGGTTACGGCGACCGCGGTGCCGGGGCGAAGATCCCTGGGGGAGCGACCCTGGTGTTTGAGGTGGAGCTGCTGGAAATCAAGAACGCGGGCAGCGATGACGAACTGTGATATGTTTGTTTATCTGTTCCACTTAAAAATGGCATAAATACAACAGACAGTCCGTATCGTCCCAAAATCTGTCGGCCCTCCCTTCGCTCCGCCCCCCCACCCAAACTTTCTGACTTTACTGTGTCCGGATGACGTTTCCGTTCTTGTCCTCGATGCGGTCGAAGAACACGGCCGGTATGAATCCGTTGATGCCCGACGAGAGGACCACGTTGTTGGGCGACCGGTAGAACTTGATACCCGCTGAGGGGAAATGGACCAACGCGTCAGTTGGATCGGAGGGGAAGAGAAAAGAGAAAAGGAGAAAAGGCAAAGAAAGAGCGGAGTGTTCTCAAATACGAGTACCGTTCATAGCCCGGCGCGCATCGACGTAAATAATAACTTCCGAGCTCTTTCTCATGCCGCTGTGAAAAAAGAAAAAGGACGAGCGCGCCCGCCCCTTAGGTGTCAGCAGTGGGTGGGAGGCGGGGACAACAAAACAAAGTACCTGATGACTCCAGACTCGCCCGGCTTGCCCACCGCAAAGTGAATGTGGTTTCGTCTCATCTTGCTCAGCCCTTCTCGCACTGCGAAAGGGGTGGCAATTCGGGGTTGAGCAAAGGGTTGGGGGTCGACAAAACAGAAAAATACCCACAAATCATCGGCAACGCGCTCCGACTCGTCCCGTGCAGCACCGTCGGTATCTCTGCCGCGTCCGTCACTTCCTCCAGCTCAACCTCGACCTTGTTTTTTATTTTTTGCACACCCAAAGAGTGAGCAACAAAAACGAAATACTGTGCTAAAAGTACCTCGATCGAATGCCCCTGGTTCGCCTTGATCATCCACACCGTCTCCCCGGTCGCCGCGTCCACCTCGCTCGCCAGCTGGTACCGCTGCTTGTCGCTGTCCCGCACTGCCGCTTGCACGTCGGACAGGTTTTTGCCGCGGAATTTGGGGTGTTGCAGCTGGCGGGGGGGGGGACGGGGGTGGTTTTGTTTTCAGTCACGAGGGGGATAGGGAGGGGAGGGAGGAGAGGGGGAGGGCGGACTCACGAGGTCCGAGACGAGGACGAATCCGTCGGGGCGGATCGGCACGCCTTCCTTGACGGCGCCGTGCCGCAGCAGCCACGACAGCGCCTTGGAGAACTTGACCGCCGGGTCGTCGCGATCGCCGCCGCCGCCACCGCGGCGTCGGCCGTTGGATGCCGGTCGGCTGCTGCTGCCTGTTGTGGTCGTCGAGTTGGGGGTGGTGGACATGATCGCTAGTGGGTGGGGTTGTGGGTGATTCGTTGTGGTGATGTTGGTCTGGTCGGTGAGTTTTGGCTGTGCAGAACGGAGAACAGATGTCTGTTAAATAAATACTGCAAGGTGGTCAAGTTGCTTTCTGGCGGTCCACGGCGGAAACCTGTCCTCCCAAGCCGCCCCGCAGCCGAGACCTGCGAACAGGTTACCTGCACCTTGGCAACCCCGCGATTGGAATGGAATCGTGGCGAAAGCAGGTAGAAATGACAAAGCTCCCGTCTGCGTGTGATCGCAGAGGCGCAGGGGGAGTAGGCAGCGAGTCGCACGAGCGACACGAGGGAAAGTACCAGGCGTCTGGCAACTGTCGCTGACTCGACACGGTTCTGCACACACATACGAAAGCAGGATCGCGTCAGGGGGACGGAGGCCAACAAGCGATCGTGCGTTATAGCGCTACCCCTTGATTGTCGCCACACTCGCACAGCGACTGGAAAGGAACTATCAGCCCGGGGATTACACCAAAGACGAAAGTTGACCATGGCCTGAGCGATCGAAAATCAGGGCACGAGCACGCCTACGGAAAGCGGCGTCATTGCCACGCACTGAGAAAGTCGCTCGAGTAACACTCGGAAGCGTACAACCAAATGAGCAATTCCTTAACAACCCGCTCTCCGCTGCAGACGAGCTTGTTCTGTCTGAGTGTCGGGCTGGCAATATGTTCACCAAGTGCGCAATGCGATGCATGTGCCAGCCTTCCCCAAGACACTGGGCTGCTTCCTCCAGCTGGCGTGTACAATTTCGTCATCTCAGAGGACGGAATGGAAGTATACCTATCGATGGTAGGCTAAAAAAGGTAAGAAGAGTGGCCACATCTTTAGTCGACACGAACGTAACTGCGGTCTCATTGTTTCCCTTCCCCTTTGGAACCATCTCTGCGAAAGAAGAGAACGCTCTCATCAAAGAAGGATTTCAATTCCTGGCACAGTTTTTGTCTTCAGTTCATTTTGCTGAGAGGAACGACCACCTCTTACCTAGAGCTTTGTCAAGGTTGACGTATTCCCGACTGCCTCTAGTTCCCACCCTGGCACTTGCAGTACTCAAATCCACCACAAACTTGTTCATCAAGTCATCTGGATCTACTTCTGCACCTGTAACTCTCCACCCACCCTCCAACAGGAGAAGAGTGACCACTGTCTCAGAGAAGTCCAGCACATACAACCCACTCCTCACTTGGCATACATATTGCCCCGCTGCTCCTTGACCCTGGGATCTGGGCCCTGGAGTGAAGGAAAGCAAATAGCAGCCAAAACTAACTTTATTGGGCTAATGTCTTGGGGGTGTTTCAACCTTACTACTTGCCTAGTCCACGAAGTATCCCTACTGATCTGTCTAACATAGTCTCAAACACAAAGAATTAACGCTCAGAGGGACAATACTCTGAAGGATGGGCGCGGGCATCGCCACACCGATAACTGGCACATCTGTGGACCAGTGCAAGAAGGGCACTCCCTGTTGGAGTTCGCACCCAAGCGTAGGTAAACTTGTGCGAAGGTTATCAACCCCCCAAGGGTGTAGCACTCAAATGTCACAGTCGGTGTTATAACTGCGTGAGTGATGTGTCAAAATGGTGACCAGAGTGTTGCAAGTGTTGCTAGTGTTGCAGATTGATCAGTGATGTGTTGTAGGTTCAAAACGTATGTGTTGCAATAATGGTTTGTTTTTATATGGGGTGTGTTATGAATCACCCTCTGGAAACCTCTGGAACCTTCTAGAACATTCCTTCATGGAACCTTCTGGAACCTTCTGGAACCTTCTAGAACATTCCTTCATGGAACCTTGTGGAACCTTCTGGAACCTTCTTTGCTTTCCTGACTTGTCTTGTTGTCATTGGTATCATTGGTATCATTGTATTACTAATTGCTCTTTCTGGAACTTTCTTTGAGTCTTGACAAGGAAGACTCTCAAAAGGTATAAAAGGGGGATGGGGGACCTGTCCCATCCCTCAAGTGAATTATTGTTTCCAATACAATCATCACTCCTCTCAGTTCCTTGTCTGCCTTGCCCTGTCCTGCCCTGTTCCTGACATCATAATTCACTTCACCCTCTCCCACTACTCTCTGCCATCATGTCTGACCCAAACAACACCTTCCCTGATGCAACTGCCTTCCAAGCCTTGATGGACCAATTACAAGCCCTTTCAAGACAGACACACCAACTTCAAGAACAAGTCCTTCACCAGCAGCACCAGCTTCAACAACAACTTCACCAACAAGAACATCAAGCTCTTCCCCTGCCCCAAGCCAACCAAGCAAGAGAGCCCAAGGTTCCCAGCCCTGACAAGTTCACTGGGCTGGCCAAAGACCTTAGGAACTTCATGGCCACTGTGGAGAATGTCATCCTTCTCCAACCTTCAAGATTTCCAAGTGAGCAAGTCAAGGTTCTTTTCACAAGCACCCTCCTGTCTGGTCAAGCTCAATCATGGTACAGATCTCTCCCAAGCACACCCAACACCCTGCAAGAGCTCTGGGAGGGGCTGGAAGCTACCTTTGGTGACCCCTACGCATCTTGGACAGCAAGATCCAAGCTCAAGCATATCAAGCAAGGAAAGCAATCTTGTGTGGCCTACACCAACCAATTCAAGCAACTAGCCAGAGACTCTGGATACAATGATGCAGCTCTGATGGAGCTGTACCATGATGGTCTCCATGAGTCTATCCAAGACATGCTCTCCCAGTCTCTGGACATCCCTGAGACCTTGGAAGAGTACATTCTCCTTGCCATCAAGATTGACAACAGACTCTACTCCAAGAGGCTGAAGCAAAGACAAGTAGGAACTACATCAAGACCTACCCCAGTCCCTCAAGCTCTTACAGTTCCTGAACCCATGCAAGTGGATGCAGTTGAGACACTTCCTAAGGGTCCTCTGAGCCAAGAGGAGAAAACAAGGAGGGCCCAGCAGGGACTGTGTTTCTACTGTGGCTCCAAGGAGCATGCTGTCAAGGACTGCCCAAGGAAGAAGCACCCAAACTCCCAGGTCCAGGCTCACTGAGGGGCAATTCCCTGGACCCTCCTCCAAGCTGCCCCTGTTTCATCACCACCACCAGCACCACAAACACCTCAGATTCCAAGCCCCACCAACTCACCATGGATGTCAAGATTCAACTCTCACCCAAGTCAACCATCACAACCAAGGCCCTTATAGACTCTGGATCATCCTGCAACATCATTGATGCCACCCTTGCCAAGTCTTGTGCCATTCCCACCATCAAGAAATCCACACCCCTCAAGGTTCACTTTGCCAATCATGCTCTGTTCAAGGAAATCAGCCATGAAACCAAGCTAAACCTCCACATCCAAGACTTTCCACCATCCATGGTCAATCTGGAAGTATTGGATCTTGGCTCACCCACATTCTCTGTCATCCTGGGATTACCATGGCTGCAAGCCCAGAACCCTGCCATTGATTGGGTCACTGGTCAAGTCCAACCTCCACCAATTGGAACAGTCACCCAAAACTCAAGTCAAGCCTCCAAGTCTCATGCTCTCAAGTCCCTGATTCAAGGCTCTCAGCCTAGTATCCAAGGTCAACCACAAATGACAGCTCCAGTATCAGCCTGCAGCTCACAGATCCCAGCCAAGATTCAAGTTTCACAGTTCACAGTTCATAGTCAAGATTCCAGCACAGCTCATAGAGCTCACAGTCATGGCCAAGTCTGTAGTTCACAGAACCCACAGTCAAAGATTCAAGTACCACAGTTCACAGTCCAAATTCAAGATTCAAGCTCCACAGCTCACAGTCTTTGCCAAGAACAGAACCCTCAGTCAAAGATTCAAGAATCACAGTTCCCAGTCAACAATTCAAGCCCCACTGCTGATGAGCACAGAAGGACAGACCTTGCACCTGAAGGGGGAGATGGTTTCACCCCACCATCCAAGACACACCTTTCACTGCTTCCTGACTGTCAGGAACAGGGCAGGACAGGACAAGGCAGACAAGGAACTGAGAGGAGTGATGATTGTATTGGAAACAATAATTCACTTGAGGGATGGGACAGGTCCCCCATCCCCCTTTTATACCTTTTTGAGAGTGTTCCTTGTCAAGACTCCAAGAAAGTTCCAGAAAGAGCAATTAGTAATACAATGATACCAATGATACCAATGACAACAAGACAAGTCAGGAAAGCAAAGAAGGTTCCAGAAGGTTCCACAAGGTTCCATGAAGGAATGTTCTAGAAGGTTCCAGAAGGTTCCAGAAGGTTCCATGAAGGAATGTTCTAGAAGGTTCCAGAGGTTTCCAGAGGGTGATTCATAACATCATCTCCCCCTTTCAGGCCTCTTCTGCAACTTGGTGGGGTACCTGGTCTTGAACTCGAGCAGAAGGTCTTGGCAGTGAGTGAGGTTTGACTCAGGCTCCCAGGTGTTGTCAGCATCTGAGTAACCTTTCCACTTAACAAGGAACTTGAGTGTTCTTCCAAACCACTTGGCATCCAAGATTTGTTCAACCTCAAATTCCTCTTCACCTTCTACCTCAACTGGAGGAGGAGGAGGAACAACTCTGCCTGGAATGGAATTGGCCACAAACTTCTCTAAAAGGCTGACATGGAAAACTGGGTGGATCTTCATGGATGCAGGGAGATCCAGCTTGAAGGTGACTGGATTGATTTGCTCCAAGATCTTGAAAGGTCCCAACTTGAGGTTGTCCAGCTTGGGACTTGGTCTTTTGGTCTGCAAGTTCTTCCTCATGCCTCGCCAGTAAAAGTCCCTGGAAACAAGCTTATATGTCTTGTGCTCTCCTGGGTGTCCAGCTGTTGCTGCATCATGCCTTGTCTTGAGTATCTCAAGTTTTTCCTCTTCTTGGCTGATTTGAATCTTGTGAGGCTTGGGGTCCTTGGAAATAGCATAGGCCCACACACTCTCAGGAAGCAGTGAAAGGTGTGTCTTGGATGGTGGGGTGAAACCATCTCCCCCTTCAGGTGCAAGGTCTGTCCTTCTGTGCTCATCAGCAGTGGGGCTTGAATTGTTGACTGGGAACTGTGATTCTTGAATCTTTGACTGAGGGTTCTGTTCTTGGCAAAGACTGTGAGCTGTGGAGCTTGAATCTTGAATTTGGACTGTGAACTGTGGTACTTGAATCTTTGACTGTGGGTTCTGTGAACTACAGACTTGGCCATGACTGTGAGCTCTATGAGCTGTCCTGGAATCTTGACTATGAACTGTGAACTGTGAAACTTGAATCTTGGCTGGGATCTGTGAGCTGTAGGCTGATACTGGAGCTGTCATTTGTCTTTGACCTTGGATACTAGGCTGAGAACCTTGAATCAGGGACTTGAGAGAATGAGACTTGGAGGCTTCACTTGAGTTTTGGGTGACTGTTCCAATTGGTGGAGGTTGGACTTGACCAGTGACCCAATCAATGGCAGGGTTCTGGGCTTGCAGCCATGGTAATCCCAGGATGACAGAGAATGTGGGTGAGCCAAGATCCAATACTTCCAGGTTGACCATGGATGGTGGAAAGTCTTGGATGTGGAGGTTTAGCTTGGTTTCATGGCTGATTTCCTTGAACAGAGCATGATTGGCAAAGTGGACCTTGAGGGGTGTGGATTTCTTGATGGTGGGAATGGCACAAGACTTGGCAAGGGTGGCATCAATGATGTTGCAGGATGATCCAGAGTCGATAAGGGCCTTGGTTGTGATGGTTGACTTGGGTGAGAGTTGAATCTTGACATCCATGGTGAGTTGGTGGGGCTTGGAATCTGAGGTGTTTGTGGTGCTGGTGGTGGTGATGAAACAGGGGCAGCTTGGAGGAGGGTCCAGGGAATTGCCCCTCAGTGAGCCTGGACCTGGGAGTTTGGGTGCTTCTTCCTTGGGCAGTCCTTGACAGCATGCTCCTTGGAGCCACAGTAAAAACACAGTCCCTGCTGGGCCCTCCTTGTTTTCTCCTCTTGGCTCAGAGGACCCTTAGGAAGTGTCTCAACTGCATCCACTTGCATGGGTTCAGGAACTGTAAGAGCTTGAGGAACTGGGGTAGGTCTTGATGTAGTTCCTACTTGTCTTTGCTTCAGCCTCTTGGAGTAGAGTCTGTTGTCAATCTTGATGGCAAGGAGAATGTACTCTTCCAAGGTCTCAGGGATGTGCAGAGACTGGGAGAGCATGTCTTGGATAGACTCATGGAGACCATCATGGTACAGCTCCATCAGAGCTGCATCATTGTATCCAGAGTCTCTGGCTAGTTGCTTGAATTGGTTGGTGTAGGCCACACAAGATTGCTTTCCTTGCTTGATATGCTTGAGCTTGGATCTTGCTGTCCAAGATGCGTAGGGGTCACCAAAGGTAGCCTCCAGCCCCTCCCAGAGCTCTTGCAGGGTGGTGGGTGTGCTTGGGAGAGATCTGTACCATGATTGAGCTTGACCAGACAGGAGGGTGCTTGTGAAAAGAACCTTGACTTGCTCACTGGGAAATCTTGAAGGTTGGAGAAGGATGACATTCTCCACAGTGGCCATGAAGTTCCTAAGGTCTTTGGCCAGCCCAGTGAACTTGTCAGGGCTGGGAACCTTGGGCTCTCTTGCTTGGTTGGCTTGAGGCAGGGGAAGAGCTTGATGTTCTTGTTGGTGAAGTTGTTGTTGAAGCTGGTGCTGCTGGTGAAGGACTTGTTCTTGAAGTTGGTGTGTCTGTCTTGAAAGGGCTTGTAATTGGTCCATCAAGGCTTGGAAGGCAGTTGCATCAGGGAAGGTGTTGTTTGGGTCAGACATGATGGCAGAGAGTAGTGGGAGAGGGTGAAGTGAATTATGATGTCAGGAACAGGGCAGGACAGGACAAGGCAGACAAGGAACTGAGAGGAGTGATGATTGTATTGGAAACAATAATTCACTTGAGGGATGGGACAGGTCCCCCATCCCCCTTTTATACCTTTTTGAGAGTGTTCCTTGTCAAGACTCCAAGAAAGTTCCAGAAAGAGCAATTAGTAATACAATGATACCAATGATACCAATGACAACAAGACAAGTCAGGAAAGCAAAGAAGGTTCCAGAAGGTTCCACAAGGTTCCATGAAGGAATGTTCTAGAAGGTTCCAGAAGGTTCCAGAAGGTTCCATGAAGGAATGTTCTAGAAGGTTCCAGAGGTTTCCAGAGGGTGATTCATAACACTGACAGTGTGTGGGCCCATGCTATTTCCAAGGACCCCAAGCCTCACAAGATTCAAATCAGCCAAGAAGAGGAAAAAACTTGAGATACTCAAGACAAGGCATGTTGCAGCAACAGCTGGACACCAAGGAGAGCACAAGACATATGAGCTTGCTTCCAGAGACTTTTACTGGCCAGGCATGAGGAAGAACTTGCAGTCCAAAAGACCAAGTCCCAAGCTAGACAACCTCAAGTTGAGACCTTTCAAGATCTTGGAGCAAATCAATCCAGTCACCTTCAAGCTGGATCTCCCTGCATCCATGAAGATCCACCCAGTTTTCCATGTCAGCCTTTTGGAGAAGTTTGTGGCCAATTCCATTCCAGGCAGAGTTTTTCCTCCTCCTCCTCCAGTTGAGGTAGAAGGTGAAGAGGAATTTGAGGTTGAACAAATCTTGGATGCCAAGTGGTTTGGAAGGACACTCAAGTTCCTTGTTAAGTGGAAAGGTTACTCAGATGCTGACAACACCTGGGAACCTGAGTCAAACCTCACTCACTGCCAAGACCTTCTGCTCAAGTTCAAGACCAGGTACCCCACCAAGTTGCAGAAGAGGCCTAAAAGGGGGAGATGATGTTATGAATCACCCTCTGGAAACCTCTGGAACCTTCTAGAACATTCCTTCATGGAACCTTCTGGAACCTTCTGGAACCTTCTAGAACATTCCTTCATGGAACCTTGTGGAACCTTCTGGAACCTTCTTTGCTTTCCTGACTTGTCTTGTTGTCATTGGTATCATTGGTATCATTGTATTACTAATTGCTCTTTCTGGAACTTTCTTTGAGTCTTGACAAGGAAGACTCTCAAAAGGTATAAAAGGGGGATGGGGGACCTGTCCCATCCCTCAAGTGAATTATTGTTTCCAATACAATCATCACTCCTCTCAGTTCCTTGTCTGCCTTGCCCTGTCCTGCCCTGTTCCTGACAGGGTGCTGTGTGTCCAGTTGCTGCACTGCTGGGGGCTGCCAAGCTGCCCCCCATTTATAGCAAGGTGCCAGAGACACAGTTGGGAGGCAGGCAGAGGCACAGCCTGGAAAGCATCTCTAAGCCACAATGCCTGAATGCCTGGGAGACAAAGATTCGGGTCAGGTGGCCCAGCCCTGGAGATGGGAGACAATGACCATCCTGTTGCATCATGCTGATGTGGCCAAAACGCCATGGAGTATGTGAGCAAAAAAGTGATCATGGCTCCAATTAATTCCTATCAAATTGCTAGTGTAAAGTGTTAGGTGGAACTGACTGGTTAGGAGCAAGTGGCACAAGACGGACCCGAACCTATTGTGACTGTCAGTTATCGTTCTCACAATGCCCATGGGAGAGCGAGCCACCGCCAATGCAGACCTGGGCGCTGGCTTGCGCTGATGACAAATACTCTGAGTATTAAGTGGAACAGAAACCCGGTGTCAACAGTTTTCCTCCTTCTCTGCTCAAGCAGATAATATAGGAGAGGTTTGCTTTCTGACAATTCCTCATCGTCTTTCCACTCAAGTTCCAATCGCAATTGCCCAGTGGAATCACATTCAACAATTTCCTGCGGAGGCCCTGAGCAACTTCTTTCCTGTTGTTCTGATTGTGCGGGGTATTAATGCTCAAAGTCCGCTAACCCAAGTGTGTATGTACGAGTGCAGAAAACAAACAATAAATAGACATGTGTGGGGAACAGCTTACCAGGCACCCCATCCCTATGCAGTTCTGTTAGTCACCAAAAAGAAAATATGTTGGGAAAACCCTGGTGCAACAGAAACTGTAAGACAAAAGTAGTAAAAGCAGTCCCAATAATAAAGACGGCAAATACACTTTGATAGTGTCTTGGAAACTAAAGAACCAGGAAGAAGAATAGGGGTTCCAATCCTTGCAGTTTTATGACAGGTATGCTAGTTTTTGCAAATAGAATCCCTTGACTTTATCACTGAGACATCAGTGTAGTCCCACACCTCCGAAACGCTGACAGATTTTCTGTTCAAAATGCAATCCTATCCCAAACCGCTGTATTTATGGTTACCTGCCACCCGTCCACTCCTTGCTGACCGGTTGGTAGAGCGCTCTGTGTGGACGCGTGCCCATTCGGTCCAGCCTGTACTGGAATGCACGATGCAAGTACTGTGAGATGCAGTGAAGTGTCGCTAAAGAGCCTGAACTTTTTTGCTGGCGTTATTGAATTGGGAATTTCTCTCTCTCTCTCTCTGTCTGTCTGTCTGCCTGTCTGTCTGTCTGTCTGTCTGTCTGTCTGTCTCTCGCCCTTGATTGTGTCTGTCTGTCTGGATGTCTCTCTCTCTCCCCAACAAAACAAAGAAGCAGCCACCACTGCCCGCCGATCGCATCTTGCTGCTCATCGCGATCATGTCAGCGCCCTTCATCCTGCCGCCGTCGTCGTCGTCGTCGGCGCCGGCCGCGGCCCTCGCCGCGACCCTCCGCAACCTTCTCGGACTGTTCCTCGCCGACAACAACGACCTGTCCGTCGTCTCCTCCATGCCGTCGCCAGGAGCAGTAGCAGACTCTGCTGCCGCAGCCGTCGCCGAAGCCTCTCTCTCGCTTCTTCCAAAGGTGGGGGGTGACAGAGAGAAACGAAGGAAAAGTGCTCACCCATCAACCCCAACCCTCACAACTACTAGAACCCGCCGCAATCCTCCCTGCTCCTCCTCGTCTCCGCAACAGCTCTCGGCCTCGGCCTCGCAGCGGCAACGACATCTCCGCTCCTCTCCTCCCTCCTCCCATTCGGTCGCAACCGCGACGGCCCAAGCCGACGCCACCACCACCACCGCCACGCGCACCCTTCGCCATTGTCGGCATCGCCTGCCGACCGCTCACACTCTCCAGCTTTCTCCGACTCGTCCGTTTCTTCCTCCTCCTCCTCCTCCTCCTCTTCCTCGCCCTCACCCCCTCGATCGCCGGCAACCGGCCGACGACGTCGGACGCTGCACCACCCGCACGGACACCACCACCACCACCGGCACGACCTTCCCCCGCCTTCGCCGCCGCCGCCACCGCCGCCGCCACCGTCGCCGCCGCCGTCCGGCCTGGACCTCCTCGCGCACTACTCCCGCTACGGCCACCCGGCGTCCACACGCTTCCTGCCGTTCCCGGAGCTGGCCGCGGCCGTGAAAATGGGAGATGATGCGGTTGGTGGCGGCGGTTCGCGGCTATTGATGTTTGCGACGCCCACGGCGGGGAGGGCGGGGAGGATGGCCGGGAAGGTGGCGGGGAGGGGAGGAGGGTGGATGGTGGGATGGTGTGAGCTGGAGTGAGCGAGAATGAGTGAGCGAGGGAGCGACAAACTAGACAATGCAAAACAATGACAAAACGAAGAACGGTTTTTTTTTTTCCCAATCTGTTCTTCTTTCACTTGGACTTGTCACGATCGCACGACTTTGTCCGAACCTTAATCTGCCACAATGGTTGCTTTCAGAACAAGAGGAAAAATCGCCCAACCACTGGCCGAAGGTCCTCGTTCCCCTCGGGGAGTAGGTCTAATACTCAATCCATTACGGTCACTGCCGCCAAAGCGAAAGCCTCCACCGCGGTGCGAATCCTCGCAGTAGAACGCCCTGTGCGACTGCGCGAACTCCTTGGGAGGTGGGTTAACTGCACTAAAAAAAAAGGAAAAGCTTGCCGTCACGGCTGCGAAGGATGTACGCGCCGAGGACGAGATTTCCCACTTTCATATTTTGGCTTCGAGCTCACGATTTGCAAGGCAAAGTCGACGCTCCTGATGGCGCGGTCGTGACTGAAAACCATGTGCCGGAAGAAGGGCAGGTTGGTGTTGCCGCGCGTGGAGCGCGAGCCCGTGTAGCGGGGCACCTTGCCGATCACTTGCTTCACGGCAAGCGCTTTCCTGTATCAGTGAGCAAAAAAAATTGGCCATCGTCTAAGAAAGCCTTCAATCAGCCACCAGACAGACCAGCCCTCTGTCTTCAGCTTCTGTTCAGCGGGGCGCTGACTTCATCCCCGACAGGGAAAAGGAAGGAAGAAAGAAAGAAGGAAAGAAATCGAGAAGACACTGGAAGAAGAGGAGAAAAGCCAAGAACGCCAAAAAGGGGATGGAAGACTGCGACCTTTTTTCTTCTCCGAATTTCCAAATCTTCACACTCCGATATGTCCTGCTGTGCTGTCATCGGTCTGACAAGCAAGCCAACGTGCAAAAAGGCGGATTGGAGAAGAACACAAGTATTAATACATGGTTTCGTGACTACATGCGCCACCAGCCCCAAACGAATGGCTAATATGGAAGAGATTAATATATATATCAGATGTCTTCCCGCATTGAAGAGGCATCCTCCAACTCGCTCCCCATCGAAATGTGCCGCCACGCCTCGTGCTCGACAAGAGCCGCCGCCCTGCGATCAAGCGCCCCATCCATCCCACCAAAGCAGTGCCTAAGCCACACCACCGTGTCCAGCGACCCCTTGGACACAGCAATGTCCATCGCTTGCGCCGCGCTCTGCGCCCCACCGCGCACCAGCATGCCCAGCGCCGGGCAGAACCGGGCAAACATCGGGTGCGCGGCAGCCGGTTCCGGGAAACTCTCCCAGAGCCACAGCAGCTCGCTGAAGCAAAGGTGGCGCACGCAAGACTCCATCAAAGCCGTGACTCCGCCGCAGGCGGAGAAGAGTGCTGGGCGGTGGGTGTGGAGGGTCTTGAGGACCTCGATGCGGCGGCGGTGGGCGGCGGCTGTGATTCTGGACGGGTACTCCGACACGTCGTACTCCGGCACGTCAACTGTAGGCGCGCCCCAGAGCTGGAGTGTCTCGTTCCCAACGACAGCCTCGAGAGACGCTGCGGCGAGTACGTCGGGGGTGGTCTCCAGCACGGCTTCAAGGTGCTTTGCAAGCTCGAGCTGTACGCACCGGAACGCCAGGTGGTCGCGTTGTGCTGCGTCCGTGCAGGCGACGACGGCTGCAGCCATGCTCGCCACGGGCATGCGCTGCAGCGGCAGCAGATGAACGCCGGGATCGCCGGTACGCACCTGCTCCTCGATGACGTCGGTCCAAAATTTGGTATCGTCGAGTCCCTCGGGGGTCAGACCGTAAGTGACTCCGAGGAACTCTACCACATCCAGGTGCCCCTTTCGGAAGGCGCCCGTCGCGGCGTCATGACTGCAGCCTTCGGATCGATTGTCGTGGAGGAACTTGACCACTTCCAGATACCCTCGCTCTGCAGCCACGTCCATGGCCTGTTTGCTGCACCCTTCCTTCCGGTTCATGTGCAGGTATCGGACAACATCTAGATGGCCGTTACCGGCTGCCGCGTCCATCGCCACCTTGCTGCATCCTTCGGTCCGTTGCTCGTGGAGGAACTCGACAATGTCCAAGTGTCCCGCCGCTGCCGCCTCGTCCATCGCAGTCGCTGTGAAGACCTCTCCAAAATGCTCGTTCAGGAACTTTACAACCGCCAAGTGGCCGCCTGCCGCTGCCGTATTCACAGCAGCTTCTGTGCAGCCCTCGTTACGGTTGCTGTGCAAAAATTCTAGAACATCCAAGAGTCCCGCGCGCGCCGCCAAGTCCATTGGCAGATCAATCTTCACCGCCGGATCAGACCAGTCCTTTGACGACAGCCGATGTAAGACTTGGATGATCTCCAAGCATGCTCGCGGCAGCACATGCAAGCACTGGAGGATCGGAATGTACACGATGTCGGCCGCAATGTCTGCCACCTCGGGGCGATGTTCCAGCAGGAACTTGACCAGCTCCGCTTCTTTATTCAAATCCACGCGATCCTCCGTCGACGCCGAATACAGTGCGCCATAGAGGGCTTCCTCCGTGCAGCCCTCGGCGCGGTGGGAGTGCAGGAACTTCACCACGTCAAAGTGCCCATTCTCCGCGGCGCGGTCCATCGCCGCGACCGTCGCCTCCGCTCCACGATCGTGCAGGAACTTCACCACGTCAATGTGCCCATTCTCCGCCGCCCCGTCCATCGCCGCGACCGTCGCCTCCGCTCCACGGTCGTGCAGGAACTCGACAAGGGCAAGGTGTCCCCTCGCCGCAGCCCTGTCCAACGCCCCGGCCACGCACTCCATGCCGAACCTGTTCAAAGCCCATTCGACCACGTGCAAGTGGCCCCACACGGCTGCCTCGCCAGCGACCTGGAGCGGGGGTGCCAACGTGCGTTTCAAAGGGCTTGAACACGTCCGCCCACCTCAGCAGGTCGACACGGCCGACGCGGGCCGCGGAATCGATAAAGCCGTTGCCGATGCGAGCTTGGGCTGCGCGGCAAAGAGTCCGGCGACGCGGTGCAGCGGCAGCCCGGACAGTGCAACGTCCCTCGCTTCGATAGGACACTCACCGCATGGCCCATGCCTAAGGAGGTCCTGCCAGCCGCGGGCCACGGCAACAGGGAAAAGCTCGCGCTCGAACCAGTACTCCATTGTCGATTGGACAGCGGTGAACATTAATCTGCTTCGGATGAGGAGGTAGTCGGGGTATTTGAGCGACATGCCGTCCTTTAGTACCGCTGCAAAGTTGAACGCGGCGTGTGCGGCAGTTGCTGCCGCGGCAGCGGCAGGGGTGGGTGCTTCGCGGGGATCGATGAGCAGGTGGTGGAGGTCGTGTTCGAAGATGTCGCGGAACGCGGATCTGGTTCGGTCCCGATCAGCACCTATGAAGTGGGCGCGGAGCGGTTGGATGGCGACGCCGGAGAGGTGTTGGGTTACTGGGCCCGCGAGGGCGAGGATAGCGTGCTTCAGTTCGGGTAAGAGTTTGTCCCACAAGCTGCGGCGGACGCAGGAGGTTGTCGGAGCAACGGCCACGGGGCGGTCTGCGGCAGGAACGGGGTTTGCCACGGCGCACATGGCATTGGGCGGTGAATCCAGGAGCCCCAGGCCGGTGAGAAGGGTTGTCACTGCGGCGACGGCAGCTCGGAGGGCGCTGAGGTGCTCGCGGACGGGTTCGTTCGATGTGGAAGAGGTTCCGGCAGTTGAAACTGCCGCAGCGAGCGTCCTTGCGGACACCTGGATGGCGTGGAGCTGGGCCTCGACGCCGGCTAGTTCAAACGTCGTCGTCGGCCTCCGCTGACCAATGGTGGTGGTGGTGTGTGTTGAAATGGCAGCTTCGACCGACGACTCCATCGCTCACCGCTGTCGTCACGAGCAGTGCCTTTGCCGCCGTCGACAAGCGGTTGGTTGGGCTTTTTCGGTGTTTAAATGTAATAGTGGTTTTTGAAGGGGACATGTCTAAATGGCAAAGTCGAGTTTCGGGGGTTTTGTTCATTGTTGATTGAATTCCTTTATTTCAAGTTCATTTCATTTTACTCCAACCATTGGCGCGTTGTCTTACTGTTAGATATTCTGTGCTGAAACAAGTTGCAACCGTCAAACGGTGAAACAAAATTCTTGCTAATTTCAAATCAATGCAGAGGTGAGCTAGAGTGCACTAAGGAGAATAATTCGGCGACATTGCGCATCGCAGATAGGCACCCCGCAAAAGCAAAGCAAGAAACACTTGAAAAACTTGAAAGCAGATGGATGATTGCCGAAGAAAAAGGAGAGTCAGTCGATCTTTGATTAGGCCATCGCAGAAATTAATAACAGGCGGTCTACCTCCAAAGCTGTGAAGGCGGCTTTGGAATCCAGCCACTTCACATTACCATTGGCATGAAAATAGCCGGTACCACCGCAAGCAAACTAGAATGAAAGAGGCGTTTTACACAGATTGTATATAGATAGGGTCACCGCATGTCGCGACCAATTCACAATGGTGTGCAGATGGGACTTGCGAGGAACAAATAGTGGGCACAGACAAGGAAGAGGACGAGAAATGCAAAGAATGAAAGGGGAACCGTGAATTCAGAGTCAGGGGGCAAAGTAGCGGAGCAAAACAAGCAGGGTTTTTGTAGAGGGGTCGTGGAAGCATGAGCGTCGGAGGCGGGGCGCATTGAGCCGTTGCGACGCTGGTTACAATGTTCGGAGAACGATGAGAGGATTTTGAAGAATAGGAGGTTGAAGCGACTTACTCGACAATTGGAGTCACAACGACCGTGCTGTTTACGTGGTTGTTGAAGAGGTCAAACGGAACCTGCCGTCGCACGGCTCAAACGTAGCGGAGGCTGTGGCGGGGGCGAACGTGAAGGCGGCGAGGTGAGGAGACGCGAGAGGTGAGGGTGACGAAAGTTGTCTCATAAGCGACGCAACGTACCTGCTGGGCTTCTGCACTTGCACTACGCTTCGCGCGCACAGATAAGGCCTCTGCGTGCATGGTCTCAACCAAACAAAGTGACCAAAGTAAGAAAAAAGCCTTCAGAGAGATAGGTGGTTCGGATACTTTCTGACTCGGATCATCGTGTTGATCCAAAGGTATCGCTCTCTCGCTCTCTCACCTCTTAGTCACCACGCAGAGAGACACATAGAAAGAGACAGTCAGAGAGAGAGAGAGAGGGAGAAAGAGAGAGAGAGGGAGAGAGAGAGAGAGAGAGAGAGAGAGAGAGAGAGAGAGAGAGAGAGAGAGAGAGAGAGAGAGAGAGAGAGAGAGAGAGAGAGAGAGGGAGTGGGGATAGGCCACGCTACTGGTGTGGTTACCACAAGACATACATTCACCACATGGAAAGGGACTGCCATGACCGCTGCAAGCCAGAAGTCGCCCATAGGCCAGAGCCAAAGGCTACCTCAATCCATCAAGGTCTTGGACTAGTTGAAGGCACCAGGTGTGAGTTCTGTGCAGAGATTCCAAGCTTGGCCACCAACGCACACACGCACAAGTCTGAGCACCGCCTGCACATGTGCTGAGCCAATGCCATCTCAGCCAGGCTCCAAATGCAGCACTTCACACCTGCTCAACCAAACCATGCTTCAGCCTCAGCAACTGTGGCTGTACTGCAAGCAACTCTGTTCCTTTCTCTGGATTCCACCCTCAATCTGCTACAGGAGGGCCTCTGTTTCTTCTTCTTCTCGAATAAATGGTCTCTCTCACTTCTACTTCTTTGTGAACACTACAACAGTGAGCGTGTCACACACAGGCATAGCCTCTCTTCCGTACATGATAAATTCTGGACTGTACCCACAATAATCCCACAACAGGAGCAATTCACTGAGTACCAGCAATTTGAAACTGAAAAGGAACTGCCCCTCTCTGTGTTGCATGGCCTCTAAGACCCAACTGCTGGGATGCTATTCACTCAAGACACTTGCATCTCAACACAGCATCAAGATTGGCGAACGACACAACGGCCTTTACTATCTCATCCCAGTCCAGCACCCAGCTGCACAGAGGACAATTTCAGTTGAGCCCATTGAGTATGCATCACCAGCAACTGCACGCTACCTTTGCCACTGACGTTTTGGCCACATCCACCGAGAGCAAGTATGCGACAGGTGATGTCGACGGTGCTCCTGCTCCACCACCAACAACACGCAAGCCTTGCCTCATTTGCGACATGGCAAAGATGTGGCAACACCTCATGGCCAAACCTCATTTTGATTTTGCTCTGCTGCAGATGCTGTGTACCGACCAAACTGGCAAGATCAGTACATATTCTCTTGATGGTTTCAACTACTTTGAAGTTATGTCAACTATGCGTGCCAGTCACGTGTGCCTAGCAACTATTACAGCGTGCATATCATCATTAGGTATCAATAATTCATAACAGAGTTTTTCTCTTTCTCTCCAAGTTGGGAGAAGGACCACCCACAAACACACATCACCATTTCATTCACTCCTTCCACTCACTCACTCAGAGCAGACTGTTTACAACTTGAGTGCGGCGCCTTTGACCAGCTTGTCCATCTGACCACAGGCATAATGTGTTTGGCAAGGGCTCTTGTTGTTGCTATACAAAACTGCTACAAGGACCAAGGCTTGCAAAGTGCTGGAATACACTTTGCACAGGTGCCCATTTGCACCACAATGTCAGGTGAAACCTCCTGTGCACTGCTTACTCAAAAGGTCAAACCAAAAAGGTGCATTCTAAAAGTCTTGCTGTGTAAGATGCAAGTTTTGCTTGTGGCTGGAGGATCAGCTTACAATTGTACATCCTTCTCAGCCCACCCCACCCTGACACAATTTTCCCCTAACGTTGCACATCCATCTTCCACCGAGGGCCAAGGTGTTCTTGGACCAAGCTGGCGCCACTTGGCCTGGGCTTCACAGAAAGAGTCCAATTACAAACTAGGAAATATGCGAGACTTGCCGTTACAGTAGGGAAGCATAAGCGCCATGCCCTCTGGCTCAACGTTGGGCAAAAGCAAAACACCGGCAGGGATTCAAAACCAAGCACTTTGCACACGCAAAGATTGATGAATTTGCAGAACAATTATAACTGCGCAGGAATGACCCAAGTGGGTGCACCAGTTGCGGCTCATTTGTCTATATGCTCAATTTTCAGTGGAGCGATGGATCAGGGGGCTTCCGGGACTTGAACCCGGGACCTCCTCCACCCTAAGAAGGAATCATACCCCTAGACCAAAGCCCCTAATGATAATGCATTAACCTTGTCATCTTTCATCTTAGAAAATGCAGACTTGACCTCTGGCTAAATCTGGCAGTGTCCCAGGGCCAAAGGAAGAGGAAATTTCAATCTCAGCTGTTACCTTCCACTGGTGCCTATGTCCTCATCTCCACACAAACACACATAGCCCAGTTCTATTGTCACAGGCGGTTAGCGAAATAAGTGAAAAGGCGGCGGAGCTCGTACTTTTCCGCAGTACAGTGGTCTGCGCGGCTGCGGCGGAGGCAGCGAAGCAGTGGCGGCGGCGGCGGAGGTTACGATAGCGGCTGGCGTGGAGGCAGGAGTGGAGGCGGTTACCGAGTCGAAGTGGGAAAGCCAGCCAGTCAGCTTTCCTTGTTTGTATTGTTGTGGGGTTTGTCTGGTTCGAGTATTGGATTGGTTCGGGTTTGAGGTTTGGTGGTAAAAAAATCTTGAAACACACGCCACGAAGACACACCCAAACAAACAAACAAACACGCGAAAGTCTCCCACAAACAAACACTCCCTGTTGAGACGAAAGCCCCGGTCTCTCGGTCGCCCCCCCACCCCCACTGAGAGGCCATCCATCATGACAGAGGCGGTAGCTTGGAGGTAAAGTCGCAGAGAGAGAGGGCGTTGGTTGATAAGAGGAGAAAAAGTGCTCCATGCAATGATCAAGTGTTCAGGCCTGCTGACAATAATCCTTCCTAGCTGCCAGCAGTTCAGGGGGGGGGACACTGTCGACTCTGTCGTCCGTTCCTTCTTGGTGAAGAGTGGGCAAGCCCAAGCATTGTCCGTGCGTTGAGTGAGCTCTGCAGAGTCCACCGTCAGCGGGCGGGCGTTGTGAAGACTACCGGTTCTGGAATCAAGACCAACCTAACCCCTTCTTCTTCTTCTTTTTTTTTTTTTTTTCGTTGTTGTTTTCGGCTGTCTTTGCTTCATTCGGACTTGTCAACTGCCAAACGACTTGGTCCGAAAGAAACAATCTGCGCAACACAAAAATCCATGACATGGCAAACGGCAACAACAAGGCCGCCGTGCGATCCCTCGTCTTTGAGATTGTCAGCAACGGCGATCTGAGGTATTTAACAACCATCCGATCGTTACTAACCGGGCCCCCCGCCCCGGATGGATCTATTGATATGAGATGGATAGAGAGAGAGAGAGAGGGAGAATTTGGGTGGGCGTATGATCGCGCTCGAGAGAGGGGCAAAATGGGAAGAGGACCTCGCACGTTCGGCAAAGTGGCATGCCCATCCATCCCCCCCCCTTTCCCTCCCTCGATCTCCACAACATTCCGCCCCATGGCCACACAAGCCAAAATGCAACTAACCCAAGCAACCCCCGCAAAACAAAGCACCCTGACCGCCCGCAAAGTCCGCAACGACGTCATCGCTCGGATGCGGCTCGATGCCGCCGTCGCCGACGAGGTTTGTTCGCGAAGAACCGTTCTCGCCTTGCGTGATGATGGCGTCGGGTCGAGCTTTGGCTGAAAAAACACTTACCCCCCCCCCCCTACGTGAAACAGCCATCGTTCAAGACCCTCGTCAAGACGTGCATCGACGAGGCGTTGGAAGCGGCGGCGGCTGGCGGGCCGGAGCAGGCGGACGAAAAAAATGAGAAGGAGGAAGAGGGGCGGCCGCGCAGGGGTGCGCGGCGGAGGAAGGGTGGGGCGGCAGCGGCGGTGGTGTCTGACGAGGGGGATGAGGAGGAGGAGGAGGCGAGGCCGGCGGCGAAGAGGAGGAAGAAGGCGGCGGTGGTGGAGGAAGAGGAGGAAGAGGAGGATGACGTCGACGCGGGTAAGAAACCCGGAAGACGGCGGAAGGACGAGGAAGAGGGGGCGGAGGAGGAAGGGAAGACGAAGAGGAAGGGGAAGAAGAAGAAGGGTGCGGCTGTTGTTGCGTCTGACGAGGAGGAAGGTGAAGAAGAGGAGGAGGAGGAGGGCGGGGTGCGCGCGCGACCGGCGGCAAACCGGAGAGCCGTTGTGGCGTCCGAGGATGAAGACGACGGCGAGGGTGGGGCTGGTGGGAAGGCGAAGCGGGCGAAGGAGGGCACAGCGGCGAAGGAGGAGAGTGAGGAGGACGACGAGGACGAGGAAGAGGAGGAGGATGAGGAAGCGGAAGAGGACGATGACAGCGACGACACTGGAAAGAAGCAGGGGAAGCTGCTGTCGCGGGAGAAGGACGACGGGGAGAAGAAGAAGAAAGGGAGCGAGAGGGACAAAACAAACAAGAAGAAGGGCGCGGAAGGCGGGAAGCGCGCAAAGTCGGCGGGGGGCGGCGGCATCGGGGAAGCGGAAGGGGAAGGATGGACCCGAGGACGATGTGAGTCCACTCGATCATTTACTCCGGCTTCTTTCCCCCCCCCATTCGTTCTTGTCGTGGCTGAACTCCTCCTCCTACCCCCTTCAAAACGGGCGCCCCCTCCCACACACAAAAAAGATTCCCCTCACCCCCAAATCGCGCGCCGAGATAGACCGCCTCAAACGCTACGTCTCCCTCTGCGGCATCCGCAAGCACTGGGCCGCCGAGTTCCGCGGCCTCCCCGCCACCGCCGCCGCCCGCGTCGCCCGCCTGCGCCACATCCTCGCCTCCGAGGCCGGCATCAAGGACCGCCCCACAAAGGAAAAGTGCGAAAAGGCGAGGCGGAAGGGAGTGGGAGAAGGAGGTCGGCGAGCTGGACGTTGGGAATATTTTGGAGGAGGATCGGGGGGAGCCGGGGGGCGAAGGTGGGAAGGCGGGGAGGAGGAGGAGGAGCGCGGCGACGTGGTGAGCTTGTGATGGGCGGGGCAGGGAGGGTCGTTTATTTTTTTTTCCTCGCTTTGTTTATATAAACGTTTTCTTCGCTGTTTTGCCAGTATTCGGCAACCCCGCTAAAGTTTGTTGATGCGCGGATTATCCAAGCGCGCGAAACGGGAGGTAAAGGAGAAACGAAAAGAAGCGGAAAGCGGCAAAGCAAAGAGAAACGGCCGCAGGAACCGACATAAAAAAAAAAAAAAGGACGGGAGAAGCAAAAAGAAAAACCGAAAAAAACTGGACCCAAACGGGACCGTGGAGCTTTGCAGGAACTCAAGCGTTCCCGAGAACTTTGTCCACCCACGGGTGCTTGTCCTTCCACGCTGGCGAGAGAGAGACGGGAGAGGAAATGGGGGTGGGGGGGCGTTACGTCAGTTTTCTTCTTCAAACGGAAACCTAAAACGAAAGTGCAAAACCGAAAACAACAACAACAAAAAAAAAAAAAAAAAAAAAACAAACAAAAAAACAACCACTCACCCCACGCCGTCCGCCCGACCCCGTGCACCTCCCTCAACCTCCCGCACCCGACATCGCCCCCCGTCGGTCGGTCGTACCGCATCATCTGCGCCGCCGCCGCCGCCGCCATTCCGTCCCCTCCTTCCTCCGCGTAATGATACGCCTCGGCAGCGACCAGCCACGCCGTCGCCGACACCGGCGTCCCCACCAGCGAGTCGATCTCCAGGAACAGCGGCGGCGCCTCGTCCGCCGTTAAAGGCGAGGAGGAACCCACGTCCATGTGCACCGCGCCGCGCCCGCAAAACTGACCCGTGGATGTTCGCGACCCGATCGCGTACGGTCGCGTCGGGACCATGAACGGTGATCCACTGCTGCTGCTGCTGCCGGTGGTGGTGGTGGTGGTGTCGGTGGTGCTGGAGGGCGGTGGGGTGTAGTGGAATCCCCAGCGCAGCGCGTCGACGGGTTTGCCAAAGCTTGTCTGTCGGGTAATCGTAAGAAATTTCAAACAGCCCCCCGCACAGCCCAAAAAGAAAAAAAAAAACGGTTTCTTACCTCATAGAACCCATCCTCCGCCACAAAGTGCCTCGCCGCCATCAGCTGCACCCGCGCCGCCACCCTATCCACAACCATCACCCCCGACCGGATCGCCGGGCTCCTCCTCCTCCGCCGCCGCGGCGCCTCCCCGTCGCCTCTCCCCCCCTCCTCCTCCTCCTCCTCCTCCTGCTCCCCCTCATCCTCCGCCGCAAACAGCGCCCGCACGTCCGAGTCCCACGCGTCCGCGCCAAAGTCCGGCCAAAACACGGCGGAGCGGCCGTCGTCCAGCAGCGCAAACAGGTGCGTCGGGTCGCGCAGCGGGAGAAAGTTTTGGTTGAGCACCAGCGCGCGGGAGAAGGGCGCCTCGAGGACTGCGAGGACGGCTTTGGCGGTCCAGGGGAGGTTGTGGGGGAGCGTGTGGTGGCGCTGGAAGGCGGGCGTCATGTCGACAGGGGTGACGTTGAAAGCGCTGTGAAAGGGGTTGGGGTGGGGGGCGGGGTTGGTGCTATTCGCGAAAACGGACAGAAACGAAAAGAAGAAAGAAAAAAAATAAAGAGAAAGAAGGGAACCGCGCCGAACCGAAAGGACAGCCAAGCGGTGGCCGGGATCGTGCGCTTCAGCATCGGAAAAACGATCGGCAGCTTGCAGCCCAGCCGCCGAAGCATCGCGCTGACGACGAGCACGCCCTGGATGTCCTGCTCCCACCCGGTCAGTATGATCCCATCTCCTCCGTTTTTCCACGTCGAGGACGTCGACGGATGCCAGACGGTCGCGTTCAGGAGGGACGCTTCGAACGCGCGGAACTTGAGCCGCGGGATCAGCGTCTTTGCTTCGGCCATTGTCGAGCGGAGCCGCTGGTCGAGGTCGAACGGGAGTGGCGGCTTCCACGCTGTGGAGGCGGTCAGGATGAGGAGGGGAAGGAACGGTGGGGGTGTGCGGTGGGGGCGAGGGGATGGTAACAAATGACAGTCAGGGTGCAGAAGGACAAAAGGCGGGGCCAATACAGCGTCCTACGTTTCAAGCGGACCGCCGCGCCGCCCGCCGGCCGCAAACAGTCCCTAAACACGCCGACGCCCGGACCGTACGCAGCGCTCTCCGCCTCAGCCGCCACCGCAAAGTGCACCGTGTCGTCGCCGCTGTACCCGTCCCTCAGTGCCCAGCTGTACACAAACAACGGCGCATCCGTCCGAACGCCGCCCCACCCCGCGTGCGCCACGCCCTGTCCGCAGAACGCGTCCGCCGGCCGCTGCGCGGCGCCGGCCCGCGCCGCGTCGCCCGTCCCCGCCGGCGCCTGCCGGCTCGCGTACGTCCCGACGACGGCGGGCTGCGCCGGGACGAGAAAGTAGGGCGTTCCGGTCATGGTGAAGGTGTAGAAGAAGATTTGCATTGACGAGTGGACGCGCTGGGATGCGGGGGATGGGGGAGGGGAAGGGTTTGGAGAGTTTTTTTTTCAGCACGACGCACGGATCATTTTTGGTTTTGAACCTTGACCTCACCGCCAGGAAAAAGTCGACCTCGCTCATGGCCTCGCGCGCCGCCGCGATGGCCCTCCACGACCGCCTCTTATCGACTAAGACCGCGCCGCTCGCGAACCGCCCGCCGGCCCGCGCCGCCGCCTCCCTCGCGACGCCAAACATCTCCTCGACGCCGTCCGCCCCGCCGCCGCCGGCGCTCAAGTCGCGCCAGAACACGGCGCCGGCTGCGACGAACTCGCGCGAGGCAAAGAGCGGGCTCGGGTCCTGCAGGAAGTACGTCTCGGGCTGGATCAGGAGCACGTGGTCGGCGGGCGTGCCGAGGAGGATCGACGCGAGGTTGAAGTAGGGGGAGAGCGCGATGCCGCGCGTCCATTTGGAGACGTCGATCAGGTCGATGTCGAAGCGGCTGGGAGGGGTGTGTGTCGATGGGATACGTGGATGCGGTCGACGTTGGAGGGGCGCGTGACGGAAGATAAAAAAAAAAGAAAACGAAACACGCACCTCAGCATCTCCTCCTGCTGGCGCGACAACGCCCCCGGCGCGACGGCGGCGTACACCGGCAGCGCGCATCCCGTCCGGCGCAGCATCAACGCCGCGTTGACCACGCCGACCGGGTTCCGGCTCGTCCCGTCAACGACCACCGCCCGCGTCGGTTGCTGCTTCTGCTGGTTCTGCTGGTGGTGCTGCGCCGGAGTCGGCTGCGGCGGCGACGGCGCCGACTCGGGCGGCGACGCCACCGCCGCCGCCAGCTGCGCGCGGAAGCGACGCCGCCGGAACTCGATCTGCACGCGGTCGTGGTGCGCGCGGAACGCGCTTGAGAAGGTCGGGTGCTGCGCGCGGAAGTCTGCACGTGTGGGCGACCCCCCGCGTTAGAAGACGTCGGGGAGGTGGCCCCAACCCCACACACACACACACACACACACTAGAAAATAGAAAAAAACCACTTGCCATACTCCCGAACCTCGAACCCCTCCGCCGGCTTCAGCTTCAAGCACCGCCGAAACCTGCCGGCGTCCTTCTCCGCGACATACCCCAGGCTCTCCATCAACGGCCTCCCGTCGTCGTCGTCGCCGTCTTCGCCGCCGCCGCCCCCGCTCCCACCCACGTCTTCCCCGCCGCCCGCGCCAACCGCCACATAATGCTGCGCGACCTGGAAAAAGTCCAGCGCAGCGCCGCCGCCGAGCTGGTGCTTGACCATGTTCCAGTGTGCAAACAGCGGCGGCGGGCGCGCGAACGACGGTGCGAACAGCGCGCGGACGGCGGCGCGGGACAGCGGCGCGGGGGCGGTTGCCTTGCCGTCCTCTGAGACGTTGGCGGCGGCGGGGTTTGTGGCGACGATGGCGCGCAGCGGCGGGAAACCGTGCTGCAGCATGGTCATGCCGCAAAAGGACGCGAGCGGTATCGGCGTGGTCGGGTTCTTGTACGAAATCGCGGACGCGTGGAGCAACGGGATCAGCTCCGGGTCTCCCCCCGGGTGCTCGGGGTCCGTCACGGCGCCGAGGCTGTGTAGGTAGATCGGGTTGAGGAGGTACGGGGTGCGGGTCGCGCTGAATCCCCAGAAGAAGGATTCTTTGTCGCCGAGAAAGTCCTGGGGTGTGGTGGTTAGAGTCTCTCCAAAAAAAAAAAAAAGATGGCGCTCACCTGAAAAAAGTAATTCGCCTCCTTGCAAATATGCGCAGCCATCCACAACCCCCTCCACGCCCTCTCCTTATCCACCACAATCTGCCCGCTCTCAAACTCCCACTCCTTCCGATACGGCACGTCAAACATCCTCCACAGGCCCCCACCTTGCTGGCCGACGCCTCTCCCGACCTTGTCCGGCCTGACGGGGAAATCCGGCCAAAACAGCGCGCCCGCGTGCGCGTACACGTCCGAGTCGAACAGGAACGTCGGGTCGCGCACCGCCGCGCTGTCCGGGTCCAGGAACAGTGTGTGCTGGAACGGCGACGCCAGCAGCGCGAACGGCTTGGCCGCGCCGAAATGCAAGGGGTGCGCCGTGATCCCGGCGCTGCTGCCGAGGTCGAGCGTATCGGTGTGCCAGGCGGGGGAAAAGTGGTTGAGGACGCGGGTGAGGGCGTGGACGGTGATGTTGTGTGACCTTAAAGAGGGCGAAGAGACATGGACGTGCGGGCGGGTGTAAGAACAGCAGTTCGGGTAATGTGTGTGTGGGGGAGGCGTCTGTGCAGCACCCCCGATGACAGTTTCTTTACCTCAGCACGTCCAAGTCCGCGTCCTCGACCTCCCCCTCGACGTACATGAACGCGACCGGCAGCCGGCACCCGACCTCGCGCAGCATGAGCGCGTTCATCAGCACGTCCGGCACGCTGGCGCGCGCGGCGGTCATGACGACGCCGCGCGAGCCGGGCGCCACCGACTGAGGGTCGCCGTTGTCGCCGCTGACAAACAGCCGCGGGTCGTACGCCGGGATGCGTTTCATCGCCGCGCGCGCTCGCATCGTCTGCACGAACGTGGCGCTCGACTGTTCCGCGTGGAGCTTCGACATGACGTCGGGGATCGGCGGGGTGAGGTGGCTGTAGACTGGCAACCCGAGAGAAGAGTGCGAGAAGTATAGAGTAGAGGACGTCAGTTGGGAGTTATGTTGCCGCGGGATGCAAAGTGAGAAAAGGGCCTCCATCACTTACTCTTCTCCACAAACTCAACACCCGGCACCGGCACCAGCCCCGCACAATTCTCAAACGGTCCCTTTTTCCCAACCTCCCTCAGCCCCCCCGCCGCCCTCGCTCCACCACCACCGCCACCGCCGCCATACGCCAGCGACTGCAACAGGTACCCCAACCGCTCGTCGACGCCACCCCGCACGCGGCTCCAATCCACAAACGCCGGCGCCCACCGGTCCCCGTGCCCTTGCCCCGCGCCACCTCCCTCGCCCGCCGCCTCGCCCGAAGCGCCCGAGAGGCGGCCCAGGGGATCCCCGTACGCGACGACCTGCCCGCAAAACTTTTCGACCTCGACAGCCGGCCGCGGGTTCCCGTGCGCGCTGTGCGGGTCGACGACCGCGCCCAGCAGCTCGGGCTCGACCTCGTGCACGAGGAACGGCGTGCGCGTCGCGCGTAGCGCCCATTGTAGCGCTGATACCGCGGAAGTCGACGACGTCGCCGAGCTGCCGCCGACGTAAGCCGCCAGGGCCACCGCGCGCCACGCCCGTCGGAGGTCGAGCACGACCACGGCGTCGGTCGCCGGCCGGGCCGCCTCGCCGCCGCCGTCGTCGAGCCTGAGGAAGGGCGCTGTTGTGTCGGCAGCGGCTGCGCTGCGGGTACTGGTGAACGACGGCCAGAACGCGACGGCTGGGGCATCGTCGTCGTTGGCGGCGGGGCGGGGCAGCAGCGGGGCGGGGTTGAGGGTGGCGTAGACGGCCGGGCGCATCAGCACAACGCGAGCGAACGGCGCGCGCAGGAGCGCGGCGAGCGGGGCGGCGACGCACGGGGTGCTGTCGCTGTAGTTGTTGCTGTTGCGCGGGAGCACGAGCCGTCCGACGTCGTAGTGGCTGGTTGTTGTTGTTGCGACCCAGAGAAATGAAGGACATCAGGGGGCGGGGGCCACGGGGGAAAAGAGAGACAACACGCGCCCTTCTTCACCTGAGCATCTCCACGGTCTCGTCCCCAACGCAATCGGCGCCGTACGCAAACACGACCGCCGGCGTCCGCTTCTCCGTGCCGCCGAGCAGCGCGCGGCCCACCCGTGCCGACAGCGCCGCGTCTGCTGCGTCCGCGTCACTCGCGCCCGCGACCAGGATCCCGGGCTCGTCACCGCGAATCGGCGGCGCGATCGTGGTGGCGTTGAGGGAGGCGAGGTAGGCCTCGCGCGTTGGAGGGAGGCGGGCGAGGAAGGCGCGCCAGTCGGTGGGGGGCGGGGAGGAGGTGGAAATGACGGTGGAAGAGGAGGAGGAGGAGGAGGAGGTGGTGGTGGTTGCGGGCGGCGGCGGTGCGGTGGACAGGCGCAGGTAGACGGCTGTTGGGGGCGGCGGGTGGAGCGCGAGCAGGGCGAGGGCGGCAAGAGTGAACGCGGCGGCGGCGAGCGTGGTGGCGGTGCGAGAGCGGAAGAGGGGGAAGCAGCAGCAGCAGCATTGGCGGGCGAGGAGGAGGAGGAGGGGGCGCCGACGGGGCGGGGTGGTGGTCGTGGTGGCTGCGGTGGTGGTGGAGGCGGAGGGCAGGACGAAGAGCAGCGCGGCGGGGAACCACGATGATGACGACGGTCGCCGACGTCGCCGCCGCCGCCGCCACCACCACCGCCACGGTGACCAGTGCTGCGTCGGCGGTGGAGGCCAGCGGTTGCCGTCTTCGTCGTCGTGGTCGTGGTCGTGGTCGTGGTCGTAGTCGTGGGCGTAGTCGTAGTCGACGGCGTCGTTCTTCCTCACCTTCCTCGTCTTGGCGGTCACGGGCGCTGCCGCCGCCGCCGCCGCTGCGGGCGAGCTCGGCGATGACTGGCAGATCGGCGGCATCACTGGGGAAGGGTGGGAGTGGCTTGGACGATCCAAAAATAAACAAGGCAAAGCCTGCGCCGACAGACCGTCAGACAAAACAAAACTGACTGACTGACAGACAGGCAGAGTAGAGTGATCGAGAAGCCCGACAGACTGACTGATGATTCGACCGAAAGAAGGTTTCATTCATGCAATTTATATAATAGGGGAGGGAGAGAGAGAGAGAGAGAGAGAGAGAGAGACTGAGAGAGAGAGACAGAGAGGGAGAGAGAGGGAAGAGAGAGACAAGACCCCCTGTTGTCTCCCACCCACCCATCACACCGTCCGATGAAAAGCCGAACAAGGACCGACGCGCGTGTTGTGGTGAAGTAATATCCATTGCAAGCCTCTGTTGAGGTTGAGCCCTAAGGATGCGGGCATGCATATGCACCATGTAGAAAGATTGATTGATAAACGAGAGAGCAGCAGCAGCAGCAGCAACACCAAAGCATCCCCCTGTGTCTGTCTGTGCGTCTGTGGGCCAACCCATTTGCCTGACCCCAAACCAAATCCCAAATCAGTACAAACTCCCGTCGAGGTGGGACGGCGACGCACACGTGCACACGTGCGCCGACGCTCCAACGGCGAGTTCGCTCAGAGCCTGCTCTCCGCCGACCAGACTTTCATCGCCGTCTTCCACCTAATGGAGGGTTCGCTTGCTTGCGCTGCGCAGTGGAACGAGAAGGCAAGTGCCTGCCGCAGCGTCCTGCTACTGGTGCTTTTCGGCGTGATCCCAACGGATGGGGAGCGTGCTGTGTCGTTGCATGAGGCTCAGGTGAGGTACATTTTTTTTTTTTTTTCAGAAGTAGTTCTTTCTGTGGGAACCTTAACCAAAAGGGCCAGGACTTGGCGCATTCACTCAGTGCGATCCATTGTGAGGCTGTTGCTGCATGGTCTCGATTCGCACAGCAGTGGAGGCAGTCACTCTAGCTACACCGAGCGTCATGGCGCAAGAATCCTACACTTCTATGTGCGCCCCCCGCGAGCGACACACACGTTCCGATTGAACCACAGGTGAGGGCAGTAACATTGGGGCGGGAGCCACTGGTGGCAGGTTGTGGTGGAAGCAGGATGGTGGAGGGGCAGCGGGCAACGCTGGGGGACAGAGATGGAGGGTCCACTCAAAAATGTGATTGAAGCTGGGTTCTGGGTCAGGTCTTGGCGGGCATTTGGAGAGGGGAGCCTGTTATTGGAAGGCGGCTCCCATGTACATAGTTTAACAAAGCGTTTTTAGGATGGCATTAGAAAACCTTCTCGCCATTGAGTACAACCACTTCGAAAAGCAGAGTCGCAAAATTTGAATTACAGATTTCCAAAAAGGTCTCAATCCTTTAATGGGTAGATAACAACACAAATGGTAGATAAAATATTTTCGAATAAGTCACAATTTTCGTTCCCGTGCCAATAACGTTCACGTGGCCAAGCAATAGACGGTAATCCCAGCCGATTTGCCGACTTGAGAGTGAATTCAAAATTGAAGACCTGCTGTGGAACATGCCCAAGCACAGACGGATGGTAAACAGCGGAAGGGCCGTCTTGTTGTGGAAGCTTGGATACGTCCCCAAACACAATCGGTCCACGTTTTGCCGAGGTCTTCGAGTTTCTTTCGTTTCTTGCGTACAAGTCACAGTCAATTTCTCTTCCATAGTAAGCATAGCAGGACCTTTTTTGGAAATATCAGTCAAGCTGTCAATGCATCGTCCCTACAGTAGAAAGCTTTACCGGGAATGGGTCTCCTCTGAATCATACAAATCCATCCTTCTGAAATAAACATTTTGCAGTCCAAACAGCTTGTCCAGCACTGTGCGAGTCTTTGACCAGGCTTCGTTCTCAATTACAAAGTCAGACACAAGGCAGGCTTGTGGTTCAAATTGGAACTCGGGAATTTCCCATTCCCTGACATGCTCCCATTTCTTCATAAGCTCCTCTGCAGCTTCCGCCATCTCGCCAACTCGAAAAAAGGAGTTCAGTGCCTTCTGCAGTTCTGCCGATGCGATCAGCGCCACCGGTTTTGGCGTCGAAGATGCGTCCGAGGACGTCGACGAGACCTCGATTTGGTCACCTTGATCTGAAGGTTCCGAATCGACTTCGTCCGAGAACTCGATTTGGTGACGTTGATCTGAAGGTTCCAAATCGTCTTCGTCCGAGAACTCGATTTGGTCAAGTTGATCTGAAGGTTCCAAGTCGTCTTCGTCCGTGAGGTCAGATAGCATTTGCTCAGCGGAATCGCTTTCAGCGGCTTGCTGCGGAGGCTCCGAGTCGCTGCTTTCCTCTTGGTCTGACGGCTCTGGGCTTTGCTCCTCTCGGTCCCGAGGCTCCGAGTGATCTTCTTCTGCGGTTTGCACAGCCAGCTTCGGCCATATCGCGTTGAACTCCTTGATCGTCGACACCCAGCTCTTTGTCGCCTCTGCGGCCTCCTTTTGCGCCCGCTCGATCTGCTCCAGCGCCGGCTCTATGCGCCGCAAAGCGGCTCTTCCAGTCGAGGTCCACGCAAACACGGAGAGCGACCAGCGCGGGTCAAACGGCGACGGGATGCCAAGAAACTGCAGATCGTGATTGATCCGGTGCGGCGAAAGCTCGCCCGCCTCACCGTCGTCGTCGTCTTCGCCGTCTGCGTTGCCGCTCGGCTCGCCGACGTCCACGGCCTCGACGAGCCTGCCGAGGAAAGTGCCGGCCGGCAGGAGGACGTTCTTTGGGAATGGGAGATGCACTGGAACGTTCCAATAGCGCTCAGCCGTGTCGTAGAAGGGCAGCACGACGCGGCGAAAGACGACGGGGGAGCAGTCGGGCAACTGGATCAAGTAAGGATCGCGGAACTGCAGGATGCGGTGCGTTCGATCGTGGAGGAGCGTGTCCGGGAAGGCGGCAAAGGTGGACGCCGGCAGCTGGAACACGGTTCCCCCGTCGACGCCATCTCCGTCACCTTGGCCGACGATGATGGTGAACATGGGGTCGTCGGTCGGCATGGTGGTTGGCACTGCAGACGAAGAGGCGGAGGCGTCGTCGGCACCGAGCATGACCATCGAAGTTTGTCAGAAGAAATGACTTTGCAAGCAAGCTGCCCTTTTTGAGGTTTTTTGGCTTGGCAAGAGCAGCTTCCGATGATTAATGCATTGGAATTGAACTTGCCACAGCGCGAAGTGTTGACCCTCGACAACTGCCACCTATACCATCCATCCACTTCAATCCTACCTATCCTCCCAGATCTTGCAGCAGCAACCCCGAGCACGGCATACGCGATGATGAGACACACCACCGAGAAGGACGTCGCTCTACCGCCGAGCACGTTGGAACTGCACAAGGCAAGCATAGTATTCCGGTGCTCGAGTGAAGTTTTGACCGAGTAGCATGTGGCGAACCCAGAGATTCGCCTGCGGTAAAAAGTCATTTTTGGTGTGATCACACTGTTGAGATACGTTGCAGCTATCATTCACTCACTTCGAACTATGGAAGTCGTCACCTCTCGTTCCAAAGATTTAGCAAACAATCATTCATTCTCGACACTCCCAGTCTCATCTTTCGTCAGTAGTAAGGGATGCGCAACATGGGAGGCAGTGTCGCTCCACGTGGCCAGACAATGAACCGACAGACAACTATCATCTCGCTAATTGGAACCCCCGGTCGGCGACGATGCCCCAAACAGACTCCGATAGCCCAACTTCGCCGGGCCAGCAATGGCAGCACCAGTCGGCAGCGCAACAGCCTCTCCTCGAGAACATGCCGGATGAAATCCTGCACCACATTCTCATGTGCGTCCACTTCAAGTCCGTCGCTCGGCTCTGCAGCGCCTCCCAGCGCTGGTCGCTCCTCGCCACCGACGACAGGATCTGAACTATGTGGCTTCTTCCATCTTGCATGAGACCTTCAACCTGGAACTATTTATTGTAGCAGTCCTGAGGAAGGAGATTCAGCTGTTCTTCAAATGATTGTCAGACATGGTCTCCAATGGTTCCCAACAGCAGCAACCCCAACTTCAACTACAGCAAACAATTTATTGCACATTGCGCCAGTAAATTTTACAACCTCTTCAGCTCAGCAGAACCAGTTGATACACTCAGTATATGCACAGCCTTTCTCAACAGCAAAGCTCCAAACACGCAGCCCATGCATGAACGCCTCGGCCATATCCCTTATGCAAGGCTACAAGCAATGAAGGAGCGCTGTACATGTGCTGACTTTCCTGACATTAAGCTGGACTTGCTTGAAGAACTGTGTAAGGCCTGCATTATTGCCAAACAGACTCATGCTGCTTTTCCACATACAGATCCTCCAGATAAACTACCAGGCAAACATTTAGCCTTTGATCTAGTGGAAGTTAAACCAAAGTTTTGAGGACAATATGGCTTTGCTCTCATTGCTATTGACTATGCAAGTAATTATCTCTGGTCGACAAACCTTTGGAGAAAGTCAGAAGCACTACCGGAGGCCATTAGGATCATCCAACAATTGGAGACTGTTAGGGATGTTCGTGTAAAGGGCGTCCACTTTGATGGTGGGGAACTGAATTTGCTCGCTTTTAACCATTTCTGTGCATCACGCAGTATCTGTGTTGAAGTCAGTCCACCTCATACACCTGAGCTGAATGGGAAAGCAGAGTGAGCAGTTTGAACAGTCATGGATGTCACACAATCCCTTCTAAGACATGCTGGTTCACCATGGTCATGGTGGGGATACGTGATTCGACATGCAGTAGACGTCATCAATGCACTTCCTGTCCTCAGCCGTGGATTACTGTCTCCAGTTGAAATGCTTCTTGGATTCCCTCCATGCATCAGTCAATTCAGAGTTTTGGCTCAGGATGTTTGTATCACATCACAGCAAAGGAACATGTATAAACGCATCAGTTTAAAAAGCTTGCAGAACGCGCTCAACCAGCAATTTACATTGGAAACATTGGTCATTCCATCGCTCGTTTGATTGACATCAGCAGAGGTAGAGTAATCACTCATAGATTGGATGACCTTGTCGTTGCAGATGACAGTTTCCCTCACCTCAGCACTTCAGCAGCAGAGGATATTGCTCAGGACTTCATTCCTCAGCTTACACCACTCCTCAGCAAAGACGAACTTACATCAACTGAACAAAACATCACCAACCTCCTCCATGAAGCTAACGTTTGTATGGATCAATTCCCAGAATCAGCACCCGCAGTGGCAGCTGAACGACAGCCTTCCACAGAACTAGCACCAATTGAACATGAAGTGGTCAAGGTACGGCAGCAAAAGTGAATCAATAACAATACACAGCACAAAGTGTTGGAGGTGGCGGCACGATGGTTTGGACTCTGTGTTACTGCAATTAACGCCATCTCCAGTGGGCCTTACCTACAAGCACTAAAGCTGGGGGACCAATCGGATGAGTGGGGGCAGCGACCGGCTCTGTGACTGCAGCTGGGCATGTCGTGGGTGGCGCAACTGAAGGCCCTGAGCCATACCGACCCTGCGGGAGCGAGCACGGCGTGGACCCAAGTCAGAAGGGTTGTTTGGGGAGCTCATTCTGTGAGCAACACCACCAGGGGAGATAGGTCCCTTGGCGCCTGATGTTACACATGGGGGAAAGTGTGGAAGGCGGACTGTGGAGAGAGGAAGAGAGGGCTCGTTGGCATGGGGTGTCCTGGGCCACATTGTGTGGAAGGCTCGCCTGCCAATGATTTCTCTATTTCCTTTTTCTGCATCCTAATACTCACAAACGCCTCTGTAATTTTAATAACACCACCAAAGCCTACCTATGAAGACAAAACAATTGCTGAAACACCAACTAGAGACCTACCACCTCAAGCGCCACCACCAGAGCCTCTACCAACACATGTGTGCAAATCACCGTGCAGTCCTACAGGCAGCCCAGCTCCAAAACATATGCGATCCAGACATTTATATTTGACTAGTGTCGAATGTCCAGACCCAACAACACGCACCGAGGCCATGAGTGGAAAAAGTGGTCCAAAGAGTGGACAGCAGCAGAGCAGACAGAGATTGACGCCCTCAGAATGCTTGCAGCTTTTGAAGTCGTTGATCAACCCAAAAATGTCAATGTTGTGCAGAACAAATGGGTCTACAAGGTCAAGCTTCAACCAGATGGCAAGATTGAGCGCTTTTGCACACAACTAGTGGCTAAGGGCTTGACACAGCGTTGTGGCATTGATTTCTGGAATACTCACTCTCCTGTTGTTTGCATAAATAGTCTACAATGGCTCCTTGCTATGACAGCCTCAAATGGTTGGGACACAGCCATGGTCGACATTAGCAAGCCTTCCTCAACAGCAAACTTGATGTCCCCATCTACATGGAGCAACTGGATGGCTACCGTTCTGATGGCAAGGTCTGGCTTTTGCACAAAGCTGTCAACAGTATCAAGCAAGCGGGGTGCTGTTGGTACCAGGAACTCATTGGTCGTCTCAAGTCTGCCAGCTACTAACAAAGCGCAGCAGATCCGTGCATCCTCTTCAAGTGCACAAAGGAACTTGTTATTTTCATTGCTATCTATGTCGATGATATTTGTTTCTTTGGGCACACAGAGGAAATCACCTGTGCCATCGCTTTGCTAAAATTCTTCTATTAGCTCTGTGAACTAGGTTATATCAAGACCGTACTGACTATGGAAGTTCATCGAACGCCAACTGGCATCTAATTGCATCAACGAGCTTACACCAAGGAATTACTCCAACACCATGCAGACCTGGTCAATGGAAAGACAGCAGAAAAATGCTCTCCCTGAGAAGGTATGAATCACCCTCTGGAAACCTCTGGAACCTTCTAGAACATTCCTTCATGGAACCTTGTGGAACCTTCTGGAACCTTCTTTGCTTTCCTGACTTGTCTTGTTGTCATTGGTACCATTGGTATTATTGTAGTACTAATTGCTCTTTCTGGAACTTTCTTTGAGTCTTGACAAGGAAGACTCTCAAAAGGTATAAAAGGGGGATGGGGGACCTGTCCCATCCCTCAAGTGAATTATTGTTTCCAATACAATCATCACTCCTCTCAGTTCCTTGTCTGCCTTGTCCTGTCCTGCCCTGTTCCTGGCATCATAATTCACTTCACCCTCTCCTACTACTCTCTGCCATCATGTCTGACCCAAACAACACCTTCCCTGATGCAACTGCCTTCCAAGCCTTGATGGACCAATTACAAGCCCTCCAAGACAGACACACCAACTTCAAGAACAAGTCCTTCACTAGCAGCACCAGCTTCAACAACAACTTCACCAAGAAGAACATCAAGCTCTTCCCCTGCCCCAACCAAACGAAGCAAGAGAGCCCAAGGTTCCCAGCCCTGACAAGTTCACTGGGCTGGCCAAAGACCTTAGGAACTTTATGGCCACTGTGGAGAATGTCTTCCTTCTCCAACCTTCAAGATTTCCCAGTGAGCAAGTCAAGGTTCTTTTCACAAGCACCCTCCTGTCTGGTCAAGCTCAATCATGGTACAGATCTCTCCCAAGCACACCCACCACCCTGCAAGAGCTCTGGGAGGGGCTGGAAGCTACCTTTGGTGACCCCTACGCATCTTGGACAGCAAGATCCAAGCTCAAGCATATCAAGCAAGGAAAGCAATCTTGTGTGGCCTACACCAACCAATTCAAGCAACTAGCCAGAGACTCTTGATACAATGATGCAGCTCTGATGGAGCTGTACCATGATGGTCTCCATGAGTCTATCCAAGACATGCTCTCCCAGTCTCTGCACATCCCTGAGACCTTGGAAGAGTACATTCTCCTTGCCATCAAGATTGACAACAGACTCTACTCCAAGAGGCTGAAGCAAAGACAAGTAGGAACTACATCAAGACCTACCCCAGTCCCTCAAGCTCTTACAGTTCCTGAACCCATGCAAGTGGATGCAGTTGAGACACTTCCTAAGGGTCCTCTGAGCCAAGAGGAGAAAACAAGGAGGGCCCAGCAGGGACTGTGTTTCTACTGTGGCTCCAAGGAGCATGCTGTCAAGGACTGCCCAAGGAAGAAGCACCCAAACTCCCAGGTCCAGGCTCACTGAGGGGCAATTCCCTGGACCCTCCTCCAAGCTGCCCCTGTTTCATCACCACCACCAGCACCACAAACACCTCAGATTCCAAGCCCCACCAACTCACCATGGATGTCAAGATTCAACTCTCACCCAAGTCAACCATCACAACCAAGGCCCTTATCGACTCTGGATCATCCTGCAACATCATTGATGCCACCCTTGCCAAGTCTTGTGCCATTCCCACCATCAAGAAATCCACACCCCTCAAGGTCCACTTTGCCAATCATGCTCTGTTCAAGGAAATCAGCCATGAAACCAAGCTAAACCTCCACATCCAAGACTTTCCACCATCCATGGTCAACCTGGAAGTATTGGATCTTGGCTCACCCACATTCTCTGTCATCCTGGGATTACCATGGCTGCAAGCCCAGAACCCTGCCATTGATTGGGTCACTGGTCAAGTCCAACGTCCACCAATCGGAACAGTCACCCAAAACTCAAGTCAAGCCCCCAAGTCTCATGCTCTCAAGCCCTTCATTCAAGATTCACAGCCAGCCAAGACTCAAGTTCCACAGTTCACAGTTCACAGTCAAGATTCAAGTAGAGCTCATAGAGCTCACAGTCATGGCCAAGACTCTAGTTCACAGAACCCACAGTCAAAGATTCAAGTACCACAGTTCACAGTCCACATTCAAGATTCACGTTCCACAGCTCACAGTCTTTGCCAAGAACAGAACTCTCAGTCAAAGATTCAAGAATCACAGGTCCCAGTCAAGAATTCATGCCCCACTGCTGAAGAGCACAGGAACTTGGACCCATCAGACCTTTTGCTGGCATCCAAGCTACCAAAAGAATATCTCCCTTATGCTGATGTGTTTTCCAAGACCAAGGCAGACCTGCTACCAGCTCAGAGGCCTTATGACTGTGAAATCCCACTCAAGGATGAAACTTGCAGCCCACCTTTCAAGCCACTGTACCACCTCTCTCCACCAGAAGCCAAGGCCCTCCAAGAATACATTGAAGAAATGCTGAACAAGGGATTCATCCAACCTTCCAAGTCACCAGCTGGAGCTCCCATCTTTTTTGTCAAGAAGAAGGATGGGCTGAGACCCTGCGTGGACTACAGAGATCTTAATGAGATGACAGTCAAGAACCGCTATCCACTGCCTCTCATCTCTGAATTACTGGACAAACTGAGCCATGCAAGGATATTTTCCAAGATTGACCTCAGAGGTGCCTACAATTTGGTCAGAATTAAGCCCCAGGATCAATGGAAGACTGCCTTCAGATGCAAATACGGTCACTTTGAGTACTTGGTCATGCCCTTTGGACTTACCAATGCTCCAGCTATTTTCCAAGGCATGATGAATGACATCTTCAGGGATATTCTGGACCTTTTTGTCATTGTCTACCTGGATGATATCCTGGTATTTTTGTCCGACACTGCAAGCCATATGGGACATGTCAAGACTGTCTTGGAGAGACTCAGACAGCATCACCTCTATGCAAAGCTGGAGAAGTGTGAATTCCACAAGACCTCCATTGAGTTTTTGGGGTTCATTGTGTCTGACAAAGGGATCTCCATGGCACCAGACAAGATCCAAACTATTCTTGAATGGAAGGCTCCAAATTCCATCAAGGATGTTCAAAGCTTCCTTGGGTTTTGCAACTTCTACAGAACCTTCATTGCCAACTATTCTGCCATAGCCAAGCCTCTCACTGATCTCACCAAGAAGACCACCAAGTTTGAATGGACCCCAGCAGCAGAGCAAGCCTGGCTAGCTCTTAAGACAGCAACCACAAGTGCACCACTCCTTAAGCATGTGGATCCCTTGCTTCCCTTCACCTTGGAAACTGATGCCTCAGACTATGCCCTTGGCGCTGTTCTGTCCCAGCCAAGCTCTCAGGACCCCTCTGCTCCTCTGCATCCAGTGGCATATTACTCCAGGAAGCTGAACAGTGCTGAGTGTAACTACACAGTCCATGACAAGGAGTTGCTTGCAATTGTGGAAGCATTCAAATTCTGGAGACACTACTTGGCTGGTTCTAAAGGCATCTCTGTCTATTCTGATCACAAGAACCTCACCTTCTTCAGGGCAAGGAGGTTGCTCAAGCAGAGGCATGCCAGGAGGGCTGAACTGCTCTCTGAGTATGACTTTAAGCTGTGCTATTCTCCTGGCCACCTGAACACTGTGGCTGATGCCCTGTCAAGAAGAACAGACCTTGCACCTGAAGGGGGAGATGGCTTCACCCCACCATCCAAGACACACCTTTCATTGCTTCCTGACAGTGTGTGGGCCCATGCTATTTCCAAGGACCCCAAGCCTCACAAGATTCAAATCAGCCAAGAAGAGGAAAAACTTGAGATACTCAAGACAAGGCATGATGCAGCAACAGCTGGACACCCAGGAGAGCACAAGACATATGAGCTTGTTTCCAGAGACTTCTACTGGCCAGGCATGAGGAAGTACATCAAGAACTATGTCAGCAGCTGTGAAACCTGTCAAAGAAACAAATCCAGCAGACACAAGCCCTATGGACTTCTGGAGCCCCTCCCAATTGCCATCAGCCCTTGGTCATCAATATCCATGGACTTCATTGTGAAACTGCCCCCATCCCATGGATTTGACTCTGTCCTTGTTGTCATCTGCAGAAGGACAAAGTTGGCCCATTTTATCCCCTGCAATGAGAATATAGATGCACAAGGAACAGCAGACCTGTTTTTGCAGCACATATTCAGGCTCCATGGGCTGCCTCAGTCAATCATCAGTGACAGAGGACCTCAGTTCAGATCTCAATTTTGGAAAGCACTCACAGCAGCCCTTGGAATCAAGTCTCAACTGTAAACTGCTTATCACCCTCAGACTGATGGACAAACAGAAAGAACAAACCAGACTCTGGAGCAGTATTTGAGGTGCTATGTCAGCTATCAACAGGATGATTGGCCCACCCTCCTTCCGCTGGAAGAATTTGCTCTCAACAATTCTCTCCACTCAAGCACCCAGCTGTCTCCTTTCTTTGCAACCTATGGCTTCAATCCAAGAGGAGATCTTCTGGGACAAGAGACCCTATCCAATGTCCAAGCTCCTGCTGTGGCTTCACACTTGCATAAGCTCAAGATCATCAGCACCTTCCTGGACTCCAACCTGAAGCAAGCCCAAGAAGATGCCTCAAGATTTGCCAACACTCACAGAATGGACCATGACCTTGCTGTGGGTCAGCAAGTTTGGCTTCTGAGGAAGAACTTGCAGACCAAAAGATCAAGTCCCAAGCTAGACAACCTCAAGTTGGGACCTTCAAGATCTTGGAGCAAATCAATCCAGTCACCTTCAAGCTGGATCTCCCTGCATCCATGAAGATCCACCCAGTTTTCCATGTCAGCCTTTTGGAGAAGTTTATAGCCAATTCCATTCCAGGCAGAGTTGTTCCTCCTCCTCCTCCAGTTGAGGTAGAAGGTGAAGAGGAATTTGAGGTTGAACAAATCTTGGATGCCAAGTGGTTTGGAAGGACACTCAAGTTCCTTGTTAAGTGGAAAGGTTACTCAGATGCTGACAACACCTGGGAACCTGAGTCAAACCTCACTCACTGCCAAGACCTTCTGCTCAAGTTCAAGACCAGGTACCCCACCAAGTTGCAGAAGAGGCCTAAAAGGGGGAGATGATGTTATGAATCACCCTCTGGAAACCTCTGGAACCTTCTAGAACATTCCTTCATGGAACCTTGTGGAACCTTCTGGAACCTTCTTTGCTTTCCTGACTTGTCTTGTTGTCATTGGTATCATTGGTATCATTGTAGTACTAATTGCTCTTTCTGGAACTTTCTTTGAGTCTTGACAAGGAAGACTCTCAAAAGGTATAAAAGGGGGATGGGGGACCTGTCCCATCCCTCAAGTGAATTATTGTTTCCAATACAATCATCACTCCTCTCAGTTCCTTGTCTGCCTTGTCCTGTCCTGCCCTGTTCCTGACAAAGGCCAGTTACTGCAGTGCGGTTGTTGATAATGTTGGCATGGTGTTGAAGTAACTCCTTGATAAAGGCTTTCTAGTGTAAGAAGATTCCGTTATGGTGATTTGTTTTTGATTGCTCCCATTTTGCAGAGTTTGTAACATGATTAGGCAAGGCAATTATGGCAGAGGAAGTTTTTGCCAGAATCACCAAAAAACAAATATTGTTAACTTAGCTTGCAGTGTGGATGATGTGTCAGTCAATCTGACAAAGAAGGATGCAGTGGTCTTCCAGAAGATCGTACTTTCCTGACAACTGTTTGATTTAGGTGGCTGTTCGACTCCAGCAGTCAGTGCAGTGGTAATGAACTGTGCCATGCGGATAGGCA
Source organism: Zopfochytrium polystomum (assembly GCA_025765615.1). Classification (NCBI taxonomy): domain Eukaryota; kingdom Fungi; phylum Chytridiomycota; class Chytridiomycetes; order Chytridiales; family Chytridiaceae; genus Zopfochytrium; species Zopfochytrium polystomum. The sequence continues at coordinate 58,663 of JAIVFJ010000001.1, read as the reverse complement.
CATAAAATATGCTGTTAAGGTATGTGTTGCTGATATCAACTGTGTCAGTGTCCCGGTTGATTCAGGCAGCCATTTCAGTGAGTAAAAGACTATTTATTTGGACAATAGTTGAGCGAGTATTCTGAATATCAATGCAATGATACTAAGTGGGGCCCTTAGCCATGAGCTGTGCATAAAAGCACTCAATGCTGCTGTCTCCACAAAGTTTAACCTTTTAGACCCATTTGTTCCAGATTATGTTGACATTGGTGGATTGTTCAATAACTTCAAAGGCTGTCTGCAAATATACGAGGGTCTGGGCAGGGTGTGCTTGTCGAACACAGTTGGTCTGAATGTGTACACTTTGCAGAGTTGTCAGATGGTGGTGACAGCTGACGTGGTTCTGATGGAATTTCGCCTGAAGGTAAGAAGTTTGTGGTGGATTCCAAATTTTAAAGTGTTATGTTTGTTTTGTGGCTGTAGAGAAATAGAATCTACTTGTGATGGTTTTAACTTTTGCCAGTTGAACAAGTTGAATTGGAATTGCTTTCAGTTTTCTGCAGTCTCAACAAAGTCAGGCAAAGCATCAACCATTCCCCACAGCAGAGTCACTACAGAAAACAAGAACAAAACTTCCTCCATTTAGTCAGCATTCAACTTCAGCAATCAGAATTGGAAGAAGTTAAACTGGAATTGGTAAAGGGTTAGGGTTACCTCCAGTGGGCCTTATTGGGAGCACTATAGGCATAACTGAGGAGGTCCGGACTGATGTGGCAGACCAGCAATGTAATCAACTGAAGGCCCACAAATACTGAAGTCCCAGCTTGCAGGCTAGTGCAAGGAGTACCAACCAGGAGACAGTTATTCTCCTGAAGATGCGGGGGAAAGTGTTGAGGGCAAGCTGTGTATGGGGGAGTGGTTGCCTTGTCTCATAGGGTACTGGGGGGGGCCCAGACCAGGATTGTGCAGAAGGCTCGCCTGTACAGAGTTTTCTCTTGTGCTTTCCTTTGTGTGCAGGGTATCTTAGAAAATCTGAACTAATTTTCCCAAAAGTTTCTTAAAGTTCTCTCACTCTTCAGCTTTGAGAAAATGATGAACCCACAGCAAATCAACAGCTCTACCAGGCAATTCTTGGTGGGATCAACTACTTGGCAACACACACACAACCAGGCTTGTCACCAGCAGTCTCATATCTTGGCGCCTTCAGCAAGGACCCAAGTGAGCGCCAGTTGCGGATTCTCATTTGAGTCCTTCAGTACATCAACGGTACACATGAGTATGGTTTGTTTTATTCCTACACAGGGTCTGGAATTTTCAGCTACTCGGATGCTGCACATGGAGCTCATGCTGATAGGAAATCACAACTTGGCTACTTTGTCTTGTTTGAAAATACCGCTATCAGCTGCCCGAGGGCGCAACACAACCACAGAATAAAGAGAGAGAAGGGGGAAACGGGGGTTTTTATCTCAGGAACCTAATCTCAAATACAACAGGAGCAGTTAATAGCGACGGGACAGACAGGGCGCGACCTAGCACCCCTCGTCGTCGCCAGCGACAGGGGGGAGAGAGAGAAGGGAGTAGAGGTTGGAAGGTCGCCAGCAGGGAACTCGCACGCAGAAACACCTGCGATCGTACACGCACCCCGCCGGGCTGCATTGGCACAATCACTCGACCAACAGGCTTTATCGCATTGCACTTGTACTCACGCACTTGTACTCACACATCTCACCCTCACAGCAATAGGACCAAGGCAGGCACTCATAGATCGAACTCTCAGGTGTCGGGGGCTGCACCGAGCACAGCCACCAACACCCTTGCAGGGACGGGAAGGTTGGGGATGACGACGCCGTCATTGTCGCCACCACCACCACCATCGTCGCAGCAGGCAAGCGCCTGTGATCCTCACTCCAACGCAGAGCCAGCAGTGTCACACAGTCGGAGGTGGGGCCAGCTGCATTCCCCTTAAGAGGAGCCCCCGAAGGGACCATGTACTCACCTGGGTGCGTACCACCTCTCGCTACCCTCATCGTCGCGAGCCAGATGGATTTGAAGGGACTCTGTATTGGTTTCAAAGGACAGAAATCAGATTGAAGAAAAAGGAAAAAAGTAATGGCCCAAAAACAGAGAGAGAGAAAATTGACAAGTCAACCCCCTTGACTTGGAGCATCCACCACAAATGCTCCTCCCAACCCTATGCGTGTATGTACAAGTGCCGAAAATAAATAATAAATTAGGCGGGCTTGGGGTATGGCCTGTCAGGCACCCCATCCCTAGGCAGTTGGGCAGTGACTAACAGAGAACTGAAAAAGAAAATATGTTGAGAAAACCTGGCACAACGGAAGCTGTTAAGACAAAAGTGGTAAAAGCAGGCCCAATAATAAAGACGGTTTAGCCGCAAATACACTTTGATAACGCCTTGGAAACTAAAGAACCGGGAATAATAATAGGGATCCCGATCCTTGCCGTTTAATGACAGGTACGCTTGTTTTTGCGAATAAAATCCCTAGACTTTATCACTGAGACCTAGGTGTAGTCTCACACTATTCCCACAAGCACCAGCGGCAGCCACACAACAACCATTCAATGTCCAGATTGTCGACTTGAAGCATGTGTGTACTAGAAGTGTGAATAAGGTTTGGGGCAGCGAGAGTGAATCAGATAACGATGTACAGCACATGTTAGGCGGAACTGACTGGTAAGCAGCAAGAGGCTCAAGATGTCATTTTTTTCACTGTAATTGTCCGTTACACGACTGCAAAGAAAGGGCTGCAAGTATCTATTTCTGCATATGAGGAACCCCTGTGGTGAAGTCTTGGATTCGAAAAAATGAAAGGAGAGAACAGGCTGAAAAAGAAAAAAACAGAATGTGAGCAGCCACAGACCCACTCCGCAGCGATCTGGAGGGACGCCAGTATCAGGTGATCCCAGAGCTCACCGAGTGCAAGGTGGTGAACGTGCCCATTGATGCCTGAGCGCCAAAGCGCCATTTCGATAACACTCGCACCACATCAAATCACAAAATAAAATAACTTCGCAAGACCCCCAACTCCCGAAATCGCTTCCCATGCCTCCCTCCACACCGTTCCAGCGAAGCAAAATAAAACAATCTTTGAAGCATACAGAGCCGGATGCAAACAGTTTCGCAGTTGAAGACACCGCTCATGAAGTGAAGGCAAACCAACTAACCCATTAACGGGTATATAACAACACAAATTGTAGAAAGAAATTCTTGGTAGAAGGCACATATGCCGCTGTTCTCGTGGCACACATCCAATCGACAAGGCCAACGAACAAATTGCAGGCGTTTTGCCGACTCCACGCCAAAATCAAAATTAAAGACCTGCTGTGGGACTCGCTGAAGCGCAGCAGGGTGGTATACAGCGGTAGAGGCATCGTGCTGTGGTAGTGTAGACACGTCCCCAAATACAATTGATCCACGTTCCGCCACGTCTCCAGGTGCTGCCTTGCGTGGAAAGGCGTTGGTGAGCTTCAGGTTTCCTGTGGACAGGTAATTTTCTCTGGCTGGATCGTAATAGTAGCAACCCCTGTTTTCAGAAATCAGTCAAGCACCCAAAGTACCCAATGTCCAAGTCACCCAGAAGAAAATTTACTTACCTGCTATGGTTCCCACCTCCATCAGCCAAATCCATCCTTCTGAAATAAACATTTTGCAGTCCAAACAGCTTGTCCAGCACTGTGCGAGTCTTTGACCAGGCTTCGTTCTCAATTACAAAGTCAGACACAAGGCAGGCTTGTGGTTCAAATTGGAACTCGGGAATTTCCCATTCCCTGACATGCTCCCATTTCTTCATAAGCTCCTCTGCAGCTTCCGCCATCTCGCCAACTCGAAAAAAGGAGTTCAGTGCCTTCTGCAGTTCTGCCGATGCGATCAGCGCCACCGGTTTTGGCGTCGAAGATGCGTCCGAGGACGTCGACGAGACCTCGATTTGGTCACCTTGATCTGAAGGTTCCGAATCGACTTCGTCCGAGAACTCGATTTGGTGACGTTGATCTGAAGGTTCCAAATCGTCTTCGTCCGAGAACTCGATTTGGTCAAGTTGATCTGAAGGTTCCAAGTCGTCTTCGTCCGTGAGGTCAGATAGCATTTGCTCAGCGGAATCGCTTTCAGCGGCTTGCTGCGGAGGCTCCGAGTCGCTGCTTTCCTCTTGGTCTGACGGCTCTGGGCTTTGCTCCTCTCGGTCCCGAGGCTCCGAGTGATCTTCTTCTGCGGTTTGCACAGCCAGCTTCGGCCATATCGCGTTGAACTCCTTGATCGTCGACACCCAGCTCTTTGTCGCCTCTGCGGCCTCCTTTTGCGCCCGCTCGATCTGCTCCAGCGCCGGCTCTATGCGCCGCAAAGCGGCTCTTCCAGTCGAGGTCCACGCAAACACGGAGAGCGACCAGCGCGGGTCAAACGGCGACGGGATGCCAAGAAACTGCAGATCGTGATTGATCCGGTGCGGCGAAAGCTCGCCCGCCTCACCGTCGTCGTCGTCTTCGCCGTCTGCGTTGCCGCTCGGCTCGCCGACGTCCACGGCCTCGACGAGCCTGCCGAGGAAAGTGCCGGCCGGCAGGAGGACGTTCTTTGGGAATGGGAGATGCACTGGAACGTTCCAATAGCGCTCAGCCGTGTCGTAGAAGGGCAGCACGACGCGGCGAAAGACGACGGGGGAGCAGTCGGGCAACTGGATCAAGTAAGGATCGCGGAACTGCAGGATGCGGTGCGTTCGATCGTGGAGGAGCGTGTCCGGGAAGGCGGCAAAGGTGGACGCCGGCAGCTGGAACACGGTTCCCCCGTCGACGCCATCTCCGTCACCTTGGCCGACGATGATGGTGAACATGGGGTCGTTGGTCGGCATGGTGGTTGGCACTGCAGACGAAGAGGCGGAGGCGTCGTCGGCACCGAGCATGACCATCGAAGTTTGTCAGAAGAAATGACTTTGCAAGCAAGCTGCCCTTTTTGAGGTTTTTTGGCTTGGCAAGAGCAGCTTCCGACGATTAATGCATTGGAATTGAACTTGCCACAGGGCGGAGTGTTGACCCTCGACAACTGCCACCTATACCATCCATCCACTTCAATCCTACCTATCCTACCAGATCTTGCAGCATCAACCACGAGCACGGCATACGCGTTGATGAGACCCACCACGCTGCGTGAGCTCAGATGCTTTGTTCACGTCAACCAGCCTCATCATCGCTTCAGACCCGGATCCCGTCGTCTTGTGATCCCGCTCCACGAAACACGTTGCTCGCTGAATGGCGGTCGGTCGAGCAAAGTGGACGCACATGGCAGTCTCTTCGCGCAAAATATAGGGTTAGGGTTACCAGAGCGACCGCCTCCACTGTAGTACGGATCGAGGCCATGTCGCCAGCCACAGCCTCGCAGTAGATCGCACCGAGCGAATGCGCAACGTCCTGGCCCCCCCCTTTTGGTTCAGATTCCCCCCAAAAACTGAAACGAAAAAAAAAGAACACAATCACCTGGGCCCCCTGCAATGACACCAACTGCCAGCTCCCTGTTACCAGCACGTGCCATCACTTCGTGTTCGGAGGAGCAAAGGGAGAAGTCTAGAACTCAACACTGGACGCCAGAACGACAGCCTCCCACTGCAGTGGCGAATGGAGGCCATGTTGACAAGGCTTCTGGTGCGTAGGAGGCAAAGCCCGCCTGTCGCCAGCACACAAGAATGCCCGGAGCTTCGTGTCTGCAAGGAAACGCTTTACATAATTATTACAGCCCCAAGTCGCCGACTGCCAAAGACCCCCCCCTCCCCCAGCAGGTTTCATATCCGCCGCCCGCGCCGCACCCCCTCCTCCGCCCTTCTCCGCGCCTCCGCCGCGTCCACCTCGTTCTCCTCCAGCACCCGCCGTTCCGCCGCCACCCGCGCCTCGTCGCACTGCCACGCCTCCTCCGCCAGTTGGAACGCCACGCGCCTCAGCTGCTTCGCGCCCATCGACGCCGCCGTGGCAGCAGCACCAGCGCCGTCGCCCTGCGCGGCTTCGAGCGCCTTGCCGAACCAGTAGTCGGTCGTGCGGCTGAAGTAGTTGCGGAGTGATGCGTCGGTGCCTGTTGGTTGGTTTCTGTTACCCGACGCCGAAAAAAAAAAAAAAAAAAAAAAGAAGAAAATAATATCGCGCGCGCCCACGAAAACTCACCTTGTGGTCGGTTCGCAACGTCCAGGTCCGGCTCCGCGGGTTCCGCGGGATCTGCCGAAGCCGCCGACGCCGTGGAATCGGCGGCGACGGCGTTTGCGTCCTGTGGCGGCGGTGCAGCCGTCGCCGCCGCCGCCGCGTCGTCTGGCGCGTCGTCATCGCCGGCCCATTTCTTGCCCTTCCTGCGCTTTGCTGATGCCGCTGCCGCCGGCGTCAGGGCAACCGCCGCACCCTTGCCCTTGCCCGCCCGCCGCCCCACGCCGTCGTCGCCGCCACCAGCTTCCTTCTCGTCCTCCTCCTCTTCCTCGTCATCATCATCGTCATCATCATCGTCATCATCATCGCTGTTGTCGTCGTCCTCATCGTCGTCGTCGTCCTCCCCATTCTCGTCGCCGCTCTCCGCCCCGAGCCACGTGCTCATCGCAAGCTCGTCCTCCACCAGGCACTCGTACGGCGTCAGCTTGTCGAGGTCCAGCGTCCAGAGGTCCGCGAAGGTGAGCTCCTTGCTATCTTTTTCTTGGATGCCGCCAAAGCTGGGGGGTTTTTTTTTGGTGGGGAGGGAGGGTCGTGTAAATGAGAGACGGGAAAAAGATGAAAAAGACCGAAGCGAACCGTCTCTCTGCAAACCCCCCACCCCGGCTCGCGCAACTCACATGTACAAATTCGACCGCTGCACGCACATCGCGGCGTTGAACCGCGCCGCCGGACGCTTCTCGGGCTCGTTCGGGTTCCGCTTGCGTACCTGCACCGGGTAGAACCGGCTCTGGTCTTTTTTTTTGTGGGAACGGGAGGGGTGTCGCGGCGAGGGAGGAAGGTGTGGTGGGTTTTCAGCGTGATGGGAGGTGTGCGTGCAGAAAGACGGAGCTTTCGCTCCTTCATACCAATTTTGTACTGAAATAGTTCGTCTGCGCGTGGAGAGAGGGGGGGAGGGAGAGTTAGAGATGGGGTATTGGGATAAAATAGTTTTTTTTTTTACCTAGGCAGACACTCTCGATGTTTTCCTCGTCTTCCTTGACGTCGACGACGCCGCCGCTTTGTTCGTGGGAGGGTGGTGGTTCAACAAACCAGATTGAAGCGGCCGCTGGCGGGGGGTTTGCAAAAATAAGGCAGCTGACTCACAACATGTACCCTCGGCCCTTGTATGACACCATGGTAGCGCCCGATCGCGGCTGCGGCATCACGCCGCCCTTTTTCCGGCGCTCCCACCGCAGCTTGTCGAGCTCGAACGACATCTTGAGCACCCAAATGTCTTTGTTTTCGACGTTGTTCGTTGGTGAAATCGGTTGGGTGGGGGGTTAACTTTCCTGGACCAACCGCAAAAAAAAAATAAGCCGCCAACGAAAACAAACCCGTATGCACGACGCCCCTCGCCTTCGCCCCGGCCTTGGTCGTCTCCTTGGTGTAACCCCCGTAGAGCACGACCGTCTCGCCGCTCACGCACAGCCCGAACCCGCTGCGCCGCGTCGGCCGCGGATCCGGCACCTCCACCGCCCGCCACACTCCCTCCACCGTGTCGAACACGTGCAGGTCGTCGAGGTACTTTGTCGTCCGCCCTTGGTCGTGGAAACCGCCAAAGAGTACGATCAGGTGTTTCCAGAGGATCACTGCGGGGGGTGGGGGGGGTTAGAAATGGGAGGGTGGAAGGGTGTTAGAGGTTGAGGGTTACGCACTTCGGTGGCCGGACCGGGGGGACGGTTTCTTGTGGGTGAAAGGGTGGTGTTCGCGCTCAGTAAGATGCAAACTCGCTGCGCGCGCGCGCACCACACGCAACAACGCACACACACAACTCACACACACACACACACAAAGCACACACGCCAGCTCACCTTTCCAACCTCAAGCCTCTCCCACGCGTACGTCTTGAAATCGAACGCCCAAAAGTCCTTATCTGCCAACATGTTGCTCGGTTAGCCAACCTCTCTCTCCCTCCCTCATTTTTCCCCACCTCCTCACCAAAACAACACCAACTCACAATGAAAAAACGCGTTCCCCGCCGGCCCCACAAACTCGCCGCCAAACAAAAACCCCCTCCCCGCCGGCGTCGCCACCATCTGGTGCGACGACCTCGGCCCGGGCGACGTGGGAGACGCCACCCGCCGCCACGACCGCGCTTCCGTGTGGTACAAAAGCAGCTCGCCCGACATGAAGACCCGCTGACCGTCGTAGTGCTCGCCGCCAAAGAGGACCAGTTCGTGTGGGAGGAGTGGGTTCGCGAGGAGCGTCGCGCAGGAGCGGCGGGTTGGGGGTGGGGAAGGGGTGATGGTGATTGCTGGGTGGTGGGGGGGCGGGGCGGAGGGGTTAGTCTTTGGAGGGGGGGGGGGGGGGGGGGGTCGGTACCGGTCCTCGCGGCGTCCTCGCGCGCCAGCTCGGCGAGGATGGCGTCAATGTCCTCGTCGGACTCCGAGTCCGGGAGGTCCTTCTTGTTCTTGTTGTTCTTCTTCGCCCCCGTCTTTTCGACCTTGCGCTCCGCCTTGGCCTTTTTCTTTTCCTGCCGCTGCGCCTTGGCCGCCTTCTTGGCGAGGGCCTCGGGGACCGCGCCGCCGCCAGAGTTAGGGCCGGAGCCCGAGCCGCTCTTCTTCTTCTTGGCCATTGTTTGCCTTGCGGGGTTACTGCATTATCTGCAGTGAAGTTTGGACGATCTGCGTCTCTTTCTTTGCTTTTTGATCGCAAGTGACAAGTCCATGAGCGGCTGCGCCCCGCCCGTCCAACGACGACAAGCACAGCATAACGCAGAAGCCATCACCCCACCCCCCGCGTCGTGCCTTTCTCTCTCTCTCCGTCTCTCTCTCCGTCTCTCTCTCTCTCGCTATCGCTCGTTCGACGCGCGCCGCGTAATCACTGCGCCGCGGGAGCCGCAGACAGCGCAAGACCCACCCGCCCCAGCGACTCGACCACGCAGTCCGGCTTGATCGGCGACGCCGCCGCCTCCGCCGGCGACGTCACGCCTGTGCCATATTGTGCGTCGTGTCGTGTGTCGTGTGTCGTGTGTCGTGTCACGATCAAACCGCCCAACGTTCAAAAAATGGGTCAGCGGGTTGCTTCCTTTCTCTACTCTCTCTCTCTCTCTCCCGCGGCCCACCCTGTGATGATGCCCAAAAAACTGACCTGTCAGCACCAGCAGCGTCTGCAGCGACCCGTTCTTGCCAAAGAGCACGTCCGTGTCGAGTCTTTTTTTTGTGTGTGTGTGTGTGTGTGTGTTGGGAAGGGTTGGGTGGGTCTAGCCAAAGCAGAAAGCGAAAACGGCTTTCGCTTTTACCTGTCTCCGACCATGCACGTCCGCGACCGGTCGAGGTGGTACCTGCGGAAGGGGATCATCGGGTGAGAAAAAAAAAAAAAATCAAAAGGAGGGGAGTTGACAATTCCTTCTTCAATCTTCCCCCCTTTCCTTGTCGCAAACACTAACTTGTTGACAATCACGTCCAGCATCGTCTGTTCCGGCTTGCCCAAGATCGTCGGCATGCGCCCCAGCGGCGTCGTCAGCGCCGCCAGCATCGCGCCGGTCCCTTGGAGGGAGGTGGGGGTGGTGGCCGCCATTGAATCAGACGCCCTGCGTCCAACACACAAAAAACAAGTAAATACCCGGATACAGCGACCCGCCCGCCGGAAACGTCTTGTCGCTGTTCGTCGCGAGAAAGTGCACGTTCTCCGGGTCCGACCGCACGTACGTGTACGCCCGCGCTAGCTTGCGGTAGTTCAGGTCCAGGTCGAAGCCGAACAGCACCGCGCCGATCGAAGGGTCGTGCTGGACGGTGCTCATCTCGCCCATGGATTTTAGGTTTGTGTTGTCGGACTGATTTTCGTCAAAAATATATGAAAAGAGGAGGAGCGGGAATTACCGTGCCGCCAGTGTAGCTGATCCCCTCCGACGCCAGCTCCTCCTCGATCCCCGACATGCCAATCACAAACACTTTCTTGTCCGCCGCGAAATTCAGCGTGTGCCGGATGTAGTACGCCGCCGCGTACGCCGAGCCAAAGATTTCGTCCTGAAGGTGTTGCGTGCGTTTTAGAAGGAAAAAAACGAGAGGAAAAGAGAAATGAAAAAGATACCTCGGACGCCTGCAGGCCCAGGGACTGAAACTTTTTCAGGTACGCGCGCCGCGATTTCGAGCTGTTGTTAGTGACAAAGATGATTTGCTTGCCCTGGGGGGTGGGAGGGAGAGCGGGGAGTTGGGACGAAAGCCCGAGGTGAGTTCCATGGAAGGATGAGCGTAAAACAGGGCCAAAAAAAAACAAAAAAAAAAAGAAAACCATTGCGCGGAGGGTCGACAGGGTCTCTTGCACATTTGGGATCAGGTGGTCGCCGGACCAGATGACGCCTGGCGGGGCCGCCGGAGTCGGGGCGTTCCGCACGGGGGGTGCGGGTGTGCGTTTTTGTTTGCGTGGTGGTGGCGCAGAGGTGATGGATGACGGTGTTTGTTGGCATTGTGCGGGGCCGTGTGTGGAGCCAGGGGTGGAGCGGGGGGAGGGGACGCGTGTGTGAGTGCGGTGGGTGTGGGCGGGAGGGGATGATCGTGATCGTGATCCGATTGTAAGGGTCGACGATTGTGATCGAGTGGTAACGATCGAGCGGGGTGAGAGGATGGGCCGAGTCCACCCCTCGTCACCCTAACACGCGCGATCACGCACGCACGCGTGCTTAACAGTCACACGTAGGCACGCCCACTGATGCAGGCAGGCATTTAATACGCACCGTCGCAGTCGAGCAGGAAGGTGTCGACGCCATCGACAAAGGCCCGCATGTCGGCGTCCGTCTCGAGGCGGCGGGTGTTCATATTGTGTCTGTCTGTCTGTCTGTCTGTCTGTCTGTCTGTCTGTCTGCCTGCTGGTATGTCTGTCGCGATCGGGTGTTGGGGCGGAGTTAAATATCTTTTTTTCGTTTCTTTTCTTTCTTTCTTTCTTTTTTTTTATTTTTTTTATTGGTTTTCTCGGTCGTTGTCGTTCATAAATATCGGCAAGCGATCGGAAATCTGATCATGGCAGGAGAGAGAGAGAGAGCGCGAGAGAGAAGAGAGACAGAGAGAGAGAGAGAGGCAGAGAGACCGACGGAGGCTTGTCCCACTTGATTGGTTGGTCCGTCTGCCTTGTCAACAAGCAAGCGTGGTATGACAAGGTCGATTGTGAATTTGCTCAAATCAATTTAGTAAATCACGATCAAATCGAACATAACGCCTCGAATCACACAGCTCGCCCCGCTCGCCATGTCGTCGTCCTCGTCCGCCGCCGCCTTCGACCTGCAGGCCATCGTGCGCCCAAACATCTGGGCCCTCAAGGTGACTGACTGACTGACTACCTACCATCACCGCCACTAACCGTGTGCGCGTGCGTGCGTGCGTGCGTGTGCGTGCGTTTGGAACGAGTCTGTCGCTTCTCACCCGTCTTGCTCTGGGCCTTACCAACTGACCACTCCCTCCCACGCCCACGCGCAACACCCCACGCAAAATAACCGCAGCCGTACAGATGCGCCCGCGATGACTACTCGACTGGCATCCTTCTCGACGCAAACGAAAACTCGTTCGGACCCGCCATCCCGTCCGTCGCCGCCGCCGCCGCCTCAGCAGCAGCCGCCGCCGCATCCTCTGCCTCCTCGGACCCGTCGGCTGCCGCGCTCACCGACCTGATCGCCTCCGCCCCGCTCGAGCGCTACCCCGACCCGCACCAAAGCGAGTTCAAAGCCCGCCTCGCCGCCCTCCGCGGCCTCTCCTCGCCCTCCCACTTCTTCCTCGGCGTCGGGTCCGACGAGTCCATCGACCTCGCCGTCCGCGTCTTTTGCGTCCCCGGCAAGGACAAGATCCTCACCACCCCGCCCACTTACGGCATGTACGCCGTCTGCGCGCAAACAAACGACGTCGCCGTCGTGCAGGTGCCCCTCGTCGTCGACGGCGGCGCGTTCCAGCTCGACGTGCCCAAAGTCAAGGACGCGATCCGGAGGGAGGGGGGGAAAGTCAAGATTGTGTTTTTGTGCTCGCCGGGGAACCCGACGGGGACGCTGATCAGGAAGGAGGACGTCAGGGAGCTGCTCGAGTTTGAAGAGTATAAGGGAATCGTGCTCGTCGACGAGGCGTACATTGACTTTTGCGAGGACGGCGCGAGCGTCGCGACCTGGGTCGAAAAGTACCCGAACCTGATTGTCACACAGACGCTCTCAAAGTCGTTTGGCCTCGCCGGTATTCGGTAAGCGCGAGACGCTTGAGGCGTTGCTCCTCGCATTAGAGCAACAAAGGCTTACTCACGCACACACACTCACCGCACAAAAAAAAAAAAAAAAAAAAAAAAAAAAAAAAGCCTCGGCATCTCCATCTCGAGCCCCGCCATCGCCGCCCTCTTCAACAAAACAAAAGCCCCTTACAACATCTCCACCCCAACCTCCCTCCTCGCCAACGCCGCCCTCCACCCGTCCTCCCTCTCCACCATGCGTGCAAACGCCGCCCGCATCGCCGTCCAGCGCGCTCGCCTCGCCGCCGCCCTCGGAGCCCTCCCGCGCGTCGGCGCCATCCTGGGTGCTAACCACGCAAACTTTGTACTCGCGCAGATCGTCGACCCGGAGACGGGGAGCCCGGACAATAGGTGGGCGTTCGAGGTGTACAAGAGGTTGGCGGAGACGCTGGGCGTTGTGGTTAGGTTTAGAGGGAATGAGTGGGGCTGCGAGGGGTGCTTGAGGGTGTCGGTCGGCACCGAGTGGGAGAATGATGTGCTGCTGGAGAGGATCGCGGGGTTGTTGGGGAAGGTTGTTGTCGAGTGAATGCGTGCCGCACGTCGCGCGCTCTGAAGCCGTGTGGCTGTGGGCGGGGCTGTTTGGAGAGTTATGGCATGGACGAAAGATAAAGAACGAAAATGCAGAGAGTCTTTCTTGGAGCCACGGACAAACAAACGTTCGCGCTCTGCTTCATTTCTCAAACGGATGCCTGCTTCTCCATTCTTGAGCGCTTCAACACTATGCACGTTGGTGCCGGAAGCGATTGCCGGTCGGGCAGACAAGGAGATATTAATATTGTAGGTGCCTCTGGAAGTGTGTGTTGTTGTATCGCCCCCCGAGGCCTCTTTTGAAGACTCTGGCCTAGGTTGCGTTGTGTCGATCCTGTTTTTTTTTTCCCCTGTCATTTTCCCCTCGCGAAAGAATTCCTGTACTAAGAGCCCCCCTTCCCCCTGGCCCACTCCTTTCGTAAAAAAGGAGACGCGCTAAAGCGATCATGTCTGTTCGAACGTTTTACCCGCGGTGCCCGTTGTCCGTTGTCACCCAAACTTCTTCGCCCGCCTTTCATATTTTGACCTTCGGACGTTCCACCGAGGAGCTCAGCACTCCACGTCCACACGCCTCCTCGGCCGCACTCAACAAAAAAACTATTACTGCCTGTTCACCCTTTTTGCACTGCTCCGTTCACCCCACTCCACCCACTCCACCCAACCAACCCCGTTTCGCTTATCACACCACGCCGCCGCCGCCGTCCCCACCACCACCACCACCACCGCCCGTCACACCGCCGCCACCCCCGACCCCATCAATCCGCGCCAGCATCTCGTCCACGCACGCCCGCCGCCGCTCCAGTATCCCGCGCAGCTCCGCCGCGTACTCCGTCGCCGCCATCCCCCCGGCCGCCGCGCCACCAGGCTCCTGTCGACGCCGACGTAGATGAAGAAGAAGAAGAAGACAACGCCGCCGCAGCCCGCGCAAGCAGCCGGCTCTCGACCCCGCTCAGCCGCGCGAGCGCTTGCACGTGCAGACGGTGCTGCGTCAAGAGCTCGCGGACCGTCAGCGGCGCCGGCGCCGAGCCCCCCACGCGTCCCGACGACGACGACGACGACGAGGTAGACGTCCCGTTCAGCTGCGCGAGCAGCCCGGCCTTGCGTTGTCGAACGGCCGCCTCGGCCGCCGCCGCCGCCGCCGCCGCATCCTCCTCCTCGTCATCCTCCTCCTCGTAATAGTACTCCTCCTCCCCCCCCTCCTCCCCCTCCCCGCCGCCCCCGCCGTCGTCGTACTCATCTTCGTCGTCATCCTCGTCGTCGGAGAGCCCGACCCGCGCCAGCGTCGCCGGCGGGAACTCGGCCGCGATCAGGAGGCCCGCGGACCCGTCGGCGTCGCCGTCCGCGGCCGCGGCGAGGAGCTGCTCCGTGCTGCTGCCGATGCCGATGCCGCCGCCGGTGGCCCGGTCCGGCCGCGGCGGCGACGCGGTGGAGGCGTCGCTTTTCATTTCTTTGACTCTGGGAAATTGGGTGGTAGGGTGGGGGGTGGGTGTAAAATGAGAAGCGGGCCAAACCGCTCGCCCGACCAAAAAAACAATTAAAAATATATATAACACACCTGTACGCGTACCGCAGCGTGTTCAGCGAGTGCTCGCTGTTGCCGTTGTTGGGCGACATGGTCGCGATCATGCATGTGCGCGAGTTTCTGGAGGGAGATAACCCGGGTTAAGTGTCGATGATTTTTTTGTTTTTTTTTTCTGTTTCGGATCGCTGCCGCGCCAACTTGCGAAACGGGCGAGAGGAGGACAACAAATCAAAAAACTCACCCGATGAACGAGTCTTTCAGCACCTATTGTTTGCCACGAATGCGAGATGCGTATTCAGCACGTGTTGCCACCCCTCCCTGTCCCCTCCCCACCCGCGCCCCCCGAAAAACCTAAATACCTGCGTCAGCTTCGACTGCCTGAACGGCGTGTGCTTCGAGTCCTGGTCGAGCGCGCGGATGCACTCCTTGAGCGCCAGCAGGCTCTTGTTGATCTCGGACCCCTCCATCCGCGTCTGCCGGTCCGCGTCCCCTCGGTCCGCGCCGCGTTCGCTGCCCGCGAGATCGATGAAGCTGAGCTTGCCTGGAGTGGATGGAGAGGACGGAGGGGGGCCGGGGGAGGGAACGGAGGGAGGGAAAAAGTAAGCGAGGGGAGAAAGAAAAAAAAGAGAAAAAGGACTCTGACGCACCTTGCACCTTCTTCTTCCCCCGCCTGTGCTTCAGCACGATCTGGAACACCGCGTGCGACCGCGATGAGTCCGAGTTTGCGCCGGTCGCGCCTACGGGGTTCGAACGCAAAATCGCGGTGTTTTTTTTTTTTTTTTTTTTTTTTTTCCCAGGTTCTTTTTAGCGGAGGAACCCGAAGAGCAGCGGAGCGGGGAAATGGGAGGAAGAACGCATATACCCGTGCTCCGCGCGTTGTTCCCAAACTCGAAAATCTCCATCAGCGTGCCGACCGCGTCCACCTCGTACTCGCGCAGCCCGGTGATGCACACCTGCTGCTTGGCGTCCTCGCGCGCAAAGAGCCGCTTGCGGCCGTTCAGTAAGTCGTAGAGGTGGCTTTTTTTTTGTGTGTGGGTGTATTAGGGGGCGGGGTTTTGGGCGAGGGGCATGGCGAGGGAGGCCCTCGCTGTTAGTGAGCACAACGACGGGAAAGCGGCGCTCCATCAAACCTCTGGTAAATCTCGTAGAACCCGACAAAAGCCGTGAGGTGCGCGTAGGCGGGCGTGTGCAGCGCTGCGAAAATGTCGCGGCCCGCGAGCACGTACAGGCCGTTACGCTCGTCGAGCATTGTGTATGTTTTGCCGCTGCCTGCTTCGGGCGAGGGGGGGAGGGGGTGGTCGTAGGCGGTGTTGTTGTCAGGTTGCGCGAGAAAGGTTGTGCAGGCCGTTGTTGGGGGGAGGGAAGGAAAAAGAACCTCACCCGTTTGCCCGCTTTGAGGTCGACGCGCAAGGTGCCAGTTGATGGAGCGGGAATATAAGGGTTAGCGTGGCCCTGAGGCGTTTTCTCTCCTTGTTGTACGTACTACGCGAAGCAAGTCGCTTTGCCGCCGTTGAAAACATATTCGACGAGCGGGAATGCAGTCCGGCGATACACCTGTGCGGGGCAATTCGGATGCGTTTGTAGCTGGAAGAAACGCGTGCGAGTCCTCACCTCCTCGTTCGTCGCGTCGCTGTCAAACACGTCGTCGAAAACAAACTCGTGCTGCTCTATGTACTTGGTGAGGTCGACTTTGACCCTTGAAAAAAAGGGCAAAAACGCGATCAGCGGGCCGCATCGCAAACCCTCTTCCAAAACCGCTTCAAAGACCCACTTTGGCTCGTGGACCGTCAACGTGTTCCGCCCCGTCACAATCGCAATATCCACCTGCCCGCCCTTCACCTCCTTCTTATTCAACGGCCGCTTCCGCACACACACTCGGATCCGGTCGCCCAGTTCGCTGCCGGCCCTCCCCCCGCCGCGCGAGCTCGTCGCTGCTACCGCCGCCGCCGCCGCAGACAGCGGCACCCCGTACGCGTCAAGAAGCCCCGTCCCCGCTGCCGCGCCCCCTCGCTTCGGCGGCGATCCACCAGCTGCCGCCGCCGCCGCCCGCCGTCGCCGAACCCACCCGCTCCCCCCCGCCTCCGACCCCGCGTCGCTGCTGTCCCCGCCCGCGTCCCCCTCCAACACCACCTCCCCAGCCACCCCGCGCCCCGCCCGTACCGCCGCCGCCCCTCCCACACCGCCACCGCCGCGCGTCCCCCGAACTCGCCCGTCGTCGCGCTCGCCGGCCGCCGCCGTCGAGACGTTGCGCTCCACCGACGGCGGAGGCGCCGCTGCGGACTCGGCGGCAAGGAGCGGAGGACCCCCCGGCGCAGGCGCCGGTGGCGGTGGCCGCGGCACGGTGGAGGGCATCAGCGTCGGCTTTTGGAGGAGCGGGAAGGTCGGCGGCGCGCGTGCGCCGGTCGAGAGTTCGCTTTTAAGGTGCTGTATCAAAGCGATGAAGGAGGGGGTTGTTAGATTTTTACGGGAGAGAAAGTGAGGCGCAAACAGTGGTTGAGGGGTGAGGAGAGTGTGGCCCAAACCTGTATGAGTTGGAATCTGGTGGGGTTAAGGCCCAGTGGACCCCGAGGACCGACCGTGGGAGACAGCCCGTGAGGGGGAGGCGAAAATTAGCTTTGGTTCTTGGTCGAGAGAAAAATACAAGTAATCTGTTGTTTCTTACAGTCCTGTCAAGAACGAAAAAAAAAATGAAGTAAGCGAGCGAGCCTTTGACTGGGAGAGCAGAGCGTGGGGGTGAGGGAAAAAGAGAGGGCGGGAATGCGCAAAGCACAAGAATAGATGGGAAGGATGGTTGATTACTCTTGCGATCCTCCTGGCTGCTGACTCCGACCGACGAGTAGTCCTGCATCGTCAGCATCGTCAGGCTCTGCAACGAGTCGACGCCGTTCGCCGTGAATCGGTCGTGGAATTGATCTAGCGAGGCCTTTCGCAAGGCTTCCTGGAACACGTTGCTCATCGTGAGATGAGGGGAGGGTGGAGAGCGCTGGGAAAGGGAAGGACACTGGAAGGATGCGGGCGATTGAGGGCGAGAGATCGGGCAACACAAGATCGGCAATGGCCCAATCCGAAAACGCGAGACTTGAATCTGCCGCTTTGCCGCGTGCGTGCTTTCGATCGCTATGTGGTGGTCGTGCACCCGTCTAAAACGGATGCTGCTCCTTGCAGGCGGGGTAATTCCTCGATCTGTGGACGGCGAGTGCACGGGTGCAGGTGGTGGCGCTCTTCGCTCCCACAACCCCCGTTCCCCCCAGATTTCGAGCGGCGATTGAAATTTTGTCCATCAGAACACAATCAGATACACATCTATTTCAAAAGCTTCTTCAGCGCCGGCAACAGCGAGTTGATGTTGCGAATGCTGTTCCGATTGCCCTCGGCGCCGTGCGGCGACGTCGGCGATATCGCTTTGGTCAAGTGGAAGGCCAGGCCCGAGGGTGGTGTTTCGCCTTGCTTGAGCCTGAAATTGGGAATGAGCCAAATGTTGCTGAGTAGAGAAAGGTGAAGAAGAACGTTCGCTCAATACTCACTTCTCTAGAATGAGTGCAAGGTTTCCTGGTCGTATTCGTGAGTATTTTTTCCCTCGGAGCCCACTATTTAGGTAGTCTTCATAGTTGTCGGACCGAATCAACGCTATCGTCTGGCGACGGCGGGATGAGGGGGAGCGATTCGTAAAGCAAGGCCTCACCTGTTTGAGCTCCAGAAATGCATCGCCGATATCAACGTCTCCCTGATTCTTCGCAAAGTCTTCCAGGAATGTGATGTCGACTTCAAGGTTCTCCATGAACAGCATGCTTATCTTTTTGCCCGACTTGTTGATGATCACGTCCTGCAAAAGCAACAACAAAAAGGTGCGTTAATCTGGTTCAATTCCCCTTTGACCCAGTGTCATCGCTTACGATCAGATCGTTTGCCAATGTGTTGAAAGAGTCGAAGAAGAGAAAGTTTTTGGTGCTTGAAGGAAGCGTCGCGAGAGTGGAATTAACCATCGACATGAGATAATCAAGAAGGTCTGCGTGATTGAAAGGGGCAAAACTGTGAGAAATCGACGCCGCCAATCGCTGCGCTGACCTTGCAAGTACGGGACTCGGGTTTACCCGCCGATGGGTCGGTGTCCTGGGTTCCGGGATCAACGGTCAAGCAATGAGCCCCCCCAAGCTGCGCGGCTTACCAGTCGTAGTTTGAAATTTCCAAAAACTCCTTAATCTTCGCTTTAACAAGCTCGAATATTCTCTTTTCGGCCGACAGCTTCATGTCCTTGAAGGAGTTTGTGGCTTGAAGAGTGATTCTGCCTCTCTGGGAAGATCTGGGTTTTTTGGTCGTAAGCAGCCGGAGTACAGGAAATGCTTGGAGGTTGCCTTTTTTCAATGAGCAATTCTTCAAACTCGTGGCACGCTTGCTCAAAGTAGTCAAGGTTGATCATGATCTGAACTGCCTGAGACATGTTGCTGGAAGAGAGTTTGCGGCTGAGAGTTGTGGCAAGGCTCTGTATCAAAAGGTTTTCGAGGCTCTGCGGGGGGTGTCAGGGTTGAAGGTCGCCTTAATGTTGGCCTCTTTTGGCTCGGTACAGAATCGATGAAATACCTTTTTTAGGAGATCGTCCATTTCGTTATGGTTCTGCTCGAATCCGTCAGCGAAGCGATAGAATCCATTGACAAAAAAGCGTATTTGCT
Source organism: Zopfochytrium polystomum (assembly GCA_025765615.1). NCBI lineage: Eukaryota > Fungi > Chytridiomycota > Chytridiomycetes > Chytridiales > Chytridiaceae > Zopfochytrium > Zopfochytrium polystomum. Next base: position 39,601 of record JAIVFJ010000001.1, on the reverse strand, counting down.
CGCAACAGGACGGGATCGCTTTGGAGAAGGGAAGGGTCCTTGGGAACCTGGCAGCGTGCACTTCATTGTTAGAAGGTTCCAATCAGCCGTACAAAGCAATTCATACTTCACGCTCGTCCTCGTTTCCTCTTTGTACTTCAACGCTTTCACCACCTCGCTCATGTGCTCAGGAGGATTGCACGATCATAGGGGTGTACTCGTCCTCTTCGATGATCTTCACGCAGGATTTAGAGAAGAAAGGGCTTTTGTGGGAGAGAAGATTGATGCCGACGTACCTCGATCACTCGCTCGCTGCACCTGGACTTCATGAGTTCGGTGTAGCGATCGAACAGCGACAGCATGAGCGCCTTCAGCTTTTCGACGTGGTACTTGTAATGCTCAATCGCAATGATGAAATTGAGCACGTCCAACTTTATGGTGAGATACAGATCGGGGTTTTCGCACTCTGCCAAGCTGTTTGTGATTACGTGACTGATGCGATCGACCGCGCATTCCCACAGAATCTCGACCTTTCGAAAGTGTTAGAAAGGAATAATTTGGGGACGTGGAGGGGGATGGCAATGTAAGCCCTACCGTCGTCCGCGATCGAAAGTCGTGGGTCGAGTTCAGCACAACCGCTTCGATGATGAAAAAGCCGAGAATGTCCGCCAGGAAGTTCTGAAAGATTTGAAGTTCGCTCTCGGTGAGGTTGAAGTCGGACTTGAAGACCAGGCTGGCTTGCATCTTGCATGGGGATAGGAGCGTTACGACAGTCACGCTTGACCGCAATTCTACCCTCACCTGTCGATTCTGTTCGTATTCTACTTTCAGGTCGTTCTTGAACCCCAAAATATCGTAGATGTGAAGACACTGGTAGAGAGGCTTGAAATCGATTCGTACGTTCGCGCGGTCAAAGTCTAAAGATTAGTCAGGATTGGTATTTGTTCAATTGGCGAGTTGACTCGCCTGACCCTCCTTCGGCCAGCAGAATTTCAAGCGACTTTTCCACAGACAGACTCTCCCGAGATTCGTTTATCGCGTGTGTCGCAGGCTTGTTGATTCGCCGCTGCTTCGAATGCAGTTCGGCCGACTTTGCGCATCGCTCCTTGCACTCTGCAGGAGATATTGGGATCTCAATACAACCATTCCCCGGACAAACGAGCCAGTACTGACGTGACAAACCACTCGCGGACCTCTTTTGTGACTGCTTGCCGGATAGCTTCTCTTTGGAGCGGGATACTGTTCTCTGTTGATGAACGACGGGCTCCAATGTCAAGACACCACCGAAAGTACAAAAAGATCGCCCTTACCAAGTGCCTCTCCAAAACTAAATTCTTTGACTTTTGCCAAATGCACGCTTTCCAAGTCCTGCAGAAGCTGCAGTCGTGTGTTCAGGTAAGCTTGGCAGTCTTTGGAATCACGACGAACCCGCAGCGCCGAGTAGTACTTCCGCGAAGCTATTTGATTGTTGATTTTGTTGGCAATGTCCAGAACCAAGATGCACGTCTGTGTTGCCTCCATCGCGATTTCGACATTCAAGAGCATTCGCCGTTGCTCGATTGCTTCTTTTTTCTAAAAATGCGGGATCAGTGTTGCAAGCATCGAGCGCGAAGGAAGGCAGTCGAATGACCTTTTCAATAATCTTTTGCCCCGTCGCTTGCATTTCGCCGTTCAATTGCGATATTTTGGCCTTCAATGACACGGTTCCTTGTCGGACTTTCAAAAGCTGATCCACAGATTGGATGAACTCCTGTTGGATCATGTCGACTGTTTAGATTCAACGACTGTTCCTGACCTCAGCCAAACAAAAACGTCAGACCTGGTAGTGGAAGTTGCACATCTTTTCAATTTCCTGCTCCTTTCGCTGGATGAACTGATTCAGGTGCTCCGTGAACGCCTCCTCCTTTCCCGACTGAAGGATCGTCTTGATCGTGAACGAAATCTGGTCGAAATTCTCGGTCGTCGCATCGCTGGCTGCTTGTTCCGAGTCGACTGATACGAGCTGTTGGGAGCACGGGATCCAAAAGTAAACGAGTAAAGCGGCTTGCAGTGGCAAAATATGTGGCTCGTATCGAGCGGTGATCCCTCGCACGAAAGCACTCGCTGCAACTTGCCTCGCGTGCGAGCTGGGCCAGCTGTGCGTTCATTCCTCTCGTCCCGGATCGCTGGTTGAAACAAGACAATTTTGGAGACCGCCCGTGTCAGACACAGAAAGAGCGGAGAGTCGACGCGATCCATGCAAGTCCTCTTCGTCCATCCAGATCTGGGCATAGGCAGGTTGCGCTCGCTCAGATCGCCACCCAGCATGCTCACGCCGGCTCGATTGCCTCCCCGCCTTTCCCGTGTAGGTGGCGCCGAACGCCTCGTCGTCGATGCGGCCACCCAGTTGCAGGCCCTCGGCCACACCGTGTCCATTTACACTTCCCACCACTGACCGCAGCCACTGCTTTGAGGAAACGCGAGACGGTGAGCACAACTTTCGCCTCGCTGTCGTTCCTACGCGTGAAAATTGAAATAAACAGCCTAAATCGTGATCGTCGCAGGGACGCTCAGCGTGGAGGTGAGGGGCGACTGGATTGCCTCGCAGCATCTTCGGCAAGGGGTACATTCTCTTCGCCATGCTGCGCAACCTGTGGCTGGCCGCGTGCATCTTCCTGTCGAGATCGCGGCCCGCCGTCATCTTTGTCGATCAGCTTTCCGTCTCGATTCCGCTCCTCAGACTGACCGGAAGCAAAGTGAGCTGGTGGCGACCTCTTCACCATACTCAGTCGGAACGCGCTTCTCAAACCATGCTGCTCTGTTTGTAGATTCTGTTCTATTGCCATTTCCCCGACAAGCTTCTCTCCAAGCGAGACTCGTTCGTCAAGAAGCTGTACCGACTCCCCGTCGACTTCGTGGAGGAGGTCACGACTGGTCTGTTTGGGGCTCGGAGTTCGACTCGCTTTATCAATCATCTCATTTTTTTTCCCTTTTTTTTTTTTTTGGAAGCAATGGCCGACACAATCGTTGTCAATAGCAAATTCACTCAGGGCGTCTTCCAAGATTCATTCCGAATGATAAAGTCGAAGCCCGCCATTCTCTACCCCGGCATCCGCACAGAGGCATACGATAACCCGGTCGATCTTGACGACGAAAGTGTGAAAAAGTTGAAGAGGTCCGTCGAAACGACGCGTTTCCTTGGACTGAATTTTACTTCGTTCTGTTCACCTTAATCGCTTCCACTTCTAGCAACAAGACGATGCTTATCTCTTTCAATCGATTCGAACGGAAGAAGAATGTGGAGCTTGCGGTGAAAGCTTTCGCTCACCTTCGAGAATCCGTGAAGCAGTTCGAGAGTCTCCAGCTTGTAGTTGGAGGTTCGTTGCAGGTCGTCGCGTGAAGCACACCACTGAATTTAAACATCCGTCTTATAAACTAGGCGGCTACGACTCGAGAGTCTCGGAGAATGTTGAGTATCACAAGGAGCTGGTTCAGCTCGCAGAGTCCCTCGGCCTAAAGTCGATGACTTTGCGTCGGGATTTGGCCGTCGAAGACAAAGCTGCGGTCAGCGCTGCGAACATCCTCTTTGTCCTCTCCTTCACAGAGTCACAGAGAACCTACCTGCTTCACCACGGAATCTGTTGTCTTTACACCCCCAGCAACGAGCACTTTGGCATCGTGCCGGTCGAAGCAATGTTTGCCCGCCTGCCCGTCATTGCAGTCAACAGCGGCGGCCCGACCGAATCCATCGTTGACGGCGTGACCGGGTTCCTGCGACCTCCGACTGAAGAAGCCTTTGCAGAAGCAATTAAAAAGCTACTGGGACCCGAGGCGGGACCTAGTATGGGCAGAGGAGCGTTCCGGAAGAAGCTGGGCGAGGCAGGCCGGAATAGAGTTAGTTGCCGAGTTCACCATCGACGTTTTCGGGAAACGGCTGGACCAGATTCTGAAGGAGACGCTGCAGAGCAATAACGGAAGACGCTGAGAACTATTGCTGTCGGCTTCAGTATGCTGCTCTCCTTGTCGGTGGGGACGGCAATCGCCGTATTCCTCTATTACGCAATGAAGTTTTTGTATTGAAAGGGGGGTGTCTTTGAGTTGGAATAGAAGATTTTGTCGGAGTTTGGAAAGCATTGTTCATTGTCTGAAAGCCAAGTGGGGCGAAGATGGCAACGACTGACGAGCAGCTCCTCGCAGCCTTCCAATCGTCCCAATCGGGCGATCCCGACGCCGAGCCGGTGCGCCACGACGATGGCGATGACGGCTACTCTGCAGGACTGGAATCGATGCGGGGAGGCACCGACGGCGGCCACGATCCCTTTGCTGGTGACCCCAACGCAACCGACGATCGGGTGTCTCGGATCCTTGAAGACCAACAGATCCGCCAACAGCTGGGCCTCGGCGGCCCAGGATCGCAGCGGAGCGACGGGCCCATGACCGGGCCAAAGGGTGTGCTCGCCGACCACCGATTCCACCAGCGTCAGGAGAAGGCCCGGCAGGATGAGGAGCGGGCGTTCCTGGCCGCCAAGATGGGCAAGGCCGCCATGTCCAAAGGATGGCTCCGCCGGGAGATCGAGCGAGAAGAGAAAACCGGGGTGGTCGACTCCAAGAGCTTTGCCGAGAGGCAGCGCGAGGAGGAAGACGAAGCCGACGAGCTCATCAGGGCGCTCGAGGAGGAGGAGGCCGACATCGGCGATCGGGACCCCGGCGGAGCGACCACCGCCGACCGGTACCGACAGCAGCGGCTGCTGGAGCTAGCCCAGCTCTCCCTCCGTCCGCGCTTTGGCAAGTGCACCGAGATCGAGGTGGACGACTACGTCAAGGCGATCGACGACGAGGACCCGGCGGTCACCGTCGTCATCCACCTCTACCAGCCGCAGATCGAGGCCTGCCGCCAGGTCAACACCTTCCTGGCCGGCCTCGCTCCCGTCCACCCAACGGTCAAGTTTCTGCGGATTCTCTCCACAAAGGCCGATCGCGACTTTGACGTTGCCGCCCTGCCGGCCCTGCTCGTGTACAAAGCGGGCGATCTCAAGGCCAGCTTGCTGCGCATGACGGATGAGATTGACGGTTGGGCTAGGACGGGGAGATGCTCCGCTGAGGACTTTGAGGACTACTTGCGCAAGTCGAAAGTCTTGGACGATTGATTGAAGTTGTCCCGCAGGGAATGAGTCCCACCGGAAAGGAGGCACAAGGTTCTCGATTGTCGCGCGCACACATCCACACACTCGCACACACACAAATAAAAGTTGAAATTCCATCGAGATGTGCGTATGGTTCGAGCCGTTCCCAACGCAGCATCGGCGCCAGTCCACGCGAGCGGGAAAAAAAAAGGAGAGCCCTGGGGTCCAGTTCCGCGGCGACCAACAATCGCTCCGCTGGGCCGAACCATACGAGACCTTCCCTGGTTGGGTTTTTGTCCGATCTTCGGCTCTCTGTCTGCGGCGTGTGGTCTTCTTCCATGAATCGAAACATCCATTTTGGCAGTCCTATCGACGATCCACATCCGCTGTTTGTTGAAGCATCGCAGATACCAATCTCGACAGTAACCTCGCTATCCGGAGACAAATACATTCAAGTTAGCCCTTGGATATTGGATGAAGTGCGAAGATTTCTACAAGGGACAGCACAACGGCTATTGGGTTATTAAATTAGCCTGAAAATGGGATGCTGGTGGCGTGAAGTTGGTATTGGTGCGGGGTTTTCGGCTTCGCCTCTTTACACCATAGTACGCTGAAGATGATACCTTTTAAGTTTGTTTGTGTGAGCCGCTCCAAAGTTCATCGAAAATGGCACAAAAGCAAAAATAATTTGCTGTTGGATCGAAGTCTGCTCAGGGTTAATCCTTGACTTCCCATCTTTATTTCTTTTCACAATTTGCTGGTCACGTCTCTCTCGCCATCCTCATCGCCCCTCTCCATTCCCGTCTTCGTCGTCGTCCTCAAACTAGTGGTACTTCGTCCCCTTTGCCATCATCACGACGCCGCCGCCTCCCCCAGCGCCGCCATGGCCGTCGCTAAAGTCGTGGTTGTACTCGCCTTCGTCGCCGTCATCCTCACCGTCGCCGCCGACACCGCCAAAATCCCGCACCTCAAACCACGTCTGCGCACCCCGCCCCTGCAGCGCCGTCACCAGCCGCCGCCGGTCCATCTTCACGCGCCACACCGAGAACGCGCTTGTAATGTCGCGCACGAAGCGCCCGTGCCGCGGCGGCGGCGGCAGGGTCGTCGTCGGCGCCGCAGTTGTTTCCGCGTCATCCTGCGGGATCGGCGGCGGCGGTGCCTGCAGCGCACCGTCCGCAGGCCCGGCGTTGTGGCCGCCGCCGGCATCGCCCCCGACGGCCCTGTCGTTGGGCGCGAAACCGCCGTTACCGCCTTGCCGTGAGCTATTACCCCTGGCGGCTGCGGCGGAGGCGGACGCGACGGCTGAGGCGGCGGCCGCCGCCGCTCCGGCCTCCGTCGACTCGAGTTCCCACAGTCGGACGCCGCCCTCTGCGCCGGACACGATCAGGTTGAGGTCAGGGTCGTGCTCAAGGCAAAAGATGGGGGCTGAGTGGCCAGTCAGCGTCGCAAGGGACTCGCCGGTCGCGGAGGACCAAACGCGAAGCGTCGAGTCTGCTGCGCCCGACAGCACGTACTTTGGTGATATCTCCAGCCGGCCAACGAGACTCGAGTGGCCTGTTGAAAAGTTAGCAAGAAGCCTTGTTCGTAAAAATGAGGAAACACCGGGAAGCACCAAAAAAAAAAAAAAAAAAAAAAAAAAAAAAAAAAAATTTACAGAAAGGTCGCCTTACCTTCCAGCACAAACAACGCCGTCCCCAACATCGTGTCCCACACGCGAACATTCGTATCGAGGCTCCCGCTCGCGGCCCTCCGAGTCTCGTGGCAGTATGCGACGCTGTACACCCTATCGCGGTGGCCTGTCAGGCAGTGGTCCATCTGCCCCGTCACCAAGTTCCAAACTCTCACGGTGCTGTCGTAGCCGCCGGAAACCACCACGCCGCCGTGGCCGGCTATGCTGCGGATGGTTTGGGTGTGGCCCGTCAGAACGTGGAGGAGATGGGGGGACTCGTTCGTCGGCGTCGACTTGCTTGAGGCGGCGGCGGCTGTGGCAGCAATGTGAGGTCCTCCGCCCCCAGGTGCGACCCCTTGTGGATTGATGCTCATGACCGTTCCTCCGCCTTGGGCGGAGCCGCCGGAGCCTCGTCCGGCCAGAGGGAGTTTCCACACGCGAAGTGTTGAGTCGCGCGATCCGGTGACGATGACCGGGAACGGGTAGTCTGTGGCGTCGCTTCCAACCGAGTTCCACCTCTCCGATGAAGCCGGCGTCGGGGGTAATATTAGCAGACAGCGCACGGTGGAAGTGTGACCTTCAAGCACGTGTGTGCATTGACCAGTCTCCATGTTCTACATCGTTAAAGCAAATAGAGAATCAATGAAAGACCGAAAACGTAGCGAGAGGGTTGGCGAAAGGAACGAAATCGTCGATACCCAAATGCGGACTGTCCCATCGGTGGATCCAGACGCCAACGTATTCTCGTGGTACTGCATGGTCCAGACGCCGCCCGTGTGTCCCGTCAATCGACGGATCAGCTGCCCAGTTCGCGTGTCGTGAATGAGGATAGTCTTGTCGTCAGACCTGTGTTCACGGCGCATCCTTTAACACGACCGCAACGCGGACACTGCAATGGATGGATGGTGGTGGAGGGTGCTTCCACACACTCCAAAACTCACCCAGAGACGATCTTGTCGTCGTCAAACTGCAGGCAAGTGACGACGAACTTGCCGTGCCCAGGGAATGATATAGACGAGCATCGCCCGTGCAACCAATTGCTCCTCCTCAAGTCGTGCGTTTGGCGTTGCCGCCTTTCCGGTGCGGGCGGCGGCGCAGGCGGCGCAGGCAGCTCCTCTCTGTTCGCGCTCATTGTGCAAGGTGGTTACGTTTTGGCCGTCCCTGTCCAAGTCATATAAAAATAATTGCGAGTTGGCCCTACCGCGCACGGAAAGAATTTGTTTCGTCGCGGCAGGCCGCTTCCGACAGGGCCGCCTTTGCCCGGAGCCCGCTTCAGACAAACTGCAGTTTGCCAAGCAAGTGCAAGTGCAAGTTGGTGCTTTCTTAGAGCGGGCGGCACTTTGAGGGGGCTGAGCCGATTCCCGCGGCGAGATTGTAACCCCATTCATTCGATTGGTCCCAATCTGCACCCCAACTCCAAAAAAGAAAAACCCACCAACCCACCACAGAGCTCCTCACACACGAATTACCCGCCTCACTGCATCCGCCCACGTGACGGCTTACCCCCCCGCAGGAGTGGGCCGTACAAGCGACGCCTCGTGAGCGATGGCCTGACCTGGAGGAGCGACGGGTGGTGGGACTGGCTTCTTTGTAGGTGGATGGGCTGCTGTTCCGCGGACCGGCACAGTCGCGGGCAGCAGCGCGGGTGTTGCGAGAACCGCTGTGTACCGTTTCCGACCGGGAAACACGGTTGCGACGGTCGGGGCGCGTTGGCGGCGGCCGCTTGTAATAGCAGTAGGCGCTCTTGTCGCGCGGACAGACGGCGCTTGCTTTGAACGCCTCGGTAGCTGGCGACGCTGGCGCTGTCGCGTCGATTTCTGTTCTTCCTGATCCCCGTGCTTGCCATTTGGTTGCGGGTCTTGGCGGGACCGTCGTCGAACGGCGCGCGAAGCCGCCGAGAGGGTTGGAGGAGAGTAAGGCACTATTACGAGCGTTGAAGGCCAATAGATGTAGGACACACGTAGCATGCTGTTTTTCGAAGCGAGATGGAGGGTCGAGGATCGATGTTCGTTGGTCGCGATAGTCATTGGCTCCTCACCTCCCACCACTCCACTTTCAATTCAGCTCCCTTCACAAATCCCTGCTTTCAACCAATGGACGTCCCCCTCCTCCCTGCTGCCCTTGCTCATACCCACCCATCCTTGACCTTTGACACCAATGGCTCCCTTTGTGAGGAGGGCTTCATGGCTGGCTCTGTTGCCTTGAGCTTAACTTTGAATTTTCTTTTGCCCTCCCTCCACTCTCTGCCTCTTCCACAACTGCTGAAATTGCTGCTCTCCTTGCTGCCCTCACCACCACTGCAAAGCTTTCCCTGCCCCTCACTTTTCGACTTGACAATTTTGGAGTGGTTCACATCTTTGAGAAACTCTTCCCCTCAAACTCCTTTAGTCCCCATCCGCACAGCAAGCTCAACACACCTCCTCTCTCTGATTCCCTCCATCGTCTTTTGCACACCACTTCCCACCCCACCCTTTGGGCATGTGTTGCAGCCACGCTACAGTCTTGGATTGGCCCCCTCCACAAGTTTCCTGGGTTCGTGGACACAACAGCGATGCTGGCAACAAACAAGCAGGCAAGCTGGCATCATCTGTACCCTCGACTTCTGACCCAACCTCGTTACCAATCCTCTCACAACAGATCCTCCCAGCCACTGCCTTCATCTCAAATACCCCAGTCTTGGGCCAACTTCAATGACAACTGCAACTCCTCACAGGTTTCTCTCACCATTTTGCTCTTCTGAACCCTCACCCTTTGCCCACATCGCCCACAACCCTGACCTAGTTCATTGGGAAGCCACAATTTCTTGTTCTCCACTCTGGAATTAATCCCTCTTCCCTCTTTGTCACTCTCCCTGGCTCTGCTGGTCACAAGTATCAACTTCAAATCCTCAGCAGCACTTTGCCCACCCAAAAAGTTCTACACCAAAGACACCCTCAAGTCTACCCTGATGGGCTCAGTTGTTGATGCTACCACGCTTTGGAAACCACAGAGCACGTCTGGCAATGCCCTGTAGCTGCTGATGCCATTACCATGATTCGCAACACCTTTGCTGAAACTCTTTCCTCCACTGTTCCTCCTGCACCTCATGGTTGCTCTCCTCCCTAGTCCATCCCTTTTACAGGCTCTCACCCTGAATTTCTCTTTGATCATCAATCTTGTATCAATTTTTCCTCCCTCCTTTGTGGCTTCATCCCTCAATCCTTTTATGACCCCTTATTCTCACATGATATCCCTGCTGCCTCTGTCCTTAAAACCCTTGTCACCACTTTCCATCAGCTCCTTCTTGACACCCATTGACTCATTTGGATCCCCCGTTGCGACGACACTATCTCTTGGGAGAAGTCAAAGTCCATCAAGCCCTCTGACAAGTGCTCCAAGCCCCGCAGATCCCCTCCCACCACACAATACAACTTCCCTATGCCAACAAGCAAGAGCCACTTGTCACCCACCTCCTGCTGAGCCCCCTGACATTCACTGAGCCCACTGTTGCCCTTCTCAATCTTGACATGGGCCATAGCCTAATCTGACTTATCCCAACCCTCTGATTTTTCACAGCTGTTCCCCTCTCTTACACTGACCTCCTTCTGATTTACTTCTCTATTTTCTTGATTCTGTGTTTTTCCCTTCGCCTTTGATCATTTTGGCTTTATATGCGGTGGAGATGCTGTAAGTCTGTAGTGTATGGGGTGGGTTGAGGTGATACCTGGACATAGTCCATTGCGGTTCACTGTTGATGGCTTTTTCTCTTCCCGCCAGCCCCTCCGGGGCTGGAACAAATAAAAATAAAATAAAAAAAACAGGAAAGTCCTGCACCGATCCCACAGAGGATTGAGGATTGTCCCTCTGGATGTTCATTGTGTTTGAGACCCCTGTTAAACAGATCAGTAGGATACTTTGTGGACTAGGCAAGTAGTAGGATTGAAACACCCTAGGCAACAGCCTGATAAAGTTAGTTTTAGTTCCCTCACTCTAAGGCCCGGATCCCGTGGTCAAAGGAGTGAGTATAGTCTCACACTTCTGCCCTGATATTGCACATCCATCATTCAGCAAGAGCAACTTTATTTGAACCAGGTTCTGCTCAATGGCTGCAGAAAATTTGCAAGGCATTTTGGGACAGTACATTGGGAGAGTACGCCAGAGTCTGAGTTGTAAGGTTAGTGATTATATTCGAGTTGTGAGAGTGCAAGTAGTGCTATTTGATAATTCTGTTGGTCAAGTTGAGTGGATGTGGCTGTGGGCGGTTGTGTGTGGCACATGCTCGATTGCTCGTGTTTCTATGAACAGGTTCCCAGCTGGTGACCTTCCAATCCCTACATGTTCTGCTCAATTCTCTTTTTTACCCCCCTCGTTGCTGGCAGCAATGAGGCCTTCTGCAGCACCCCAGTGACAACTTAATGAGGGATGTTTGCCCACGTTCTGTCTGTCCCATCACCACTTACTGTTTTCGTTGTGTTTGAGACAGGGCTCTTTGCAAGGTAAAGACCTGTTACCCTCAGCTCTCTTTATTCAGCAGTTGTGTTGCACCCTTGAGAGTGCCATTTCATTTCCTCTTGGAGCGGCCCATGGACACAAGAGTTGAAACAGTTTGCCCTGCTGTCATCATTGCGAGTGCAATGTGGAAGTGTGGGCCGCTCCTTGGTTCCTGGGAGTCTGGCATTTGTGACTTTCCCTTTGAGGGAGGGTGTGGTGCATTGATCCGCCACGCCTTTCCTTCTCCTCTTTCTGGTGGACCCCTCCCTTTGTGTTTTTCTTCCTCGTTGTTTTTCATCACAAACAAGCAACAAATACAACCCTCTTGTCACACTCATGCTCCTGCCTTCCTGCCTTCTGTCATTGAGTCTCCCAACCAGTTCCATTCAGGTTGGACACCCATCCTCCACCAGGGGTTAGGGAGCTTTGCCCAAGACTTTTGCACAAACCCTCATAGGATTGCCCCTCCTCTTCATTCTTTGTGTTGATTCCCCTGTTAAACAGTTGAGCAGGAATACTTTGTGGACTAGGCAAGTAGTATGTGTTAGGTGGAACTGACTGGTTAGCAGCAAGAGGCACAAGACGGAACTGAACCTATTGTGACTGTCAGTTATCATTCGCACAATGCCCATGGGAGAGTGAGCCACTGCCAATGCAGACCTGGGTGCTGGCTTCTGCTGTTGACAAATACTTTTTTTTTAATTGTTCCAGCACCAGAGGAAGGCAGGAAGAGAAAGCGCCATCAGCGGTGAACCATCGTTGACTTAGTCAAGGTATCACCTCAGCAAACCCACCCCATGCGCTTTGGACTTGCAGGGTCATCAGGTATCTCCACTGCATATAAAAGATAGTAACAAAGAAGAGGGAATGGGAAGGATTGGTGGTTGAAGAGAGGTTGTAGTTGTAAATGGAAAGGTTGAGTGTCAGGAACATGGCAGGACAGGACAAGGCAGACAAGGAACTGAGAGGAGTGATGATTGTATTGGAAACAATAATTCACTTGAGGGATGGGACAGGTCCCCCATCCCCCTTTTATACCTTTTGAGAGTCTTCCTTGTCAAGACTCAAAGAAAGTTCCAGAAAGAGCAATTAGTAATACAATGATACCAATGATACCAATGACAACAAGACAAGTCAGGAAAGCAAAGAAGGTTCCAGAAGGTTCCACAAGGTTCCATGAAGGAATGTTCTAGAAGGTTCCAGAAGGTTCCAGAATGTTCCATGAAGGAATGTTCTAGAATGTTCCAGAAGGTTCCAGAAGGTTCCATGAAGGAATGTTCTAGAAGGTTCCAGAGGTTTCCAGAGGGTGATTCATAACATTGAGGGACAAAGCTCTCAAAGACAGAGGTGAAGAGATCAAGAAAGAGTAACAGTCAGAGGGCAAGAGTCAGTGAGGAAATCAAGGACAAGAGTTGTGGTCAGAAGGGCAAGAGCCCAAATGGAAGTTCAAAAGGAAAGGTAAACAAATATGCGTTGTGATAGCAGTCAGAGTTCCCAAAAGGGAAGGTTGGAGAAGGCAGCATCAAGGTTAATAGTCAGAGGGGCAAAAGCCGGGGGAAAAAAGAGGATAGTAGGGTTGGAACTGAAAGTGAAAGATAACAGGCCAAGCAAACATTCTGAGAGCCAAATCTTGAATGAGTACTGCCTGCACATGCGCCAAGCCAATGCCATCTCAGACAGGCTCCAGGCGCAGCACTTCACACCAGCTCAACCAAACCATGCTTCATCCTCAGCAACTGTGGCTGTACCACAAGCAACTCTTGCTCCTTTCTCTGGATTTCACCCTCAACCTGCTACAGGAGGGCCATCTGTTTCTTATTCTTCTCAAATAAACGGTCCCTCTCGCTTCTACTTCTTTGTGAACACTGCAACAGTGAGCGCGTCACACACAGGCATAGCCTCTCTTCTGTACATGATCAATTCTGGAGCTGTACCCACAATGATCCCACAACAGGAGCAATTCCCTGAGTACCAACGATTTGAAACCGAACACCATGCCCGCCTAGCAGATGACCATGAATACCACATCAAAGGAATTGGATCTGTCACTCTCACTTTTCCTGGTTTTGACGTGGTGCTCTGCAATGTGCTTCATGTCCCATCACTCAAGGAACTGCTCCTCTCTGTGTCACATGTCCTCCAAGACCCAACTGCTGGGATGCTATTCACTCAAGATTCTGTCTTTCTTCTTGATCTTGCCACACTCGCATCACAACACGGCATCAAGATTGGCGAACGACGTGACAGCCTTTACTATCTCATCCCAGTCCAGCACCCAGCTGCGCAGAGGAAAATTTCAGTTGAGCCCATTGCCTACGCATCACCAGCAACTGCACGCAACCTATGGCACTGACGTTTTGGCCACATCCATCGAGAGCAAGTACATGACACACTCAAGTCTGGTGATGTCAACAGTGCACTGCTCCACCACCAACAACATGCGAGCCTTGCCTCATTTGTGATATGGCAAAGATGCACCAGCAACACCTCATGGCCAAACCTCGTTTTGATTTTGCCCTGCTGCAGATGCTGTGTACTGACCAAGCTGGAAAGATCAGTACATGTTCTCTCGACGGTTCCAACTACTTTGAAGTTATTGTTGACTACGCCACAGCCTATACTTGGGTCAACACTGTTGCTCACACAGCAGGCGTCACTCAAAGGATAATTGATCGCATTGATTTTGAAGAGCAACTCTTCCCCACTTGACGAACTCTATTTGTACAGGCAGACAACCTTGGTCTTAACACTCAGCAATTTGAGGCCTACTGTATCAACCACCAACCTCCCATCGTCTTTCAGCCTTCTGTCCCTTATGTCAAGGAGGGTGATGGTGTTGCAGAAAATGCCATCAAGGTCATCACCCACACTGCTTCCTGTCTCCTGATCGAAGCTCAGCTTACTGCAGTTCTTCTGGTCCTACGCAATACGCCATGCTTCATTCCTGTGCAATCGTGTGCAAAACACTCGCACTGGTCGAATTCCATTTGAATGTTGTTAGGCGGAACTGAATGGTTAGCAGCAAGAGGCATAAGACAGACCCGAACCTATTGTGACTGTCAGTTATCATTCTCACAATGCCCATGGGAGAGCGAGCCACTGCCAATGCAGACCTGGGCGCTGGCTTGCGCTGATGACAAATACTCCGAGTATTAAGTGGAACGGAAACCTGGGGTCAACAGTTTTCCTCCTCCTCTGCTCAAGCAGATAATATAGGAGAGGTTTTTACCCTGTGCCGGTCACGCTTGCCTAGCAACTATTACAGCATGTATATCATCATCATGTATCAATAATTCATGCGCAAGCCCCGTCCCGAAGTTCGGATCAAGAACGAGCTCGTCGTGCCCGGCACGGACTCGACGACAAAGTCGGTTCTCGTGCCGGGCGCACCGAGAGTTACTTCTCGTGCCGGGCGCACCGAGAGTTACTTAGCTTTGGTAGACGACCAGCTGGTTGTTTCTCTTGGCGAGACTGCCTTTAGTCGCAAGCTCGTCGGCGCTGACGCCGACGCCGACGGTCGTGAGAAAGGCGGCGGTGAGTAGAAAATGGGTAATCCTGCTTGGGCGGGTGCAGGTTGGTGCAAAGATGGGGTTAAGAGTCGCGTTCACGGTAAGGTGGGACAGAGAGAGAGCTGAGGTGAAGCGGGGGCCCAATTTTGATACAGCGAGCCAACGAACGAGCCAGGTTTTGTCGTGTTTGCCTGGTGATCTGGTTGGAATTGCATCCGATACGAGGAGGCACGGGTGAACAAAGTGGTGAAGCGAGGTGCCACCCCCAAAACGGGTTCAAAGAACAAACGCGACCGGATGCCAACGGCAGCCCTGCCGCATTTCCCAATTAGCGCCCCCGCAAGCCGCTCCTCGAACGGATACGCGACACCAGACCCAAGTCCGCGAAGACGAGGCGCATGATAATTTTTACCCTTCGAAATTACATACAGGGGGGATTTGGCGGACGCTGGGCCTGGGCGGAGGCGGGTTTGTCATGGATTACCGAGGCGTCTGCGAGCCGCCGATCTGGCCGGCATGCGACCCGTTCGAACTCACCCCTCGACCGCACCGCAAGGATCTCATGCACATCGTCCTCGGCAAGAAGGCGGCACAATCGAAGAGGAGCGCGATCGCCAAATCAAGCGATCGCGAGCTGCATCTCTCCCTGAGCAACGGTGTTAGCCTCAGCGATCGGCGACGCCACGAAAACCCAGTCGCAGCCGCTATCGACGTCCCCCTTGTGCCCGGCACCCGCACTCCTCTTGTCCGCCCGCCCGCTCGCCTCCCGCCCGCGTACGAAGCCAAGCTACGCGACTTTGACGAGTACTGCCGGCAGCTGAAAGACGAAAGGAAGCGGCAACAGTGGCGAAGTCGCGGCGTTGCTTCGTCGATGGACGGAGATCACGTTAGCTTGCAGTTCGACGACGAAGTCGCGGTGATGCTGAAGGACTGGCCGTTTTCGCTCAAGGGCCGCGATGCCGTTTTCGCCGAGCCCACCGCGATCGCTGTGACGCCGCGAACAGAGCTGATGACGACGCGACCGACGAGCCGCAAATCTGGGGGCGCCGATGCCGCAGAGTCGAAAGTCTCGACACGTATGCCCTCGGGAGACGCAGCGTCGGCGATTTCGCGACACCGCTCACTCAGCGAGTCGACGGGCCCCGACAAAGAGTCTTGGACAAAAACGGAACGCCTCAAGGCCCTGAAAAAGAACGTCAAGTATATGCTCGAAGTGTGGCAAAAGGTAGAGAAAGTCGATTTGTCAGTTGTTCTGGCCGACCAGGAAGCTTTCGGGGCGGATGCGAGCCCGCCTTCTAGCAGCGCGCTCGTTGATGACTTTGAAGATCCGGTTTCACTCTATGAAAGCCGCGATGGTGGGTTTGACGAGGATGAGAGTTTTCCGGAGGACGGGCGTCCAACTACAGCAGCGTCGATCAGACCAGAAGAAGTATGGGAGACTGGCGGCAGCGCGGAAACACCCCGGCTGTCCGCATCAATGCGCAAGTCGAAAACGGTATCATGGCCGCATGAGGAAGAGAACCATTTGACGCGGCAGTCCACTCCTCCGACACGCGCGAGCTCGGTCACGCCCGGCAGCGCTGCCGTTTCCCGTGCCGCCTCGGTCCTTTCCGCCAACGCGTCAGACGACACCGCGCCAGTCGTCGCCAAGCGAACAGTCTCGCTGTCCACCTTTCGGCTCCTCAAAAAATTTACCAGAAACTACTCCTTGGCTGAGGTGGCTGCGGCGGCAGCCGCCTCTGCGGGAGCCGACGGGGAGCCAGAGAGCGGCAGCGGGGCGGGTGGTGCGTCCGGTGCAATGGTCGATGCATCCCAGCAGCCGCATCACCAGCACAGGGCGGGTGCCGACCACGACGCTGTAAATGGAGACGAGCTGGAACGACGACTAAACCTTACCCTCACTGGCGCCGGCGCGCCAAGCATGGATGTAATGAAACCTACCCCGCTGCAGCTGGGTGTCAGCTTCGCTGGTGCCGCCGCTGCCTCGTATGGCGCCGCCACCGACGTCCGCTCTCCCTCCGGCATCTTGACCGCCGGAACGGTGGCGGGCGGCGACGCTGGCAGCAGGCGGCGGCGCCGAAAGCGCCGCTACCGTATTCAGGCCAGCGGTGGCATTGTAGCTGATCCGATGCTCGCAGCCGGCGAGCGCGACGCGGATTTCCAGTTTGTGCTGCCCAACGCTGAGGACGCGCCGCCGCCGGTCGACGTTGACGACGGATCGGGAAGCGAACAGGGCGAGGACGAGGTCGTTGGCAGCGAGCCTGGCAATATGGAGATGCTTGGAGGGTCTGATGGAATGAGCAATGACGATCTGAACTCCATGAGCAGTTCCGATGCCAAGGTGTGTAAAATCTCTGCAAAGCTGACTGGATTGTGACGAATATGGCTAACAATTTCGCAGCATGCCCTGTCTGGCACATTCTTTAGAAAGTTCAAAGCGAAGCACATCAGCTTTGCACAGAGCAAGAGCAGTTATCGTCCTCCAGTCGAGGCCAGTATTTTTAGCCTGGCCGCTTTTGTGTCAATGAGTAAGAGGTAATCGGTTTCGACGACTGACTAACAAGTCTGTTTTTTTCGCATGACCAGTACGTCGGGTGAGCCGTCTCGAAGACCCAAAGCCTGACCATTCAAAAGATAAAGCCCCCGGCGCCCCGAAGGATATCGGTGAAGCCCCATTGGTCATCGAGCGACTGGGAGACTTTCTTGAAACTCCCTACACCAGGCTTAAAGATGCACCTGTTCCTGGCACACCAGCGTATGCCGCCCTGCTTCAAACGATCTCTCTTGCACTACGAAGCGAAGTCGCCACGCAAGAGCTGCGATTTGAGGCGGCCCGGCTGATGGTCGCGACCGGCGCACACCGTCGCGGTACTGGTCTAGCCCGGTGGGATGCCATCTACTTCCGATTCGCCCTCAACGACATGCTGAAGAGGGGAACCCCCGAGGAAATGTTTTTCGCCGCAGTAGAGTTGATCGGCACCGGAGCTTTTGACCGCCGCATCCTTCGCGTCATCATCGGAGGCCTTGGAGACGTCGATGCTCACAGACGACACACAGCCATCGAGGTTCTTGCAAATGTCGACCACTTCAACGCTGCTGCTGTCATCGAAACACTCCTACTGGAAGCCGGAAGCACAAGCTGGAAAGTCCGTATCGACGTCATCGAGCTGCTTGAGCGCTGGTGCACGAAGGTGGAGCGTGGGGTGGGAGACGGCGCGGCGGCGCCAACTTTTAGCCACTTACCTGCGACAGTCGATATCAGTGTGGTAGAGTCCAACTCAGCTCTCAGGCCACAGGAGCACGTCTTCAACGGGCTTCTACGATCAGGTGCATCGCGCTCCATGCTCAACCTTGGTGGCGCCGGATCGTCGGGTGCCGCCGCCGACAGCTCGCAGGACGACGACCTGCCTCTCCGCACTGGCGGAGGATTTAAAGCGACAAGCACGACCCTCGGCAAGAGTCAGTTCTCGCTTGCGGCCGCCACCGCATCCCCTATTATCGGCGGTGTCCCTGGCGGCAACTACTCGCTCAGTCCAGCAAACAGGGGTGGTAGTAACGGTGCTGGCCTTCGGCAAGTGAGTTTTGGCGCACCACAATCAGGCACCAACAAGGACAGCCTCTCTCCGAACTGGCAGCGAGACAACTCGTCGGCGGGCGGTGGAGGAAGCACCGGCACAAGTCGAAAGAGCAGCGCGGCAAGCTACTCCGAAGACGCGGTGGCCGCCGCCGCCGCCGCCAGCCGCCTGCGACGCAAATCCATGGCCGACGCCGCCGTCGAGCGCGAGCGACGCTACCGCGGCCGCCTCGACCAGCTCGTCAGCAGGGTCGTCGAGGCCCTGCTCAACATGATGTGGAACGACTGGTCGAAGGATGTCAAGGCCGCCGCTACCGCCGCCCTCGCTAAACTCGGCAGAGGCGACGCGGTCTTTGAGTGGATCGTGGGACTTCTAGACTCCCCGCACTCGTCGATGAGAGTCGATGCGCTCAAGTGCTTGGAGGCGGTCGAGGGCGTCGTTCCCCCGACTGCTGTTGCTGGCTTTTTGAATGCTTTTTCAGATATGTTCGCTACAGTGCGGTTGGAGGCTTGCAAGGTATGGGTATCAAAATTGAATGTTGAAAGACACCGCAGCTCGAATAATAGAGCAGCTCACCGTATATTGCAGCTGGCCAGAAGGTTTGTAAAACCAGACGATCGGGTGATGATAAACACGCTACTTGAGCGTTTCGCCGACTCAGATGAGCGTGTTCGAACTGCTGCAGTTGAAGGTGAGATAATGCAAGGACGCAAATTCAGGAGCTCCTTACGCCCAACTTATTAAATTACGCAAAAAGCAATTGGATACTCAAAATGCTGCGAGCCGCGCATCTGCGAATCTCTGCACTGGTGCCTCAACCACGACAGCTCCCCCTCGGTTCGGATAGAGGCCGTCAGGGCTGCTGCATCACTTGGCCTCCTGCTGCGCGATCCAACCATCCGCGAGAGTGTGTTGATGATGTCCGAGATGGACCGCAGCGCCGAGGTCCGCCGAGAAGCAGAGAGAAAGCTCATAGACAACGGCGGGTTGATGCTGGTTTTGCCCTCTACCGCTTCGAATTCGCCCGGCAGATCGGGAACGGCTGATACGAGGCCCGACGAGGCCGAAAAGGCCGAAACCTCTGGGCGCGCGGATGAGGCGAAAAAAGACGACAGTCCTAGAGAGCAGGGGGGCGCAACGGCGGGGGCGGGAGAGTTGTCGCACACAGTCGCGGCGATTCCTTTCGGCGAGGTACGACCGACGCCCGTAAAAGCACCGTCGTCGCTGCTCAAAGCGTCCAACACCACGGCGGCCGCTGCGGAAAGCGCCAACAATCCCGCATTACCCACCGCCGCCTCATCCCCGCAAACGTCCACGACCGACGCGCACTCCCAGCAGCCGTACCGCACCGCTACGCGCAGCGGGAGCCTCAACGACCACACTTCCCCCGCGGCCCCACCCGCGCACAACCCTCTCCCCAAAATCCCGTCCATGGCCGGCGGACCCCTCCCGTCCTCCCTGCAAGGCCACACGCGCCGCGAAGTCGAAATCTACTTCCGCGACTCGCTCGTCGGCGACCGCGAGCACCGCGCCGTCATCCACCACGTCAAGAAGCTGTCTAACCCGCGCCAGGTCATGCGCCAGGTCGTCCGCATGGCCCTCGAGTCCGCCGACGAGCTGCTGCCCGGCATCCGCGAGATCGACCTCGACTACGATAAGCCGCTGCCGTTTAGGCATCCGAGGGACGCGACGGCGGTGAGGACGCGGAGACGGAAGATGAGCTTGGGAATGCCGCCGTCGGATGGGCGGAGGGTGGGGCGGAGAGTGGGGCGGAATAAGGCGGGGGGTGACGGCGAAAGGAAGGGTCTGGTGGATGTGGTTTAGGATTTTTTAGAGACGCGCGTGATGAGATGGCAACGTGCACAAGTCTTCTTGCAATTAATGGAATACAAGGAGGTGTTGACCGTCGCTCTCTGCTAGTCCCCAACCAGACCGTCGTCGTCGTGCTCGACTTGACTGCCGCCGCTTGCCATTCGCTTGCCGGCGCCGCGCGCTGGATTCAAAAGGCCAGAGTCCACCGTGGAGTCGAGTTTCTTGTGCTTTTCGGTGTGATTCCAAAGGACACGGCGCGCGTTTCCACTGCAAGAGGGTGCAAGAGGTACAGGTGTCTGACTTCTGTTTGAAGTATTTTTTTTGTTTTTTGAAGCTAACCCAAGCAAGGATTTTGCCCAATCACCCAGGGTGAGCGGCTACGGCTGGCGACGCGGGCTCTGTTCGCACAGCAGTGTGGAGGCTCTCGCTGTGGGTGCGGTGAGTGTCATGGACTACTACTACCGTCACAGGGATCAATAGCGGAGTGAGTTTGAGATTTTGACGATAACTTGCTCGTTTCGCGCCGGGAAAGTGAGCAGGCCAGCTTAATCTTCAAATGGATTCCCCTGGCGCTGCAAGTGCTCCACGTGGGAGCTTTTGGGTAGATTCGAAAAGAGGAAAAAGGGATCAGCAGGAATCTTAATCTGCATGTAATGCCAGCCTCATCTAACACGACTGAGAGGAACGAAGGGGACAACTGAACGAACAAATTCCATTTTCGTGGTGGTCGTTGTATCGAAGTAATGACCTCCCAGCTTCCCCGTGAGTGTCGCAGTCCGTGCCAGATCGCCAACCCTAACGGCTGCCGCGCGATCCATCGCACTTGGAGGAAGACGCCCACCCCACTACACCCATGGAAGCGATCTTTTGCTTGCTTCTGTTTTCTGCAGATACCTTTGTGCTCAATTTCGTTACTGTGCTCACCCTCCCCTTCCCTCACTGCGCAGCAAACCTCTTGAAGCTCTTTGCCCCGCGGCCCCCACTGCCGTACCTTCCGCCAATCGGCCCTTACTACCCGGATGTCAGGCGATCCAACATCACTGGCCTTGCAAGTGTGCTCGAGCGATGCGAAGGCCACGGCAAGGACGACGTTCCGACCCTCTCCATCGAGGACAGGAAGAAGCAAAAGGTAAAAAAGGTGATCTTCCAATGTTTGACGCTGATCCAACATTCCTCGCATCGCCCTCGGATGAAAAAAGTTGCTTGAGAGGCAAAAAAAAGCGGAAGAGGCTGTTGAACGCGCCCTCGCCGAATGGGATCCCAATGGCGATCAGAACATCACGTCGGATCCTTACAAGACGCTGTTTGTAGGGCGACTGGTGAGATTCATTTCCACAATGGTGAACGCTGCAGGCTAACCCTCCAATTATTTTAGAGCTATACGACCACAGAGCGCATGCTACGACGCGAATTTGAGCGATACGGTCCCATTATTTCCGTGAGTGTCCGCTTCTGTAATTAATCGTCGTCTGTTCGCTCTCTATTAATTTTTTTTTTTTTTTTTTTTTTTTTTTTTTTTTTTTTTTTGGCCCTTCCGCAGGTCCGACTCATCGTTGACAAGACTGCGGATAAAAAAGAAGCAGCACGCGGCTATGCCTTCATCGAGTTCGAACGGGAGCGAGACCTGACCGCAGCCTACAAGGACGCCGACGGCATCAAGCTCGATGGACGCCGCATCGTCGTCGACGTGGAGCGCGGACGCACCGTCAAAGGGTGGAAACCCCGGCGGCTCGGCGGCGGCCTCGGCGGAACTCGCATTGGCGGGCCTGACGTGAACCAGCGGTACAGCGGGCGCGACGGCGGATACGCGGCGGGCGGCGGCAGCGGCGGCGGAGGCGGTGGAGGATACCGCGACGACGGAGGTCGCGGTGGAGGCGGTGGAGGCGGTGGCGGCTACCGGAGCAGTGGCGGCGGTGGAGGCTACGATGACCGGCGTGGTAGTCGGGGATACGGCGACAGCGGCGGCTACGGCGGCTCGCGCGGAGGCAGGGGTGGTGGTGGGTACGGAGGGAGCGGCAACGGGTACGGCGGGGGTGGTGGGTACGGCGATCGGGATCGCGGGGCCGCCCCGTGGTCGGTACGACGATCGGCGTGGTGGTGACAGCGGTCGGTACCGAAGCAGGAGCCCTCGGCGTTGATGAGCAATGAGGTAACTATCATAGAGCCAGTGTTGAACCCGAGGCAGGTGATGGTCCCCCCAAAAGCGTTGTTTTGGAGGTTGCTTGTGGTCCGTCCACTTTTTTTTTTGGCCTCCCTCCCTTTTCCTCCACCTCCACTCCTTTGCCCGTTTACCCCGTGTACACGGCCCTCTCTTCCTTCCCGGGTAAGTGCGAACGACCTGCGGGAATGGTAAGGCTTGTGCAAAAAGATCCGTCTTTGTGCACACACGGGTATAGTATGCCGCTGTGAGACCGCTTGTTTACCCCTTACTGGCTATTCTTTTAGCAGTATGGCGTGGCATATGGACGCGTTTATCCTCCCGCCAATGCGTAGGTAGTGGCAAAGGTGTAAGGAAAAAGGTGGTTTTTGTGTAGAAGTCGTCATCTTTTTATGCGGGGGTGGGTTTGTTTTTCTTTCGCATCTCCTGGCCGCATTCGGAACCAGTTCGCGTGGGGTAAGCCTTCTTGCGAGAGGGTCGCGGATGGCGCGAACGTTCTGTGATACCCCCTCCCCGCCCTGGAGGGTTTTGGGCGGGAGATCAACCTCCACGCTCGTAACCGCCTGTATGTACACCGCCCACCCCTCTCTTCACAAATCCCGATCCCTCGGCCCCCACAATTCGGGTGTTGTACATCCGAAACGAATGCTGACCTCGCTCGACTCCTGCTCCAATCCGTCACCCTTCCTCAAAAAAAACAAACCTCATCGATGCAGGCGGCTCATATGTTGGTTCACCCGTTTCTTCAACATTTTGTTTTTATTTCACCTTCATCTTTTTTCTCTTTCTGTTTGCTTCAATGAACCAAAGTGACTCCGAAACATTATGTGAGTTGTGCTGATGAGCTTGAGTTCTTTGGAGGATCACCATGTTTCATCAACAAAAGGTGAAGTGAGACCCACGATGTGGGACATCGCAATACTGAATCTGCATATATGGTTTCACCGAGGCTCGAACTCGGGACCTCCTGTGTGTGAGACAGATGTGATAACCAACTACACCATGAAACCAGTGACGACAGTACTTTAAATCATAAATACATTATGTCTCAAAATTATCATCGCCCGAAGCCTTTTTGCGATTACCGGCCATGATCCCCACTCCCACCCACATTAGCGACGGAGCGTTCCGGCACATTAAACTGAAAGTCTCATCTAGGGTTCGTTTCCTCGCTTGCTGAAAACGCGCAAGTAAAAGACGACGGATGTTGGAGAGGAAGTGCACGAAAGTGTGATCTTGCTGGGCCTTCCTGTTGTGTAGTCGTTCAATCGGAAAATCAACAGTGCACTGATTGATACACGGCGAGCGGTGATGCGTTGGATGATTGGGTGTTTTGCATCGCGGGGGCAGGTGCGGTACAATTCGACGGAAGTGGTATTGATAAAAAGCCGGTAAATCTGTCGAAGCAGGGATACGGAGATGTTTTAGCGGAAGCTGTGAATTCTTTGATCAAAGTTCGAAAACGTCCACGTTACGAGCATGCAACCGAAATGGGGGCTTGCCTGGGGTTTGCCTGGACAAACTCGGAGGTTTGCAAGAACGTTGGAGGAACGAAGTTAAAACACAGAAAGAAAGCGCAATAAAAGAAATCCACCGAGTCACTGACTCACATTCCAATATGGCGCAGTGGGGCAGGATGCTTGGACACTGGAGAACGCCGTTCATCGCACGGGGCGAACGATGTGTCATTCCCAAAGTTCACCTTTACGGCTCCCTTCGAACAATTCTCCAAAGACGTCCAAGTTACTGGCCCGCTTCAAATTAGCAGCGAGGCAGAAAGCTTGGACCTTGAAGCAGCATTCTGGCAAACCAAATTCAACCGCCCAAGCAAGCTGAGTGCGCAAGATGGATGGTCAGCCTGCGGCATTAAGGCCAAATTTGCAAATTTCCTCTCATTGCTATTCTAAAAAAATTGTGGCCTCGATGGTGGCGCGAATTGGGGTAAAGCGGGAAGGCACGCGACGTTTCAGACTGAACTTTTGCCCGAGAAACGGGAACTGATTCCTCGAATGCGATCTTTGAAGGGGCGGGGGGGGAGGGGCTCGATGACGCACTTGGGCTTCCAAGGTTCTCCGTTGAATCCAAGTTACACATCCACGGTGAGAGATGGATCCCGCGGAGGAGCAACTCGAATTTCAAGGAGCCTTTTACGGTGGTCGGGAGATGATGCGGGAGAAGGGCGTGGGGTGGTGGTGGATGTGGGGGATCATGTTCGCGAACCGAGCTTTTATACCGTCGACGAGCTAGGTCCCTGCAGCTTTGCGGCCAGCCACTCATCTGGACGCGGTGGAAGGGACAAGCTTGCTTGTTTGTGCCCCGGTGGTTAGCCCGAGTGCGCCGTTTGAGAACGTGGCTTCTCGGCAACGAATGATTCGTCTTCGAAGTGATGTAAACCATGGTGGCGGGACGCACCAGCGCGCTTCGAGGGGTTTGGAATTCAAAGGGAAGGAGCCAATGCTCGGGGGCTAGGATGCCTCCCTACTGCGGGAGGTACCAAAATAGATTGAAAGATGGAAAATCCGAAAAAGAGACATTCGGTACAAAAACCAAGGAAACATTTCGTATTTTTTTCCCTCGCACCACATTCGATTCAAACACCCACACTCCGTACCACATGGGATGTTCATCGTAACCGATCGAATGAACTTGAAGCGTGTCGGACACCTTGTTCCCAGTGGAATATAAACTTTGAACAACTGACCATAACCCTGCTCCCATATGTCTGCCACCTCCTCACTGGAAACGCGATTCTCTGAATAAATATCCAAACTGCCAATGTATCACAGAAGTAAATGTATTGTGAAATCGAAGGCTCAGTTTTTGAACATGAAGGACAGGTGACTCGATGAGGGAAAGCAGAGATGTAGCGTCATGCTTTGGGTATGGGGTCGCACGGTATGGGGTCGCATGGTATGGGCACAATTGCGAGGTATGAAAAGAGGGAAAGGTTGCCAAGCCGAAGCGAAAAAAGAAGGGCGGGAAAGAAGGAGAATCCGATTTACGCAAGTCACTCACCCTTCAACCGCAGATCCCGACAGATGAAGCAGTTTCCTTGGTAGATGAGTCCTCGGCCTCGAGCTTCTTGTAAAGGAAGCGTGCAAACGGCGACAAGCGCTTGGCTTCGGGTTTCGTGGCGATTGTGGGCTGGACGGGCGGTGGTGGTGGTGGTGGTGGTGGTGGTGTTGGTGGAGTTGAACAGGGGTGATGGCGGAAGAGTTGAGCGGCGTCACGGAAGCCGTTGCGATGATGATGTGCTTCATTTGAGCGGGCTACTCTGCTGACTGGAGAGGGCGAGCTGCAGGCTTTTATTATGGATCTGGGATGTGGATGTCGACGGCACTGGCACGGCCGGGAGGGTGTGATTCGAGGGGAAGTCACTGATAATACTCCAAGTATTTCCTTTTTTTTTATTTATCCGAGCCGACTTGGTTCGGGTTCGGACGACGAATGGCGGATGGTTTGTCAGAGTGATTGTCGGATGTCGGGTGAATCGGGTCAAGTCCATTTGCGAATGCGCGGTGGCAACGCTCTTGCGCCATCATATTCATTACTAATCCATAATTTTCATTCATTGTGCTTACCAAAACAAAGAACCTGCAGAAAGCATTTCAAAGCCCCTCCTTCGGCAACCCTGCTGTTTCGCGTATTTATAGAATCATCGCTCCCCACCCATAGCACGAAGACCACCTCCGAAACCAACCCAGCCCCCATTGCCGTCCGAATCAACTGATCTGAAAGCCTCGATCTCAAACATGTCCATCGCCGTCTCTGCTTCCACCGGCGGGCTCGGCAAGATCATCGTCGACCTCTTCGTGCAAAAGAACGTCCCATTCGTGGCGCTCGCGCGGGACACCTCCAAAGTCCCTCACGGCGTCGAGGCGCGCCGCTTTGACTACAATTCGGACGTCCCAACGCTCGCCGCGGCGCTCCAAGGCGTCCAGACTCTCATTTTCATCTCCTCCAACGAATTCCACGACCGCCTCCGCCAGCACCGCGCGGTGGTCGACGCCGCAAAGCTTGCCGGCGTCCGCACCGTCCTGTACACCTCGATCCTCCGTGCCCCGACCACCGAGCTCGGCACCGCGGGCAACCACAAGGCGACGGAGGAGTACATTGCTGCATCCGGCTTGCAGCACGTGTTCCTCCGCAACGGCTGGTACCTTGAGAACTGGACGGAGCTGCTGAAAACCATCCTCGCGGACGGCGCCATCGTCAACGCGATCGCGGGCGGGAAGGTGTCGCCTGCAACGCGTCTGGACTACGCGGAGGCCACGGTTGCCGCCGCGCTCCAAGCCGCCAGCGGCCAGCCGGTCAAGCCCGCGTACGAGCTCGGCGGCGAGGCGGTCACGCTTGATGACCTTGCGGCGGAGATCTCGGTGCACGCGGGTAGGAGCGTTGTGTCGGCGGTTGTCGCCAAGGACGTTTACGCCAAGCATCTGGAGGGGTTGGGACTCGCGCCACCCGCCGCCGCTGTCTTTGCTCAGTGTGACGTCGCTGCGTCGCGCGGCCGCTCTGTATGTGGAGAAGGCAGATCTGGTTGAGCTCCTTGGACACGAGCCGTGCAGTTGGAAGCGTCACGTCGAGGAGGCCGTCAAAGCTGCATTGGTCAATTGAGATGGAGACGCTCAGTGTACGTTAAGTTGGTTTGTTTCGCCACCTGATCCTGAGTTCATTTGAGTGGTCGGTGCAAAGTTGAATAAATTCATTTCGTGATTCCAGGTGGGTTTTTGTGTTGAGTGACCGACTCAAGAAGGTCGCCCGCAAGGAGCTTTGATATCTTTTGAGGCCCATTTACCGACGAGACCGGTTTTGAAGAAGCGTGTTAGTGTGGGAAAAGAGTGTTGAGAGAATTGATGTTGGCTTTTTATTTAATGGGTGCAGCATTCGGCAAGTGAACGGATTTATATACCCTCGCGGTGGTGGGGGGAGGTGCTCCTAGCAACAGAGATCTTCATTTCCGCGCAGGATCTTCTTGGTTTGTGCCAGTAACAAAAAAATCTTCAAACCAGAGGACGGCACACATCAATGAGCTCGAGATTCGTGGGAAGAGCGGAAAAGAGCGGGAAAAAGCCCCTTCCGACCGAAAGGTTGGCGCTTGGGCAGACTGCAAAAAAAAAAAGCACGAAGCACCAAGGCATGCTGTGGAAGTCTCGGTGGGACTACCTACCTACACCTGGCGGACGATGGGCGTGCGACCCCAGGTCTAACGTACGCGAGCTGAGGCAGCGATGACGACGACGGAGGACGAAGCGGCGGAAGACGGTAAGCGGGTCGCACGGGACCACTCAATGCAAACAAAGACAGAAAAGGAGAAAAGAATATTGACAGCAAATGGGACACAAGACCCTTCAACAGGACCCCAAAAGAGGGAAATAACCAACTGAAGGGTGAACAAAGGAAGCAGCCGAAGCTTCCACAACGCGACTGAGCCCCACGTGCTTACCCAACGGATCCCATATCCGTCCTAATTCGGCTACTATCTCGCTCGTCGTGAGTCTTGCTGACCACTCGAAACGCTCTGTGAGAAGGCAGCGGACTGACTCGTTGGTCATTTACGGCTGTTGAACGTCTGTATTTCTTCAAAAAGGTTTCGAGTGCTGGCCATTGGCATTCACTTTCTGCGAAATGTGCTGCACACAATAAATAAGCAAGAAAATATCAAAAAATGGCGCAGATAAGCATAAGCAAAGGTGCAACAAACAAAGCTAACCTCAAATCCCAGTCCACAAACTTTCAGCCTCGCCTCCTTTCTTTTCAGTACGAAAAAGCCATGCCCCCCGACACTCCTACGCTCTGTCCCGTAATCCACCGGCTCTTTGGATCCAGCAAAAACGCCACCGCCGCCGCTACATCCTCGGGTCTCCCAATCTCCCCGAACGGCGTCACCTTCGCCGCCATCGCCTCCGCCGCCGCCGGCAAGTCCGACCTAGTCTTTGTCATCCCCGGCAAAACCGCGTTCACCCGCACCCGCCGCGGCGCAAGCTCAACCGCCAGCGCCCTCGTGTACGCGTCCATCGCGCCCTTGGATGCCGTCAGCAGCGGTGTGATTTGCGATAGGCACCCGCGTGACCGCCGACGAAATGTTGACGACGCTTCCGCCGTCGGCGAGGTGCGGAACCGCTGCGGCCGTCACGTAGAGAAAGGTCATCACGTTGCCCGCCACCACACGCTCAAAGTGCGCCGCTGCCGCCGACGCCGGCGCTGACTCGTAGATCCCGGCGTTGTTGACGAGCCCCGTGATCGTCCCGAACTGGGCGACCGTCGCGGAGATGAGCGTGGCGGCGCCGTCCGCTGTCGAGATGTCGGCTTGCACGGCGATCGCGGCGCCGGCACCAAGTTCCGTGAGCTCCGTGACGAGGGCGGCGGCGGCGGCGGTTGACGTGTTGTAGTTGATGATGATGGCGGTCTTGGGCGCTGCGATTGCTCGGGCGATGGCGGCACCGATGCCTTTGGCCGCTCCGGTGATGAGGACTACTTGATCAAATGGCATGGCTTGGGGTCTGCTTTCAAGTGAAGGACAAGTTGCATGATAAGTAATTCGGGGTAACGAGGCTCGATTGAGGGTGTGAGAGGGCGTTGTTTTTTTTTGGTTTGACCTTTCTTTGAGGTGAACGGGTTGAAGCAAGGGGCAAGTCCTGCGGATGCGGGTGCTTTTATCATTTCTTTTTGGATGGGAGGATTTGTAAGAATGCGCGGAGATGCGACTGGACAACTGCGGAGAACTGCGCAAATTGGTCTGGTCCGTGACGGGCGTGATGAGATGAAAACAAACAAACTGACAGTAAAACCATTTCCATGTCACTAAACCGCTTCGTTACAATGGTGGGGAGTTTATGTATATTACCAATGGTAGATAACAGGCTTCGCATGATGCGAGATACCCCAGTTTTGAGGCAGGGCAACTCTAATTCGATCTCAAAGTTAATGTCGCATAACCAACCTGATATCCCTGTGTACATGTACATGCGAACAGTTTTGAAAGCGTGGCTAAGCGATTCTTGGTAATCGAATGTTCAGAAGGTGGTAGCTCGTGCGATCATCTGGTTTTCCGGTGACGCGACAGGCTCACGCTCAGCGCAGCCGTTTTCTGCTCTTCTATAACGTACTTTTTTTGGCCCGCTTTGCGGACCTTCCACAAATGATCAGGGCAAAGATATGAAGCAATGGACATAGGCACGACCGAATTAAGTTATGTTTGGAGGGCTTTCCGGCCAATATTAATATCCGCAAGGATATTAATAGAGAGAGAGAGAGAGAGAGAGAGAGAGAGAGAGTAGTGCGCGTGTTTGAATAAACAAACAAAGGAGTGCGTTTTGCACGCGCCCAACCTCCACACGCACATGCAATTATTTACGGGGCCAGACACGCCTTTCTCACACACACACACACACACACACACACACACACACACACACACTCACTCACTCACTCACTCACACTCACACTCACACAAAAACACTTACAAACACGCTCACAAACACACTCGCTCGGCTCGCTCAGTCACTCAAAAACGCTTCCTCAGACCCAGACCCCAGACCCCAAACCCCAGACCCACACACTTGGCATGCCCGCCTCGCCAACATCGCCGTCCCCGCCGCCGCCGCCACTCGGCACGCTCCCGCCCCGAGTTCCGCCGTTCTCTCCGCAAATGCTACTACCGCCTCCCGGCATCTTTTACCAAGTCGTGCTTCCAACGCAGTTCCACCCGGCATCACTGCAGCACAACCAGCGGCATTTTCTCGCGCAGACGGCCACCCCCTCCGCCGCCGCCTACTACTACCACCCGCACCTCCCGCCGGCCTTGATCGCCCTGCCGACAACAAGAGCGAACCAAGTTCGCCCCACCACGCACTCCATAGAGGATACCGATACCCCTCCCACGCATGCTTTCGGCAGCCCAACCGCACCATCCGGGCCTCGCCCACCACAAAACCAACCGCCCAACCCGACCCCTCCCCCCTCCAACCACCAACTACCACCACCACCACAGCCCCCCGGACCCCGCCCGCGCCGCCCGCGCCGCTCCGCAGCCCCCTGCCCGCACTCCCGCCGCCGCTCCCAGTGCGTCCTCTGCTACGAGCTCGGCCGCGGCGGAGGATCCATCTGCGTCCACCGCCGCCGTCGCGCCGTCTGCCGCGTGTGTCGCGCGTCGCCGCGATCGACACCCGCCGCCAACGATGCAGAAGAAAATAACGCGCCGGATGCTCCGACGGATCGGTCGACTCTGTTGCGACGCAGGATTCGCGGCCCCAACACGTACGTATCGCCACCTCCGCCGCCTCCGCACCACCCGCCCCCGGTCCCGTCGGTGACGGCAACCGCGTCGTCGTCGTCGTCGTCGGCCGCTGGGTCCGTCGCGAGGGTGATCGTCGACCGCGCGAGCGCGGACCGGTGGCGGATTGGCATCGTCGGCGCCCTGGCGGCGGCAGCGGCGGTGGAGGTCGACGACGACGAAGATGACTTCAAGTGGGGGCGGAGGGAGTCGGGCAGCGGCAGCGGCGGCATCGGCGGCGGCGCGTGAGGGTGGGTTCTCCTCCCGCCCTCAAAAAAAAAAAAAAAAAAAAAAGTCATGCCATCCCTTGACTCAAATTTTACACACCGAAAATACTGCTATCAAGGCGGTCCCCCAGATCTGCCTGTTTCCGCATAAGCCCGCTTTCTTGGCGGAGTCCAGGAAATTTATTTATGTGTGGGAGGTGTTCAACTGGCGCCATTGCCGCGACCGTACAATAAAACTCGCTCTCTGGCCCAGTTGGAGACGCAAACAGCCGTTTCTTGCTTCTCTAGGTTTTCCGCTGCTGCAAAAGTCCGGTCGCAGACTCTTTCTTTGCGAAAAGAGGGGGACGAAGGACAAATAGAATAAAGAGACGTCATTGCTTAAAAATCCTTCCTCCCCTCGGGGGACAGGCGGTTGCTGGGGGTCTCGAGCGCATGTGTTGCCGGGGCCGTTCGGGAGTAGGGGGGACAGTGTGGGTTTAATATTTTTTCTTTAGTGCCTAATCGAAACGCAGTGGCAAAATTCAGAAGGAAGTGAACGGGCTGTCTGTTTGTCTGAGTGGAAGTCAACGGGCTGTCTGTCCACCTCCCTGTCTCTGAGTCTGGGAGTGGCAGTCAACAGGCAATCAACAGGTTGTCTGTCTTGCTCTCTGTTTCTGGCTCTGAATGTTGGCTGTAGATGGAAAAGGAATAACATTGTCTGCAATCTCTCACTCTCTCTGTCTTTCTCAAGCAGAGGGGTTGAGGGGGGGTGGCAGCCCCCCCCACCGGGGGGCTCAGGGGGCGGGAGTCCCCTGACTCAAAAAAACCAACCCAGACTCACTCTGTCCACAATGTAAAACCGTTTTCTAATTGCAATAGTGGAGTAGGGGCGACAGTGTGGGTTTAATGTTTTTTCTTTAGTGCCCAATCTAAACGTAGTGGCAAAATCAACACACTAAAGAACACAAGGCTTTGTGGAGTGGCAAAATTCAAAAGGAAGTCAACAGGCTGTCTGTTTATCTGAGTGGAAGTCAACGGGTTTGTCTGTCTGCCTCCCTGTCTCTGAGTCTGAGACTGGCAGTCAATGGGCAGTCAACAGGTTGTCTGTCTTGCTCTCTGTCTCTGACTCTCTATGTTGGCTGTTGATGGAAAAGGAATAAAATTGTCTGCAATCTCTCACTCTATCTCTGTCCCTTTCAAGCTGGCGGGGTTGAAGGGGGGAAGCAGCCCCAACTGGGGGGCTCAGGGGGCGGGAGCCCCCATACAGAGAAGCGAGATGTGGCTGAACCCCGCCCCCCACGAAACTAAAATACTATTTCTGCTCATGATTTTGCAAAGTCAACTGGGCTGTTGTTTCTATCATTCAATGATTTGTCACTCTCTGAAAGTGGCAGTGAAATTCAAAAAGGAAGGAAGTCAACAAGCTGTCTGTCTATCTGAGTGGAAATCAACGGGTTGTCTATCTACCTCCCTCCCTGTCTCTGAGTCTGGGAGTGGCAGTCAACGGGCAATCAATTGGTTCTCTGTCATCCTCTATGTCTCTTACTCTGGCTATTGGGCTGTTGGTGGACAAGTTATCAAATCAGCCGCGCCCTATCTCTTTTGAGTGGGGGGGTTGAGGGGCATCAGTCCCCCCACAAGGCCTCAGGGGGTTCCTGCCCCCTGACTCGAAAACAATTTTCCCTCATCCCTCTACATGGCGTGCCACTGCATTCATTGTGGACTGCCACACTCTTCAGTATCTTCTTTTTTTCTACTTTCTTTTTTTTGGGAAGGATTGCTTATAAGTCAACAGGCATCCCCTAGTCAACACACTAAAGAAAACAAGGCTTTGCCGGTAAACCTGTTTCCTAATTGCAATTAGAAAACCTCTCTAATTTTTTGTCTTTGGTGCCCAATCAAAACTCGGCGGAAAAATTCCGAAAAGGAAAGAAGTCAATGCTCTGTCTCTCACTCTGTCTGTCTATCAATCTCTCTCTCTGTCTCTCTCTCTCTCTCACTCTCCCTCTCTCTCTCTCTTTAAGTCCATGCTCTGTCTCACCTGTCTGTCTATCCATCTCTCTCTGTCTCCCTCTCTCCTCTCCCTCTCCTCTCTCTCCCTCTCTCTCTCGCCTGCTAAAATATTCGAAAAGGAAGGAGCTCAATGCTCTCTCTCTCTCTCTCTCTCTCTCTCTCTCTCTCTCTCTCTCTCTCTCTCTCTCTCTCTCTCTCTCTCTCTCTCTCTCCTCTCTCTCTCTCTCTCTCTCTCTCCCTCTCTTTCGGGCAGGGAAAAATTTTACCCTCTGTCTATCTGTCTCTTCCCTATCTCTCTATCTGTTTCGCTGTCTCTCTCCCTCTGTCTGTCTCTCTCTCACTCTCTCTGCAGTATTGGCTGCTGTTGGGGGTGGCAACTCAGACCATCACATCTGAGGCCTCTGACAACTCAACGAAAGGACGAGACTCTGTACAGTCATGCATTCCCTCACCCCCCACCCAAACCCCACACACACACACACACAGACCCTCTCTATTTCTACGCTCTCTTTCTCCATCTCTCTTGATCGATCAATGGGGGGGGTGGAGGGGGGGGCAGCAGCCCCAAGCCCCCTGACTCAAAAAACAACCCAGCCTCTCTCTATCTCTCTCTCTGTCTACTCTGTAAACCCATTTTCTAATGTGGAGTAGGGGGGACAGTGTGGGTTTAATGTTTTTTCTTTAGTGCCCAATCGAAACGCAAAACTCAAAAGGAAGTGAAAGGGCTGTCTGTTTATCTGAGTGGAAGTCAACGGGTTGTCTGTCTACCTCCCTCCATGTTGCTGAGTCTGAGAGTGGCAGTCAACTGGCAGTCAACAGGCAGTCAACGGATTGCCTGTCTTGCTCTCCGTCTCTGACTCTGTATGTTGGCTGTTGATGGAAAAGGAATACAATTGTCTCTCTCACTCTCTCTCTGTCTCTTTCAAGCAGGGGGGTTGAGGGGGGGCGGCTGCCCCCCACCGGGGGGCTCAGGGGGTGGGAGCCCCCTGACTCAAAAAAAAAACAACCCAGCCTCTCTCTCTATCTCTCTCACTCTCTCTCTCTGTCCACTATGTAAACCCGTTTTCTAATTGCAATAGTGGAGTAGGGGGGACAGTGTGGGTTTAATGTTTTTTCTTTAGTGACGTATCGAAACGCAGTGGCAAAATTCAAAAGGAAGTCAACGGGCTGTCTGTTTATCTGAGTGGAAGTCAACGGGTTTGTCTGTCTACCTCCCTCCCTGTCTCTGAGTGTGAGACTGGCAGTCAATGGGCAGTCAACAGGTTGTCTGTCTTGCTCTCTGTCTCTGACTCTGTATGTTGGCTGTTGATGGAAAACGAATAAAATTTTCTGCAATCTCTCACTCTATCTCTGTCTCTTTCAAGCTGGGGGGGTTGAAGGGGGAAGAAGCCCCCACTGGGGGGCTCACGGTGCGGGAGCTCCCATACAGAGAAGCGTGACGTGGCTGAACCCACTAAAATACTACTTCTGCTTATGATTTTGCAAAACCAACTGGGCTGTTGTTTCTATCATTCAATGATTTGTCACTCTGAAAGGGGCAGTGAAATTCAAAAAGGAAGGAAGTCAACGGGCTGTCTGTCTATCTGAGTGGAATTCAACGGGTTGTCTGTCTACCTCCCTCCCTGTCTCTGAGTCTGGGAGTGGCAGTCAACGGGCAGTCAGTGGGTTGTATGTCATCCTCTATGTCTCTGACTCCGGCTATTGGGCTGTTAGTGGACAAGTTATCAAATCGT
Source organism: Zopfochytrium polystomum (assembly GCA_025765615.1). NCBI lineage: Eukaryota > Fungi > Chytridiomycota > Chytridiomycetes > Chytridiales > Chytridiaceae > Zopfochytrium > Zopfochytrium polystomum. Next base: position 5,103 of record JAIVFJ010000001.1, on the reverse strand, counting down.
CTGCGACCTCTCTCTTTTGAGTGGGGATGTTGAGGGGCATCAACCCCCACAGGGGCTCAGGGGGTTCCTGCCCCCTGACTCGAAAACAATTTTCCCCCATCCCCTCAACATGGCCTGCCACTGCATTCATTGTGGACTGCCACACTCTTCAGTATCTTCTTTTTTCTACTCTTTTTGTTGGGAAGGATTGCTTATAAGTGGAAGGATTGCTTATAAGTCAACAGGCATCCCCTAGTCGAATCAGAAAAAAAAGAAAGAAAAAAAAAACACCTGAGAAAAACGCAGCAAGCTCTTCATCCACGCAACCCACCCCAGGACCACGATGCAGGCTCTCCGCCTCGACCAGTTCAGTCACGAGCCGCAACAACAGCTGCTCCCAACACCCATTGTGCGAGCGGCGGCCCAACAAGGCCCCGTGATCAACCTCGTCTTTCAAATCGCCGTGCCCGCGCACCACCTGATCCAGAACGGCCTCGCAGCAGGCGCCTTCGAGCTCTTGGCGCCACACCTCAACCACCCGCGAGAAGTCTTGCAAGTTCAACCATCCACGCCGCTTCAATTTCAAAAGCCTCCGTCGCCGCACTCCCTCACGCACCCGACACCCACCGCAAGCCCTACCCCGCCACCGTGCAAGCTTGATCCCGCGCCCAACACACCACCACCACCACCACCCGCACTCGGCCTTCCCACAAGAACCCCGACCCCATCCGTCGCCACTACCACCACCACCACCACCACCACCACACTCCCGTCCACACCAAAACCACCCCGCCGCCCAACAACCACACCCAAAACCACACCACGAAACACCGCCGCCGCCACCCGCGCCGCCGCCCCGTGCCCGCACAACCGCCGTAGATCCCAGTGCATCACATGCTTCGAGCTCGGCCACGGCGGAGGATCTATTTGCATTCACCGCCGCCGCAAGGTCGGCTGCAGGCTGTGCGCGGCCGAGGGACGCTGCCACAAAAACAACCTGGGTGGACCGCGCCAACGTATCCGCGGCCCGAATACGTACGTGCCGCCCCCGCCGCCTCCGCCGCCGCCGCCACTAATTGCGAAGACGGCGACGGCGACGAGAACGACCGCAGAAGGTAGCAAGGCGAAAGAGGTCCCGCGCGCGGCGGCCCGGACACCCCCGAGCGCGTTCAGTGTCGAGGCGCTGTGCGGGCTGGCCGTCTCCCCGCATCGTTCGGAATAAGGGGGGAGGGGAAAGTAGGGGTTAGCAAACGGTGGTCGGTGGTGGTGGTTGTTTAGTAGTCTTTCTTTGGATTATTTATTTGGGGGTTTGTCTTTTTTTTTGCATAACAGATCTTTACACGCGTGCGGAGCGGTGAAAATACGAGGGTGTGCGGGTTCGACCTATTGGGTCAAGGCATCCTACAGCATTGAAAAGTGTCGCCGCACAACAGCTCGAACAAGGACAGCCACGCCCTACAAAACGGAGCCCAAAAAAATCTGTTTTGGGTTATTGCGTTTGTGGCCGCTTTGCAAAGGCATTGGGTGAGCCTGAGCGCCAAAATGAGCAGTGCAAAACGAACGCGGCCCCCCCAAGCTCACCGCGAACGGCCGGCAGTTCATAATGCGGTCGTCAAAGTCGAGGGTGGCAGCTGCGGTGGCGACTGCGTTCATCTCTCGCTGATTGAGGTTGTGTACTTCAGGATTAGCGGCTGCTTTGCGTGCGATCCCCGCCTTCAATGGCTTTTTGGTCGGTGGTGGCGGTGGGTTGCAAGGTTGGAACAAGGTGAGTGGCGCCGGAAGCTGCGTCGGTGGCTCATACAGACTCGTTGACTGAAAGTTAGCGCGAAATGATTTGCAAGAGCACACAACAAACCACGATCTGCATCTGCCTTCTTCGTGATGATACTTTGGGGTTTTATTTGTGAAAGCAGATGTGTGTACCCCGCGTTTCTGCTGAGAAAACTTTCCTGCTCTGCGCCATCGAGTCTACCACGCCTCGCGTCTCCTGCAACTTCCGGTCAGGATTCAGACATGGTGTCCGGCTTGACGCTGTGCTCGTCCTCGAACCCCAGCCTTGTCCACTCATCGAGGTACTCGAGGTTCCCGACGTTCCCCCAGTGTATGAACCCCCACCCGCTGACGGCCTCGGCCATCGCGGCCCGCTCGTCCGCTCGCCTGTCCTTGGCCTCCTGGAGCGTCGCGGAGCTCGGGGCGGAGACGGATGCGGTGGAGGGCAGCGGACACGCCGGGTCGACGACAAAAAAGTTGACAAACAGCCTGCGGAGCGTCGCGGCGGTGGGGTTTGTGATCTTTGCGAGCCTGTGCGGGAGCGTGTTCAGGAAGCAGACGGCCGTGCCTTGGACCACGGCGACGGCGCGAGTGAGGTTTTCAAAGTCGTACGACGGAAGGAAGCGCGGCCGGAACTTCAAGTGTCCTCCACGAAGGCCGTCGTCGACTTGGAGAAAGTAGACCCCCGCGGCGGCAATGTTCTCGGTTTGGCCCTCCAGGTGCCACCTGCCCGTGTAGGTCGAGTGCGGTGGGATTTCGTACATCTGCATCTTGACAATGACCTGGAGCCGTTGGTGGTTGGAGCGGCCTGGGAGGATGCTTTCGTCAAAGAGCGGCAGCATTTTTTCAAACAGGGTGGCGAGGTCGTTCTCCATGTGGGAGAACCGCTGCGGCAGGTTGTGGATGGGCGAGAGGAAGCGGACCTTTCCCTGACGGGAGACGTCGACGTCAGAAGGGATCCAATGGTACGACTCCCTCGGCAGCAGGACGGTCGGGATGCGCCCGGCATTCAGCTCAGACTGGATGTGTCTCTCACGCGATTCGCTGCTTATCCCGCCGTTGTCAAAGTTCAGTTTGTTCATGCGCTCGTGGACCCGCCGGATCATGCCGGATCGGCCATCCAAGAAGTAGTTTGGGAAGAGGTCCGGATCGATGATGTCTCTGGCGACGCCGTTCTGCTGCACGTCCTGCACGGTGGCATCGATCGCGAGGGCAGTCTCAACGAGTCGGAGGCGCAGGCTGTCCGGGACATCAAGCTCTGGCGCGTAGCGGACCGGGTACTCGATAGTCAGTTCTCCTCCATCGCCCCAGCGGCAATGCATGTTCGTCGTGAGCGCAACGCTGCGGATCTTCCATGGAAAGGTGCTGATGATACCCAGACGGCCTGACTTTGCAAGTTTCATCTGCCCGCTCACCCAGCCGTTCTCCGAGTCCACCCAGACGCAGACGTTCAATCCATCCCGGTTCATCTCGGCTCTCGACGGAATGTGCGAGATCCTGAACAGCGAGTAACCACAGCCGGCCAGTCCAAGAAGTCCCCCATCTCCCGTTGGAATGCTTTCTTTATCATACATGTAGTCGCTGTCGAGTGCGGAGACGATGTTGCTGGTGCGCGTGAGGACCCAGACGCCGCGAGCCGGGTCGATCGGGGAGATGCCGGACGGCCAATTCGGGTCGCTCAGGCTCAGGGTTGTGTCTGGCTCGCCAGGGAGCCGGCCGAGCGAGCTGCAGAGCAGCCTGCAGGTGGCCCGAAGGCTGGCCCAGTCTGCAATGCTCAAGTGGGAGCGATCGTGGTGCAAAGGGGTCGTCGTGAGCACCACCGACAAGAGGTCGAGGTTGATTGTCGCCATGTGTGTGTGTGTGTGAATGTGCGTTTTTGCCCATACAAACTGCGCCACAGCCCGCCAGACGTTCAAGGACTTCGACGGTGTTGTGAACAAGCAGACGGAAATCGCGCAAAGCCCGTAAAGGAGCGCGCGTGGGCGATATCGCAGCGCAGGAGCAGTGTGACGGGGGAGATTGCGGTCGTACCAGCACGAGTGGGGATAATCGAGGGATGGGCCGATGATGGGGAAGCGGAGGGTGGCGGTCTCAAGGCCGTTCCTCGTTGCGTCGCACGAAGTCCTCCGACGTGGCCTTGAACTTCACGCAGTGATGGGTAGCCTTGCTTGCGATTCGCCAAACGGCTTTTGGAGCGACTGAGCCATCGGGAAGGTAAGCCAGCACAGGTCGCAAACGACTGGAGCCTCGCCCGCAGCAATCCAGCCTGTCGTTTACAGGTTAGGGTTACACTGCGCGGCCAAACAGGGAAAGATTGTTGGGTAGTGCAAAACACTTGTCATGCATCCACCGAGCCCAACTTCGCCCGCACTCCGGTCGATCAGCTGCGATGTCAGCGAGGAGTCATTACTGTATTAAGCAGCGGAATGACGCGAACGCCATCATCGATGCCGTTCGGATAGTTTCGACTCTTGCTGCAGTTTCAAAACAAAAAAAAGAAAAACTAAGGCAATTCTGACGGTGTCTGGCGCGGCCTCGGACAGCGACTGCGACGCGGTTGGAAGCTCGGCACCGTTGCCCGAGGAGGCGAGGCGACCGAGAGATGGCGACTGTCGCGGGGGGCAAGGGCTGGTGGTGGCTCGTTACCCACGCTGTCCGCGCCTTCCCACCGCCCCTGGCTTGCATTCGGTCCGCTCGCCGCATCGCTCGCAACTGCTCGCCTCACCCTTGGTCCTCTTCGCGTAGAAAAAGTTTCGAGCACCAATACTCCAGCCGGTTGTAGGCGATAGTGGTTCTGTCACGGAGTGTGACAAGTTTCTCACGACAAATGCGGTCGGTTTGCAACAGCTAGCAATCCTCATCGAGCTGTCCATCTTCAATATTTCATACCTTGATATTTGGAAACTGTTTACGGCGAGTAAAGATTCACTGTTGCCCGTACTGCTCGCCCGCTTAACAGCTATTTTTGACGTCCAGTTCAGGAGGCAAGTGATATTCAAAGGTTTCCTCCCAGCCACGCTCCCTGTGGGCCTAATGATATCTTTGTGAAAGGGGTCTCGCAAAATCAAATAGACGGGCCGAAATGGGCTGCACCAGAACCTGAACCTGTCGCGTCACCAGGAAACCTCCTATCGTTACCGCCGCCCCCGTTCGTCGTGCCAGGGCCCTTCAGATATTCAATCTGAGTGTGAATGAACAGTTTGCACTATGTATGTACAACCAACCTTGCGTGGGGTCCTCTCCGGCCGCCCCCCCCTTCACGAACACAAAACTGTCGGCCCGTCGGAAAAGCGATCGCGAGGGGGGTAATATTAACATTCTTACAGTAATCAACAGCCCGCTCTTCTTTTTTCT